>CM065308.1:19608970-20270660 GCA_033032175.1 Saturnia japonica
ACACGAACTAGGGCTGCCCTCTGGCTTGTTGATAATGCTATATTTTTTTTTTTATCGCTTTCTACCTATGTAGGCAATTTTGCCAATGTCAAGTGTGACAAATACACGTTATAGAATTTAGTTTCCAAATATTCGGTGTACTGTAGAATACTCATAAAAAGGATACATTGACACGACATAAAACAGTCACAAATTTATACAATTGTCATTACTATCTTTTTATTGACAATTATGGATTTTGAGATTAGGTTATTTATGTCGGTAACCCTACAATTTCCTTTTGTCTGTTGTTATCTATATCCGATGGCTCTGTCACTTGTGTTCAATTAGTTCAATAAACGTTAATAAATAGAAGAATCTCTATTTTTCACAAACTACAACGTTCACTTTTGACCAAAATATACTACTGCAAATTTTTTTTTTTATTTGAATTATTTCTACTTGGTTTCATTTCTAGTTTAAAAGTGACTGTGAGTTAGTAAGAAGGGAATGCATTCTTTTTTGTAAAAAAAAAACCCATAGTTTAACAAATCAAAAACAATTTTAAATTCTAAGAAGTGGGTAATATAATATTTAGTCATTACTTATAAATTACGTAACTGCGGCGCACTCGCGACTGTTGTGTGCTTTATCGAAATTTCGAAGTACGTTGTTTTTGCCGTTTGTATGAAGATATCATACTGTTTACTTTAATGTACTGTGACTGCGCGCCTGTGTCACGCAATTGCACGCGTTTCCCTTCCCCGCTACACAACACAACACAACCCCGTTCTTTTTCTTGTTTTGGCGCCGCAAAAAACACTTGAAAGTGTTAATGTTTTAAGCCTTCGTAAAATTTGCCAATATACAAAGTTGGGTCTTCTGACAAGACGGTGGCTTCATTTTCATAACTATCTAGGGAGTTTTCGTGACATCTCAAAATGTATGTTTTCCATTTTATATTTCGCAATCCATTTCACTTATGCACAACAACCAAACTATATCACGCAAAATGCCACCAATATTACATGATATAGGGTCAACAAAAAACATGTCACTTCAAAATCCCGCCAAAAAAAATCCACAACCTCGTTATCGTCTGTCTTCTCATAAGACGGTCGCACACGAACTTGTTGGACTGTAGTTCTGAACATTTCATAAAAATTAGTTTTTTTTTTTTTTTTAATAAAATATTTAGGTTTAATTTTAGGTTAAATAAACACATTTATGTATGTGATAAATATAAAAATTATGGCATTTCGGTTGCAGTTAAACTTGTAATATAATTAATTATAATAAAAAATATATATTGATTACATATTGTAAAGTTGTATTCCACTTTTAAAGGAAAAAAAAACTATTTTTATATCTTATTAGAAATAATCTTAGTTTCTGTTTTGTATTTTCTCTTAAAGGCTTAATAAGATATAATTTCATTATTAGTTTAAGCACAATTTTTTTTTTTTTTTTTTTTTTTAATAACGTTGAAATACTAAAAATTCATATATCTTTGTTATTTTATGTTTGTCATAAAGTTTGCCTGTATTTTTCATACGAAATTTATAGACAATCCATTTTTGCGTCTTTTTTTTGTACAAAATAATTGTATGTTACCAAGGAGCAGTATTAAAATGTGCCTTTTTTCTATTTCAGGATATACTCGAATATAATGGATTAGAAATATCAATAGTAACGAAAACTGTTTTGGCTCTTCTTGCTTGAGATGCGGTGTTGTTGCGTTTAGATAAAATTACCTATCCGGTTTATGCAAGAAATGGCGGAGTTTTGAAGGCTCCCAGCAATTATGTTTTTTTTTAAATTGATTTACATGACCGGAGAGTTTTTTTTACAGTTAATTTTATTATTTTGGTACTCAATGTTTGTTACCTTCATTATATTTGACGTGGAATATATTTTCGCGCGGTATACTGTACAAGAGACAGGCTATTCGCATTAATAATGCGGCGGTAAAGTATGTATCTAAGGATCCCCCAGGTGGATAACATTTTCTATTCTGAGTGATATCTCTACATTTACTTGTTTACTTTATTATCGTAAACAAAATACCTAGGCCCTCCCGTCCTCCTAGTTTTGCAAACATTTCAAGAACACTGATGGTTTGTGTAAAGTTTTTATTTTTTCACACGGCGGTCGGGTGTCAACTATAAACTGGTAGCTTCCGGTGCGTGCAGCTACGTCATTGAAAAATCACTGTAATGCTGCAAACCGAAATAGACGATGAGCGCTCAGTTCTGTTCTTTTCTCTCCGCCGTCGCGTCACGTGGCGTGTTAAAAGTATATTAATTCTGGTTTAATAGGGTGTAACATTTCTTCATTTGTAAATCGTACTTTCTGATTAATTTTTAGTAAGTGTAGAAATAATCAAGTCACAAGAAACAATGGTTTTTTTAATCAGAAAGATAAATGTGTGGTTTTAACATAACGTCTTTAAGTCAATCTATTTTCATGTTTGAATAGATTACCTGTTTAACTATACCATTAAGGTATTATGTACTAGAGCAGCTATTACGAACAAAAATTGTGCTCCCCTTGATACCGAGGGTCGCAGGGTGGAGGGGAGGGGGGGGGGTTACGCGCAAATTAATACATTGAATTTATTGATGAAATGTCTCCTTGACTTCTCGAATTGAATAAAGCCTTATTTATGAAGTAAAATTTAGCACACTCAAACGTGTAATCGCAACAAGTGCCGGGCATACACTGCGAGTGCCAGTGTATGCACTCGAATGTGTGTTTCAAAACAATCCGGTTGAGGCGTCGCGTCTCTCTACGTCTCTAGTAGATAATACCGCAATGAACGAACTACACACATATAGTTTTTCCTCGAGTACTTTTTGAAACTGTAACATTAAGAAATAATTTCATAAATCATCCTTTAACACTGGTCATATTAGTAAAAAAGTGAATAAACTTTTTACATATCAACTAAAATTAATACTGTTTTTGAGACAGTCAGCCGAATCAACAAGTGGAGCCTTTAAAGTTTTCCATTATTTTTTGCGGACTGGATATATTAATATTTTTATATTTAATGTTATTATATATATAGCCAAAACATGCATAATTAAACATTTTTACATTTAGAGATTAAATTTATATAAATTTCTTTATAATTTTTTTTGTAAAATGCGGGTACGAATATAAAGAAAAATCTAGAAAATGGAAAATGATTACAATATATATGTATTACGTAATGATCAATAGACGTAAAAGTCTATACGAAATACAAATTTATGGCAAGCTATTTTTATTTAAACTATTGCAAATACATAATTACTATTTTAATAATCTAATCCCTACAACACTCTCTTTGGCATTTTACAAGTTGATTGATTTGCTATAGTCAATTACTTATTCCATATCAAAATTTAATATACATGATTGGGGTGACCATCTTTTTTGTTTTTGACGGAATGTATGATTTATATGTTATTAAAAAATATAAGATTATGAATAAGAAATGGGGTGTTAAGATTTTTCAGAATATATCTTGGATAGTAAAGATTTGATTACTATTAGTATCATTGGATTGGATTAGTGATAAAATTGTTTATCGTCATGATTGATAGCATATGGTCAAAATAATTATACTAGTATGGATGGCAACCCCAAGTATACAAAACACTACTATTTATTAAAATGTAAATATAAAGGGCGCCAACTTTATGGCCGGTCTGAACACAGCGACGAGACCGAACTTTCACATGGAACAGTCGAATAAATTATACCTTCTTAAAAATAATACTGTTATCTTACTTTTAGATAAATCGTAAACTTTTTTTAATTGTTATTATTAGAATTATCTGCAAAAATAATTTTACCTAAATTTGTGTTGTTCTCAAACCAACTGCGCCTATGTTCACAGCAGTCATAAAGTTTGGCGTGAGGTGTACTTTAGGGTCTTTAGGTTGTGTTTAAGTACTAAATTATTACAAAGTTCTTTGCAAACTTTTTTTTGTTATATTATAAATAATAGTGGATTGATAGAAAAGAAGGAAATTTGTTGGTTACGTGCCTCGAGTGTTATTAATTTATGTTAATTAAACCACCTACTTTATTATTATTGTAATTGAAACACTTCTATTTTTATTTCAATTAAAGCTTCTCTATTCCAAAATTGCCTTTTATTTTATATAAAATACAGTACTTGTGTAGCTGACGTCTAGATTTTCAATTTTAATATTAAAAATGGATAGGATCTCTAATATAGACAATATATTCTAGACCATCTAGGTCTAGAACCGGGGTGGCCAACTATATTAAAATCAAGACTAAGCATAAAATAAATAATAACAACGAACAAACTAAATAATAAAATCAAATCAAGGTAATTGATCACCAATAACACAATCAGTACTGCTTAATACATTTTAACATTGTAGGTGTAACTTAAAATATCTATTATATTTACACGAAATTTTAAGTAAATGACACAGTGTACACATAGTATGTGGTTGGTTACAGCTGATGAATATGTTAAGCGGTCTTTGTTATGTGTTATTTACAAATAAACTTTATTATTAGTTGGCCACCCTTGTTCTACAACTTTTGCTGTTTGCAGATGGAACAATAAACACAAGATTGCTCAAAAATCTATCATGACATTTGTGACTAGAGTTGGCAACTTTTTTACCAATAAATAATAACGTTCAAAAGTATACATTGAGGTGACCAGATCAATAATGTTATAAAAAAATAATTTAAAATGAGATCATTTATATATTTTTGTACATCATAAATTATGCTACATATTCAATTCATTCACTGACACCTGCGAATGGGAACTCAAATGTATGTTAAGTCATGATATGACTTATCACACAGATGACATTGGAAGTTCTTGAGAGCATTATGACTCAGCCCTTTTCTTTAAAACTTGAGATCATTTTATATACTGTTATACTTCTTGATTATTATGCTACAAACTCAATATGTTCATTGAGATCTGTGAATGTGATCTCAAATGTACGTTAAGTCCGTAGCGAGTCTGATATGACTTATCACACAAGTGACAGTGGAAGTTCTTCACACCAGTGTGAGTCAGCGAATGTCTTTGCAACTCCGATTTAGAGAAAAACCTTTTCCCGCAACTATCACAACTATATTTTTTTTCTTTTAAATGATTCTTTCTTATGTGAGAACTCCGAGAACTTGATGATATAAATGTCGCATTACATACTTCACATTTGTGGTTTCTCGTTCGTTTATGATTCCATAATACATGAGAATGTAGACCACCAGGCACTTTGAATTTTTTCGGACAATATTTACAGCTGTATCGTCGATCATTCCCATGTGTCAGCATATGTATCCGTATGTAACCAGGTGGATAAGACTTTCCACATTGATCACACTGACGTAACAATTTATCTGAAGAATTTTTGTCTTTACTCCGATTATTTGGTTGACATAAATGTGTCTTCAACTGTTCTTCTTTGAAAAAGCCTTCCCAACAATTCTCACACAAATATGGTTTTACATGCAACTTTCTATGCAAGATTAAGGATCTGAAATCGTCAAATTTCTCATCACAATATTCACAGTCTCTGCCTATTAGTGATTTTATGGGATGATTATTAGTACAATGTTCATTTAAAGCTTTCATGGATAAAAATTCAGCTTTGCACTCGACACAGAATATTGGATTTAATGCATTGTCACTTATAGTATGTGTCTTATTGATTCTTTTCCTTATTTTATGTTTTATTGTTTCTAATTTTAGGTCATCTGAATCATAATTGTCATCATAGTTGTCACTTGTAGAGCCTAAAGATTGGTTTTTGTTTAATGTCTTAATACTCGATTCTATTAAGGCTTTGAAGGAATATGTAAATATGAGTTGATGGACACAATTAATGCAAATATTATCTGGTAGTAATAAGTCTGATGTTACCTGAAAAATTATATATTATTTTTTATTGGATATTTTAAAATATAAAGCTACATAATATTAGAGGTAATCAATTATTTTAAAATTTAAAACAAACTGCAGTAAATTCAAATAATTATTTTATAGTTTATTGGAAAGAATTTCCTTACAACAAGCTTGGAGGAGATAGGGATTTTGCTGTGCGACCGAACTGAAAAAACTGTGATAGTAAAACCGTAAGAAAAAGTCCGTGGAATAAAACCGTTAAATGAGACATGCGCAGATGTGTGACAAGCGAGTAGTGTATAATACTTTTTTTTGTAATTGTTTCTTTTTCTATGTAATTTTATGTTGTGAAACAAAAATAAAGAGACATATTTTGTTATTTTAATTGATAATTTGAATTTTTTTATTTTACGTAATTTATTATTTCCTAAAATACTGAATTTCCTAAATACTTTCCTGTACTTATATAAAAACTAATCAGCAAAATTTAAGAGAAAAATCAAGATAACCTACATAAAATTGAGCATGTTTTTTTTGCAAATTGTGTTGAATCTACATTAGCCGTTTTCTTCCTACCTGGTGTCCCACAACACCACATGTTTTTTTATATAATCTCTATCATTGTCAAGGGGACAGTTTGTTATCTTTCCTGCAAATTTTTAGTCCTCCCAATTATATAGATATCACAGCATCATTTTGTGCATTTTACATTCCAAAACTATTTAAAAGCTTTTTAAATAAGCCTTTATTGTGTGTGTTTAGACATTAATATGATGTATAAATCACATATAAGTACTATTAATTATATATAGTAAAGCCAGGCATGATTATAGAGAATGAATGTGGATTTTAAAGATATTAAATACAAGCTGCGCCTGTGGTTTCACCCACATATAATTTAAAAGACACCTTAAAAAATATCTGAAACCCATGTGTTAATCCAGGGTGTCAGCTACTTCCATATCAAATTTTATCAAAATTGGTCCCACCATTTGATTGTGAGGAAGTAACAAACACACAAACTTTCACCTTTATAATATTAGTAGGATAGGATGAAAAAACAGGAGATGTAAGATTCACAGAAAAACAGCTGTATTCACTGTTGTGACTTATGTCATATCTTGATTAGGCATAACCATAATTTAATTAAATAAGTGCAACTTTTTTATTCATAGCAATATAATTTAGATGCAATTGAATGACATTCTAAAGTATTATAATAGTACTTGAACTATTATCTTACTGAAACAAATGTTGAAATCAATTTAAATAATACAACTAGTTTTTACTATAAAATGAAAAAGATTTACTTAGAAATACAGTTGTTGAATGTGGGAAACAATTACAATATAAAAATACATGACGTTTGTATTATTCCACTGTATTTATTTTATTGTACCTGTACATATAAATTTAATAGTTTAAAATTCTCACAATCCTAGATAGATATCAAAATTTGAATTATTTTTTTTGTAAAATTTTGTACTTTCTCAGAAGCTAAAGCATCGACTGTGATCGTATTTTTAGTTAAAATATGTTAATCTGTATTTTTATATTATTAATTTGTTTACCTTGTAGTTATAAAAATTCTGTAATATGTCAGATATTTTAATTTCATCTCCTCCAATTAAAATAGTTGAATTAATATTCCTCATCTCTTTTTTAATACCTAAACATGTCCTACAATTGTTTTTGTAGTTCATAATAATAAATTATGTTATAATATTTTTCTTCTCTTCAAATTTCAGAAAAAAACAGTATTTCACAAAAAACAAAATAAATATCGATTGACAACTTGACATGACCACTTTTTTTAGAATCTACTAAAAAAGTAGCTTATTTCTACTAAATCTGCTAACATTCTACTATATGTTTCTACCACACATTAACAAAAGTTTAATTTAACAAACAAACTTTAAATCACTTTGTTTACTTTTAATTACTTTGACCAACCAAAACTAGTTCCTAAGTTTTCATCACTTTCTACATAATAAATAAAGATAGGTATGTCACGTTCACAGAAGATTTGTACAATTTTAACACACCTTTACAATAACTTGTATTTTTTTAACTTTTTGAATGTGTTCTTGCATTGATTTAAGTAATCGACTAACGAACAAATATTAACTTTGCCTACCATAAGGCAAAGCGTGAGTTTCGAAGTGAAAATATAGACACTGGCAATTACTTTTCGACCTGCCAGGGCTGCCAGACCATCGCACCTCCGATAAAAAAGGGCTACAACTTTAAAATCCGGGGGTTTCAGAAAAGCAAATACAAACTCAGGGATTCGTTATAGTCTTTATTCTTCTATTATTGTTAAAAAAATAATACAAATTATATGTACGTAAAGAGTTTACAAAAAATACTTTTAAATTATATGATCTGTTTTTCAGTTTTCTGAAAATTCCCAATTATAACAGTATAGCAGATATCTATTCGAACTTATCTAAAAAAAATACAATAAAGATCACAGATTTAACAATACTTATTTTAATAAAACCAAGCAATTATTTATACTTATTTCAACTTGGTAATTTTTCTTTGTACTTTAATCGACAGCAATCGTTACACGGTGGCTTAATTTTGCTAGGATCCTTTTGGACGTTTGTTTTCAGCGTTACGTAAGCAGATCATGCATTTCTAAGAATTTTACTTTTATTTTGTATCCATTCTATCGGTTCAAACACGTTTTTTGCTTCGTTTTTTCGTATCTATTATTGGCGTGTCATCTGGGCTTCAATTCAATATTAGAAGACATATAGGTTAGCTATCAGCTGGGTCTGAAACTATAGAAGCAACTTGAAAGTTAGCTTCGTTATCGATGCTGTCTTCAGGTGCGGAATCTTAAGAGATTCGAATTAAACAACGTTGTTTAGCTTCAAAATTGGGATTGTTCACCGAATCATCACTGTCCACAATTGAAATGGACTAAATTGAATTGAACTGAACTGAGAAAAAAAAAACTTTATGTATCTGAAGTAGAATCAGTTGACGAGTTATCAACGGGCTTTCCAATTGAACTTGTAGATGGTATTACTTTAGCATTGTTAATAGCAAAATTACTTCTTGCTATGTCTGTAAAAGAAAATTAAATCAAAAACAAATATAACGTCTCAACTTGAAACAAATTATTAAGCATAAAAAAAGTAACCTGTGTCATTTTCTCATTGAGTAACTGATCATGATCATCTGGTAAACTGAAATTAACTTTCTCGATAGGATAGATCTTATAATGTTCACGTGTTTAAGTATTAATTTTCACTTGAATAAATTCTTTTCATATTTTCTGTAAAATACAATATTAAATTACCACATCATTTCAGACATATTTGCCCTAATTTCACGATAAAACTAATAAACTTTTGTCACTTTTAGCTTGGTGAATAGCTAGGAAACGTTGAGTGCGAGGACTTTAATAGACATACTTTTACTTAGGCATTGATGTATTTCGACGTAGATTTTCCCGGTTCTTGAATAAATCAAAATCTGATTTTCTATCTTGGTCTGACAAAAAAACATCAATGTTAAAATTCAATTACTTACATAAAGTTACTTCAAATAGATCATTACACTAAATAACGTAAGCCACAAGCTTTTAGAATTATAAAATAACTAGGTGGGAACAGTTAGGTAATGACTAATGTAAATATAGTAGACATCTTATCTTGCAAGTTTGTTCCTACAATCTTTTGATGATAATCGGCGGATAGATGTTTGTAGCCGCTACCAAGCTAAATATTATCAATCACAAATACGATCTCATCCTTGCGTTAAACACATGCGAACCTACCGCATTGAGGAAGCACTCCACAGGATGCTACCCGGAAGACTGGCGCCGATACTTCGTCTTCACAATAGCGCAACCTTCTGATTGTATGTTTCATTTATACAAACTACCTAATCTTAGAGTGGCACAGTAGACCCTAAAGTGGTGACACCGCGAACACAAAACCTTCTGACGAACACAAAACCGAAACCCGACGACGACTAACAAAGTATCAAGCCATCAACAAGCTAGCTCAGCATCATCAAGCTCCTAATTTGTTCATGAAAAACAAAGCCATATAGTCAAGCCCGGTTCCAGAATACATCGCAACTGCTGTTACCAGCCACTGCCAACGCTCCAGCATTCGAAGTTATCGCCGTCGCCCTCGCCATGCGCGTTCCACTTTTCTGGAACGATAATCCACGGTTATGGTTCCACGCTTTCGAAGCCGCCGCCCAAGACGGACACCGTACTCAAGCACAGCTGGCACAAATACTCATCGCGCAACTCGATCGTTCGAATATCGAACAAATAAGCGATATTCTCTACAAACCGCCCAGCGAAGGAAACATTTATGAAGCTCTGAAAAAAAAACTCATGAATGTCTATGAAGAGTCTGACAACAAACAACTGCAAAAACTACTCTCCGAAGTCGAAATCGGTGACCAAAAACCCTCGCAGTTACTCCGGAGTATGCGCAGTCTAGCGAAGAATAACATACCAGAGTCAACACTCCGTATCATGTGGAGTAATCATCTACCAGCCCACGTTCGCTCCGTAATCGCAGTAAGTGATACCTTTCAGACGCAAACTGCACTCGATGAACTCGCTCTACTGGCTGATAAGATGATGGAGACACAAACCCTGCATGTAGCCGCCTTGTCTACACCACCTCCATCACAACAAAATTCTGAAATAAAATTTCTAATCGAAGAAATCCGCAAGCTTTCAACATAAATCTCTGCTATCAAAGTCGCAACATACGTTAAATAATTACAACGCATACGAACGCGGAAGATCAACACATCGGAATAAATACAACAATAGCTGATCAAGAAACAACACACCAACATCGCCATATTGTTATTACCACCGCCGCTATCGGAAAAATTATCGGAAGTCGGAAAACTAAAACATACGTTGGCGGAGGCGGATCCCAGCGTAGAAGAAAATTCCTACCGCCTATTCGTCGTTGATAAAAATTCGCAATACCAATTTCTTATCGACACCGGCGCAAATATTTCCGTATTACCTCGAACAAAGGGAACTACAAAGAAGCCACTCGATTTTCAGCTCTACGCAGCTAATAATACGGTAATACCCATTTACGGCGAAAAAACTACTACACTTGATCTCAACCTACGCCGACCGTTCAAGTGGACTTTTATTGTTGCCGAGGTCAGCAAACAGATTATTGGGGCTGATTTTCTCAAGCACAACAAATTGATTGTCGATCTACCGAGTCGAAGACTAATCGACGGTATAACTCGCCTTTCATCGATATCATCTGTTCACCTATGCAACGCGCCTACAATCAAAACTATCGATGATAACCAAAAGTATCACGCGATACTAGCCGAATTTCCTGGAATCACTCGTCTCACTCCAACATCGAATACTATCGAGCTGAAAGCTGAACATTTCATCGAGACCACTGGACCGCCAGTATGCTGCCGTGCTCGACCAATCGTACCACACCGCTACGACGCCGTGAAAAAGGAGTTTGAAAATATGCTAGAACAGGGTATATGCCGACCAAGCGAAAGCCCTTGGGCATCTCCACTTCACATAGTGACGAAGAAAGACGGAAGTTTACGTATATATGGGGATTACAGACAACTTAATTCCTGTACAATTCCCGATCGCTATCCTATACCGCGTGTCAAAGATTTCACTCATCAACTGGCCGGTAAAACAATATTCAGCGTTATCGATCTCAACAGAGCCTACTCACAACTCCGTACAAAGGAAGAACATATTGAGAAAACAGCGATCTTAACACCAATGGGACTATTCGAATTTCCACGTATGCTACCCGGTCTGAAAAACACCGGCCAGACATTCCAACGGTTCATTCATGAAGTACTGCGTGGACTCGATTACGTATTTTCGTTCATAGATGACGTAATGATCGCCTCATCATGTGAAACTCTGCACCAACAGCATCTTCGCACCGTACTGAAACATCTAGAAGACAATGGCATCACTATTAATCCCGCCAAATGTGTCCTGGGCCAACCAGAAGTCAAATTCCTAGGCTATACTGTGTCTAAGGATGGCATTAAACCACCTACCGAAAAAGTCATAGCAATCACTCAGTACAAGAAACCAAGCAATATCGAAGAGCTAAGGCGCTTTCTCGGAATGATAAATTTCTATAGAGATCACTTTCCCAACGCCGCCACAATGCAGGCACCACTTAACTCTTACCTACATTCGGTGAAGAAAAACGACAAAACTAAGATAGAGTGGACTGACGAAGCAACACGTTCATTCGAAACATGTAAAAATGCAATAAAAAATGCAGCTTTACTAGCTCATCCGTTGCATTCAGCAAATATCGCGATGTTTACCGACGTCTCAGATAAGTCAGCCGGGGCTGTATTAAAACAATATGTGAACGACACATGGCAGCCTCTCGGATATTTCTCGAAAAAATTTAGTGACGCACAACGTAAATACGGCACATTCGATAGAGAGCTACTATCAATCTACATGTCAGTAAAACATTTTAGGAAAATGTTCGAAGGAAAAAATCTTATTGTATTCACCGACCACAAGCTACTCACTTACGTGCTTCAAAAGCCACCTTCTCCTTCGGAAACTCCACGTCGTGCAAGACAATTAATTTTCATCAGCGAATTTACCACTGATATTCGTCACATAAGTGGCAAAAATAACATAGTCGCAGACGCTCTCAGCCGAGTCGAGTCGATCACATGTCCTACATCACTCGACTACAATAAAATAGCACTCGCGCAAAAGCGAGACAGCGCTATACTGCAACAACTCCTTCAACAAAGTAATTTGGCGCTAAAACCTATTACTTTGCCCGGAACTAGCAAGTCTATATACTGCGAGATGTCAACACCGTGCATACGACCATACATGCCGCAAGAATCTCGTCGTGACGCATTCAATGCTGTCCACAATATAAGCCATCCTGGAATACGCACTACACGCAAGCTTATGACCGAAAAATTCTTTTGGCCTTCTATGAACACCGATGTCGCTACCTGGGCGAAACAATGTATTCACTGCCAGAAATGTAAAATAAACCGCCACACCTGGAGTGAAACGTCAAAACTTCCGCCTTCAGACCGCTTCCAGTACATACACGTCGACATTGTAGGCCCACTACCAACTTCACCTCAAGGATATCGTTACCTAGTCACGATCATCGATCGAGCAACAAAATGGGCCGAAGCGATTCCTACAGAGAACATTTCAGCTGAATCAGTCGCTAAAATTATTTATGAAAATTGGATTACTCGTTTTGGTTGTCCTACATACCTAACGAGTGACCAAGGCCGTCAATTTGAGAGTCAACTATTCGGCAAGCTACTAAGTGTTATGGGAGTAACGCATAACCGTACAACACATTATCATCTTCAAGCAAACGGTATGATCGAACGCTGGCACCGTTCACTGAAAACCGCACTCAAAGCTCGTCTATGTCATGGTTCTACTTGGGTAGAAGAATTACCTACAGTGCTCATGGGTTTACGTGCCGCTACGTGGAAAGACACTGGCTTAAGCGCAGCCGAAATAACGTACGGCTACAACATCCGTTTACCAAGCGATTTTTTCAATTCAAGTTCATTAATCACAGATATGGACTACGATTTTGTCACGAAATTACGAAGTACAATCGCCGCTGTCAAGCCAGATCAACCAAACATTTCGCATTCAAACAAGCGACAAATATTTATTCATAAGGATTTACAAACTTGTAAACACGTTTTTGTTCGCACAGACTCAATGAAAAAAGCGCTGCAACCTACATATGAAGGGCCGTTCAAAGTTATCGAACGAAAAAACAAAACGTTCGTACTTCAACTTCCCGACAATCGATCGCCTACCACAACGATCGACCGTCTCAAGCCCGCATATACCATAAACTTCAATACTGAAGATACTACACCAGACAATATATACGTGTCAAGAGCAACGTCGAGCTACAAGCAGACTGCAGACCCACAGCCGCAGCATACTAGTACCACAACACGGTCGGGACGATCAGTGAAACTGCCGGTACGCTTCGCTTGAGGAGGAGTCCTGTATCTGCTACCAAGCTAAATATTATCAATCACAAATACGATCTCATCTTTGCGTTAAACACATGCGAACCTACCGCATTGAGGAAGCACTCCACAGGATGCTATCCGGAAGACTGGCGCCGATACTTCGTCTTCACAATAGCGCAACATAAATAACGCAATAAATAACGAAAGGGATCGGCCGAGAACAAAACCCCAAGCGGACGCTCCTCGGCACCATGGCGCTCGACCCGCTACCGCATCTGTTGGGCTACGACATCTGTTGTCCACACTGCATTGACCAAACGCAAGCAAGGAAGAAGGGACCGGATTCTCCCAATCTGACCGACACATATGTTCGGTTATAAAGACCCGAACATTTTAGTAACAAAGACACTTTATATTTAACCTTCTGATTGTATGTTTCATTTATACAAACTACCTAATCTTAGAGTAGCACAGTAGACCCTAAAATGTTTATTATCCTTTAGAGCTAAAGGTTTTTTTATAAAAGCAGGTTAAAAGATGAAATTTTCAGACAAAAGATATACCTACATTTTTCTTCAAATAGTATTACAACACGTTACAACAAAATAACAACATTAACACAATATTACATTTAATTGCATCTAAAATGCTGATACAGTATAAAATATATAACATTATTATAGGAATGCTGAACTAGTTTCATTCAATCATGTAAAAATAAACTGTAATAATACGACTTGTAAGTGTTTATTACACAAAATAATTTTACCTCTCTAAATAACAGTTATATTTTTATTTGTAACACTACTAACAACTACTCAACAAACTCACAAGGAACTTGCAAAACACAACATAAATCTAAGTGCCATAGTCATGTAATGTTAAAACTCCATCTAGCCACCAATTTTTACAGTTACAGATAGATGTAACAATTTTAAAGCATATTTTTAATAAAATTTTAAGTATTTCTGTATAATATTTAAGTCATACCGAAATAGCGGTGGCTTAGCTACACTGGGTAATTTCGATACGGTAAAAAACGATGTTCAAAAACTCGATAGCGCTGGAACAAATACAATGCTCTCACGTACCTTGGACTGCTCCAACACTTGCGATGATATCCACCGACACGATTCAGGTCACCATACGAATTCAGATTCGGTTTTGCACAGCGATTCTTGTTGCGTGCCTCGCGATAAGAGCTCCAAAATTCGACGAGTACATAAAGCATGACAGCTGTCAGCTGCGTTTGCCAGTCCCATCGAGTATTGATAATAAGGTTTTATATGAGTACGAAACATCCCGCCCACCAAAATGCCTATGGTATTTTCTGGTCAAATGATCAATTGGGGAACAAGGATCGGTAGATACGATAAGAACGGTAAAAACACTACGATATATTAGAATAGATATACGATAAAATAATATATAAAATATAGATACATATAAATACATAGATATAATGAATTTAAGCGATTTAAGTTAGTCTTCTAGCGGTAGAGGACATAACTTAACTAACGGTCGTTGAATCGTATGATTGTTTGTGGTTTTAACTAATGCAATACGAGGAATGCCATCAGTACCAGGCAGAAGATCCACAACTCTGGCAAGAGGCCATTGCAGTGGAGTGCGATTATCGTCCTTGATAATTACCATTGAACCGATTTGTAGTGGTTTAGAATTTTTGGTCCATTTAGCGCGTTGTGTAAGAGAATTTAGATATTCGTGTTTCCATCTGGACCAGAAACTCTGATGAAAAGATTGTATCAACTGCCAGCGGTGAAGTCGATTTAGTTTAACATTAGATAGATCATCATCAGGAACAATAGTTAAAGGCTCTAAAGTAAGAAAATGTCCTGGCGTTAAAACTGATAAGTCATTTGGATCGGAGCTAATGGAACATAGAGGTCGCGAATTTAAAACAGCTTCAGTTTGGACGAATAAAGTCGTAAGTTCTTCAAAAGTTAAGATTTGATCACCGACCACTCGAAGTAAATGAGATTTAGCCGCTTTAATTTGTATTTCCCATATACCACCAAAATGAGGAGCTGACGTTGGGTTAAATTTAAATTCAATCTTTTCTGCATTGGAAGCGTGTTGCATAAGAGATGAAAGTTGATTTCTAGCTCCTACAAAGTTGGTACCGCAGTCAGCATGAATTATGTTACATCGGCCGCGACGTGCTACAAAGCGCCGAAGTGCAGCGATAAATCCGTCCGTCGAAAGAGTAGATACCACCTCGAGGTGTACTGCTTTGGTTGCAAGACAAACGAATAAACAAAGATAAGCTTTGTCGATCTTAGCACCTCGATGTGGTCCAAGTTTAATGCGAAAGGGTCCACCAAAGTCAACGCCAACGATACAGAATGGTTTTATTTGATTTACACGGTACGATGGAAGTTCTGCCATAAAGGGCTGCAAAGGCTTTGGATTCACGCGGTAGCATTTGATACATTTAGCGAGACGATGACGAATAGTGCGTTTTGTAGATACTATCCAGAATTGCTCTAGAAGCAAATATTGAGTAGTATTAATTCCCGGATGTAAATAACTGTGATGTATAAAATCAATTACTAGAAATGTAAAAGGATGGTTAGGCGGTAAGAGAGCAGGGTGCTTTTGTGTATATTCTAAGCCCGAACGAGAAATTCTGCCACCCACCCTGAGTACACCTAGTTTATCGATAAAAGGATTAAGTTTACGAAAATGTTTTGATAACGGCTTATTTAACTTTAGGTTAATGATTTCTCCTGAAAATGTAGTACCTTGTACATGTTTTACTAATTGCATCAAAGCATTGTGTCGCTCAAGATTATTGATAAACTTGTAATTATTAAAATTTAAATGTCTACATTTGTTAATGAAACGATAGATGTAAGCTAATATCCTAACAATTTTTTGCCAAGACGAGAAGCGGTTTAAAAGATTATCAAAAATGTTAGGATCAACTTTAGCGATATTTTTTGATGTTAGAACTATTGGTTTACGAGCTTCACTCTCAACAATGGCTTTATCTTCGTGTGATAAGCTAACTGAACATACTGACTAAGATTCTGGATTTTCATGCAACCAATACGGTCCCGCCCACCATAACGTATTGTGAAGCAATTCTCTGGGGAATTGACCTCTAGAACAGATGTCAGCAGGATTCTCGCTTGAGGGAACATGGTTCCAGCATTCGATGGGTGTAATGTCTTGTATGTGGCTAACACGATTAGCGACGAATGTTGACCACCGTGAAGAATGAGAGCGTAACCACGAAAGAACAATTGTCGAATCTGACCAGAAGTAGACAGCGTCAATTTTAATACGAGAGAGGTAAGTATCGCGTAGGAATTTATATAAGTCTGCAAGCATTACGGCTGCACAGAGCTCGAGACGTGGTAACGAAATACGTTTTAGAGGTGCGACACGAGCTTTGGAGCAAACCTGGAATACGTGAATTTTACCAACGGAATTAGTAACACGCATATAGAACACTGTACCCAACGCATTTTCAGAGCTGTCACAAAAGCCGATTAGTTCACACGATTTTACATTTGGACATATGAGTTTACGAGGTATTTTTAGTTGCGACAATAGTGGCATTTGATTTCGATATATGCTCCAAGTATTGACGATTTCATCCGGTGGAGTTTGATCCCAGCCAACACCTAGAATCCAAAGCTTTTGAATCAAACATTTAGCTTGAATTGTAATAGGAGATAAAAATCCTAACGGATCGAAAATTCGCGCGATTTCACTTAAGATAGAACGTTTAGTGCATACTCGATTTGAAGGTTTGATTTCAAAAAGAAATGCGTCTACGGTAGGATCCCATCGGAGTCCCAAAACCTTCAACGTTTGTGTTTCCGTATTGTCAAGCGATACAGAACCAGTTAGACAATCTTCACTGGGAAGATTGGATAAAAGCTGTGGATTATTACTAACCCACTTTCGAAGTTTGAAACCTCCGAGATCAAAAAGAGCAACGACTTGTGATTTTGCATCTTGTGCGAGTTCAAGAGAAGAAAAACCGGTAATGACGTCATCGATATAAACATCCGATAGTACGATTTCTTTTGCGAGTCGGTAATTATCTCCTTCGTCTTCAGCAAGTTGTCTTAGAGTACGACAAGCTAGATATGGAGACGAAGACAATCCGTAAGTCACTGTGTTAAGACGATATTCACGAAGGATTTCACTAGATGAGCTCCTCCAGAATATACGCTGATAATCACGATGATCGGGTGCAATTAAGATTTGGCGATACATCTGACGTGCGTCTGCCATAAACACGACGTTATGTTCTCGAAAGCGCAGAAGAATACTCAATATATTAGGTTGCAATTTGGGGCCGATAAATTGTGTATCGTTAAGTGATCTAGAATTAAGATCTTTCGCTGAACCATCGAATACGACGCGCAATCGTGTTGTCTTAGATTCAGGGCGTAGAACACAATGATGTGGTATATAATATTTTCCCCTGCCCATTTCGTTTACTGGGACTAACGACATATGACCGCTCTCTATGTAATCAGACATAAAATCTGCGTATTGTGAATGTAGATCCGGATCTCGTGATAGTCTTCGTTCGATAGCGTGGAATCTTCGCAATGCAACATCCCGAGAACCATCGAAGGTTGGTTCTGATCCAGTTTTAAAAGGAATACGTACCATATATCGGCCAGATTCATCGCGAGTATGATCAGACTTAAACTTTTGCTCGCATAGTAATTCATCTGGAGTCAATATTGATGAACTTGGTACGGAATCAAGTTCCCAAAATCGTTGTACTAAAGCATTTAACTCGTTATCGATATCTGGTAATGTATGTAACAAAGTACTAGACGATATGCATGTCTTGCCTAAAAGAATCCAACCAAAAATTGAATTAAACGCGGTAGGTTGGTTGGAACCGCCTTTAATATGTTGGTTAAGAATAGATTCTGCGAATACGTCCGCAGCGAATAGTAAATCGATAGGTCCTGGAATATCAAAACCAGGATCCGCCAAGGATAACGATTTAATATGTGACCATCCCGATGTGTTCAACTGCGCGATTGGTTGATCGCCACATATTTTAGAAATAACGTGCATATTTAATTTGTACAACACTCGACCGTCAGTTCCGACAGAACACACGACGTCACCGATGATCGGTGCTGCCGCATCTCCCAGCCCACTAACGTTCGCGATAGTCTTAACAGATTTTAAGTTTAATTTTTGTATCGCCGATTCAGTAATAAAACTACTTTGACTGCCGGTGTCAAATAAAGCACGGAAAGATTGCATGTTGCCTGAAGCATCCAGAATTTGAACGATAGCTGTTGCTAACAGCACGGTAATGTTTGGTTGAGATCTTGACACCAAAGTTGACCCGATATGCTTTGGCTCGTTATTAGAATTGTCACGATGGAGCAAAGTATGATGTTTATGTTTGCATTTGCGACACGAGAAAATCGAATGGCAATTCTTCAGTTGATGTGAAGATTTCAAGCAGTTAAAACACCAGTTCTTTTGTTTAGCTATAAGCTGGCGATCGTCAAGCGATTTGTTTAAAAATTCTTGACATGATGTAATTGCATGTGCCTTATTGCAATAAGGACACTTACCCGAAAATGAGTCAATTTTATTATCAACCACACTCTTTTTATCATATTTTTCAGATGCAACAACAAGCGCTTGTGAAGTAGCAACATGCTTGTATTGATTTGACACATGCCTATGCTTAGGTGGATATTTTATGACTTCATTCGATTCGGAAAAATGTGTGTCACGCAACATAGCTTCGCATTTAGATCGAAGAAAACTCTTAAGTTGATCATAAGACGGTAATTCGATATCTGAATATTTTTCCTCAAAACTACGGCGGATATCTTTGTCAAGTTTCGATAAAATGTGATAAACTAAAACAAAATCCCAATTCGCAACCGGTAAGTTGATCGTTTTTAGAATACTCAAATTCTCTTCGAAAAGATCAAGCGACTTCTGGAACTCGCGCGCGTTGATGTATTTAAAGTCAATATTTAAAATATCTCTCCAACAGCTAAACGCTAAGGTACGTTTACACTTGTAGCGAGCAACAAGTGAATTATACGCATCATGATAATGTTCGTGAGTCATAGGGTACGCTTTTACTACTAACAACGCATCGCCGCTAAGAGAAGATATCAAATAATGAAACTTTTCCGTATCTGTAAGTGAAGTAGAATTATGAATTAAAGCGTTAAAAGTATCAAAATATTCGGGCCATTGTTTGATGTTCCCGCCGAAATTAGGCAGAACGATTTTCGGCAAACGAATATTTTGTGATGAAGTCCTATGCGATTGATTAGATTCACTTTTAGTTAATTTCCGGTGAATCGATAATATTCGATAATACATATCATCAAAATGTTCTTGGATTTCATTTTCGTTGTCATCCGAGTTATCTATTAGGTCTAAAATAGTAACATGCGCGTTCTCGAAACTCGACATAATTTCTTTAACATCCTGATGATATGATAAAAATAAGTCGCTGTGTGAAGGGTCCTCTATAGCTAAAGTACCGATTTCCAAAGCCTTTGCTAACCGTTTAATAGCAATTGTACGTTTTCTGCGTAAAGATGCTAAGTCTTGAATTGTATGAGATTGCTCAAAAGAGGTCGATTTAGCCTTTGTTAAACTTGGCATTTTACGCGTAGTATGTTTTCTAAGGATCGGCATCATGAACTATTTTAGGTTCGATAATTGAAAAAAGAAATTCAAATTAATTTGACACGTGAAGAAAAAAGAATTCAATTTTAAAAACGTAAACAAATGAATTTTCGAATTTATATTTCGATTTGCAACAAATGACAAAAATATGTAAGAAAATTTGAAAGGTCACAATATATGATAAAATATATGTATTTATATATATAATACTATTTAGTCGATGAAATTATTATAAGCCGATGAAATTAATTAAGTACCGATGAAATATAGTGATTACTTAATTAGATCTTACAATAATTTCCGATGACACACAAATGATATATATGTGAAATATCTGTTCGATGGTAACTATTGTACGATTTAGATATATATGAATAGGTATTTAGGTATGATTACTCGCAATATTAAGTAAGAACTACGACGATGACCAGAAATACCACAAACATATACCACGATTGAGAATAATATCGGTGGAAATCCCGGGTTTCGGCACCAAAAAAGATGTAGCATCCGCACCGAACCGAAATAGCGGTGGCTTAGCTACACTGGGTAATTTCGATACGGTAAAAAACGATGTTCAAAAACTCGATAGCGCTGGAACAAATACAATGCTCTCACGTACCTTGGACTGCTCCAACACTTGCGATGATATCCACCGACACGATTCAGGTCACCATACGAATTCAGATTCGGTTTTGCACAGCGATTCTTGTTGCGTGCCTCGCGATAAGAGCTCCAAAATTCGACGAGTACATAAAGCATGACAGCTGTCAGCTGCGTTTGCCAGTCCCATCGAGTATTGATAATAAGGTTTTATATGAGTACGAAACAACTGGACTTTTTCAAGTTGTAAGTGTAACCTTATTTTATCGGAGGTACGATATTATAGTTGGATAATAATTAATAAAGTATATAAACAAAGTATATTAAATGGTTATTATTTAGGTAATCAGTTCTCATTGCGAATTGAATTTATAAAAATTAGAATTCAGGCGTAATCTTGATGAATAGGTGTCTAGCTGTATAATAACTAATAAGCTTTGATAGTTTGTTTATTAATTCGATCGTGTTATGGAGGAATATCGTAAGCGACATAAACTGAGTTTTGCAGGAGAACTTTTTCTTGCTTAGTTAATTAATTAGTTAAGTAAAATTTTTTTGCCAAGGTATTTGCCAAGTAATTAATTACATTATCGCACGATAACTTAAATATATAGTAGGTACTTACTATTGTCGTTTACAATTGGCGTGCACGGCTCTTTCTTGATTTTCAACCACTGTTACTTACTTTATTATTTATCTTTATACTTTGGTATAATAATGTATTTCATTTCGTCTATACTAATATTATAAAGAGGAAAGTTTTGATTGTTTTTTCGTTTGTTTGCATTAAATAGGCTCCGAAACTACTGAACCGATTTGAAAAATTCTTTCACTGTTGGGAAGCTACACTATCTCAAAGTGACATAGGATATATTTTTCTTTTAATAGGGATCCATACTAAAACTCCAATAATGTAACCCAAGGTTTAAAAATTTACCTAAAATATTCTATTACATTGTGTGCGCTGCGAAAACTATTGACGATAAAATAAAATAATGTACCACGACTTTGCAAAACATAGAATTATTTACAAAAAGTGTCGCGAGAGTATATCTCTAACTAATACAGTTAGGCCACAATAAGTGTTCTTTTATTTAAAAAATTTTATTGACAAAATCATCCGATATTGTACGATATCGTAACAAAAAATATGGTGCACGGGCCATGCGGCGAGCATAAATTAACAGCAGCATGTATGAAAAACGGTGAAAAAACAAGCTGATTTGGCTCCCAATTTTTTTTTTTCAATTGTTGTAATGTTCATATTTGGCTCTTTGGCTAATAAGTTTGCGGACCACTGGTCTAAACCGTTCTTGACTGCCACCACATGAATTGACGTTAAAAAGTAGCAAAATAAAACAACGTCAAATATCGTTTACAGGAAGGTTCTGACTCACTAAATAGAATGGCTTTTGTTTCGTTTAAATTATCTTTTTACAAAAATTAGAAAAAAAATTAAACATTAAAAATAACAAAAAAAAAAAAAAAAATTATAACAAAAAATACATAAAAATAAAAATAAAACTTCATTAAAATAACTACATTCAAACTTTCTTTATAATTTTTTTTTGTAACCTGACACAAATATAAGGGTTTATTCGTGTGTATTATAATTTTGAATTTTTTGTTAAATACCCGTGCGAAGCCTGGGCGGGCCGCTAGTATATAATAAATTAATATTGCATTATTATAATACAAATATGAATAATAGGTCTTAACATAATATAGTATTATTGTCAATTGTTACAGCCTTTTTTGATCGTAACATGGCAAAGTGACTACACTATACATGATGGTGGACACAGCGTAATTCAGTATCATCGGCGACTGCCATGGGATTTACAATCCATCGTTAGTTGTCGCAGTCATGCTGGCATGTTCAAATGTGTCATCACGTTATACGTGAAGGACTCAATGTTGTTAGAAGGAGGGAACACATTGCTTGGGAGACAGTTCCACAGCTTTACATTACGGCAAAGATAAGACATAGCTAACTTCTTGAGAGGTTACCGTAAAGGTGTGGCTCCGGAGCCTAGCGCATATGGTTCTATATGAAAGGAAGAGGCAGGAATTAGGTTGAACAGCTCTTCAGAACATTTACCTTGATACAGACGGTAGAACACGCTCAGTGAGGCAATGTCCCTACGCAGCTGAAGCAGCTCGATGAACTTAGTAACCTATCCATAATTTACAATACGGACAACCCGTCTCTGCAACTTGTCCAGGTAATCGAGGAGGTATTTTGCGGATTCGTTCCAAAGGTGCGAACAGTATTACCTACAAGGCCGAAATTGTGCCCTTTAAAGCAGATAGGTACAGCTCTTTGGGCATGGAAAATCGTCACACCCAGTTCCAGATTCCGAGTATCCTCCTGATGCAATGTAATCCCTGGAGTTAAGGTCGCTGCGAATATCCATACTTAAGATATTGAGGCTGTCTCGCTTACACATTGCTAGCAAAATGTTCTGAAGAGTTGGACAGGAGAAAACGGGGATTTTTTTGTAGGAAAAGCGCACACCTAAGTTTTATTGGTATTTAGCTTAACCAAGTTACTTGGTTAGTACGATACTTGCTCCCCATGTAGATATAATGCAGTGCAAGGATTGGTTAAGTACAAAGACAAGTTTCTTCCGTCTCTTTTCTGTTTTTCCTTGACTATTAGCGGGCTTGCCGTAGTACCACCCTTGGACAGTACCGTCATCTACATAGCAATGAATATGACCCGAAGGTAGCATTATCATAAATAAGCAGAAAAAATAAAAGGAGCCATAGGACAGAGCCTTGTGGAACTCCAGTATTTACTGACATGAGTTGTGAAATACTTCCATCGCTATGGACAAGAATTTTGCTCTCACCTAGAAGCTAGAGATCCACATGCATAAGTTGTCAATTATTACGGATCTACGTCAATGTCATTTTATAAATAGATGCCTTATTCTAAATAAAACAATTTGAACACGGTACATATTTTATTATCAGCATATTAAACAAAAGAAATAGGAAATCACAGCGTAAGGCGGAAACTCTGTTGTCAAAAAAGACAAATGTTTCTTCTCACTCGCACCGGTATCAAGTTGAAAGTGTAATGAAGGCATTTGCCCATCATTCACGATTGCATGTAAAGAATGTCAATACCGTATGTACCTACTTATAAAATGTTATTGAAAGTTCGTATTCTTCCCGTCTTAAAATTTCATTAAAATCCGTCAAGTGGTTTTTAAAATAAATCTTACAAAAACAGAAAGAGAATCAGATAAAAAGTAATTAATGACATGTTCGTGATCATGGCTTTATTAATGGATATCTATCACGAAATTTGAAAGAAAAATTATATGTATACCTACATAGAACTACAGATTAATTTAATATTTTTGAATAATATTGAAAACATTGCTTTACTTCTGTTTTGTCCATAGCAACTACCACAGTAGGTACAACATTTTTAAAGATAAATATGTTCGACTTTTTCATCCAACATCATTGAGCTTTATTTATTATCTCTTTTCCTCTTATTTCTTTTCCATGTTTCCTACACTTTTTTTATTTTAGGCAGAAAATGTCTGTTCCATATTTCTACACTCTTTTTATCTTAGGCAGAAAATGTCAGTAACGATAATTGTTATTGATCGAATTTTCTATACATTTCATTATTTTAATTAAAAAAATTAAAGCATAGAATCTATATTTTTTTTGGAATCCACGCATATATCGTTGTGGATCTTATCATTATCCTCCAAATTATTTAATTTCAAATAAAATCTATAAAGTGAAATAAGTACCTAGATTTGGTCGCTTACGATGTTCTTCCTTAACACGATCGAAGTTATTTGTTTTCGTATAACTTCAGGGACGGACGCAGTAATAAAAAACCAGTAGACTCTATTGTCAATGGTAACCCAGGTTGACAAATGACAATTTGACAAGTGACTGCAGTGACAGCAAAACAAAAAATTATAGTTCACCCAAGCGATAGCTGTCTATAATGTTTTTTCAACCACCCGAAGAACATTTACAATCGCCATTACAAACCAAGACTCGGCGTCGAAAGAAAAAGAACTCAAATAAAAAGAGACATAAACAGTACTTCAAAAAGAAACAGACGAAACTATCAATCACAATGTCTTCTTGGGCGGACGATTTCATTACAGCCGCTACTTGGCAATTGAACCATCAGGTAGCCTATTGGAAATCAAAAGCTAGAGCTTTGGAATACGAAAACAGGATATTACATGAAATAATAAGGAAAAATACGGATCATACAACCACATATCATTCTAAACTAGACGTATCGGTAAACAATGATTCTGACGTTGAAAATTATGAAGATGATGAATGTGAAGAAGATGTATGTAAAGAAGAATATGAACATGAAGAAGATGATAACTTTGAAGTGAGTGAAGAATTTATTCAATTTCTAACAACAAACGCTAAGTATAAGGAAGATGCGAGAAAGGAACGTGAGAGATTAAAAGCTCATAATGAAGAAAAAAATAAATTAATGGAAGGACCTCCGGAAAAAATAGAAGACAGTATAGAAAACTTCAAAGAGTTGTATGGAAAAGATTGGCAAAGAATTACAGCTTTAGAAGTGTCTGTACAGTGCGATTTTATTGAAAATGTTGATAAATATAAACCAATGTATTGGCCCAACTTACCATTTAATTTTAATTATAGTAAAGCAACCTAGATATGGCTAGTTGCCTCCTCTGCATTGTGTTCTAAAAGTTTAATTTATATGTCATTAGTGTTTTTATCATGCTGGTTTTAATTTGTATTTCTGGTGCTTATACACACCACGGAAGTGGGGGAGGGTATAGGTAATCCCCTGTGAAAAAAAAGTGCAGAAACAACTTTTATTATGTTTTTTTATTTTATTTTGAGGTTATCTTTATCTAGGACTTGTATAAAATTTTCGATGGATAATTATTTGTTTATACAACCTAACCAATTTTATCACTAATGGAAAAATGTAAATGTCTCACTCAAAACACAAAAAGGCTCAAAATCTTGAAGTATTTGATGTAAACAACACAATAATTGATCAGATACTAAAAAAAAAGTATATAGAGAAAAATTACAATCTGCAAACATCTTTACCTATCTTTCAAAAGTGATTATAATAAGTGATATTTGTGGTGACAAATTTACGAAAAAAGCAATTTTAACAAATTAATTTCTCAAAAGCTATTTATTTCCGCTGTGTGAAATGTTATGTTTAGCCTAATTATTAAAGTGATCTAAATGTAAAAAATAATTTGGAGTCTCAACTCATTCTCTAATCTAAAGTTGAGCCTATTTGCCAGTATTTGAATAGTTTTCATGAAAGCATTATCTCCGTTCAATTCAATTCCAATCTTAATCTTGTCTTTTACTTTTCTATTATTATTATTCCATTGTAATTAAATAATGGATTTAACATACTCAATTTTTATTATACTTCCTCAATATAACTTCCTAGAAATAGTAGGAACTTCTAGGAATATTATGAAGCAATGCAATGAAAGTATTTCGGCTTTTTATTTAACTTCACTTGTGTATAAACTCTACACTATGTTATGAAAAAGGCTCAAAATAAAACAAGAAGCTCATATCCAGTTCAACTTTTTCTAGACTCTCCTTAGACATTTTTAACAGGTAGTAGGACATTTACCCTAACTTGTTAAGTTTGTCATATGCATATTAGTCAATTAGTCTTTCTTCTGTCTCTATAATTTAAACAATTCTTCAACTTGTATATTCGACCATGTGTAAAAAACAATGTTACATATTTTCCTCTAATCACATACTTTATTTTTTATATCTATTGTTTATATATAATATGGCTTGTTAGATATATTTATAATGTACATAATTATGATAATAAAATAATAAATAAAAAAATTGTATTTCCTAAACTTTGTTGTTTAAAATGTTAATTTATTTGTACATCATTTATAAGGTGAAGTCCCAAACTAAACTCTGCTTTTAACATGGAGGCTGAAGAAACAATTATAATTTAAATAGAAAATTGTTGATAGTGCAGGTTGATAAAATAATACAAGGAAAAAAAATCTGTAGTCATAATAAAACAGTAAAGAATTAAGATATAAGATTTAAGATAAAGATTTAAGATATTTGAGAATATGTGCTATGAGGGGCTTAGAAATTTTTGTCTGTTTATTAGTTTGTACATTGATTATGTAGAAACTACTGGTCTAAATCTAATGAAATTTGATTTGATTGTAGTTTATAGTCTGTAGGAAAAGGGTGCATTTTTACGTATATGTACATTTATATAGTCTATAAATTGCGTTTAAGCTATGAACTTATAAATAATGAATGTATCTTTATGTAATACTCTAATTTATTTTGAGTGAGATGGAATGTAGTTATACAAAATTAATACAAATTATTTTATCTTTACTTAATTTTCAATAGAAATAAACACATATGTATGTATTTTTGAAAGATATATTCATAGTGATGACGTTTAGTAGTTATAAATGTTCTGAGACATTACAAGGAAGAATGTTGATAATAATAACACCACATTACCATGAAATAATTTTTATGTTAGGTTTATCATAAATTTGGCTTCATTTTTTTTATGTTCTAAAATTTACAATAGATGTCGTTGTTTGGACTTTTTGCGCTATTATTATTTTTGTTATAATAAATTACACAGACATTATTTAAACAGACATACACCATAACTCAGCTCATATTTTCTGTATTATATCAGTTAACATCTAAAATGATTTTATTTGGGTATTCTCTAAGGGCTTTTGCTTCATTGTGCTATGATTTGGATTTAAATTTTGCTTTAATTAATTAAATTTTGATTTAATTTTGCGATTGAACTACTTAGTAACTTTGGATTGTATTGCATTTAGGTATAATACATGATTGGCCATTGATTGGCTATGGACGGAATTTTCTCAGTATTTCATTGCTCTAAAAAAGAGTGAGATTCGTTTGATCACAGGAAACTTGGTTACACCGTCAAGTGAGACTGGCTGCTGAACGAGATACTAAGAATAAGTTTACACGCCTCAGAAACCTGAAGTACGTAACTAGAATATCGATTGATCGAAAGTAGTGATGAACGTGTGGCGCGGATAACTGCCAACCGTAAGTACCACACTGCGTCTCAGGAATCGAAGACATTAACTAAGCACGAAAAACGATTAAATCGCAAATGTTGAATTTCAGTACACCACATATGTTTCTTAAATGAAACTGTGCTATTACTTTTGCGCCACCCATTATATTTAGTTTTTGGCGGGACCTTGAAGTGTTATGTGGTGGTTCTTGTTTTAATTCATAAACTTTTATTTGACTATATAGGCAATTTTGCGGAATTTTACTTGATGTGGTTTGTTTATAATTGTGCTCAAGTGAAGTGGATTATAAATAACTAGCGACCCGCCCCAGCTTCGCATAGGTGCAACTTACAAAGTTTATTTTATGTTTAAAATGAGGCGATGTAGAGTTTATCGCTTAAATATCGTTAGTTCATAACTGCCTTATTAGCCCAGTGCTCCTAAACGTGACTGCTATGCGCGAGGTCCTAGGTTCGATTCTCAGGTCGTGCAAAGGATTATTGGGGTTTTCTATGAAATTCTCAGCAGCAGCTCTGAGTTTGACTTTGTGACCTATTAATTATATAATAGGCTCGCCCCCAAATACAGTGATGCATGATGGTATGTTATAAACCGTCATATTTACGAATAGTGCGCTTAGCGCGCGACGCGCAATTCATCAAAGGTGGGGAGTCCCGGCCAACCGATCGCGAACGGTTTTGCTGAGAGGGATTTCTTAGATCGCGCGTAATTTTGAATTCGTGATATCTTCTACGGCATTAATTTAAATGAAAAGCTGTGAAGAACCTTTTTAATACACTATTTTGAAGTGTCTCATAAGGTTTAGCCAACGTAAGCCATCTAAGCGCCCGAAAAACATTTTTTGACGACTTGATTTCAAATCATTGATTTTTTTCTACTATACAAGAACTTAAGTGGAATTCATTTCATATGTTATAAACCTTTCGTAAAAAAATCTCTAAATTATAGTGAAAACCGCATTAAAATCCGTTCCGTAGTATAAAAGATCTAAGCGTACATAGGGTCAGATGGCAGAATGCGAGTTAATATAGATAGATAACTGGGAACATGCATTTTAAGTTGTGGAACTTCCTGGAAAGTTTTAAGACGGGAGCCGCCATCTTTTTCAAGCTATGTTTCAATATTGCAAGATAATAATATTTAATTGGATAAATATTCTTTATACGAGGCTTTGGCAGAATTGTGTAAGAACACAGTTGCCATCCAATCAAAATCAAAATATCTTTTATTCAATTTAGGCCTTAAGAAGGCATTTATGAATGTCAAAACACTACCACCGGTTCGGAAAACATTCCAGACATCGAGAGGAACCGACAAGAAACTCGATCGGGTTTATCTTATTATCTTTTTTTTTTTTTAACTGGTTATACAGTATTTAATTATATACAGTTATTATCATTTTCAGTAGATGTACAGAGAAGGAATCACATCCAGACATCACCATCATTCACCTAATCAGCCACCCTATAATACCCCTTTGACAATAAACCCTGCTTAACATGATTCTTGAACTTATTATCCGGCAAATCGCTAATGTGCTTAGGAAGTTTATTATAAAACCTAACACAATTACCTAAAACACTTTTATTTGTTTTACTAAGTCTAAAAGACGGAATGACTATTTTATATTTATTTCTAGTATTGAAATTGTGTGTTAGTAACAAGTTCAAAATTGCCTTCATTTTTCCGAACATACATTATGTTTTCCAAGATGTATTGGGAAGGCAAAGTTAAGATACCAAATTCTTGAAATTTATTCCTAAATGATTCGTGTGGTCCCATATCATAAATTGCCCGAACTGCCCGTTTTTGTAATACAAATATGGTTTGTACCTCAGCTGCTGAACCCCACAGTAAAATACCATAGGACATTAAACTGTGGAAGAAAGCGAAGTAGACCAGCCTAGCAGTAGCAATATCAGTTAACTGGCGAATCTTACGCACTGCGTATGCAGCGGAGCTTAATTTCCCTGCCAAGGTTTTAATGTGAGGACCCCATTGTAATTTTGCATCTAGTGTGATGCCTAAGAAAACAGTATTATCAACCATGCCTACTATGTTCTCTTCTATCTTAATATTACTTTCAACACGTTGTGCATTGGGTAAGGCAAATCTGATACATTTTGTTTTGTTTGCATTTAACAATAGATTATTTTAAGCAAACCATTCTGATATTTTAAACAAAGTATTATTTACATGCCTAATTTCTAAATCTTTTATTTTCACTTGAAATATAAGTGAAGTATCGTCTACAAAAAGAACAATGTTAGCACAGTTCTTAAAGAGATCCCATTAGGGGTAGATCATTTATATATACTAAAAACAAAAATGGCCCCAATATCGAACACTGTGGGACGCCGATTCTAGCCAAGGATCCCGAAGAAGTTGCCCCATTTACACTTACTTTGAGACAGCGATCTGTTAAATATGATTCCAGAAAGTCTAGAGAAGGTCCACACACACCATAATGTTTCATCTTAAGTATGAGCGTAGTGTGATCAACACTGTCGAAAGCTTTTGAAAGATCACAGAATACACCGATTGCATCCCGCGACTTCTCCCATGCCTCAAATATGTGACTTAATAGCGTTGCACCAGTGTCGGTCGTAGATTTTGATTTCGTGAAACCAAACTGCCGACCATCCAATATTTTATGATTATTAAAGTACTCTATTAATTGCTTTAGCATAATTTTCTCAAAAATCTTACTAATCGAAAGAAGCACAGAAATTGGTCTATAGTTTTCAATATATTCCTACAGCCTGATTTAAACAATGGAACTATTTTACTTCTTTTCATCATACTTGGGAAAGTTCCTTTATCAATACACTGATTAAATATATGAGCCAGATGCCAATAAAATAAAAAGATGAATATATATCGAAAGAAAAACATCGATGTTTTGATAAATGCTTGTTTTTTATTTGGGTCCTACCTCTAAGTATTAACGACTTTATTTTTGGCTAAAACTTTTGCTTAAGTAAAAATCTTCAATTTTTATTTACTGCACACAAATCTGAAAACATTGATGTTCGATGTTTTAGGAAACCTAATATCGATGTAAAAACATCTACGTTTTCAAACTCAACATAGATAAATATCGATCATACCTAATCCCAGCTACAGAGTCGCGACCCCTGCGAGCTGTTAATGTTTCATAGTGTAGTTAAAATTTTGATATTTTTGCAAGAGATTACGGTCTAATGTCTGATTGACTTATAGGAATTGCGTTCTTCGAAACAATACGAATAATATAAACGAACACACGCGTGGTTTGATGGATTGTATTTGAGTACGGCCGCGGTCGAGGTGTTATAATACTTTGATTCAAGTTTGGTAGATAGAACCTTTAAAAAAGTAGGTTTAAAAGCGCTACTATGACATATATTTCATGCCTTAAATCAGCTGTGTTCGCGTTACTATGTTCAGCGTTGAATAGTGTGATTGGAAACACACAATAGAACGAGGCATTATAATAGGGATATAAATAAAAAAAAAAAAAACGATTTCCCATAGGTATTTATTTTCTTGAGAGATCCAATTAAATGCCTATAATGTTCATAATCATAAATGTATTTATCAACTAAATATCAATCATACATGCTATATAAAAGAAACTGATAACGAAATTGCCCTTAATTTTTTTGTCTGTCTGTTTGTTTGTCCGGATTTAACTCGAAAGCGGCTGGACCGATTCCTATGAAATTTTGTACACGGGAAGCGTTTGTCCATTGGTCAATCACTCAATTCAATATTACTTTGAGAAATTGCAAGAAAGAGAATTTCAAAAAATTAAATTTTCATAATTTGCTTTCTAATTTTGATCTAATTTTCTAGACGGGAAGCGGAAATTACATATTCATTTCAGAATCGATAGGCTATAAGAATCATCAATAATGAATTTAGGCATCGTAAAAAAGTAGTAAAATTTTGATGAAATTACATTACGAAATAAAATTACGGGATGAAAATAATTACAGCCTAAGTAAAACGTACGAAGCCGTGGGTACGCTGCCAGTAAAATTATATTCCTCTTAACCGATTTCAGTTAAAGTAACCAAATTCCATCTTTGGTCTGGGGTGCTTAGGTGTAGCTACTGAGCTACAAGTACATTTCTATCATAGCTGTAGGTATGATACACTACTTTTTTGAATAATAAAAGGTTGGTATGCCCCTGGAGTCATACATCCAAGTAACAAAAGAACTTTAGATCAAATAAGAAAAACGAACAACGCTTTTGTGTTTGCCACTTGCAAGCAATCTCTAGTACGAAAGACATCAACGCGTTTTCATTGTTGTGCTGTACGTGTGTAAATAAAGTCATTTATTTTTTAGAAGTTAGTTTGATTTTCAATAGATATTACATTACATTCAATGTATGATAGAAAATCTTGTATCAATTTTTAGAAGAGATCTGCTTAAATGACAGGCCGGTTTTTGTGTAATCGACCGGAACATTGTGATCTAGTGCTGTTGTATTTAAAGTTTTTTAAATATCTATCGTCGTTCACTTTGGAAAATTAAACTTTTCTTCTCATATGCATGCTAAAAAATGTTTTTTTGATTATTAAATGATGGTTATTTTTGTTAAATAAAAGAAAAGTGCGTGCGTACAAAGTACACAGGACAGAATTGAAACTACTTTGCCAAACTAATTTTTAAATCTCGTTTATATTTATACTAATCTAAAGCTTTAGATTTACGAGACTTAAAGGGAGGGTAAAAGGAATATATGTTAGGAATTTAATGAATTTAAGTGTAATTAAAATATTAAGTATATTAAATTCTTTTATGACGAGTGACAAATTAAAATGCCACATGTTATTTGTAAATATTAAAACTTCCTAACCTTCAAAGGAATTAACAAAAAAAATTGTATATTAACAAAAAGATAACAAGTATATTACCTACTCTGAACAACTGCTTAGTAAGACGATTTACAAATTTATCACAAAATGTTTATTCATAAATTTAACTCACTGTTTTCACTTTGTCTCCATAGCTACGTGCGCCCTTTCTCACTCTCTCTCAATCGGTCTCAATGGCTCTCTCCCTCTCTCTCTCAAAACGTTTCACATTTTCGTGACGCGTCTTCGTGACGAGTTTCATCCGTAAAAATTTGACCCTCATGCGCATAAAGAAGTTTCATTTCAAAAATTATGTGAGATGCTTATTCACATATCCAAACACACACAAACACATATTCACAAAGTCTAATGCTGCAAGTTACGGATGTGACATTCACTACAAGACATTCTCTCTAGACTTGTGTGCTCTTGCGAAACCACAACTTTTTCAGGCACGGTAAGATCTTTGGATGAATTCTGTGCCACTGAAGGCCAAACATTATAAAACGCTAAACCCTGGTTTTTTAAATTTAAAGATACCCACAAGTGGGTTACTTCTACTATTATTCACCTTCGTTTAGGCCATGTATGTCTCTATGTATGCTCTCCTGTTTTCCTAACGAAAATACACGTGTGTGACCACTCTCTGTGTGAGTGCGACTTTGATGATGGATCCGTGGAACTCATACTTTTAATTGTCCCAAACTATCTTGTTCCTTATATGCCCTCCTTTCTTGTAATATAGGTACCTCGTCCTGCTAATGACAATACATTACTTACATATGTGTATTCTACTTTTATTGCAATATTTTAGTGTCTTTATTTATCCTAATAATATAACATTGTAATGTGTTCTTTGTTCGTGTCTATATATATTATAGATATGCTTTTTATTTATATGTTTAATGTATGTAGATTTATATTACCCCTGCAGTTCCCATAACAAGTATTATCTATAAATTTGTATCTGTTTTGTGTTGTGTTGATGTATCTTTTTATGGTTTATTCTTCAGTACACTTGACATTGGCGAAATTGCCTACATAGGAAGAAAGCCAAAATTAAAAAAAATATTAAATTACTTATTTAAATATATTTTCTTTCTTATTTTATATTTTTTAAGTTTAATCTCTGTGTTTTCCAACCTTATCGTATTTTAGTGTTACCATTAATTAGTATAGGAATTTATGTATAAGGCTGTAATATATTTAATATATGCACAGATAAATTAGTTTATGTTACGACTATTAATATAGACAAACAGTGATAAAAGAAATTGTTACTGTAAAACAGTTATTTAATCAATTTAAATATGTACTTGAATTTTAAACACATCATATCATGTATCAGGATCGAGCTCCGCCAGCCACGAAGCGCGTATCAATCGAAACTCAAGAACGCTGCGTCTACGGCAAGGTACAAAATTGGCGCTCAAACGGTATGCGAACGCAACCTGTTTTAGGGGAGACGCCCCCCATCGTCCCGCACGTCAGCGCCAGTGCCACCGCTGCCTTCGGCGTGCCCGGCTGTACGCGCGCGAGCCTTCGCCACGTCATTTCAAAAAGAAAACATTAAAATAATCAAAATTAATAAGATGCGCATTCCGGATTGCAGTGTAGTGTTTTGATATTAGTGTGAAACGGTGCATTGCGCGTTTGAGTTTATATTTAATAAGTTTCTAATAAAATTTTCATTTATAAATATCGAAAAACGAGTATTTGATTATGCACGTGAACGTAATTGTGTTGAGTTGAAAAGATTCTGGTGGTATGTAAGTTTGTCCCCTTGTTTAATATCTTATTTAAGTTTAATCACAGTGATAAAGTCATTAACGAGTCATTAGGATCGTTGAGAGTCGGTTGAGTAACGACACATGACCGGCGGCGATGATGTTTTCAAAGAATATTTGATAAAAGTTTTATACTTTTAGATATATTTACAAAGCAACCGGTTCGATTACCTAAGTGAAGTATCAGATACAAAATAAATTCTAATCAGTTTCACGCGTTGAGATCTATTTAATACCAAATATAAATTACTTTTTTAGAACTATAGCCCCTAACGTATAAATGCAATCTCACCTAAAGTTAAGTGACAATATCGCCGTAAATGGCAAGTTGCTAAGCCTAGAAAGGGAAGGAGCTTTCAAGTGCAACTACCGCGACACTCGTATTGATGCTTGACGTCAGATTTACAATTTGAGGGTGGTAGTTAGCCAGACGAGCATTAGACGATAACCCTGTATTTAACCATTATATTTTTCTTCTTTGATTGCTAAGGGTCGTTGGAAGGTTTAAATTCATTTAGTTCGACCCGGTGTGCATTTTTGCATATTATGTCCATAATAAAATGTTATGTTTCAAATAGAATTTAAAAAAAATAATAGGAAATGGAAGCTACGAAGTAGACCAACAACTATCACTTACCCCTTCCTAGATTGTTTTACGTAATTTTATTTAATTGTAGTAATTATTTACGAATCTTCCCGTATAACAGTTCAAAGTTTCATTTTATATCTCGAGGTATAATCTCAAACACGGTTATTTGATTCCAGTATTGCTTTTACTATGCAATTTATATAGCTAAAATAAATACATATTATTATACAACCAATTGCATAATTACCAACAATACTGGATACACTAAATACACTACTTTATAAAAGAATCACAATGATGCAACTCGTAGAACTTACTCCGTTTACTTTCAACGGCGAAGAGGTTTTCCAAACAGATGTACTAGACTTTAAGTACTCTTGTTGTAGGAAGGAATTTTATTATCTATTCAAAAAGAGTTATTTTTTAAGTTAAAAGATCGATTTTGGTTTGTTGGTAAATTATTATAAACTTGATTTACAGAGGGAAGTACAACCAACTTAAATGTTAAGTTCAAGTAAAAGTTTTCAATATATGTATTTTAAAAAAGCAAAAAGGCAAGTACAAGTACATCCCGATAATAAAATTTAAGACATATAAAAATAAAATATGCTTTAAGTTGATAATTACTTTTATCTCGAATTAACTTAGTTGTAATAATTTTTAATTTGATACAGCTCAACTAAGTTTAGTTATTATTAAATATAATATATAGAAATTGTATTATCCAATAAGACAATATTATTAAATGTAAATCGACTTGAAGCAAGATGTTTGAAAAAATGCTTTTAAGACATAAATATTAGACATAACGTCTCTGTCAGTCAGTTTCAAAACTAAAACAAGAAAACATTGCAGTCGGTGCTGCGCTCTCTTATGCAATAACTTACATAAACAGCTAATGTTGGACCAATAAGTAAATAATTCATTGGTTAAGTTGTAATTATTGATGTCTTTAGTCCTTTTTATGTTTGATGAAAATTTAAATTAATATTTATTAAAATATATTACTGAAATCTGTCGCACAATTATATTAATTTGGGCAACCCGGTATCGCTTCAGGCGATGGCAAAAAACACCTATCTTGATAAACTTGGAAAGTGAAACATTATCTATATTATATTATATTTCACCCTAACTAACTTACTGTGGGTTAATTACAATATATAAAAAAATACAGCCTACTCAGGGAGAACGTATCTTTCTATCAGTGAAATAATTTTCAGAATGGGATCAGTGGTTCCAGTGATTTCTTTCTACAAACATATAAACTTTACATGTCTTATAATATCAATAATCTATACAAATATATAATATTGAAGTGTTTGTCTGTGATGTTAGCTGTCAGCTCCTTACCAAATGCATATGAAAGTGTATACGGTACTAATAACAATTATTTTTTTAAATTTTAGTCTGTTTGTTCTGGCTAATTTCGGAAACGATTGGACCGACTTTAACACGAATTTTACTGGCAGATAGTTGATGTTATTGTAAGTAATTAAGGCTACTTTTATTTTAGAAAAATAATTAGGGTTCCTCGCAAATAAGCCACGGGTACAGCTAGTATAGATATACAATGTACGTACAACAAATATTCATTTAATAAACGAGGATTACCAAAAACTCAGATTGAAGGATTTAATTTTAAGTATATATTTGAATTTTGGTTACATGTACAGTAAGTAAATTTGTATAGATAATTTTATATTTAAGTAATGCGAACACTTTTATTACGAAATCTTGTTAGGTGATCTTGTATTCTTTAATCTTTTTGGATGTGATCTACTTCCATTACTCTTGTGAGGACTTAAAAAAATATCTAGTTGTTCGCTATAAAACACACCGACTACCAAACATGCACGGGAACCGTGGTCTATGTACCGGGATTTTCACTGTATGAAAAAAATCTAAGCGTAACGGTATTAAAGGGGACTTAGAAAAAGAAAATAAAAAATGCATCTATAAAATACTGTCCATTTAAACGTGTGTAAAGCTTAACAGCGTGCGTTTGAAATGTGATAGACGTTGACGGGTTAAATTAATCTCTCTGTGTTGTTAAGACAAGTCATACGGCAGGTAATTTCAATGCCGCATTTTAAAATGCTAGATCAAAGCGATGTTAACTTCTTTAAAGAATAATCGAATGCCATTTAAAAATATTAGAGATGATTTACCGAGTATATATTTGATACCTAATATGCATAGTATTCATTTAGCGATATAATGTTTTTTATATAATATTTTTTAAATCTTTGTGATTTTTCTTTTGACATCATGATTCAAATGTTAATTTGATGATTCCTATTTTTAAAGGTATTTCGACTCAATATTTCTGAATTGTAAGTAATTAATTAAAGATAATATATATTATATACATATATTTTTAAATTTACAATGAAAATTTTAGTTAAGTTAAAATGAATCTATTAATGCCTCTAGAGATTAGGCTGGAAAACTCATAAATAGAGTATTTTTTCTGCATTTGCTTAGCGTAAACTTGTATTTTTTTGTAATTGAAGTTATGTGATTCTTATTGGGTGTCAATATTATTTAATATGAGCTTCTCAATTTATGTTTTAGGATCGGGTGAGGTTTAAAATTCATTCGTACTTTACCCAACCATTTGAATATAGACCACCTTTAGTTTGCGCGATTTATTTATCTTGTATGAACTATCAAATCGTGTGTAAATGTTAGCTGTTAAGCTTACACGTTTGTGGTTTATTTATACAATTTCAAATTATATAGTAATAAGGTTTTTTTTTTCATTTATCTATTCAATTAATAAAATTGAAGTGTCTGTTTGAAATGTCATAATAACTTCTTTATAATAAATGCATAACAAGGTATATACAGTAAAAATAACAAGAAACCAAATTTTAAAATTTTTGTCAGTCTTTTTGTCCCGGGTAATCTCTGAAACGGTTGGACCGATTTTAACCGGACTTTCATTGGTAGATAGCTGATGTTATAAGAAGTTACTTAGGCAAAGAAAATAAAATGTTAGTGGTGAATCAATTCGGGCGCTTAAATGGCCTACGCTGAATAAACCATTAGCCCATCTAATATTAATGTACTACATAATTGTAAATACATATTAAGAATACCCACAAAAATGTCAGCAAAACTATATACCTTTGACATGACAGACATTAGACATATGTTTATATTCTAAGGATAACTCGCAATAAGCATTTTAGTCTTTAAAATAATCGGGAGTGGGGGTAGAGTTTATATCTCGCAAAATAAATTGAAATGACAAAAATTACGTAGCGCATTACTCTTTATTAATGATCCGAGAGGTTAAGGTTAAGATTTATAATAATATATTTTAATTTTCTGAGATAAAAATAATAAAATTATTAGTAGGTTTCTGCCAAATATTTATATTTGTATGTACCTATGTGTACCAGCTTTTAGGTTGTCATATTGCAAGCTATTCTTACCTTAAAATTTCCGTGTATGAGATTCTCCTATTATTGTAAATCTGTGGTCATTGATTAAATAATACTGACTTCAAAATAAGTAATTTTTTATTTAGAAATTTCAAATTTATGATGTCTTAAAACGACTACCATAAAGGCTCGTCGTGGGTTTATAAAATGTCCTTTTCACGGCAAAATCTACCTTTTCTAATATAAAACGTTATTTTCAAAAAGCCCGCTGTCTTTAACTTTTAACTGCCTCGTTAGCCTAGTGGTCGTAAGCGCGACTGCTATGAGCGAGGTCCTGGGTTCGAATCCCAGGTCGAGCAAAGTGTTATTGCGTTTTTTTATGAAATTCTCAGTAGCAGCTCGGAGTTTGGCTTTGTGCTCGATTAATGGCAATAGGCTCGCCCTCTATTACAAGGGACATATATATGTACATTGTACACCCCTGCCTAAACCTTCGGGGATACAGGCGTGATGTTATTATGCTATGCCGCTGACTTTTTCTAATCCGAGATTTTGTGGTATACACAAACTACTGTTTATGAATATACCTATATGTGTTGCTACACTGTTATATTTTTTATAGATCAAAAGTGGCAAATAATCATATGGCCCACCTAATTGTAAGCAGCTACCGTGGCCTACGGACGCTTGTGATACTATAGGTATGACTAACACGTTGCCTAGCTTGAACCCCTCTTGAACCCCAAGAGTTCTGCAAACCCTACTCACCGCACAAACACAACACAATATTAATTGCCTTTGACATTCTGAAGGGGGAGTTATTCCACCAGTCGGACTGCAGCAAGTAGAAAGAAATTTCTCCGTACCATACCTCTCTTTAATAAGATTGGAAGTATAAAACTCATAATTGAATAGTTTTTCTCCTGACCAGAAATAGTTTTTGTGTTGAATCAGAGTGTTATTATTAATCCTGACCGACACGGGTGTGCGGGGTGCGGGGTGCGGGACGAGTTGATACGTGCCTTTACAAAGCTACCATCGATAACGAATACATTGAATGCAAAGCAGCGTTTGCAAATGTGACTCCCAAGTAGGGGGACCATGCTAATAATTTTTTTTGGAGACTGGTGTTTTTATTTATAGAGTAAATTTTTTCAGTGTCCATGAAAGCAGTAGTTTATTTTCGAGGTTTACTACAAGATTCGATACTTTAATCCAATCACATGTATCGTATTCTTTAAAGGTATATTAGCAGCACTTCTTGTGGTTGAAGCAAGAAGGATAAAATTTCAGTAGAAAAAAAACGTAACTTTTTTCGTAATTGAAAACTAACTCATAATAGATCCCATAGCAGTATGATCAACTCATACTGATATAAAATTTTGAAATAAAACATTTCAGAATATATTATTTCCTGTTACATTTTTTTATAAAGAAACTAGATGTGCCTCACGGTTCCATCTGTGTTAAATTTATTCGATTAATTCTCATCCGCGTATTATATAATCTATAACCTTTCTCAATAAACAGGCTGTAAAATGATTTTTCAAATTTGACTGGTAGTTCCAGAAATTAGTGCATTCAAATAAACAAACAAACAATTTATTGAGATTTATAATTTTAATGTAGACATATTAAAGTACATATAGTTTTTGGAAATATTAATTAAAATAATTTTAGGGAATTGAAAAAACATTATAAAGAAAAAGAGATGTTGGGGCCATTGTTTCTGCTAATAATAGATATATATATTATAGATTGGCAACTCGAAAGAGAAAGAACGTAGTATACGCTTGTATTAAAACGAAATGGAGATACGAGACTATTTTGGTATATATTATCGGCCTACGTAAGTTGTTATCAAAACAAATCCCGCTTATTTTTGAAAAGGTTTTAAAGTGTAATTAAAATTCATTGTGTTTACGTGCGCTGCAACTGGATGTAAGTCGTATAACAAAGAAAATTAACAAAATAATAAGAACACTAGGGTATTCTGTTTTTGTTCTCGTTTTATTCCACTTATTGTTGATCTATACAATACTAATACTATGAGAAATATTAATTCACGCACAGGGATATTCTTTCAATTATAATATCAGGGGCATCCTATTCTAAAGCTTGCACGTATAAATATCACGGTTTTACTAAAGTGCTTATTGTTTAGCGAATGTTGTACAGACGGCAACATAATTCAATAACGTATAATGTAATGGTATAATTTTGTTATGTGCCACATTGAAAGATGTAGAATAATGTGGGATTTGCTACCGTTCTTTAAGAGAGTAATAAGTTTTACCACATCTTTGCTTTTGTAAGAACTGCCTTTTGTCATTTTAAAGCCTTTTTAGAGACGTGAAATATTGTTAGGCTAGTAAAAGTATATAAATATGCTTAAATGAGCTTATGTAGCGTTAAAGGCTTGAAGGATTAACATTTGGGGTGTAGTTAGATTCATCTTAATTATAGAAGTGACATAAAGTGTACTATTTAACTATGACATCTAGGGAACAAAAAAGAAAGGAGGCATAAAAAAAGTAGTGTTTTTGCAGTTAGTTTTTTTTATATCAAGAATTGTACCTACTTGTTATACTTTTACCTCAACTGTTCTGTATTAAATATATTAAAATATAGTATGTTACGATATAATAATGAACGGATGGTAACCCTACATATAGACAGTCTCTAGTACAGTGTCTATGGGACCATGTTAATTACTAAAAAAGACTTGTAAGGAAAAAAAAATGCCATAACGTTATAATTGTTCGAGAAAATTTTATTCGTGACAAAGTTATTTAAATAATATATTTTTAATTTGTCATAAATTACTTCTCTAAAGCGTACAAAATGAATTATCAATTTATTATATTTATTTATATAATAATTAAGAGAGCGCCAATAGCGTATATATTTCAGATTTATTATTCTATAATTATTTATATTACATCTAAAGTACTTATTACATTTACAATAATATAAAATAATAATTTAAATCTAGCATCACAACACCGTAGTGAAAATTAATAATGATTAAAAATAAAAATAAAATAAGTCAAGAAGTATTCTATACTGAAAACACACACACACACTGCAAAAACGCAAGTGAAGTGACCATAATATATGAAGTGGTGTATTACATAATTTTAATTATTATAAGCATCATTTGACTTCTAAATCAAAACTCTGTTATACTTTACAAAAACAGTCATGATCGTTGAAGTATTAAACCATAGAGGGAGCTGCAACTGCCGCCATAACTCATGCTGGATCGCATAGCGTGTCGACTTAGCCACTTGGAATTTTTGATGTCTGCCGCCGCGGGCGCATACGCGACATATTTAACGCTAATTTCTTTACAGCACTCTCCCTTTTTTAATTATAAGTACTTCGCTAACTGATTCCGTTTCGGTATGAATTGCATTAACAATTTTGAGGGAAGCGTGATTCTTTGACGTGTAATTTGAGCCATTGAATGACCTACTAAATTTGATAGTGCAATTAGTGTTGGAGCTTATCAATCTCATATACAGCAAAATCAATTTTTATATAGATATATAAATGTCTTTTAATATCAAATTAATTATACATTTAATAGTATAAAAAGGCTGAATAGGTGAGTAATACCGTAGCAGATTTATCAATTAACTTGCGTGGTATAAACTTAAATGAAAATTTTTACGAGCACAAGCAGACTGAGGATTACATGTTCACGTTACATTAAAAGAATCCTTTAATAAATTGAAATAACTTTTACATGGTATAATATACTACTACATACTTCTTTTTTTATTCAGTAACTAGCTGACCCGCGCAACTACGTCTGCGTCATATAAGAGAGAGAGAAAGGGTTAGAGAGAGTAGTTCGTAGGCACTGTGTTATAGGTACCGCCCGCCTTCCACATTATTCTGCATAATAAAAATTTAATCATTCACGCAGCGCACACAGTGGAAGCTCTTAAAAGGAATAAATTTTCCCCGTTTTTGCAATATTTTTCATTGATGCTCCGCTCCTATTAGTCGTAGCGTGATGTTACATAGCCTTCCTCTATAAATGAACTATCCAGCATTAAAACATTTTGTCCATTCGAACCAGTAGTTCCTGACATTACCGTGCTCAACCAAACAAACAAACAAACTCTTCAGCTTTATAATACTAGCATAGATTTATGTACAGTTTGACGAAATGGAAAAATAAACTCACGTAAAATATAGATAGTATACCAAAGTAGCAACAAGTTTCAGAGAAAAAGTACAAAAATACTTATTACAAAAATTTATACTAAACCTTTAAAATTTGTTTTACTTTATTAAAACTACTGTTTATTTGATAAAATTAGATTGAAATGTTGATTTCAAAATTAAAAATTCTATTAATATTTTTTTAAATTTCTTATCGTAGTTTTAAGTTACAGTTGGTAATGGCAGAGGAACTTTTATTCATATCAAAACTTTTGTTTGTATTCTTTTAAAAGGTAAGATTCACCATAATCTGTTTATAAGATTTTCCAATAGAGCGTGGTAGATAACCTAGTAACCAATTGAAAATTCCTTTATAAATATGTTAGTACCCTTTACAAAAAATCCAAACAAATGCTTGAAATTTTTCTTTAAAAGTAGTTGTTGTTTTAACGTATTTTTATAGTATAAGATACTTAGGTGTCTCTCTAATAATTGCACAATGTACTTTACAGATAAACTTAAAGCTATATTTTAACTTAGATTCAACCTAACCAGTGTACTTTAATTTCTAAATTTTTTGAAGTAAGTAGGTAATTCAAAGTACATAATTATGAAATTTATAAGAAATGGATACTTAGCTAATGGATACTTTAGAGTACATGGTGGAAATATATAGGAAAAGTATACGATTACAAATTAAGTTAAACTTAAAAAAAAAAATGCTTTTTGAGACTCAGTATCTCACTAACTTGTATAATCTGCGGTCGCATCCTCCCTAAAATAATAATATCTTTTTTACCTGCGGATGTACCTGTTTAGATAAAAATGTAGACCCTTTTAACAAAGAAAGCACTTGTCTGTGAATATTTTTATTTGAAAACTTAGTTTGTATTAGGCACTTAAATCCGGGAAGCGGTTGGTTTCTTATAGTTAAAAATATGGTTAATGCGTTTCTAAATGGAATAGATTTGCTATGTCTACTTTGAATTCAGGAATTTACACTTAATGACATCGGAGTATAATGATATTATTTTTATTCATATAATTTTAATATTACTCAATACTGCAGTGTATGCAGTTTTTATCTTTTGGGTTATGAAAGGGTAGATTTCAACTATAGTAAAAAATGAAACAACTACTATTAAATTGTTTTATTATATTAAAAATATGTTTAGGTAATATATGAATTCCACTGTTTCAAATTATGGTGTATATCGACCGAATTTTTAAAAAATAACACAAAATTATGGACTTCACGGTGTTTTAATCCCTACTTGCTTCAGGACGCACCTTTCGAACAACTGTGAGATCTGCATGGGCTTATATTGTTATATTATTAATGTATAACACTATATTCTTTATAGATATTATATACGAATTAAATCGAAATTAAAAATACCTTATTCAAATTAGGCCCTGAGAAGTGTCATGAGGCCCAAGATGGTTGCACACTATGCCATTGGAAGATCCATGGCTCTCAAATACAGCTGCCGTAACAAACCTATTGGTGTATGGCGACTGGTCTTCAAGTTAAGGGTGGTAGCTAGCCAGGCGGGCATTTGAAAGAGCCCTACTACCATACTATGGTTTCGTCCCTTCATCGAAAGACCGCGCTCAATGCCTATCTTAGTCATGTGTTGCGTAGTTAAAAAATGTAGATGGATATCTATTTAGTATCTTAATAAAGTTTATAGCTGGCTTGTCAACCGTAAACAACTTTTTCCTATTTCTTCGCATTTTAACAGAATACTACTCTCATTTGAGATAATTCAATATGAAATTTATCTTCACATTCCGAATTAGTTTTAATCTTTCAGCGTACGATTTAAACGTGATTATACAAGAACTGTATAAATTTAATACATTTTTATTTTCAATAAATTAAATTCGATATCTGTCTGGTCTGACCGGACGAACAGTGGTCTAAGAGATGGTAGCCACCATTACGCATACGCATTCCGCTCTTTTTATCGCTCTCTTGCTAGTCGCTAGAGAGAGCGAGAGAGTTATAGGTGTGTTCGCACGCAGTCGACACTACTCGGCCGAGATGGCCGGTTCCACACGTTCACATGTGGCTGCCGAAACGAATGCGTGAACATAAGTGGTATGCGCGATCATAAACTATTCATCACATTTCCCGTTCGCTTAACTTCACTCCCTAAAGAGTTTTTGATACTTTTAACTATAGCCAGTGCAAATATCAGTTGGCCTGTTTGTGATTCTCTTCAGGCTATTCAAAATGAAACCTTGAACTATCATAATAAACGTATGAGGCCAAAACTAAATTCCCTAAAATTTTTCATCACTACTGTAGATTTGGTTCGGTTATGTTTTCTTTTAAAAATCACTGTGATTGAAGCTACAACTTATAAAATCATTTCCCGGTTAGACAATTTTGTTTACATAATATAAAAGACTGAATCTATAGGTACTAATATTATAAAGCTGAAGAGTTTGTTTATTTGTTTGGTTGAACACGCTAATCTCAGGAACTACTAGTTCGAATGAGAAAATGTTTTAGTTTTGGATAGCCCATTTATCAAGGAAGGCTATAGGCTATATAATTTCACGCTACAACCAATAGGAGCGGAGCATCAATGAAAAATGTTCCAAGATGTGAAAAGTTCATTCTTTTTGAGAGCTTCCATTGCGCGCGCTGCGTTATTGGTTAAAGTTACGCAACAAACGTGTGTAACTGAATTATTTCTTTAAACAAATTTTCTAAAAAGAAGTCCGCTATAATATATGCCTATCTTTTAAGGTTTACTCAATATAACCTTTTTTATAGTAATAAAATTTGTTCTAAAATAGTAAATTATTTACGAAGGTGACTCTCTCTCATCCATTCTCTCTCTCTCTCTCTCTTCTCTCTTATATGACGCAGAAGAAGTTGCGCGGGTCAGCTAGTAGTAGTGGAATAATATGAATTTTATACTAATATGGAGAATGCAAAATATATTACACGAAATATATAGGCCATATAACTTTACGCTACAACCGTACAGAGCGAATCAGTAATCATGAATGTGAAGTAATTTGGCAAGTTGTAGACAAGTAAGGGAAGTGAAAACAACGATAGGTTACACGAGTGCGTTGGCGGTCGTGGTGGAGATTTTGTCGAATAAATTTAACACGAGTGAAACCGTGGGCCACAGCAACGTTATTAATAATATTCAATTTTCGTTTTAATATCTTCTGAGGTTAAGTTTTAAATATAACCATCTTTTTGTGATATATGGTCCAAATAATGACTTTGGAAGTTTAACAGTTTTAGAAATAACGTAAGGATTCTTACCAGATGTACATAAAAAGAAACGAATAGCTCGCTTGGATTTTATGATCTGTTGTATCAAATGATCTTTAGTAATAAATTCAAGGGATACAAAAACACTAAGTATCAAAGAGGATTGAAAAGGTTACGAACGCTTAGATAGCACAACGGATAGCTAATAGGGTATAAATAACGCTATATACGGTTTTATTTATTGTTTCATGTAAAAAATGAAGGCTACATGACTTTTAAGAAGTAATAAAATTAATGTTAATGACTCTGGGTGATTTAAACTGATTAAATGTTTTTGCTTCTTATACTATATGCGTATTACTTTTTCTAACAGAATTCACAATTTTTGAATTTGAAATAAAAGTTGTATAGTTGAGTGGAAGGGTTGCGGGATCGATTCCTTTATAAAGTATAAATAAAGTTTCATTGTTATTTCTGTGTCTACGCTTAGTGTTAAACGTTTAGTACAGACGTTTCATTAACTTTGTTTACTTTGTAATCAAAAAGCCGTGGTTATTCTCAAATATGTATGACTAAAAACCGCCTTCTAATTTCATTACGTTAATCATAATATAAAATTTAAAAGCTAACAATAAAAATTACTAATTTCCTTTGGTAGGTTTCTATCATTGAATGAAGTTTTAAAAATTATGTGGGATACTTGACCTTTTTGTAATATTGGTATAGATATATGTATCATAATTATATTAATTAGATGTTTAGGTAGGGACGCGTTAATTTTTTAATTATAAAGCTATATATACTAGAATAATAAATAGCGTTTTTGTCTTATTTTCAGATGTTAGTGACAATGTGTGTGCGGTGAGAGTAATAGACGCGCAATGTTGCGCGTGTTCGTGTGTCTGCTCGTCGCGACAGCGGCCGCCGAGCACGTTCGGGAGTTCACTGTTAGGGAGAACGCTCGCGCCGGCGTCCTGGTCGGACACATCGGCGACGAACTCCCAGACGCTGCACCACCTTACACCATCGTCCCTGTCCCCGGCAGCGCCGTCAACGATGACCTCCGCATTGACCCTCACACCGGTGAAATCAGAACTCGAGTACCACTGGACAGGGAAAACAGAGACCATTACGCTCTAGTTGCAATTCCCGCTAGCGGTGATAATATACGAGTAGTCGTTCGCGTCTCCGACGAAAACGATAACGCTCCCAACTTCCCCACTCCTGTCATGAACGTTGAGTTCTCCGAGAATACTCCCAGAGATGTAAAGAGAAAGTTGAATCCTGCGAAAGATCAGGACCTGGGTGTGTTTAATACCCAAAGGTATAACATAGTGTCCGGGAATACAGACAATGCGTTCAGACTTTCTTCGCACAGGGAGAGAGACGGCGTCCTTTATTTAGATTTGCAAATTAATGGATTCTTAGATAGGGAGACAACAGCTCATTACCAGTTAGTTATAGAAGCTCTAGACGGTGGTACCCCGCCTTTAAGAGGTACGATGACACTAAATATTACCATTTTAGATGTGAACGATAATCCCCCTGTGTTTGCCGAGAGCGCTTACTCAGCGACCATACCTGAGAACGCTACAGTCGGAACATCAGTATTAAAAGTGTTCGCCACCGATTCAGATTCGGGTGAGAATGGTCTTATTGAATATTCTATAAATAGGAGACAGAGTGACAAAGAGAACATGTTTAGAATAGACCCGGAAACAGGTGAAATAATTGTCAATAAAGCTTTAGATTTCGAAACGAAGGAATTGCACGAATTAGTAGTTGTAGCGAGAGATAAAGGTGTTCAGCCTTTGGAAACAACAGCGTTTGTATCTATCAGAGTTACCGATGTAAATGATAATCAACCAACGATAGATGTTATATTTCTAAGTGATGATGCTACTCCAAAAATATCTGAATCGGCGCAGTTGGACGAATTTGTTGCTAGGATATCGGTCCACGATCCCGATTCGAAGACCGAGTATGCAAACGTGAACGTCACATTAAGCGGTGGCGATGGACACTTTGATTTGCGGACACACGACAACATAATCTACTTGGTAGTCGTTGCGTTACCTTTGGACCGCGAATCACAGTCCTCTTATACTTTGAATGTAGTAGCGACTGATAAAGGTTCACCTCCATTACACGCATCGCGGATTATATCTCTTAAAGTGACAGATGTGAATGATAACGCACCGGTTTTTACCGAGTCTGAGTATAAAGCAAGTGTTCTGGAGGCGGCTGCGCCGGGGACGCCGGTAGTACAAGTCTCCGCTACTGATGCTGATGAAGGCGTGAACGCGGAGATACGATATTCATTACTGCCGACTCCGCAGTCGGACTGGTTCTCGATCGACGAAAGATCTGGATTGGTGACGACGAGGTCGCGAGTCGATTGCGAGACGAACTCGATGCCTAAACTGACAGTGGTCGTCACTGACCGTGGTAACCCGCCTCTATCTTCAACTGCGATGTTGGTGGTTACCGTTCTGGACGTGAACGATAACGAGCCGACCTTCGAGCAGTCTTTCTACAATGTCACCGTGCCGGAGAACGAGGCTGTCGGCAGCTGTATTTTAAAGGTAAGTTTTTGATTTACAATTAAATTAATCTTCGAACAAAGTTGGATTAGCAAAACGGAAGCTTTACAGGAGAACATTTCAGAGTTGAGAAATTGCAAGTTGTGCAAATCAGAACTGCCTATGTTACAACTCCGTGACTTAATTGTTGTTATTAAATTTCTATTTCTTTTTTATTCTTTTGATGGAGTTCATTTTTTAGAATGTTTTATATGATAAAACAAAATTAGGAGAAAGCTGAATCGCCGCTGTTCTACGATTGTGACCATTTGTTAAATTATATATTTTTCTAATTTTTTGGATGTTTACGCTTTTAAATCTGCAAAGCTTACAACCTACTGCCGATTGGGTTATTTAACAAAAAAAAAAAAAAAACTACAGCCGATTACATATTTATAATTATTTATCAAAAACTGTCAGTTCAGATTTTTAATCATATCTGCAGTTTTGAACCGTAGATTTTATAATTCCATTTATGATATAAATACAATCTAAAATTAAGTTAATTTTAAAACATACCTGGTCTTAGGTATTTTATTTTTAAATTTTATTTAAATTAACCTCCGTGTCAGAGAACATAAATACTAATTGTAATGCCCGTTGACAACTTAGTCTGAGATCAATAAACCCTTCATAAGGAAATAATTCGAAAAACTAATTAAAAAATTAAGTTGTATGAAATTAATTGTCGAGTTGAAACCTTCTTGCTTCAATTACTAATAAGGACAATGTAATCACGTTTATCGGCTCATCACTGTGCTTGACGAATTTGTTGAAAAAAAAAAAACACCAATATTCATTCATTCACTTTATCGTAAAGATCCGACCACGCGGCTCGTAACTTACGCAGGTTAATTTCTTTTAATATATTCCCATAAGAGCTGTTCATAAATCTATCGGTGGAGTGATGCCAGTTTGGGCGTGTGTCGAAGCGCATCGCAAATTGCGATCTAAATTGAAAATTAAACAGTGTGCGCGTTTAGCGTATGTACCCGGGAGTGTGTCGCCCGCGGCTCTACGACCAATGAGCTTTACACAGACCACTAGCCAGTTATAATGTGTTTCTATATTCAAATAACATTTCAGTTTAATTCGATTTACGAACTATAATATCCGTTATTCTTTAATAACTGTAGGTATGCCATAAATTTTAAATTTAATTTTATATTGTCGTATCAGTGTTCAATTTGATGAAATATAACTTTTTATGTTTCACGAGACCTACGAGTCTTATTTAAATTAAAAGTGGACTGTCTTTTATTTTTATTATTATTATTTTAATGTTACTAGTTAGTCCCTACAGAAAACTGTAATTATATGTAGTCCAGATCTTTTCTCGAGTTCAGTGCTTTAATTGATGTAAAATTATATTGAACTAGCGATCGCCGTAAGGTCGAAATTTGACCGGTGACTTTTTGACCATAGACAATTTTCTGTTTGACATTTACAGTATTCATGAACAATGAGTATAATCTACATCACTTCCTGTCACTTTTCGTTGAGTGACAATGTCAATATTTTGGGGGTCTAAGTTCAATGGCATGGGATGGTTTAGGATTAGCAGTATTAATTTATTTTATATAATAAAACAGATATTATAGGTATATATTAGTTTTCTGCACTCCTTCTCCGTATAATCTTTAACCATGCCAAATCTCACAGTCTTTCGTGTACGCAATACGTTTAAAAATGTACCGAAAGCTTTAACTTCACGTATTAATATATAGATTACTTGAACTGATTGGTTGGTGCTTAAATATGTTATAACCAAAAACTAAATTATTACTCTTAGCATGACTCAGTAAACTGTTGATATTTCAGTAATACAATTGGTTGAAGGAAAACATCGTGCCGAAACTATAACATTCTATAGCCCGCTTGACTACTACCAATCTTAAATTGAAAATTTGTTGCCAAGCACCTATTGGCCGCACCCGATATAGTTTCTTGCCGGTTCTTCTCGATGACTGTGATGCTTTTCGAACCGGTAGTAGTGTTTTGACGATCACAAGTGCCTTCTTAGGGCCTAAATTTTACATATTAGGCTTAACAAAGCCTAGTAGGGCAACTGGTTCTCAGGTTCAGCTACCGGAACACACCTATAGGTGCTTGACGATAGGTTTTCAAATTGAGGGTGGTAGCTAGCCAGGCGGGCATTAGAAAATACCCTGACACCATGGTTTCGCTACGATGTTTTCCTTTATCGAAAGCATTGGTTCATTATAGGGATTCGGACTCACGTCGATCGACGCGGTTTCCGTTCACGCTGTAACTAAGTCATCATTGCATTCAATCTGTGAATGATTGGGTTTCTTTGAAATACATGTCTAATAAAATTGTGAATGTTAATTCACTGAATAAATTTTACTATCATTTTAATTCGTGTAGCGCAATCTCTAAACGATCTAACATTAAACGCACGACCTTTGGCAATGTATCAATTGACGACCGCTCACAAATCCCATATTAGAAGCAATGAAACAATTCAATTGTTCAGATTTTTCGTCACCTGTTACAGTCGTGGTCTGTCACGAACTCACGATGGACACAGGTGCGGAGTTAGGGCGAACTTTGGGGTATGGATCCACATACAAAATATATATTATTTCTCACCTCTTATAAAAAATTTCATTGTTTGTGTAATTTACTTTATGTAAATTCACAAATATTTTACAATACTTTTAAAATATATATAGATTGAGAATAAATAAAAATTAAGACTTTACTGTAACTTATGCTGTTTCTGCTTTTATGTATACTTTTATTTGTCATTTTTCTACTTTTCATAGTAACGTGACACTCGTGAGTATTTTTGAACGTTACTTCGATACACGGCAGACACGTTATTGTTTTATTTTGCTTTTGCCGCGAGATCTGAATTGGGAAGGAAAGTATTAAAAGGATAATTCCATTCAGCTTGTCGTGCGTTACGTTACGAATATAAAATTTACCATTAAAATTGTTAATAATATAATCCTTTGACCTTTGCTGTGCTAAAAGTCATGAGGCGTTAAGGAATTTAAAAAATATGTATATGTTAAATCAATATATGTTAAGGTGGCTTTATTAATCAGTAAAAATGCCACAAAACCTTCAAAATATTGTTACTATTTACAAACTAACATTAATTAGTAAATAACTTACCTCAAAAATAATTATTTTTAAGCCCCATGTAAATAAAATTCGTACCTGTATTTTAGCAACGGCAATTGTAATTCGGTTATGTGCTTTGCATGTAGTTCCATGAGCATTCGCTTTTAATAGAGGTTAAGTACCGCTATTAAGCAAGTGTTTAGAAAAATATGACTCTTTGGAAGAAACTTAATGGGTGTCGTGAAGCAAAAATAATATAAACGAGAGTTGATAAAATCATTTAATTATTTTAATTTGGCAATTCATGTTTGGGTGTGTTCACTTAATCTCCAACATCGGATTAACTAAATCTCTTTGAAGAATACTATAGTTAAAGTTTTGGTTGTTTGTATCTCAATACTTGCTGGATGAATTTTGAAATATTTTTTAAAGATAATATAGCATTCTCTAATTTTTTTTCAATATTGGCTGTGCCCCACGGCTTTATCCGTATACAATTTATTCGACGAACTCTCCAATTCTCCACTGGAGCGTACCGCAGCCCCCGCACCCCAGCCTGCCGACTTCTCTGTGTAGCTTATTGTTGTTCTCATTTCCCTTAATTGCCTTATACCTTGGCAGATTACTTGACGTTCATCGTTACAGCTTCGCCCCCTTAGAATTGTTTCCTGCAGTTATATAGCTTATAACCTTCTTTAATAAATAGGCTTATATTTAAAAAAATACTGGAAGTTTCAGTGATTAGCGCGTTCAATTAAAAATTAAAAAAACGTGTGTGTCTCGGGACGCTCGACAGAAGTGATAACTTAAACTAATTTAAGTCGAACTATTTAATATTCAAATTGTTTAACATGAGAAAAGCTTAGGATATTACTTGAACTTTATGCATATTAATATGATAATATGAGGAAACGTTTATTAAGAAAATTTATTAATAAAATCTTTTATTGATTATAAAATATATTTTATCCTTAGTTACAATTCTTGAATATATACATTAGAACACTGAGTAGAGAAAGGAAGCCAGACAGAGTGGTACCGTAACGCGTTACGTTACAAAGCGGTTTACCCTCTCATAAGACGTTATCACTCCAACAAACAATCTTTTTAGATGTATAAAATTATAATATGGATTTTGTAGGAAATTGTAGTAGTAATTAAGCAAGTCATTCAGTTACTCTATACATTAAAGTCTCTACATTTGCATTGCCTATGAAATTAAAATGTTTAATTTCGAACAGCGTTACCATAGTTACGAGTATACATACGTAGGTATGTATATGTAACATAAAAGATTTTAGCGTGGAAACTTCTTAATAACAACACACCCTCTGTATGAAAAGACGTCAGTTGTAAGTTATGTTTCTTTTTGAATAACTGTGAGACAGGTTTGTTTTAGTGTTTAAGATTGTAACTTTGCTGGAATTTATCGTTAAAATGACTACTGTATGTTGCGTCTGTTTGCTTTTTACCTTTTTGGTTTGTAACGTCTCGGCCTAAATAAAACTATACCTCTCCCGAATAAGTAATTTATACATTGATTTAAAAAGGTAAAGTTTGTGAATATATTTATGGGAGGTAATCTTTAAAACTATTAATTGGATTCTGAAAAAATATTAACTAATAGGAAGATAAATTATATTTCAGTTATTTTCGCTTTTTTTATTCAAATTAAATGTTTTATTGTAATTATATGGGGTCATATATTAGAAACATAATGTCACATGCCATTTCATTCCAATCTAAGCAAAGCTTGTATTATGGAAACTAAACAGCTGAATCAGCTGTCACTCATATGTCTGTTAAAATATATGCTCAACACAAAATCACATGTGGTGGTTTTTGTCTTCATTCATAAACTTATGTTGACTCTATTTTATGTACCTAATATTGGTGACACTGTGAGATGTACTTTGATTGTTGTGCAGAAATGAAATGAATTATAAATAATAAATAGAAACAAGCATTTTGTGTTGCCACAAAACTTTCTAGATGTTTCTAACAAGGGAACCACCATTTTGTTATAACCTACTTTGAATATTAGAAAAAACTACTAAAAATATTGACACTGGAACGTGCTTCTACAGTACTAAAATCAGAAGAAGAAGAAATAAAATTCTTAAGACAGACTGACCGAGAACGCAAAGCTTACTTAAACCGATGGATCTAGAAGAATTAAATAGGATATTTAGGAGTTCCTTAAAAAGTCTAGTCGAGTCTAAGAAAGGAATTTTGAAATTTTATCCCCAACAGAAATTGAATACACTAGTGTGCGTATAATTTTATTGATTTTCAAGTTATAGTACACGTAACCACAATTAAACATGTTTATTAACCATCAAATTACACTTTAAAAACTTAGATTTAGCATAAATAAACGGGATTTTTTTTTCACGGTTTACTTAGGCCAATACAGGCCCATAGCGCATATGAAAATGGTCTCGTATCTCAACTGCAGTTCTATAGTTCAATCGCAAGTGCATATAAGTTCACTATGCTCTTTCTCTTTTGAGTCTATCGAAATCATTATTTATTTATTTTTAATTTTATTTTAATGGATACTCTAACAACGTTACACATGATACCTACAGTGTTATTATAATTATATATAAGTAATATACCTGATGCGTATGTTAATTATATGAGTATATAGTATTTTCCATAGCTTCGTACATTGAAATATAAAAATAGTAATATTAATAATTAACAGGAATTGAATTGACAAAATAATTGAATGAAATTAGATACTAATATTTTAAAATGAATATGAATAAAATTATAAAATTATCTTTGGACTACACTTAAACAGAATTAATGAGTACAAGAAAAAATAATTTAAGATAAAATTAAAATAATGCTTAATTTAAAAATCAATGATAAATTTTAAAACGAGTCTATAACTCAATTGAGTTAAAAATTTTCAACATCTCTTCTTTAAAACCACCATACCTCTTAAACGACATATGAAATTGTAGCGACATCTACATAGCGACACACAGCGACATCTATCGAGCCACATACGACGCATCCTACATCGCACTATAGAAATTAACTCTGCGATTGAGTGTATATACAAGAACCCGACTACAACCGTTGGGCAGCTGCCCGCCAGACATAACACCCGTCTGGTCGGAGGATCCTCCCTTTGCAATAGTTCTTCTACACTGGTGACCCCGAGCATGAAAGTCAGCGCAACCTTCTTCGCACAGCTACATCGTGACGTCATCATCACTTCCACAAACTTTCGAGCAGCGAGTCATACAGCCAGCCAGCATCCACGGCACTACGGGTATCCTGACCACCAGCATGCAGCGGACGCACATTCCTGGTCATCACCCACAGCCTTCTCAGCGACCTTGGCACAGCACACTGCAATTCGGCCGGTCAGCAAGCAGAGACGCACTTCTCTCCTGGTCGACGCAGCAGCCAGCCACTACGTAGCACTGCAACACTCCGACTCACTGGAGCATTCTTGCGGCATCACCCCGACTCACTGGGGCATCACCGCAGACAGTTCCGACTCACCGTGAACTATGCGGCATCTGGTTCCGACTCACTGGAACATCCCACTGGCCCGGCAAGCATCACTAGATGATGTATGGACGACTCAACCTGCTATCGACCTCCGGTCTCGGAGGGGAGTGATGTAGCGACATCTACATAGCGACACACAGCGACATCTATCGAGCCACATACGACGCATCCTACATCGCATTATAGAAATTAACTCTGCGATTGAGTGTATATACAAGAACCCGACTACAACCGTTGGGCAGCTGCCCGCCAGACATAACACCCGTCTGGTCGGAGGATCCTCCCTTTGCAATAGTTCATCTACAAAATATATCAATAGCATTATTATATATATATCTATATATATATATATATATATATATATATATATATATATATATGTATTATAATAGATGTATCTGACTACGTATTGGTTTTCGTAGTGGCAGGGTTTAAGTCCCGTATGAGAGATCTGTCATCAGATCCTGAACCTTGAACAGTGGTTACCATTCTATATTATACTTTTCATATCATCAAACGAAACGCAATTGTATCGCTAAGTTTTTATTCTAAATATAAAAATACATTTGTCAGAAAGGCCTTGCTGTCAGCAAAAGAACTTGAATAAAATATTGATCAATTATTAAAACAAGCATTAATAACACATCATAACAGTCGTGTTTTTGAGATTAATGATGTAACCGATAAATCTAACCGATCGGTACAATAAATTAAAGCGAATTCCTAAATACTTGCTAAACACGTATGTACGTACATACGTACTAACTCTCTTATAGTTTAGAGTCACGCGATGTAGCTAAATAAGTTATAGAATTTATTTATCATTTATGTCGAAGAATTCGTTATTAAAAAACTTAGAGCTTATGCTCTCTATATGTAAATCTGAGACCAATGTTAATTTTAATATCTCAATATTTATCAAGAAAACTATAGATTTGTTATTTTAAAATCTCTCAGATAATTGCGAGTAACTGAGCCTCTGAGTTTTTGAATTGAAAATGAATGTTCTTTGGAAATTTCTCTCTATTTGGAGCAACCCCATGGTGAAATACCTTACAGAAAGATCGCAAGCAAATAATTTTGTGTTGTGCTCCTGAGATAACTAGTTGTTAACGTATATGAAATATGAAATTAGCGTTTTGTCGTACTGACCACTTTGATATGAATTATCTCCTCTTTGGTTAAGAATTCCAAATTCAAATTTATAAATTCATTTAGCTGATACATTTGAGTTTTGAAAATAGTCATTCATTTGTTGTTTCCTCATTATTTTTTTCTTTGGCGTCGCTTATTACCGCACAATGGAAAACATGAAATATCGGTATATTTACGAGTACGAGTTCTACCGTGGCTCCAGTGCTGCAGAAACAGCTCGAAGGATTAATGATGTGTACGGCGCTGTTGTCGCAAAAGAAAGCACGGTACATTTTGGTTTCAATTTTCGTTGTGGAAATTTCGACCTTCAGAACCAACCTCGTGGACGGCCGGAGACCAAAGTGGAAAATGAAGAATTAAAGGCTATTGTGGGAGCGGATCCATCACAAAGCACTTCAGAGATAGCTGCGGGTTTCGGGGTAAGTGATAAATCTGTATTAATCCACTTGAAGCAAATCGGGAAAGTAAAAAAACTTGAACAATGGGTACCTCATGAATTGAGTGAATCGAACTTGTAAACATGCGTCGACTGCTGTGTTACGTTGCTCAACCGACACAATGATGAAGGGATTTTAAATCGAATCATTACTTGTGATGAAAAGTGGATACTGTACCATAATCGGAAGCACTCGTCGCAATGGATGACCCTGGAGACCCAGCCAAATCATGCCCTCAACGAAAATTGACTCAGAAAAAGTTACTTGTGAGTGTTTGGTGGACTAGCGCCGGTGTCGTTCACTACAGCTTTCTAAAATCTGGCGAAACGATTACGGCAGATATCGATTGTCAGCAACTGCAAACCATGAAGGAAGAACTAGCTGCTAAACAACCGAGAATGGTCAATCGGTCTAGGCCACTGCTGCTTCACGACAACGCAAGACCACACACTGCACAACAAACAACCACTAAGTTAAATGAGCTACAATTGGAATGTCTGCGACATCCACTGTAAAGATTACCATTTTTTCCGGTATTTGGACAACTTCTTACAAGGAAAAAAATTCAACTCCGATGCGGCAGTCCAAGCCGCCTTCAAAGAGCTTATTGATTCTCGCCCCCATGGTTTTCTTTATAAAGGGATCAATGAACTACCTATGAGATGGCAAAAGTGCATAGATAACAACGGTGCACATACTTTGATTAATTAAATATATTTTACAAAAAAAAAAAAATTGACTTTATATTCCTCCCGTACAAAACGTCAATTTCATATGTAAGGACCTAATATTTTACAAGCATCCACAGGCGACGTTAATTGGTTAAGATCAGGCAGACCGTACATACCTTAGTAGTTGCCTATAGAAAAAAAAAAACAAAATTATAAGTGTTTCAACTGTCACTGTTTCTTTTTTTGCTAAATACAATGTCAGCAGATAATTCGATGACGTAATCGCTTTATTAACAAATAATTGGTCTTACTCAATTAGATCACAATTTCACTTGTTTTCTCTTTCGGTACTAACAGCCGTGGAGTTATGCATGCTGGCAACACGCGATCCAGTTCGTACGTAACACTAGCTTATATATAATAACCGTTTTTGTAGCGAATATTTTGATGTTATTATAACGTGTTTATTAGCGCACGAAACCCCGATATTACGCTGGACAGTTTTCTACGAAGATAACCGTTTATTTTAATGGATGTCAGTAGGTCTAAGGCGTACAGAGAAAACAATGTTTTTTAATCTTTCACTTAAAATACAAACAGAATTATGGTGGCAGTTATAATAATTCACGTTTTAGTTAATAACTACGTTGTAAATAGTATATTATTGCTTTTTATTCTTTACTAGCTGTGCACGCGACTTCGCTCCCGAGACGACAGAAGAACGCGTAGTGCTTATAAAAATCGTAGTTCCTTAAAACTTTAATAACTTTTTATTAAACGAAGATATAGTGATAATTTTGTTTAGATAAAGATCACATGTCTAAGGAGTGGAACAAAAAAATATATATCAAAATCTATCCAGTAGTTTTTACGTGATGCGCGCACAACGGCAAACCAATATAATTTTATTTATATAGAAATATAGGTTTAGCTTAGGTTTTTCACCTTTTTTTTTGGAAGAAAAATGGCATATTTTTCAAAAAATTGCAAAAATATAGTACTTTTTGGAAAGTTAGGAAAAAATTTAAAGTTTAAAGTTTTAAGTTAAAGTTCTTTAGAACACATTTGTTTTTAATCATTATTAATCAACTGCGCAAGAAAAGAGTGTAATGTTTACAGGGTTCATGTATGTGAGTTTCCTTATTCCTCCAAAACTTTTAAAAGCCGGAACAAATTTGAAAAAAAACTCCTCAATTTTCTTGAATACATGTAAAACTCAGACGAAAAGATTCTGTAATCTGTGAGACGTGATGCAAAATATCACTGACTAAATGAAAATAAATTTCAATGATAATTTACCCGTCTGTTCAATTTAACAAAAGAATATAAAATAAGAGTGGCAGTTGAATTAGCGATGAAAATATAGCAATTTTCGTACTATATTATTTTTCTATAATTTATAGTACAATTGACTAAAATATAGTACGATACTGTACAATATAGTACGGGTGGCAGGCAACCCTTGTTTAGCTATTGGCCAAAATTTAAGTAACGATGTGGCCTAAAATGCTTATATGCTAAGGCTAAGAGGGTTGAGAGGGTTGGCTAGATGGCTCGAGATCCTCAAGTGCAGCTGCTGGAAGTTACCCAAAAGGTATTTAGCGATAGATTTTCAACTTGAGGATTGCAAGGCGGGTATTAATAAATGCCTTACCATCATGCTATGGTATTATTCGATTTATTTTTACTACACCAAAAACTAGGGCTTATTGCAAAGGTTTGAACTCACGTCGATCAACGCGGTATCCATACACACTATCACTGTGCCATTTTCGATACAAAGATCAGAGGATGGCTTCCCAAAGAGTGTGCCACGGCGTGGCACCCCATCGTAGATAATAAGCAAGGGTTCTCCTGTTTTTTCTTCTCCGTAAACAAAGTATGTAATTTTATTTTTTAATGAAAGACTCACAAAAAATCAACACAATAAAAAAATTGAAAGGTCTTTCAAGATTGTACAATAATTCCAAAATGGGTAAAAATTGATTTTTTTTTCTCGTAATTACATGATCTACGGTTGAAATTATGTACAAGTATTCTGATAAATTTTAATAGATATTGTATTTTATAGAGTTCGCTCGCGGTTTTTAAAATGTTTTCGAGCAACCTGTAAATTTTACTCACCTAACCTAGAAGAAGAAGAATAAGCTGTTTATCTATTATTGACAGCTCAAGCAAAATGCCACCATTATTACATATTATAATATGGGGTCAAAGAATCTAGGTTAATGACTTTAAATGAACACCACAACATGACATCTCAAGATCCTGCCAAAAACTTCCTTCTTACAGGTCGGCTAGTAATAATAAATGTTGTTATTTATGTATACATAAAACATAATTTATATTTAAATACAGTTTAAAAGAATTAACAAAACAAATGATATGCTTGCTTGCTAGTTTTCGATGGTGTGTATTTCTACAATCATTAAGAGGTAAGGATCTATCCACATGAATATTCAAGATGTGAATTCATGCTGTTTTTGTTGAAAGTCCATTCGTTGGCAGCTTTGATCGATTGCACGTGGATGGACTTCTTGTAAATAATTTATCATTTTTTAATAGGTATATGTATGATACCTTCACCATTAATTATTTTTCTCCATACATAGATGCATTGAGTTCTTAAATGAAAACAATACGGCGCAGCGTGTAATTTCTATTATGTTTAAGAATTAAAATTAACGTGTATAAATTTCTGTATAGCGTAAGACTAATAAATAAATTATTATAATTGGAAAATATTCAATCGGCTCCTAAAAGAGTCCTCATTAATATTATAAATACCAATATAACTCTTTCTGTCTGATTGTCTAAACTGATCGCAATAAAATTCGGCATGTAGGTAATCTGAGACCTGGAGAAGGACATAGTATGAAAAGAATGCATAATAGAATTCAAAATCCATCATGAAAAAGTAATATAAACCAAAATCATAATAGAATATTGTTCATAACGAATATAGCAATACATCGGCGGATCATTGATTGGTGGAAATCCGCGCCTACATTCATTCACCTCACTTCATTCTTTGTTCTTCAAATTGTAAACGATCTCATATGATATACGAATTATTTATACGAAAATTAAACGAGTAATTTAAACGCAAACCCCTTAATTAACAACTTTTTTTTCCAATTAAAATCCTATCCAAAGAATATTTCTTGTATTCTCTAAACATAGCTCCAACAAGATGGCGGCTCCCTTGTAAAAACTGTATAACGAGTTTTTTGCAACTTTTAATGCATGTTCCTAGTTATTATCTATACTCCTAGTAAATAATAACCAAACTGCATCACGCAAAATACCACCGCTATTATAATAGGGCTCTAAATTAATTAAAATAAAATTTACCATAAATGACAGATTATTGCCAAAAACTCGATCACCATTGATAGAACTAGAAAAATATCCTGGGTTGCCAGTATAAATATATAAAAATGTAACCCTCGAATGATCATAAAATATTATGGTGGTCCGTTTTACTCGTTTTAATCCTTTCGCTACAATCCCACTATTTCATGTCGACTCTATGATATTTCTGCTCATGTCCGGTACATTTAAACTTGAACGAATATAGTATAGCAAAAAGATTCCAATACCGATGCATTCCCACAGTTGCACACATATATTTACTTTTTACCGCCTCTGTTCTAGGGTTGCGAGAATTGGTATGCCTTTAATTGAGTAATTGAACTTAGAAGGCGTAATTATGAAGCTAATATAAATAAAGAGTCATTATGCTGATAAAAACATGAAACTTGTTGTCTATGACCATTCTAATCACTCGAATGTGTATTTTTTTGGTTAACGTGTTTATTAGCGTTAAAAAATTAGAAATACATATGTAGTAAAAATATGTAGAAGATATAGGACACAGTGTGGTATTTTATAGTTGCTCAATAAATGCCTTTTTTATTGCGATTCGAAGGAGTATTGCCAGCAGTTACAGTAAAATTAGGTGAATTGGTAATAAATTTTATTAGATGTTTGGGAGCTATGCCAGTAATTTTTAATGGAACCAGATTCATACTCGTTATTTGTAATAATAAAACTGTATTCAGTTATCTTTTTTAACCGAATAGATATCTGTTATTGAGATCTTAATTTCATCTTACTACTTTGATTTGTTTTTATTATTGTGCAAAAGGCCCAAAAATATGTCATAATTAAACTACTCAAAATATAAGCACATTGAAATATATTATAATAATTCAAGTAAATGTATATTATTTATATTAAATGGATATTTAGTTTAAGTTAAATATATTTTTTAAATCATTTACGGTCGCATCCCTACATATCTTAAGTCAGAACATATCACTAACTTGGCTTCGCACGTGGCGAACAATGTCCGACGCTGTCAGCGTCTCGGTGGCGAAGTTGGCTATACGATGGCGGGAAAGCACAGCGGCCATCTTAAAAAAAGTTGTTTTACTAGTGTCTACTGTGTCTGTGGTGTCTAGTTTATGGACACGTATGGGCGGCCTTTTTGTACTCACATTTTAATGTTGATGATTATATATTTTTTAAATCATTAGCATAGGTCGTTTAAAAGGACTAGATATAAAATAATTTGATAAAATGAGTAATGTTTTTTTTTAAATCTTTATACACTATTTAATATACTGTACAAGACTAAATTAAGAATAAATCAATCATGTTTAATGTGGCCAATTATTTTGCGGTCACAGGAAATCATTTGAATAAATAACTTTCATTTCACTATTCATAATCCATGTATACATATAATAATATAATAAACAAAGTAGGTATTATACATCCACTACAGAATTTCATTAACAATTTTTTTAACATAATTGTTTCAAAATTTGTTACAAATGTTGCAATGTTTAGAGAATATTTCAAAAATTAATATTTGATAAATATCTAGCTATACAGTGTATTTTGGTATATAATTAAAAAAATATTGCCATAAAAATACATTTTCAGTAATAAACAAAATTATTTTAATTTGGTATCTTAGAAACATAAGGCTGTAAGTCGGAACATACATTGTTTAAATTACGCCCTTACGTGTCTAAAATAAAAAAATATAGGATAAGTTAATGATACAAGTTTACATTACCATAATGTAATGAGCCATAAATGAATTAGTAAATAAAAAGAAATATAAAATAAACTTACTCAACCAGTTTCGCGGAAAAAAATGTGTCCCAACTGTCATCGCATACATTCGAAATGTTAATATCTGAAAATGTGATGCAAAATATTAGTCTGCGGGATGTTTCGATTACTTGATCACCTACGGTTTAGGTTGCCGACTTGTCGAAAAAGCTCTAGAGGTTAATATATCGATAAGCGGAAGAGTTTTTGTAGTGGAAACTTCTCTAGAAAGGTTTGGATAGGGAGTAAATTCATGTAAGTCGTCATCGACATGGTCACGTGATGTGTTAACGATTACCAAAAAATATTTTCTTAGCTTACACAATTATATTTTACAAAGTTAATATTTTTTATTACAAATTATTTTTGTATTTTCTGAATTCCATTATTAATAATAGTTACTTCTATTATTGTTATTATTAATTCTCTCATTTGAAGTTTAGGAAAAATATTTATAGTTTTAAGTTTTCACTTTTGTCTGTATTCCTCATGACCACTTTGAATTTTTATATACAAATTTATTCACTTATTACCGACATCAAAAAAGGAGGAAAATTATCTTGTATTTTATTAATTTTATGTAATAACTAGCGGTGTCCCGCGGCTTCACATGCGTTCTTTATACAGTAATTATTTTCATACTTATGTTACTCATAAACCCTAATACTTTTATTTTTACTCGTATTACTGGAATATTCATATAGTCTTATAGAATTATGGAATGACAAATACTTCTAGTGACAAATTTCATCGAAATCGGCTGATGAAAGACGACATTATTTTTTAAGATTTCTAAAACTATTATTGACAATTCTTATAGTTTATTATTAATTGAATAATTATATAAGCTTCCCGTGTACAAATTTTCATAAGAATTAGTTAAGCTACTTCTAGTATTAAAACTAGACATACAAACAGGTGGACAGAGAGGCACAACGTTTTCAAGGGCTGTGCTAAGTTCTTGTATAACACTGAATAGATATTAATTTGATTTGATTGAAATATTGATTATGTCATAAAGGATAATCTAAATATATATATATAAATAATATAACTTCTCAGCAACTTGACAAATTGTGGTAATATTCCCATAATATATTTATTTTATCGAGTTCATAGTTATGTTAGGATCCGATAGATGACATTGTGGTCGAACCATTAACTACCGGAAAGGTTAGAACAAAGTCTGCCGGCCCAGTTGGTATTTATTTAAATGCTTTCTTTGTGCTTATGTGTGACTTTTATATTTTAGTAAATTATTTAACGCTATTTATCGCAATATAACCACTCCCTTATAAACTTAATATAAATACAAACTCATTCCTATCAAATACCGATTTCATATCAATAACTACAGACTTTTAACAGCTCAGTAAAATAATTTGCGCATTCGATTCACTCTGCGTTGCGTAAAACTACCTACAAACGTTAATTAACGCCGGAAAAATGTATTTTATAGAAACTAAAGTTTTATAATCAATCGCCAGTGATTGGATGTTACGCGCATACCGATTGTGATGAGAAATTATACATTCGCTTGAATAAAGGTAATTTGGACTTTATGTAATATAAATAAAGCAGATATTAATATAGCATGGTGATTGAAATAATAATTTTATTACTAGCAAGATAACTTTTATCCGGTATAATGAGATAAGGGGGCGTTAGGCTTTCTGGTCGAGGATTTTGGAAGCGAGAATTCTCGTTCGAGAATATAAATGAAAAATAGAGAAGAATATATTATTATTAAGAATAATTTATTATTTTCATCTTATTTTAAGGCATTTATGCTAGCCTACATTGAAGATTGTTATATTGAAAAAAAAAAAAAAAATATAATTAGAAGGCAGATCCTCAAAATAGATTTGATGGGTTAATTAGTTTACTGTGAAGTTAATTCCTGTTATTTTAGTTGAAAAAAATATTTTTTATTTAATTAAAAAACTGTGTGATTATTATTTTTAGTTACCTCAGAATATTCAAAGAACATACCTTTTAATTAAAATAAATATCTCGATAAAAAAAATGTAAATTATAATAATTTAAACAAGATAATAGTTTATTGATATTGATGCTTATTTTATATTATTACATTATTTTGCATTTAATTATCACTTTTATGGATATTTAGAAGTTTCGGAAATTTCTCGAACGCCCGAGAATTACCGGGAATTCTCGAGAAAAAAAATAATCCCAGAAAACTGAAACAGAAGCTTTGAAGTTTTACGTAAGCATGTTTTGAAGTAAAAACTTCTTTAGCATCGTTGTGATTTGAAAGTCAATGAAACGAAAAAGCGGAAACGACAGTAAATTTTTGAAGATGCTGAGACTTCGTGATATGCTTTTATCAGCGGATATAAATGAGAACTTACAGGAATTGAGTATGTTATCCCTGAAACATAGACGCTTGGTAGCTGATCTGATGTTTTTATATAATTTGATGAACAATAAAATTGATTGTTCATGTTTGTTGGAACGAATTGGTCTAAGGACTACAACTAATACATATCCGTAATCCCCAGACCTTTCACGTTCGTACAACCAAGATCAATTATGCCTGTAATTCAGTGTTGATAAGATGTACACAGTTATATAATGCTAAAGCTGAAAATTTCGATATATTTTTTGACAGTAATGCAGCGTTTAGAAGAAAAGCTATTGATTTATTCAGAGTTTGATAAATATATGTGATTATTACACACACACACACACACACACACACACACACACACACACACACACACACACACACACACACGCGCCACACACACACACACACACACACACACACCACACACACAACACACACACAACACACAACACAAAACACATTCACGCCAGAAGCACTACATCGTTCTTTTTGATGCAAATAATATTTAATTAATAATTTCGTTGGGGTATAGAATTGTTATATCTTTATTGTAATACGATTAAAATCATTTTGGCTAAGCCAATATGTCAACTTAAATATGTATGTAAGTTAGAATTTAAGAGTTGTAGATTTCTTGAAATAAATAAATAAATAAAAAGAGACAAACACACAAATTCATAAGATTTAACATAGAAGAGAATGAGATAGGAAAGTTTTAGGCAATGGTAAAATGGTACAAAAGAGGTTTATTGCCGCGCAATAATGAATTTTATTACCTCACCAAAAAGTCACGAAACAAAAACTCTTTAGACAACATTTATGGCATTCTGTTACTGATTGATATTGTGTTAGGTTACCATGGATATTTCAAATGTGCATTAATTGAAAATGATATTGTGATTATTGATTGTGAGTACTTGTATGTACATTTTCATAAACTTTAAATTAGTGTGTATTTGATCGTTTTCTGAATTAAAAAAAACAAGGTTTCACTTCTACCACGTTTGAATTGCTCACATATTTTTTTTTATTATTTATTGTTTCTTTGCTGACAAAGGGAGCGAGGTGGGTTCCAAAAAACGACTTTACAAGACAAAGTATAGTGTTCTCTTAAATGTAACGATGAGGTTAGTTTTCTGCGATTATAATTACATTATCGAAATGTTTTCCGATATAAGTTCCACTGTCATAAGACAAAAATAGCCGCAACTGTCATATTTTACAAAATTTAATTGTTTTTTAAATGTATATAATTTAAAAACGTGAATTATTTAAGTCGGACACCCAATAGTAATAACGTTCGTTTCGTTTTATAATATGTATTATTTGAATAACAAGCATAATGATGAAACGGTAGTAATTTAAAATTGGTCCATATGATACGCTATCCTTATATTATCCATATATATTCGCTGTTACATTGTAGAATAATATAGCTTAAAATTGTATTTTATTACTATATATTAATATTTTTAGCTATAAGTTCATCTTAGTTTTTACATATTTTATTTTTATTTATATCATTTATAATTAACGTCAATTTATTTAAACCGGGTGTAACCACAGTGAACAAAATGTAGCAAATCACAAATTTCATCACGGTCAAACACCACAATTATCTTTCTTACATTTACATCGCTTCACATATAATAACTCTTAAGAAACTTTATGTTGAATAGTTTAAATAAAATATAAAAACAAAAATAACCCAGTTTGATTAATGAGTATACACGGAAATCCATGTCTAAGCGTGCCAGTCCGACACAATTGTCGTTGAAAGGAGGCATCCTAGTCCAAGAATACTGACAATTACAATTGCATTTAAATATTTTGTCTTTACCGATGACATTTGGTTTGTTTTTCATTCAGATCCGAGGTAATGGGGCGATTTACATATAAAAAATATTGAATTTGCATATTATATGCGTAACTTAAATCGTGTAGTTAAGTTGAAAGAATTGTTTTTTAAAGACTTTTAAGAGTTAATCGCGAAATATACGGTTATGTGGTGTTAATTATTAAGAAATTTATACTAGATCATAAAGTACTGAATTTATTACATGGTTTTATGTTAAAAAAAGTTATTAATGCAATCAAGTAAAATTAAATACTTCTTGGTTGTATTATGCAGAGTTATTACAGTCTCATTTAATGATAGGTAATATTTGTCCATGTTTTCAGTTATGTCTGATTTTATTACATTCATCTGGGAGGTAAATATAGGACTGTTAATTTAATATTATTTTACTATTATTGTAAAGATATTATGTTATTTATTAAAAGTAATTATATAGTTGGCTACGTTTCAAAATTAAGTTTTAACTTCCATATTGACGGTGTAGGGTTTGTGGGGTATTCAGTAACGTCTGAGATAACTAAACCATTTACAACAGTAAACAGTGAAGTCATAATGACTGGCTTTGGTTTGTCACGTATCGGGATAATCCATTATATGTAGATCTAGCTACTATCGCTGTCGATATTATAATTTTTCACTAAAGTGAAGTCTTTATATCGAATTTTGAAACGAAGTTTCTTTTTGCACAATTGGAGGAAGGGAGTTAAACGGGGGAAAATGTGAGACTCGACCAACATTAAAAAGAGACAAACACATACATTTATAAGATTTTTAAGAATATGACCGCCCTCAAATTGGCCTAGCTGTAATGACCAGACTTGTATATACGCACTTTTGTATGTACATTACGAGTAGTCAATAGTTCGATTTAAGACAATTTATATAATATGTTTTTAAGTTATGAAATTAAATATTTAATCATTTTAGTAAATTTAACGCACTGATTATATTTATTATATATTATTATATTTTTATTGTTTATATTTTATAATAATAATCTATATATACAGGGTTACTGGTAATTCACCGTATTCCCATTAGGAGTTGGTAGGGGTGATTATTTGAGACCCATATGCATTATGCAAAAGTGAATCATTTTTGAGTTATCATGTTTCTTAGCTTTTATCAAAATAAGTCAAAAATGCAAAATCAACAATTTATTTAATTAAATTGAAAGGTTAAATTGATATTTAATAAACTATCAATTTAAATCTCATTTTTTCTTCTGATTTATAAAATCGATTAAACACGGGTTATTTTATCAATATTAAAACAACAATTAAAGGTCCAAATTTAAAAATGCGAGACGAAAAACGATGTTATTTCAATATTTAATTGAGATTTTTTTTCTTCTAAAATGCCTTAAAACTAAAAAAATTAACGTTTTGAAACTTGGCTTTATTACATTAAAAACAACCGTTTTCTTAGATCTCCGACAATGCATAATAACTAGAAACTTATTACAAAGAAACTAAAAAAAAATGATCACAAGAGAAACAGGCAAAAATTCGTATTCAAACTAAACTTGAGGTCGTTCTTTAAAATTTCCATAAAATTAATTATAAATTAATTAATATTTAGGAGATAATGAAAAATTTAAATAATTTGTACTTGCGGGAAGAACATTATGATAGACTACATGGGTGCGTTGGCGGCGCGGTGTTTGTTGGATAAAATTAACACGGGTGACACCGTGGGGCACAGTTAGTTTTGAATATACTGACTGCAGATCAAATTAACCAGAGCATACAAACGTAATATTCAAACATTACAATATTTAAATAAAAGGGTTACTATAGTTTTACCTAAATTTAGCCATTCAAAATTAAATAGGTAGCGAGGTGCGGTCGAAGCGACCATATAAATTGCCTTAAGATAGGACTGCACCAAGGTGGCGCGCCGCGCCGTACAGCTCCGCTCTAGTGCAGTCACACATTTATGCGTTAAAAATATAGAAACGTTGTTTTATCAAAAAACAATTACAAAGTTTATTGTGCGCTAGTTATTATTAGTTATGTGTCCATAAAAAAGCTCCACTTTTCAATTAATAGTGATGCGTCACAAACTCATATTGATGCTAAAATAATAATATTTTGAGGTAACTATTTTGCTGTGCAATCAGTTTTTTTGATTATTATTGGGACTTTTTATATAAAAAAAGGAGTATTTTTTGATTTACAGTTAAATACTAGCCTTTTTTAAATAGGTCTTTTTTATTCTTTCTTCTTCTATTTCACAAATAAATTTATTTACAACCTTTTGTTAAAGGTATCCTATTAAACCTCTGGGGTTTGTCTTAGCATACCATAACCTGAGATTTTAAGTGTTTAAGTCTAACGTTCAGTTAATATTTCATTATAGTTTAATAAATTTATACAATTGATTTGATGTAGTAATTTTTAAGTTGGTGTTTCATGTTTTTAGAGCTAAGAAACTTATTTATTTTTATTGAGAAATTTCATTTATATTTAAAAAGTCATAAACCAAAAATGGTATATACAATTTTATAATGCTCTTTGGTGAAGTTATTGAACCCTGTTAATTTGAAATAGGATTGCAAATAAAATTACTGTAGTGTGGTTATTGCACTTTACGGGCTGCGCTTTCCCATGCAGTATGAAATTAGACATTTTATTAAGATCATTAATGATTACTGTATCGATACTAAATTTATATAAAAATAAATTTTATCGTTTTCTTGATGTACAATATTGCGATTAACTGGTGTTAGGAATTACTTGCTATTGCCCTGGAAAGTACCAAGGTAGCTAGGTATGCTATCATCAGTTTTTATGTCGGTTAATGTTATTATTGAAGCGACGATGTGTAGTCGTACTGACTGTCTGTAGCAGAGTTTCCAGGTGATTGATCTTATTTTCCCCTGAACCTAACTCTAATCACCCTAATATGTAGGGATCCGTACCTCAAAGGGAAAAAAGGAACTTTTATAGGATCACTTCGTTGTCCCTATGTCTGTCGGTCTTTTTCTCAAGAGCGCGTGGAGGTATCAAGTTGAAATTAATATCAAATACTCAGGTTTATAATCCCTTGGAGCTGTATTACAATCAAGCTTCTAAGTCAACGCAACGAAAAGATACGGACGTTTATGCCGCATATTTCAACACTAACTAAGGGAATAAAAATGAATAGGATACATCTAGTTGACCTAGAATCATAAAATTTGGCAAAAAGCAATATTTTACAGCACAAATAAAGAAAAACGTCAAAAAAAAAACCCGTAAATTTGTAGTTACCTCATTAAAAAAACATATTTTCACGATTATAAGCTTATTTGCAGTTGGTAAACTAACCGCGGCCTATGTCGATGTATGAGGACAACAGTTTTGTAATGGCAAAGTTAAGTTTGTCCCTCAATATAGTTGAACTTTTTGTTAGAATGGTTTGGTGCTCTCTTTAGTAATGTTACCTCATTATTTCGGTGAATGTGGCTGTATAATTACGGAACCGCCGTTGCGCGAGTTTGACTCGCACTTGGCCGGTTTTTTTATAGAACCCCTAAACTTATATTTATAGTCCGCCTTATGGTAAACGGTTACCCGTACCCTATGGTCATATAGCCTAAAGTCAACCATGAAACTCTTCTCCAAGGAACTCTGGAAACCCTTCTTACTGCAGTAACACAACACAAGGTTGTTTGGCTGCGATCTTCTCTAAGGTAATGGTAGTAGGTATTTTACCAGTGAGGCTGCCCTAATTAGAGAGAAATCGCTGGCCGCATTTTTTTCATCCCATCCATCCCTTTACTTTTGTCTTCTAAATTTCTTCGTAGGGCCTTAAAATTCCTTATTTAGGGGAAAATCCTGTGATCTGGCAATAGTGGTTCGTAGTCGGACTCGGGTTTGATGTCTGTAATTAAAATAAGATTGCGATGTAGGGAGTCATTGTAAAGTTTATATCCAGTTACGTGGAAGTCTATTTACAACGATATGACGTACCATATAGAAATGTCAGAATGATCATTTTACCATTGATTTACAGTAAGCGCGTACGGGTGTATTTTGTCACCGTGACTGTTTTGTTACCCTTGTCAATTCTTCTTCACTCAATTGATAGATATGATATATATTGAAATTTATAGTGATAGAAGTGATTGCTCATTAAAATGGAGAAGTGGATAGCTTAATCTGCCTTTTCGATATACAACGTACCTATAGCTGTATTTTTTTCCTCTACGTTACCTATAAGCAAAATATGTTATGTAATGGGTTTCGACTATGTTCGAATCTAAGCTTCGTGTACCTACAATCTACTTTTAACTGAAAAATCCATATAACTATGACCGACGGTTGAGGCGAGCGGCATCACAAAAGGAACATAGGTTCTGTAAGGGACCTTTTTTATTTTTAAGTATTTAGACTTTGAAAACAATTGTAGGAAAAACATAGATTTAGTATAGTATAGATTCACAATAAGTTGAATAAAACGAGACCAAAATTGAGGTATGGCGGAAACAGTTTTACTACGACAAAGTTAAGTTTGTCTCTCAACCCAGTTTATGTTTTCATTGCAACAATGTTCGATTTTCATAGTTTATTACCGTCAGTAATGTAGCTATACAATTTTACCTAACTGCTTACGCTGTTATACGTACTTATTATTTACTAGCAACAACCCGGGCTTTTGTTCGTGTTAGGGCTTGTGTAGACAGCACCGCGGACGCACTGCCGCCGCTCCGCCACCGCGCAGCCGCCACGCCTTCACCGCGCTATGCTCTGTACACGCGCCACCGCCTTGATTTGCCATATCACTGTACATTAATAGTAATACATACATCCATTGCTAGTCACGAACATCTTACGTGTAGGCATAATGAATATGAAGAATTTAACTAAAAAAAGGAGGTAGTGTTTGCATACTATATGTAAAGAAATGGCTAAATAAAAGTAAGAAGTCAAATAAACACTTATGGGTTCATCCTATTTTGATGCAAAGACAACAACATGGTGGATTCCATACACTTTATAAAGATCTACGAAAAGATTAGTGTAAGTTTTGTGACTATCTTCGGATGAATATCAAAATTGCATGCACTAACTTTATTTAGTTAAACTCAACATGTTTATTATTCTTACACGTATAATTTTTGTGGTTAGCACTGTATTACATAAAACGGTACAGTGATATAGTAATCATGCGGCGGCAGCGCGGTGGCGGCGCGAAGCCGGCGCGTTTGCGGCGCGTCCGCGGTGTCGTCTACACGAGCCCTTAATCGGTACTTCATGTAACGAAATGTGCCGAAACGTGACACGTCCTTGAAATTTCACTCTCAATTCTCGTCCAATGATCGAATCGCTACATATAAAGTTTCACTTTAAAACAAGCACCCGTTGACCACATCGGCAACGGTTTAGCGGGACGCGTTTTCTACACGCGCGAAAACCGTTCTTTAATCGATTCCAAATTATTCGATTTAAATTTATAATATTCCGATGTTGAAAGTAATAATGGGATGGGTGATTGGGATGAAACAGTGTTTTACGACGCGTAATGCCGCTCTTGTAATAAAACGTAAAGGGTTCGGAATTACTACATCTTTTTTAAAATGGTAATTGTGTTCATCATCAATTGCCGATGGATTTAAATCTCTTGGTGGTCACCGTTGTGTTTGGATTATGCTATGCTTACCATCAGGGACAGAACCGAATATGCCGAGCTATTATATTTTTAAAAAAATCTGCCAATGTCTCGTTAATATGATATTTTTCTAATCATTTATGGTTATGAATTAAAATAAAACTCGACAATAACGCATAGGGATTACTAACTAATTCGCCTTTTATGCGAGGGTTCACGGTTATTTCTTGTCTCCAGGTCAATATATTTTAGAGTTTAATTCAATTCTTTGATCGATTCCATTTATACGGTCATTATTCGTAATAACAATCCAAGCAAAAATGTAAGTGCTTTTTAGTATTGCTGTCACACAAGTTGAGGCTCAACTTCTTTGGGTAACTAAACTTGTTACAGACGACAACGTTTTTGTTTACTTATATGTACATTAATATTACAGAGCTTTAAGAGATTGTTTGTTTGTTTGAACAGGCGCATATCTGGAACTACCAGTCAGATTCGAAAAATCTTTTTTAGTTTCATAGTCTCCTAGATGTACCCATGGTTTCACCCGTGTAAATCTTATCCGACAAACACTGCGCCGCCAACGCACCCCGTAGTCTATCATAACTGTTATTCCCGCAAGTACAAATTATTTAAATTTTTCATTATCTCCTAAACTATGTATCGAAATATCATACTCTATACATTATTATTAAACTAGCTGTGCTCCACGGTTTCACCCATATTAATTTTAATGTTTAATGTTATATAAGTTTAATGTTAATATGCCATGTCTAAAAATAATGCTTATAAATCACTTTTTAATTTTCAACAAATTTTTATCACAAAATACTATATTGTTGCTTAGGTATAAGAGATAGGCATATGCTATTCCTGACTTTTTTTTTAAATACTAAGATCCAATATTATTATAGAACATTGTATTTCCGTATCATTAACGATTACGCCAGCGCACGCTGTTATAGCAGTTCGGGAGGGCCTCGACTTCCGACTTACGTAACAAAATTCAATATTTAAAGCTATCTGAGAGTTATAGCCTAATCTTAAATAGCTTATACTATTCTTCCAGAGCCTGGCTATTATATACAAAAATAATTTTTCGAATCCGATTGGTAGTTCCAGAGATTAGCGTATTTTCCGCTTTATTATAAGTGTAGACTAGCAAGCCCGGCCACGTGATTGTAGTGCTGTTTTGGAGTTTATTTATTAACATTGATCCGATCGCTACCATACTTTACAGGATCCCCCGCTGGGATAATTTGAAGATTGTCTGAAAATGTCACCAAAATCACTCCAGCCGTTTTGGAGTCCATATGGAACATACACACATACATTGTTATATAAATAGATTTATCGAGGAAGGTTGTAGGTTATTTGACTTCACGCTACAACTTTTTTTTTCTGATTGGCTATACTGTTAGCTTTAAGGGCTCTAGAGCCACTGACAGCTTTTACAGCTTCACCGTGGGTTGGGAGCGAGCGCTTAAGGCACTCAGCCGCGAAAGCGTGGGCAACATGCGCGCAAGAGTGCCAAAGTGGCCGGACCTCGGCTTGGGCTGTCGCCGCAGTTACAATTAAGTAGCGAAATAGCTAATTTCCCATCCGTAGATTTCGATCTAAAGTAACATATGCATATATAAATGTTTAGGCATCCTGGGTGGAAGGAAGAAACAGGTGTATATGTATTTAGTGTTTTGTAAGTTTTTGTCTACACTAGTACAAAAAAAGGAAAAAAAAGTTCCTTACAGAACCTATGTACCTATGTGGGGTGCAGTGTAATGGTGTCTGTGAGTAGCTAGAGGTTGCAAGTGCATTGTCACTTAATCGCGCTAGCGGTTGCTAGACTCAAGGGCTCCATACCGAGGGAAAGGACTGAAAGATGCTTGAGTTGCCGCAGAGAGGGTGGACGTGGCGGGTGTGCGGACTACTCTAAAGAGCGGAAGTGACCAAGAAATCCAAGCAATCAAGTTGTAGCTAAGACTACACGGGTGAAACTGTGGGCCACAACTAGTTATGTATAATTATGAACCCATCCTCACGTAAGTTTATTTGAGTTTTATTTTTATGTCGTCTGTTTTTCATTTTAAAACAGTATTTTAATGTCGTAAATAAGGTTTTTATTGTAGTGTAATAGTGGTTTTACCTTGGATCACCGCTGCGTATATTTAAATGATGCTATATTGTAGTCTTTAACACTGGTTCAGATAATTATCATATAAATTTAATGTAAATTTAGTAAAGTTCAGTTGTTTACAGGAGCTATTTATATTATCGATGATGTATGTATGCGTAAATTATACCTTATTGGCATTTTGATTTAAGTATTGTATTCATAGAAAGCTTTGCTCCTGTAATTATTTTGTTATAAGAACAACTATTTATTGTTAGAATTTGAATTGAAAACCTTTATTTACCTCAGTCCAACACTTTTATCAGATTAAATAAATTAAATTTTCATTAATTAAATCAACATTACAATCTGGAATATTTTTAAAAGAGTGAGATAGTCGTTAGCAATGCAAAACACTTTTCAACGAATACTTAATTAACTTAGTGTTAAATTTTTTTTTAAATAGAACTAAGCTGACAAATAAGTATACGGCTCGCCTTATGTTAAGCGGTTACCGTAACCTATGGATATAGTCGCTATATTAGTTTAGTTTTAGTATCGTATCAAGTAAATAAAAAACTCTTTATAAGATTACTAGCAATGTCCTGGGTTCGATTCCCAGGTCGATCAACAGTATTATTAGGTTTTTCTATGAAATTCTCAGTAGCACCTCGGAGTTTGGCTCTATGCCTGATTAATGGGCCATGGGACCTAAAAAAACATACACGGTGAACTGTGCGTATTTATTAGTACAGCTCTGCCTAGCCCTTCGGGGAATACGAACGTGATGGTATCCTATGTTCGCGTCCTTGAACCTCCTTCACCATGGATTTCTTGAAACTCTACCAGCAGACTGCCCCAGGCAGAAAAGGGGATTATCTTCAAAGAAATTTATCTTTGCACCACCCTCTCTTAGATGGTTCAAAGATAAGAGTGGATGCAGGAATTCTTTCATTTCATTACAATTCATTACATACTGCCGTATATAAAACGTATCTAAAACATATTCGTAATACAAAATATTCATTCGGTGTTTGTCTATTAGAAATTGTTACACTTAGCGTAGTCCATAATATTAATGTAAGCAATAGTAGACGAACCTTTATATTATGTGTATGTAAATCGTTGTATATATGTTCTCTGTGGACTCCAAAACGACTGAAACAATTTTCATAAAATTTTCAGACAATCTTCATATTAGCAAAGCGGATGATCCTGAATAGATTGGTAGCGATCATATCAATTTTTAATGGACTCCAAAACCGAGTAACGCGTGGCTGGGTTTGGTAGTAAATTAATAAAAAAGTATAGTCATTTATGGTACAAATTTTTTTATTTGTTTATATAAAATCGTATTTTTTATTAGGCTCTATAAAAACGTGACCATTGCTTAAATACGTATATTAAAAAAAATTAACAATTAAATCAAGAACCGAACGTGTAGGTACTTGATACAAACCAACAACACATGTTAATATTACAATTATGTACATACATATAATGTTGTATCAAAGTTTTTCGATGAAACTCATTATCTACAGACGTCTTCTTTTAATAACGCCATGTACATGATGCTCGCGGGACGAAACGGAACGGGAAGGAAAATTATAGGGTTGTCGGCTTTCACGGCCGCGTAATGATTGATGGCAAACGATGGGCTACGAGCTCGTTTAATGAGAATACGACAGCCCTGAACGAGTAGCCGTTCCCTTTTTAATATAGACATTTGAAATGCTATCTCATGTCTATTTAAAAATATCTCTTTATGTGTTTTATGACATATTTAAATATGATAGGCACAGAGCGGGTTATTAACTAATGAGATCCCTTTTCAAGCCGATGTTTTAAAGAATGACATCTCTATAAGTTACGAGATTCATTTTATTTCGTTTAAAATTGCATTTTAATAAGATTTAAAATAAAACATATATGGCCGCTGTCATAACGACTTACGTAAATATACATAACACAGACAGATCTCGAAATGCGACGCGCATTGTAAGCGAATAAATGTGACGGATTATCTACCATATATGTGGTGGTTGCGATCCGGTTGATCTATACAGCTGATAAGTCACACCTTATATTCTCAATGAAAAGACTGACTTCTTTGTCTGGTATTCTCATTGTTTGAGAGATTAAAAAATATTTTTAAAGGACTTCTCCTTCTTATTTTAATGGTAAAGTATCTATATACTATATACAGAATTCTGCCAATGGGACGTAAACATAATATTTTTTATTCCTCAAAATTCATATGATGCTCGGACAAGATACCTTTGTAAGAATTTTCTAATGAGTTTTTGTGGCAACAAAAAATGTTTTTTGTTATATTCACGATCCACGTCACTTGTGTCCTAACAACCTAAACTATATCATGCAATACGCCATCAATATTACCTATATACTATAATATAGATTCAAATAAATCGACTGCTATGTACGAGGACCTAGTTCGATACCCAGGTCGAGCAAAGTGTTATTGGGTTTTTCTATGAAATTCTCAGTAGCAGTATGGGGTTTGGCTTTGTGCCCGTTAATAGCAATAGGCACATGGGACGCTTTTTGCTGACGCTAAACGTAATGCTTTTATAAATTTCACCCTTCATAAAATCCCTATACCGGGGGTCTGTTATGTAAATACACTCATCAAAAAAGTGTAAGCAACATGTACTAATTTAAATTTTAGGATGGTTCTTCACATTATAACGTTGTATTTTATTTTTAAAATAATATCTTTAGGGTTCTATGATGTAAAAATAACAGCTGTTGTCTTTATAAGTTCTTTTAATAACCGAAATGAACAATATTAGAATATACTGTAGAAACTAAGATACATAAGAAACTAAACTTTTTTCTTACTAAATGAAATTTCAAAAGAAAATGTATTTATTGCGAAAGAATAGAACAATTTAATACAAAGTATGGGCTCCTCTGCTATTCAGAACTTGTCGGCAACGATTATTCATTGAATTAATGAGACTGTTTATGTCATCTTGCGGTATTCGCTCCCAATGGAATTGTAGCAAATCCTTCAGCTGTTGGGTTGTTGTCGCTCTATCCAAGTCCTTCAAAACACGTCTCTGGAGCATGTCCCATGCGTGCTCGATGGGGTTGAGATCTGGCGATTGTGCAGGCCAGGGCAATACCCGGATGTTCTCCGTTGCAAAGTATTCACTGGTTCGCCGAGCTGTATGTGAACGCGCATTGTCATGCATTAACCTAAAATCGGAGCCAAAGGTTTGTGCAAATGGATAGACATAAGGTCTGAGAATATCCTCAATGTAATTTTCAGCATTCATGTTTCCATTTACAAAAACGAGCTCAGTTCGCTTGTTCTTCATAATACCCGCCCATAACATAACTGTTGAGCCGCTGTATGGATGAAATTCCTGAACGCACCTGAGCCTTTCAGCATTTCCGGGCCGACGATACACTCGCACCCTTCTTGTATCAGGCTTAAACCCGAATCGCGACTCAACGGAAAACATAATTTTTATCCCATTGTTCCTGGGTCCATGTTATGCGTTCTCTACACCATTCATATCGACGAGCGCGATTCCCGTGACATATCAGTGGGCACCTAATTGGGCGTCGAGCTCGTAGGCCGTACTCATGCAGTCGATTTCGCACAGTTTGAGGACTTACATCAACACCACTTGAAATTTGTAGCCTCTAACTTATTTCTCGAGCGGTTAACATCGGCTGGCGTCTTGCAGTCAGTTGTATGTACCGGTCTTGCCGAGTGGTTGTACTCCTTTTACGGCCTGGATGCTGTTTAGCGGGTTCTCCTGTATTATTGTAGCGCTGCCAAAGACGACAAATAACACTTCTATGAATGCCAAAAAGTCGAGATATCTGAGATTGATTACTTCCCACTTGCAACATCCCTACAGCTCTTTGCATTTCATCTGCCATCAAATGACGTCGCTTCATGACGTAAAGAATATCTAACAATTCAATTTTGTCGCTAACTTTATTTAAAAGGTTGGTAAAATTATAAAATCAAGACTAAACGTAGCAATTAAAACGCACAACAAACAAACAAATTCGCAGTCATTTGAATTTTATGAAAAAACAAAACATAATCAAATTTTTTTTTTACAACCAGCCAGTATGTCATCTATAACAAAAAAGTTTACTTAATTAATATAAATGGAAAAATTTGTAATATCACGCATGTTTCTTAGACTTTTTTGATGTGTGTAGATTCTTAAAGTATAAACTTCAAAAAGTACCTTATGTGTTAATCTAGGATACAAATTATAAATTATCTGTAATGCAAACCTGTTCAATAGTTTATGCGTTATTGAGTAACAAAAATATAAAAATATAAACATACAAACGTTCACATTTATAACTTTAATAAGGGGAAAACTTGATAAAAACCAGTAATCTCTAAATTTTCGTTTATGTAAGCTATATATGATATGTAATACAGATGCCCATTACATATATTTACAATTTTCAAAGTTATGGTTTATTTTCTACGTAACGTTTTATAACTCTGGATTCCGCGAAACATTTCCCAAATGCTATTTCTTATTTCTAAATCGATATGATAATTTCTCTATAATAATACGATACGTGGAAAGTTAACGCATATTTAAAAAGATTCAAGTACCTAGCTTTATTTCGTTACTATATATTGGGAATAAAAACATATTCTACAAAAACATATTTATGTTATATAAATTTATTACCAATTTTTTTTTATTTTAGCACGGCTAATTAACGGTAGGTACTGTACAATACACAGTACAGTACAATCCAAACACAACGGCAACCACCGAGAGATCTAAATCCATCGACAGTCGCTGCGCCACTGTCACGCCGTGCATAAATTTAACTAGATATGTATAGGCTGATCCAGAAACGTGACACGCAAAAGTCAGTCACTATTACGGACTTTCCACCGCATGCATGGTGGTCGCGACCGAGTCGGGTAAAACAACCCTACTACCCCGCTATCGCCATTACTTTGTTACTCAACTAGTTGTGTTCTGCGGCTTTTCACCCGTTTAAGATTTATTCGTTCATCTCTAGACACGTTGATTTCACTTCTTGTACTTGTCTACAGCATGTCAGATTGTTTTACGTTCATAACTCTTTAGAGTTGTAGCGTGGTCATCTGTACAATTAATAAAATTGAAGTGTCTGTTTGTAATGTCAAAATAACAGCTTTTTACTAAATGCATATGAAAGTATATACGATACCTATAACAAAAAACCAATTTTTAAAATTTTTGTCTGTCTATTTGTTCCGGGTAATCTCCAAAACGGTAGGACTGATTTTGACGGGACTTTCACTGGTAGATAGCTGATGTTATAGGAGCGACTTAGGCTACTTTTATTTTAGAAAAAGAATTAGGGTTCCGCACAAATAAAATAAAAACTGGTCATGGTGATTCAATTTGGGCGCTTAATTGGCTTATGCTGAGTAAACCATAAGAGATATAGCAAATTAATATACTACATAATTATAGGCCTTAAAAAGATCTACAAAAAAAATCGGGAGCGTATACATCTGTATTTTAAAGAACACACACACTAATAAGCATTTTTGTCTTTAAAATAGCCGAGAGCGGGGGTGCAGCATTCGCGCGGGTATTCTGTAGTCTACTTGAGCGAAGCCACGGGCACAGGCTAGTATAGTAAATAGGCTTTAAAACGCATAAAGTGTTTTTCCAATGTAACTGGTAGTTTCAGAGGTTAGTACTTTCAAACAAACAAACTCTATAATATAATAATTATATAAAATATTCTTTATTGCACACAAAAAGTACAATAGAAGGATTTAATGTTAAAAAGCATTCCCTACCAGCCTTCCAGGGGAGCAAGGTTTGCATAATAATTAGTAAAGAAAAATCTAGCCGATATTCAACTGCTCCAAGGAAAACCTACGTAATGAATACCTGAAGGCGTTCCGAGAGTTGGCTTGTTGGATGTCGATAGGAAGCGAATTCCATTGTCGTGCTGCTGTTACGGCTAAACATCGATCGCGGAAATTAGTATGATGACTCGGTATACTGAGAAATAAAGAATCAGAAGATCTTAGCTGTCTATTATGCGTATCTGCGAGCGATTGAAATTTATATATAAAGTATAAAATATTATTATGGTATAGACCAGGGCTTCTTAAACTTTTGTCATTCACGACCCCATTTATGATTGCGAGTTTCTTGACGACCCCATACAAACATAAAAGAAAAATAAATTAATATTTTTTGATGATTTATTTATTAGGTAACAATATACATATATATATGAAAATATATAGTTTTAGAATTCGTTTTGAAACATACAAAAATCTAAAATTAAAAATTGCACAAAAAATTATAAAACTCTAGTGATGTTATAAAATAGTATATACAAATATTTGACATTAAAATCTCGCGCGACCGCAGAATTTTGCTACGCGACCCCTTTCGGGGTCGCGACCCATAATTTAAAAGCCCCTGGTATAAATAATATATGAGTGAAGTCCAAATTTTGTGTATTTTATTCCTAAAGTGGGTTCAGTTAAAATGTCACAGGGTTCCGCAAGTCAGTTGCATTATTTGTCATTGAGTTGTTGAATTATTTTGGTTTTTTAATAATTCCACTGTTATAAATATTATTTTGAAATAGTGAAGTTATTCTAATATTGTTATTCGTTTGTTATCATTTAGGGAAGGGTTCCATGATAAAATAAATTCTTTGAGTGTTCCGTAGCATCAAATGTTCTGGAACCGCTGGTCTAAAGTATGAAATTTAATATTTATTACCATTTTGTGGGAGTTTTTTGCGGGATCTTGAAGTGACATATTGTTGTTTTTAATTTTAATTCATTAACTTAGGATTTTTGATCCTATATTATGTAATATTGATAGCATTTTGATATAATTTGGTTGTTATGTATAAGTGAAGTGGATTATATAAATATAAGGTGGAAAACATGCATTTTGAGATGTCACCAAAACTTCCTAGGTAGTTCTGACTAGGGAGTCACCATCTTGTCAGAAAACCCCACTTTGAACTAAAAAAATTTAGGAAGGCTTAAAACATTGACACTGGTGCCAAAACCAGAAGAAAAAGCATACAATTTTGTGTTTCTCACTTTAAAAGTAATTGGGTGCTTTTAGTACATTTCATTTATTTTTTATCGGGTTAGGTGTTTAAATTTTTCAAGAAATTGAGGATGACTTTAAAATATATTATGGCTATTTTTATGTCAACCATCACGCACGGAACACTTCTTGCGTTGTTTTTTGGTCGGGTTTGGCATTAGTTAACATATATTCACGTGTTCAGTGTTACTTGAAGTTAAAAGTTTTCGGAGTTTGAAAACCACTTCAGATATTTTATATTTTTTCGACTCCCAATTGTTAAAGTTAAACACAAGTATTTTTAGTGTCTATTTTCTTTCTATTTCTCTTTGTATTATAAAAAAATTAAATTTCTTCTAGAACAGGTATGCAATTTTCTGTCTCCGTCAAGTAGTGTAAAAGGACGCAAGATGGTTTTTTTCCTTTTATGTGTCGATGTATCCAATATACAACGCATCTGACTAGATTTACAACATATTTATGTGCTCTTTCATTTCGTCTATGCACGTTTTATGGGTGGTGAGTATTTATGTCCCAGCTTCCAATAATATCGTCTGATATCTGTAGTACAAGCGTAAGGAAAATGAATTGATTAATCTGGCCATACAGCTAGAGATCTTTCAAGGCAGTACCTGTTTGAATGAAGAAATGTTTAGTCGTAATTTGGCTTAGGGAGATTCTAAATTGATTGTATTTAGTTTTGGTGCGCCCATCAAGGTAAGTTCGAATTATACAAAACCTCTTGGTGAAGGTAAATATCATTACGAAATTGCACCTAGCATTGCGGTTGGAAATTTTCTAATAGCAACCTCTTTATAGGTATGCGTTCCGTTTCCAGTCCCTTTAAGCATAATATGTTCTACCTTTGACCACATCAGATGAGATGACTCAGGCTAACAAAAACTTTTATTATATAAAAAAAAAAACTATTATCCAAGTTTCATTTAAATAATTAATTATCATAATTATTATAAACACTATTTGTTTTTCATCAACAACCAATTAAATAGTAAATGTGTCTTAGTATTTGTTCATTTGTGAACATAATAAAAAAACCATATAACTGTAATTCAGAAAAATAAAATAAAGTCCAATAATCTTCTGACGTATTTTATAATGAAAAATTGAAATGAACAATTTAAATAAACCTTTAAGTTTAAAATTTATAAATTATTTCACTTGAAAAATATATTCGAATACAATCAAGTGAAATTTTTAACTTCTAAAGAACTTCAGAAGTATTAAATGTTTTAAAAATAGCAATAAACGAGTTATTTTAATTCTAAAGTATCATGAAATAAAACTTAAAGAAATTTATCGACAACGCACGAACGTGGCTCTAATTCACTCGGTATTTTCTATCGTTCCGATATTGTTTGGGCAGTTTTATCGTTTGGAAGCCGAGCCTATGTAGCTATCGTGTTACGATAATGTCCGGTGTTGCCAGGCGCACAAGATACCTAGTCTCGGAGATGTGGAATCGTAATTTTATAGAAAGAATGTTGGATTTTTTAAAGAGATTTAGAAATAAATTAAAGTCTGTACTTTGGAATTAGGTGTAGATAGGGTTATACGAAACTGATTGCTAATACTAAAAACCGCTTTCTTGTACGTCAAATTGTATTGCGTGCTTTTTTTTCAGCTATTTTCTGTTTTGAGATATCGCGAACTAAGGAAAACAAATTTAAATATTTCCTAAATATGTGATTGTAATAAGCGAATTAATTATGCCAAACTATTTATAATATAATGGATTTATAATCAAAATATATAAAAAAATCGGCCTAGTACACCAAGGGTTCCATTCCAAACATACAATATTTTTTCATCCAGTTTGAGATCCTTAGGCCTAACTCTTGGATGTGTGAGTTATTTATTATTTTATAATTTACACTAAACCAAAAGATTCACGATTAAAAAAATTTATGACAGAAATACACTTTTTTATTATAGAGATTTATAGACGAACATATAATAAGAAGGATATATATTAGGTCTTTACCTATGAAATTGCCGTTTTGTATGAAAAAATTTAAAAGAATTTTTTTTCATGTATTTTTTATTTGTATTAATCGAAGTAATCACCCATGCAATCAATGCATCTTTGCCAGCGCAGTGGCAGTTTATTGATGCCTTTCTTAAAGAAATCAGCTGGACGGAAGGCAACAAATTCTTCAAAGGCATTTTGTACTGCCTCTCGGGTATTGATTTTTTTTCCCGTCAAGGAGTTATCCAAATTCTGGAAAAAGTAGTAGTCTGTAGGCGCAAGGTCTGGTGAGTAGGGCGGATGACGGAGAACTTCCAACCCCAGTTCTTGCAACTTGGAGACCGTCTGCTGTGCAGTATGAGGTCGCGCGTTGTCGTGCAGGAGCAGCGGAGACGAGCGATTGACCAATGCTGGTTGGAGATGTGCCAGCTTCTTCATCATTGTGTTCAGTTCTTCACAGTACACATCTGCAGTAATGCTCACCCCGTTTAGTAAGAAGCTGTGATGAATCACACCGGCGCTAGACCACCAAACAGTGACCATCACTTTTCTAGGGGTAAGTTTTCGTTTAGGGCATTGTTTAGGTGCTGAACCAGGATCCAACTAACTTGCTGAGTGCTTGCAGTTATTAAACAGAATCCATTTTTCATCGCAGGTAACAATGCGGTTCAAAATTCCTTCATTTGTGTGTATGTTGAGCAGTGCAAGCACGTCTCGACGCGTACTTCGCGCTGGCGATCATTGAGTTCGTGGGGCACCCATTTGTCAAGCTTTTTTACCTTGCCAATTTGACGCAAATGGACCAATATTGTTTTGACGCTAACGTCGAAAGCTGCTGCTAATTCAGCCATAGATTGTGTATCATCAGCTTCCACAATCGCCTTTAATTCGTCATTGTCGACCAAAGTCTTCGGACGACCGCGAGGTTCATTTTTCAGGTCGAAATTCCCAGAACGGAAGCGAGCAAACCAATAACAGGTGGTGCGTTGGTTTTGTAGTGTTAGCTCCGTAAACGTCGTTGATGTTGCGTGCCGCTTGTGCCGCGTTGCTTCCACGACGGTACTCATATTCCATAATTACTCGAATTTTTAACGTATCCATGATGACAAAAAAGATTGAAATGCGATGAAAATGTAACACTAACTAATAAACAAATGACAACTTTTGGAAAAAAAAATCCATGTTTTTAAAATAAAATTAATTTGAAATTAGGATTCTTAGCCAAACAAAAATTATTTTCATTTGAAATGGACAGTACTGCAGAACGGCAATTTCATAGGTAAAGACCTATTTTATAAAAGGTATCAAAATATTTTATTCAGGCGCATAAGAAAAAAAAGACACGAAAATAGTAATTAAAATTGTCTGGCTGACAGAAGCTGGCATCAATAAAGCGGTAATTGTTAATTAAAATGATTTATTAATACCTTTATTTTTAGGATCAAGATATAGGTATTTAAAGGGCTAACTGGTGAAGGCCAACATTAAAATATTACAGTGAACACAAACCACGACAATACATAATAAACCAAGTTCAATGAACTTTTAAAAATTCGTAACCGCCAATTAAATCATAAATTTCGCATCGAAGCAACCGACAATCACACCACAGATAATGGAACAAAACGAATCGATTGAAAAAAGCAGAATCGATGACCGTACACACCCCTGTTCTCGAATTCTCGTCGTATGTAATCAAGTTGGTAAGAAATTAGCAGAATTAAGCGAATGTTCATTATAGTTGTATGTACGTTAGTGTAACGGAAGCCATTTAACGACACGTAAATAAATGTAATAAGAGAATAAAAAAATACGGTCAATCAGAAATTGATTCCGCTAAGTTTCCGCATACCTTAATTGACGAGTTACGTTAATTAATAAACCTGTTTATTCTTGCAACATTACGTATCTTTTTATGTAGAGTTTTTGACAAGACAAGTGATGGATTTTATTTTATTTACAATCGCTCACATAGACTACAGAATGCCTGCGCGAATCTTCCTCCCCCGCTCCCGGCTATTTTAAAGACAAAAATGCTTATTGTGGATGTTCCTTAGAAGATAGATGTATACCCTCCGTGCCTTTTTTGTAGATCTTTTTAATGCATACTATCAAGTTGTACATTAGTTTGCTATATCTCTTATGGTTTACACAGCGTAAGCCATTTAAATGTCCGAATTGATTCACCATGACCAGTTTTTTTTTTATTTGTGCGGAACCCATATTCTTTTTCTAAAATAAAAGTAGCCTAGTTACTCCCTATAACATCAGCTATCTATAAGTGAAAGTCCCGTCAAAATCGGTCCAACCGTTTTGGAGATTACCCGGAACAAACAGACAGACCGACAAAATTTTTAAAAATTGGCTTTTTATTATAGGTGTCGTGTATATATTTCCATATGCATTTACTAAAAACTTTTATTTTGACATTACAAACAAATACTTCAATTTTATTAATTGTATAGATAGCTATATTTATATAATACCAAAAATAAATAAACAAACAAAAGAAAACCATAGATGCAAAGTATTGAAGCACCGGTTCATTTCTGTTGCAACGTAGCAGTCCTTGCACTGTTTTATTTAGGTGTTATGGGAGTTGTTGATAAAACGCACTGGTATAAGAGAGGTCCTACGCTTCTAAGTCATTCCTCAGAGCTACTATCAGCAAATAAGGCTGCAGAGTTTGGTTAGTTGTAGCCTATAATCTGTTAATGTATGTAGCGTGTTAATATTAGGTTTCTGAATTTTTCGTGCAATCGAATCATACTTTATATTAGTTTCATTATCCACTCTCGTTTTCAATGCAGAACAATTTGCAACGAGGGCACAATGCCACGCGGGCATCGTTGCGCGCAAGCATTAATGAAATAACCGTTCCAACTTTGTCACAACCCCCGCTAAACCGCATTGATTGCGACTCGAAACACCGTCGCCGCAAGTGACTTTATACAACAATTATATCGTCATTGATTTTAGAGTATATCTTCACCACTTCTGATAGTGAGATAGCTATTCTTCGCAACCCTTGATGACCAGCCCACCATTTTACAGGTCCTTCAGACACGGATCTAGCAACTACTTCAACGTTAAGTATATGCTAAAAAGACTCATAAAAGTCGAACATTTTGAGGTCACGTTTTTAAATTCAAATGTATTGTTTGATTCTTAGTAATAAACTATAAATTTATGTGAAACTGGTTTTATAATGACTTAAAAAGCGAAGTCGACTGTTTTAGTCCATTTAGGTGCTATAGAAGGGTAATATAATGCAAATCATAATCGTAGATTTAAATTAAGTAAAGGTTTTTTTTTAAATATATTATGTTCAATAAGACCAGAAACGTTTATCTAGTTCGCCTAAGAATATCTATTTTATTCTCATCTATATAAATAGGTTCTAAAAGTGACAAAAGTGAAAATCTTATTTATAGTCTACCTCTTTGCATAAATTGCCTTCATTTTATAGTGTACTAGCTGGCCTTTCATATCTTACGTTACCTTAATTTGTCATCACATTGACATCATATGGGTTATATTTACAGAACATTTTATGATGTCTGAGTGATGTCAAATATAAGTCATGTGTTCACAGGGACATTTTTCTGCCTTTTCTAGTAGTCAATAACTCGACTACAGCGTTCAGGGAATAACTTGTGAAACTGATAACAGCCGTGTATTTTCGTTAAAAAAGTTTATGATGCCGCTTTCCTTTTCGTTGAGGATTTCTTGTTTTTTGGTAATCATATCCAGTATTGTTGGTGCTTGATATGTATTAAACATTTGTCGCATCACTAGTTGTATCATATAACTAGAAGTGATAAGGTAAATCACGTGCCACTCTAATTACATGCATCAAAAATTCACATTACATTTCACGCAGGCGTGATTTGAATTCACGCGGATTAAGGTACATTGCAATTCGCAGAATTCCATTTTGCTACATAAGCCTACGCGTGGGAAAGAGATAAAACAATATTATTGCAGAGACGCCTGTACTGATTACAAGAGAAAAACTGCCTGTTCTGATTACAAGAGAGAAACTATTTGTATGGAATTCTATTCTAATCTCAACACTGTAAGGATTTGATTTATTTGAAAATAGTTATAATCCTGAAATAGCTTTGTGCGTATATGAAAAACTAGCTGTGCCCCTCGGTTTCACCCAAGTTTTTATCCAACAAATACCTCGCCGCCAACGCGACGGACCCGTGTAATCATAATTGTTATCACTTCTTGCAAGTACAAATTATTTTAATTTTTCATTTTCTCCTAAACTATGTGTCCTAATTACATACTATAAAAAGAAAAATTTAAATTGTCTTTATGATGAAATAACTTTGGTTCGTAAGGATTAATAAAATAAGCCTAAAAATAAAGCTCAAAATCAATTTTTAATCTTCAACATAAAAACACGCAAAATACCTTATTGTGGCTTATGCTATTAAGAAATAGGCATATGTTACCGGAGACTTTTGTTAGATATACTAAAGAACAATATTTTTGTAGAATATTATATTTACGTATCACTAACCATTACGCCAGCGCATGCGGATAAAGCAGTTCGGGAACACTTTCACTTCGACTTACTTAAACAAAAATCAATATTTAAGGCTAGCTCTGAGAGGTTTAGCTTAGTTCCAGATAGCCTATACTATTCTTCGTGAATCTGGCTATCATATACAAAAAGAATTTTTCGAATCCGACTGCTACCAGTTGTCCAGAGATTACCATGTTTAAACAAACAAACAAAAAAACTCGTCCGCTATACTAAATTATTAATAGTGTAGATATACACGGACTGACCTCGGAACACGACAAACCAAAAGAAAATCATACATGTGTTTTACACTATGTATGGTGGTCGCGATCCCTACCACCCCGCTATATTACTGTATATACACTGACTAATCTCTGAACACGATAAACCAAAAGAAAATTATAGATGGTTTTTTTCTTTCTCACTGATTATACTGTTAGCCTAAGGGGCCCTAAAGAAATAGAGCCACTGATGGTCACCAGGCTTGGAGCCGAACGCTTAAGGCATTCAGCCGCGAAAGCGTGAGCAACATGCGCACAAAGGTGCCAAAGTGGCCGGACGTCGGCTTGGGCTGTTACCGCGATTGTGAAAAAGTCGCGAACTGACTAATTCTCTATCTGTAGAAAATTTGAGCTAAACTAACACATACATATAACATGTTCCTGCCTCTAGGAGAAAGGAATGAACATGTGTATATGTATTTAGTATCCTGGAAACATGATCGAAAGTAACTATCGTAAAAAAAGAAGAAAAAAAGGTCCCTTACAGGATCTATGTACTTATGTGGTGTGCACGTATGTATGTACATATTGTGTGTAATGATGTGTGTGGGTAGCTACGTGATTGCAAGTGCAGTGTCACCAGTATCGTGCGAGCGGCTGCATGACTCAAGGGTTCTACACCGAGGGAACGGACCTAGGCTTGAGTTGACGTAAGAGAGGGAGGACGTGACGGGATTGCGGGAGCGAAATTAGCCGCCCATCCCCTGCGGAGGGAACGGTGGTTTCGCGGGCGTGGGCGCGAGCACGTTTTGTTTGGAGAGACGGTGGAGTAGTATTTGTTTATTTCCTCGATCTTATAAACGGGATCGGTGAAGGCAATCGCGGCCGGAGTTGTTCGCGGGGGATGTTCGGTTTTGGGGTTTAAGTCGCGGCAGCTTTCACCAACAGATTCACGTGATTCGAAGCAGTGTCGAAGTACGATCGCGTAAGATATTCAATTTACGATTCGACCAACGTACCAAGGGGCTTTGTTAATTTTACGTAAGAATCGGGTTTAGAGGATTTGGAATTTATTAATGTTGATCTTTGACGTATGTGCCAATGTAGCGCAGCTTATATGTCATGATAGGACAGACATATGTCCTGTATAATGTAAGCTTATGTCTCAGGAACATTTTGCTTAGTATCAAGGAGTGCAGTCTATGTGTATTGTAAATCACCCTTATTTTTTAAAACACGAAACACTGTTGTTTCTTCCTAAAAGCATAAATATGAATTTTCATATCCCTAAATTTAGAAATAGTGGGTTCTTCAGACAATCTTTCATCCCCTATTTCACCTCGTTAAAGTTTTATTTTCACGACATAAGGTAAGCGAATGTCTTTCTTTAAGGTCCAATATATCTATCTGAATACCAAAATTCATCAAATTTGGTTTGATGCGTTCTTCATACAAACCTTCATCGTCTATTTCAGGGCGTGAAATGCAACAGACAGGACAGACAGAGTTACTTTCGCATTTATAATATTAGTATGGATTATTCATTTCAATATGCTGTCGTTCTCTATGGTGTCAGTAAATTACCCAAAAGCAGAATAACGACAACAGTTTATAATAATAAATTTTTGAAATTAATTCTCGCTCTCTCTCTCTCTATACCTTTCTTTGTTTCTCTTTAACTGATACTTTAGCATGGTAAAAATAGCAAAAGATCGATTGTTGTGGTGTCCTTTTTGTTTTCTATAATAGGGATTTTTATATTGTTAACACAAATCTGAAAAGTGAATAAAAGACGGTCAATTTTTTGGAGAGATCGGCCATTTAGACCTCGATTTATTGTGAATCGATACATCAGAGTTGGATTCGAATCGATCTTTTTCGGAATGAATTGCCTAGCAGCGATGTGGCACTCGACTTCCTTGCGTGATTATATCCAACCTAGGGTGACCACTTATTAATATGATTTATTATATAGATGTGTGGTCAACTCATATTGGAAAGTTCCAAATTCTCTGAAACTGTACATTTTTTAACTTTATGTAAACTTTCAATAATCATCATTTTACAAACCAGTTTCAAAGTTTCAGCCAATAGAACGGAAGAGCTATTTTATGGCATTTTTATCGAACAAATGTTCGACGTGATTTTTGAAATTGATATAACTTTTTTATTTATGAACTCATTGAAGTAAAACCACACTAAATGTTAAGTCAACCTTACCAAAATATATTAGTTGAAACCGTTTCCAAATCAGTTAAGCCGTTTCTGAGATTAGCGCGCACAATCGTTGGCAAACGGACAAACACAAAAATTCTAACAATCATTGTTTTGGGTTCTCCTGCGTTGATAGAGACCCCCAATAATAGTTTTTCTCATATATCTTCTATGTACAAACATCGATCAGTTACCTTTTTATTATATGTATAGATAGATGTAGATATGGTGGTCGCGATCCCTACCTCCCCACTATATTATTGCATATACACCGACTGATCTCTGAACACGATGAACCAAAAGAAACTCATAGTTGGGTTTATCGCTATTTGTATGGTGGTCGCGATACCTACCACCCCTCTATATTTTTGCATAAACACAGACTGATCTCTAAACACGACAAAGCAATAGAAAATCATAGATGGATATATCACTCTATGCGTATGGTATTGTAAATCATCCCTTATTGTACCACCCTGCCGATTCAGTTTTCAAAAACGTGAAACCCTTTTATATCTTCCTAAAATCATAAATATGAATTTTCATATCCCTAAATTGAGAAATAGTGGGTTCTTCATACAAAATTTCATCCCTATGTCCGTCTCCAAGATCCAATATATCTCTATTCATCAATAGTGGTTTAACGGGTTCTTCGTACAAACCTATTTCACCCATTAAAATTTTATTTTCACCACATAAGGTAGCCAAAGTCTTTCTCCAAATTCCTACATATCTCTATATCAAAAGTCATTAAAATTAGGTTCTTTATACGAACTTTCACCCCCCATTTCACCCCTTCTAATTTTATTTCCAAAAGTAGCCAATGACCTTTCTCAACCAAAGTTCTTCAAAATTTGTTCAGCGGTCTAGGCTTGAAAATGCAACAGACGGGACAGAAAGAATTACTTTCGCATTTATAATATTAGTAGGTATGAATTATTCAATTCATTATGCAGTCATTTTCTATAGTGTCATTTACCAATTAAAATACTAACAGTAAATTATTACCCAACACCAAATTAACGAAAACAGTTTAAAATAATTAATTTTTGAAATGAATTCTCTTTCACTATATACCTGTAATAAATTCTCTCTCTCTATACCTTTCTATGTTTCTCTATATTAACTGATACTTTAGTAAGCTAAAAATTACAAAAGATCGACTGTTGTGGTTCACTTTTAATTTTCTATTTTAGGGATTTTTATATTGTTAATACAAATGCGAAAGTGAATCGAAAAAAGAGCTTTTTTTTGAGAAATCGATCTTTTAGACATCGATTTTTTGGGAATCGATTCATAAGAGTTCGAATCGGATCAATCTTTTTCGAAATTAATTGCCATCCCTAGCAGCGGCGCAGCTATATTCAACTGATAAAATCCAGCCTATGCAGACCCCCTTTTAATATGTTTTAACACATAGATCTGAGGTCAACTTATATTGGAAATTTCATTTTATTAAACTCTTCATTTTTTAACTTTATGAAAGGTTTCGATCATCATCGTTTTACAAACCATAATATACAGATAGCTAAAATTTCAGTCAATTCAACTGAAGAGCTATTTTATAGCATTTTTATCAAAAAAATGTTCGACGTGATTTTTTGAAATGATATAACTTTTTTATTTATGAACTTATTGAAGTAAAACAAACACTAAATGTTAAGTGAACCTTACCAGAATATATTAGTGAAAACCGTTTCCAAATCGGTTATGCCGTTTCTGAGATTAGCGCGCACAAAAGTTGGCAAACAGACAAACAGACAAAAATTCTAACAATCATTGTTTTGGGTTCTCCTGCGTTTATAGAGACCCCCAATAATAGTTTTTCTCATATATCTTCTATGTACAGACATCGATCAGTTACGTTTTTATTATATGTATAGATTACTGCCCCGATGCGACTTACTGTTATTTTTAATACATACATACCATTACTCATGTATTCCCCGAAGGGTTAGGCAGAGGTGTACACTAATGTACACCCACAGTTCACCGAGTATGTTTTTAGGTCTCTAATAGGGGGCGAGCCCATTGCCATTAATCGTGCATGAAACCAAACTCCGAGTTGCTACCGAAAATTTCATAGCTACATATAAAATATAACTGTTTGTGTATTATTACCAGTGATATAGCAGTGATAAAAATAACTTAACGGCGTTCTCGTTGTTTTATAACAGCTATAATATCCATATCTAGTACTTGGTTACATAAAATTAGAGTCTAGTTACATCTTATTAAAATATTATTAAATTAAAACACCCCAAATAAAACAATACAGACAATTATTTGACGTAAAATGACGTAATCTAAAATTTATTATTAACTTTATATAGAGTTATTTTTCATGCCACGTTATAAATCTTTGGCAACGTGTATATAATTTTTGTATGCCGATTAATATCTATGTTCTGCCAACAGACGTTAACATTTCATCGGCCAGTATTTCACGGGATTGTTGCTTTGGCCCGTTTTGATTTTATCATTGATAATATGCAAACGAGGGATTGGGCGTTTCAAAAATAAATAAAAGGATTAGCACGAAGATCGTTGCCCTTTTTAGTGACCGAAATAAGACATTTCTACACGACGCACGCACAGTCAACTGTCAATAAGAATTAGTGATAATGTTGCTAGCTTAATACTTATTAAATTTTGTATGCCTTTTTTGGGCGACAGTGTCAGAATAAGGTTAGGATTAAATTATTTTTCAAGTCTGATTTCTTTCTATAACTCTCTGTTTATTTAACATGATATCTGTGGTTTGTTAATTTTCATCGTTTACTTTTATTTAAATTTATTTTATTAAGTATCTAGAGTTGCAATTTAGTTTATTTTGATTTTTAAATTTCATGTATGTTCAGAACATCCTCGGGTAGTTATTATAAGTAATTTCATATTAAAGCATTTATATTCAATTTGGTTGACTATAAAGAGGCAAATATCTGATGTTGATGGGTTGAGAATAGAACAATTAGATATTTTATTAATAATAACAAATATGGCCTATAAATGTTTTCACAACTCAGTAAACTGTTTTTTAGAAGGCCCGTGCATGACACCAGTGCAAAACGTATTGGCGATTTTGGCGCCGAGAAACATATTAGATAGTGTGGTTTCGTTACAATATTTTATTTCAAACTAAATGTATATTTCCTGGTAAATACATATAATCGAACTTTAATATTTAACTAGTATATGCCGCGGCCTGAAACAGCAGACTTCGGATTTATCATCCATCCATTATTACATAAGGTCCAAACCATTTTCAAAACGATAAAATAATTATTATAAACAATTTGACTCTCATAAAACAGCTCACTCATTTCTCATATCTCACAAGTAACATAATATAATTTGTGCCTGATTGTATAATTTCGAAGAAACATATTAAAAAAGGAATTTTTCGATGTTTATCACATTCGCATACAACATATTGCAAATTTTACATTCAAAAGTTTTTATGGCTCTAATTATTTATGGCATTCCATCTAATATAATAGAAACATATTAAAATCGTTAATAAATTAATTGCATATAGGATTCTGTAGTAAAGTATTAAAAATATTATGGTGACAATCATAATTTTGTTAATTTATTTACATAATATGTTGTGGTCGGGAGCTTAGTTTCGTAAGTTTTTTAAATAGCAACAATGTAAATGGATTATTAAATTGTTATTTTCTAGTAAACTAGAATTCGTTTCTGGTAACATTTTTGACACAATATTATGGTTCTCATTATCTATCTATGTATATATATAATTTATACAATTTTATGTTTCGATGTTTGTTTGTTTCTCCTGAGTATTATTCCGTGGTTTCCTGGCCAGTTAACCTACATAAAAATTGAAAATGTCAGCAAGTACCCAGCTTTGTACGCCAGCTGTACTTGAGGCCCAGTGTTGTTTTAATTTTAAAGTTTTTCGAGTACCGGGTACACCGTCATTTATTAACACGAGATAAATTTTGATTAAGAGATGACCTTAATAAAAATATTTAACAAAATCTTTTAAAAATCTTTTATGAGTATGTGTATACCTAACTCAAACGGATTTTTATATTAGTACTAGCTGTGTCCCATAGTTTCACTAATATTAAATTAATTCGACAAACTTACGACTATCATTGTTCTTATTTCACGCATCGAGATTGCTTGACGTTCATGGTGACTGCTTCGCCCCTTAAAGTTGTAGGGTGAAGATGTTCAACATATAATATTTGTCAATAAATGTGCTATAAAATGCAGAAAGAGTATTTTATATCTGACTTGTAGTTTTAGAGATTAGGGCATTCAAATAAACAAAAAATCTCTTGAGTTTTATAATATTAAAAAAAAATTATAGATTAAATAAAGCAAACTTGAAGTCCATAAAAGAAATAGAGTATTTTTCATACCAATTAACACAAAATTCTTTGCACGCAGACGGAACCGTTGATAACGACTAGTTTAATCATAAATCTAGCTATTAGTCGCAAGCAGAACAAGGTATCGATCCTATTCAAAGGAAAAACTAGTTTGTTCTTTTATTAAAACTCTATCATTATAGCTGAAGCATTAACATTGTTGTTGTAGAATTTTAGCTGTAAGTCTCATTAATAAACAATTCGCTACCTCTTTAAATGGGTGTGCAGAAATTATAAAAAGTGTCCGAAGAGCGACATCTCAGCGGGGGCTCTCTGGTTGTATATCATGCGGTTTTTTGTTGAAGGTTAGTCATGTTTTATTTGTATGATCTATTCTATGGTAATGATGATTGGATTTGCGTGGTATTGTTGAATATAGTATGGGGAAGACATCTTGGTTGGGAGTCTTTAGAACAAGGTTCTATAGTTTTCCAATACGATGGAAAGTTTTGGTTTATATCTACTATACTCTGACTTTTAGTTCAACGGAACAATCTCTAATATCAAACTTGATAATAATGTTGCCAGATAAATTTTTTTAGTGTTGTGCTATCGTTTATTTTACGTTCCAGTTATTTGAATCGTAAAGTTTCTAAGACAAGTAAGTAAGCAAGTCTAAGTATATTTTGTATTATTCAATATAAGCGATAATTTACTATTATCGCTACGTAGTTTATGAAACTCTAAAATACGGTACATAATATGAAAATATAATTAAAAAATATATAAAAAAAATAACGTTTTGGTTGGCCTATAAATGTAACAATTTTGTTACCTTATTCTAACTTCACATTCAGGAGCGTTTAATATTTTTCAGAAAAAACTAACAACAGGAATAATATCTCGTGCAGTTTTATGATTAATTTGGATTCGTGCATATAACCACTTTTAAAATTTAATTAACTAGCAACACATGAAATGTCATTCAAATCCATGGAATAGAAAATGGGAATACAGTTAGCGCATTTTCTATAGTTAGTCTGATTCGTTAATATGTTGAAAACCTATCGTAAAACACAATACCATACAATACATTTTATTGCGCACCAAACAAGAAAAAACGCATAAATAACTATTTAAATTATTCGTGTGCAGTCTGACGGCGTTTTCGCTTCGAGAGATTTCTTCCAGGAAACCTTAAAAATAAATAAATTTCGTGGCGGCAAACACATATATACCACTAATATACAAATTTTACAGTCAAATAGAGCATGGAAATAGCACACACATATACTAGATAAACAATGAATTATAAAGTTTGCGCACATAACAAAAATACTACAATAATAATACTAATTAATAACAATACACACACACAAACACACACAAATGTTTATCATGGTATCAGTAAGGTATTTTGTTTTTTGACAGTTGTACTTGAAATATATTTTCCATTTTTAGTAGGTAAGCCATCTTATCACATATTAAATTACCTTCAAGTGTGATCGAATAAAAGCACTTAAAAGACGATAAGCAAAATAAGTAGTAGTAAAATACACTGTACCTAATATTTATGATAAAAACTCTTATTACAAGTAAAATGTAATTATTTTATTGTATTAATAATAATAAATATTCAGGTCGCCGATTAGGTTAGCGAAATATCGAACAATGAAAATTGTTGTGTTCAAAGTACGTACTGGTTGGTATTTTCACTTATCTAAGTACAGACATTGCGAATGTTGGTCTATACTAAGAGTGATGTTATTGGAGATTTACTATCTAAAAAACATAGTATTTTAATAGAAATTAGTTGTATTAGAACTTTATCTAAACAATTCAACGCATTTTATAAACTAATGCCATTAGTGTTTTTCGAATTACAGTATTATATATAGCTTAAAATTTGACAAATTACGATTTTTATAAATAAATAAAGCTAAAGAACCTATATCCTTAGATCCCTATGGATTTTGGATTCTTTTCAACTTTCGATAGTATTTTTGGACAAAGAAAAAAATATTTTAGTTAAGAAGAAATAAAATCAATTTCTTATCTGTAAATTGAATACATAATTATAATGTCACGCTTTTAAGTTATTTTGGTAGCGTGGCGTTTTATTACTACGACATGCAGTGCCCATGACTTCTATTAGTGTTAATTCTATAAAATAATATGTCGTTCTTTATTGATTTAGGTTTATCAATTTTCGTTGAAAACGAAAGTCTTAGTTTGTATAGTGAAGGAGAAAGACAAATATTCATTGTAATATAATAAACAGTTTAGACTCGTTCTCCCTTTTTTAAAGAAGGTTTTTTTTCTGTTACTTGTACGGTGCCGCACGCGTAATTTTTTTCCTTTATTTTGAAAACAAACTTTTATTTTAATTATTTTTAAATTATGTTAGTTTAAATTTTTTAAATAAGGCTTTGTTTTCAGAATAGACAAAAAGCTTCTACTATGAAATACAACCAATGGTGGATTGAACAAAGAAGCACTGAGGCGACGATAGCAGTATAATGTATATCCATTAAAAATGATAATAATAAAGTAGTAAACAATGAAAAAAAATGTAAAAACAATTTTAAAAAGTGTTGATAAACCCGATAGATTTTCTTGTCGGTTCTTCTCAATGACTGGGATGTGGTATGTTGACATTTATAAGGGCCTAAATTGAATAAAATATTTAAGATACGTTGCCAAAATTATGTAAATATAATAAATAAATCGATTAAAATACTCCTAAAAACCATTGTCAATTATGACATTTAAGTCGAACCAACCGGAATAAGGTGCTCGGTTATTTTTACGACTGTCATCTGTCCAAATGGAGAAATGTCATTAGAATGCAAAACATAAATTGTGTTTGGAGACTGTTGGACAACGTTATATAACTAACATAAGGCATTTTTACGTTGAAAATTTCTTTGGTTTTTAGTTTACAAATACAAATGAGCATATATAGATGAATAGTTTTGTTAATAATACATTACGATGGCATTTCAATGGAATTGAACTTATATGGAATTGAGGTACTCTTTTTTAGGGTTCTGTTGCTAGAAAGGAAACCCTATTGCTAGGCCTGCCTATGTAGTCTATTCTATTTTAAAGAGCTGCCTGTAGCTTTTGAATCGTAATAAGTAAATGATGGAAATTTTCACAGATTATATGTTATAATGAACGAGACAAATATCATTTCATGGATTAACCCTGTAGGCGCCGGGTCTATCGGGTGGTAAAGATAGGAAAAGACGAGCAACCCCCGAGACTTGCGATCTAAGTGAAGGTTTATATAAAAAACCCAAAAAAATGAAAATATTAAGGAGATGTTTTTTCACATTTCTTTTAGTCTTTCGTGATAAAGATTATAATATAAATATATGAGAGTCAATCTTGATGGGATTATAGTGCAAAGATTAGAATGAAAAACAAAAGAATAAAACGAAATCGGTCAAGTATGAGTCGAGTCTGCGCTAAGGATTTCGATCTGTATGAAAGAAAACACAATTATTTTGGTAAATAAATAAATAAGCCTTTTATTACCTCTTGTTGGGATTATGGATATGTGACAGTGTATTCTTTATAATGATTGAAGATTTTATTCATTGGAAGATTTTTATTTATTGAAATAGAGTTTTCGGAAGTGTGTCTTAACACCATCAAGGATCAGAGAGAACTAACTACTTACAACTATATTTCTACAGTTGTCCTTTTTACATCGTGTAACATTTGGTATTTATGCAGTCTATACAATACTCGAATTCCACCTAGTTTTTATGACTCGTAGTTCGGGTGCTTTAAACTATCTTTCTCCGAAATAATAAATTAAAACCTTCTTCAAGGGTAAAAATGTGTTCACCAAATGTTACTTAAAACGAAACTTTTACTTTCAGAACAAAAGAAATTTAAAACATTTAAAATATAATATCTCAAAGAGAATGATTTTTGTAGACGAACTCAATATTTCAACACCTCTCATTTCATGTAAATTTTACAAAATATTTTACTAACCTGTAAACTATAAAAAATATATGATAAAAACAGTTATTGTTATGTGATTTAAATTAATTACAATTTAAAGATTTAAATTATTTTAATGAGAGCCCGTCTTTCGGGTAAAGCCTTCCTCCATTTCTGATCACTGCCTTCTGTATCGCGCTTCCATCTGCCAATTTTCTCCTGCTACATCTCTGAAATCATCGACCCATCTTCTTGGTGGACTTACTCGTCTTCTTTTTCCTTTGCTCCTTTTCATACTACGGCCTGTTATGTCTACCGATCGTCCTCTGTCCTAGCTAGATGTCGTTTTGGTTGGTCCTAAATTTTTGTAAATATATGAAACAAATATATTTTTTTCTGGAATGGAAAACCCGGAGTGTGAGTAAGATTTGCACTTGAAAATTTTTTTTTTCTATAGAGTCACGTATTTATTCTAACTAGCTGTCGCCCAATGATCGAAATCCGACCACCGACTTGTTAATCATAGACTATTTTCTGTTTGACATTTGCAGTATGAACCTAACAATTAACATTATATCACTTGCTGTAACTTTTCATTGCGTGACAATGTCAATATTTTGGGGAGGTCTAATTTCAATAGCACTGGTCGTGTTAGGATTCATATTAATTTAATGTACTAGTAACAGATATTATAGATATATTTTAGCTTTCTGCACTCCTCCATATACACTTAAACTATACCAAATCTCACAGTCTTCCGTGCACGCAATACTTTTAAAAAGGAACCGAAAGCTTTTGCTTCACGTATTAATATATGAATAATAATGATTGGATTGGGTTTTTCGTATGTGGTACGGCAATGCAAGATGTTAAATTACTAACTAGTATTACAAACACTGAAGGCTGAAATCGTATGTAGATACTAAAATAATATTCATGTAAATCATAATCTTCATATAATCATAAAAGAGCTAAGGAAAGAGAAATTTTGTTGGAGATTTCTCTCTACTTGGGGCAGTCCGACTGGTGAAATGCCTTCACCCTGCACAAGATTACAGCCAAATATCCTTGTGTTGTGTTCCTGCCATAATGTTTCCAGAGATACTTGAGGAAAGGGGCTTAAGGTCGGCAACGTTCTAGGCTACAAGCGTCCATAGGCTACGGTAGCTGCTTATCATCAGGGGGGTCGTATGCTTGTTTGACACCTTAGTTGTATAAAAATTAAAACACCCTAATTTTACTCCATCAGTTCATTGTATTATAGAATCACTCTGTATATATTCATAAACAGATGGAGCTGTACTTGGTTAGTAGTTCTATGTGTTTTAGTTTTATATACCAATGAACAATATCAAGGAAGTAACAAACCCGAACGGGTAAAGATACAGCTGCCACTCCCTCGGGTTTGGGCACTAGCTTGCCCGGGTTACGGGTTAATATTGTATGTGTCCGAGTTAATCAGGATGGTTTAGCGTAATAATTAGACATTCTATAGAATGACTGTATTTCATACATTGCTTATAAAATGTATAAAAGTATGTATTTTCAGATCCATGATATACATATACAATGAACCAACGTAAAAGAGCTTTTTGAAATGAAAATTTATGTGTTTTCTTCAAATTTTTATGTTGATGATGATAGTCTAATTTCGACCACTGGGTGAATACTAGTTTAAATAATTATATAAATACATATATATTTTAGTACAAGTCCGGTGAAGCTGTAAAAGCCACAGCGGCTTTAGGGCCCCTAAGGCTAACAGTGAAGTCAGAGAAAAAAAAAAAACTATATTAAAAGTATATAAATAATAATAATGTTAATATATTAAATAAACGACAAAAACAAAAAGTAGTAGTACATCAGATATTATTTCAAAAAGGCATCACTACGTACGGGGTCTACTAATTTTCGAAGGTGGCAGCCCTAAGGCTACCTAGCTAAAGGCCAATTACAGCATTTTAAGCTATGCTATATAATATATGTCCACATGTGAAATGACAAAATAAATAAACATACGCAAGGTCAATGGCCAATTTTAACATTACTTCGGTCAAGTGCTGTAGAAAATTATCACATAGTTTTACAACTATAGTGTATTGGTTTTGCGGAGATTCGAAGTGTACTTTTTTTTAAACAAGTAAAATTTTTTTTTATCGTAAGCGAAGAAATAAAACATTATCAATCATACGATCGTAATTCGTAATAATATGATAAGGATACTGTGTTTATTTTTTGTCTTTCTCGTGACGTATTTTCATTTATTATGACATTAATTGATAGAAAAATAGGAATTGAGTAGTAGTATGTTGAGCGACCTTCGTAAAACTCATGTAGATTTTTCGTGTACAAAAGTAACAAGTAACGAGAGACTAATACAAAAAAATATAATTTCGATCATTTTTAGATTTGTTTAATAGAGCTGATATTAAATAAGAATTCTTAAAACATGATAATTTTCATGATTAATTTTTACTCGAGTGTTGATAAGTTTTTTGGTTTTTGCACCACACTTATAGGTATTCATTAAATAATATACAATTATTAAATATGTATATTTAGATAAGCTTGAATTAATTACAGAGACATTTTGTATTGATGTAAATTATAGGTAGTCTAAAATATACAGTAAATTCATAATTTTTTAAAATATAATATAACAATTTAATTTAACGATTGAAATTTAATAATTAAAGCTTCCTAATTCACAGGAGAAAAAAAAATCATTATCATTTTTGTGAATATATCCGTTCGTGTAATTATAGATTTTTTTTATCTGTGGTAGTACTACAATGTTGTTTATTACACTATGTCAGCCGTCTAGCTTGGCGCCAAGTGCGACGTGACAAACACGTATAAATAATAACGAACACTTGACTGGAAACTGTTATGTATCAATGTTTGAACTAGTTCGGGTGAAGTTGATAAGTGCAGCTTCACGCTTATTGAATCGCCTAAGAAACTTGATACAATAATAACGAATATTCATTTTATTAAAAGCTAGCGGTGAGCCCGCGGCTCCGCACGTGTTTGTTAAGTAGTAATTATTTACGTCCCGTAATTTTAATAATTTTACTCATATATTTTTCACTATTTATATTGATTATTAATTATTTATGGAATAACATACACAGCCCATATACAAAATCTCATCAAAATTGGTTAATTATTAACAAAAAATATGTTCTTTTACGATTCTTAAAATTTCTAAATTCATAATTGTATTTATAGATACCATATAAAATCATGTGAAAAAGGTCACCTTAAATGGCAGCGATAACTGTTTGAAAATTATAAAAAAAAAATTTAAGCGACTTTGTACTCGTATTTTTGCCTGTCGGTGAGTGGTCACTTCAGCCTGTGGAACCGTACAACACCAAAGGCATCACATGAGCGTTAGCGACTCTTTAAAAATCTGTTCACTCCTCTCTCGAAGAACTCCAAATTGTAGTTTAAAAATTGAAAACAGTAAAATATAGCCTATAGCATTCAGGGTTAGTCTAGCTTTCCATTATTAGTGAAATAATTTTTTCAGAAGTGAATTAGTACTTCCAAGTAAAAAATTGCACAGTTTGAATTAGCAATGGATAGTTATCGGATTATAAATATAAAAAGTATTTTATATACTCTCATATCGTAAAATTCGAATTATAAACTTCAAAACGATTTTATATTGATATACTTTATGACCACAATACCGAAATTTAAAAATTGAAAACACTTTTTCTCTAACAAAATAATGATATAATTTTATTTTACCAATACGATACAGGGCAAATTTATGTAGCATTACAAAAAAGTTTTCATTCCAATTTTTACTTACCTGTGGTAGCACCTACTTTAGCGCTTGCGCGGTGATGTGCTGGGTCTTGGCGTCAATCATACGTTTTCTTGTACTAAATTTTGTAGGCTTTTTTAATCTTGCTCAAAAATGTCTTATAGCAGTGAATTTGATGAAAATTTGATTCCACCCGATATTTTAGAAAATATATATGATAAATGCTATCACGAATCTATGTCATGGCAAGTGCAAAAAAGGCTACATTGTTTTCGAAAAACTGTTTTCAGGAATTCTCATGTTCCTCGTTATGTTCTAAATACTCAATAATAAAGAGTACATTAAACGTTTATAACTAAGTCGATATGTCGAAATATTCAAAACTAATTGCGTTATTGCAAAAAACGTGTCAAGGTTTTAAAGGAAAGAAAGCCAAAACGATTTCACCCGAACAGTGAAATTAATTAATTAATTTTAATACCGCTCATTATGCAACGATTTCAAAAGCTACTATTTTACCAAAATACAATGTTAGCATATATTGACTTATATACTTTATTACGTTTATGCCAAATCAACACATACCCAACATTTTGAAGCCACCAGACCTACCGAACACACTGGGTTACCGTACCAACAATCCACATTCCATCTTACGCGGGTCGGGGCATTTTTTTAGAAAGCTTTATTATGGGTTTCCCGTTCTTTTCACTCTAATATCCACTCAACACCTTAACGTTAAAGTCTTTTTTCCTATAATAATTCCAGAATGATACGTAATTAAGGTCGACGATCGTGAAGTTGCCTGATATTGTTTTATTTTTTATTTTTATATAGTTGAATAGAGGAACTCATAGATTAAAGTGTTCGACGTGTTAGTGTTTTGTTGCATGTATTGAAAGATGATGATAAAGTGATGTGAGATAGGAATTCTTTGTATTGTTGCTGTGGTTTATTCACTTTGGAGTCATAATAACAAAATTTCCTTAATTTGCGCAGAATTTGATTTAATTTTGCAGCCATACTTATTATTATTTGTAACTACCTGGGCTCTCAAATGGTGTTCTATACTTTTCAATAACTCAACCACGTCATCAATACCAAATTTTTTCATAAAAACTTTTTCAGGATCATAACGACACCTTACTCATGTTATTGCTAAAATTCTAAAAAAAGATTTATCCAAATCGGTCCAGTCACTCTGAAGTGATGTGCTTATAAAACGAGCATAAAATTATTTTTAATACAAAGATTACACCCATTTTTTAAATATTCCTATATAATAGGTAATAAATACTTTATAAGTAAGTTATCGGATACTAAAAAAAATCCTAACCTTGTCGCGCGTTGAGATCTTTTCGATGGAAATATATTACTTTTTTACTATTATAGTCTAACATATAAATACAATTTTAGCTAAAGTTAAGAGATGAAGTCATTGTAAACGGTAATTTGCTAAGCGTTGACGAACTGGAAAATTAAGTAGAGTGCCGGTAGACATGGATAGGTGATTGGCGATAAATTTTCAACTTAAAGTGGGTAGCTAGCCGAGCGGTCATTAGAAAATGCCCTACCAATAACCTATGCTTTTATCATGATGCATTTCTTCTCATGTCAATAAACATGGTGTTCGACAACGTAACCACTGGCCGAGTATCATCGTTTCTAAACTTGCACCGTTAAAATATGATACCGACGAGAGAAATTAATTGTGACCCCCCTTGCGATTAATTTAATAGGCAATTGTATTTTAAAATGTATACAATAAATCCCAAGTGCGGGAGCATCTGGTGGCTGTAATATGATAGAACGGAATTAATTATTGGCACCGATAGTGGTACCACCCGCCGGTAGATCACTATCGGCCGCCTGACCCCCAAGTTCAATTATTGTGAATTGCTACGCCAGTGCGTGGCTCTCAAAGTTTTTAAAGCCCCTTTTGTTAAAACTTATTTATTTTTATACCACTAAAAACGAAAAAGAAACCGTGAATCCGCCATGGGTGTAACACAAAAATAAAATTATTTTTAAAGTACTGCACAATCGAAGAATACGGAATACGGAAGGTTCATCAACACCTAAAGTTATTTAATTTTAAGTTTAGGGTTATGTTCTTTAGATGTAGGTATTTTATACAGTATGCTAGCGAAACCGACTATTTTTATATAGTATATATGTAGTTTTATTTTATGTAGAAATTTATGTAGTTTTGTAGAATTTGGATATGCTCCGATGGGGCTGGCATAAACCACCGACTGTAAAAGTCATATAAATAAAGAGAATTACAAATAACAACAAAAATTATAGAGTAAAGGAAAATTAAGGCTGCATTTTTACCATAATATATAATAGTCATTTTAAAATTCCGTACATGTACATATATCAAAGTAAAAAATATTACGATCAAAAATATCGTTCTAATTTTGTTTTGAAAAAAAAAATCATACTTGAATTCAGGGATGAATAAAATTACTACGAGAAATGCTTTAAGTATTCAAACAAAATATTAAGTATTAGAAATGTAACAAGTATATTAAGCAGTTAAAAACAATACAAAGGAATAAAAACGAAACAGGATATTTATGATGCATTTCTTCTATTTCCAAAAATGTGTTATATTAACATTACACAATACGGAAGTTTCGAAGAAGCCATTTTTATACCAAAATTCCGACATTTATGTATGTATAAACGAAAAATGACAAATTATAGCATAGCGATTTTTTTTTTTTTTTATAGTATTATAATTACTAATTAGACAAGTCCGCGACTTCATTCGCTTTAATTAGACTATAAAAATTAAATTTAAAAAAATCACTTACAAATCATTATCATTAATCATTATTTTGACTTCCTATTTGTGAAATAGTTTTTAGAAACACAGCAGTAGCTCCGTGGTTTGCCTCCTTTAAACATACATAAAAATTTCACCTCTTTTTAATAGTAGTATAGATAAATATTGACAACCACAGACTTTACAAAATAGGCCATTGATAGTAAGATCTCCTTATGTATTATCTCGAATCTCGGATACACCGCGCCTTAAGCGGACACGAAGTAAACCCAAACTTTATTGAGTATTCTTTACATTGCTTCATTTATAAAGTGAAAGTTCCACTGGTTTTCTTATAACTATATTTTAAATTGCTTGACATGGTAATATATAAATAACTTTGCTGCTCTGCAATCATACACCGTCATTCAATTAATTTAATATGAATTACCCGTTAATGATAATATAAAATTAACGCTTGTAATATGTTACCGTCTAATAGAGGTATTGAACTCTAACTAACTTATGCTCATAATGGTCACAAAGAAGCCTTCTTACTACATATATATAATATTATAAAGGCGAAAGTTTATGAGTGTTTTTACTTTTTAATTTGTTGCTTCTTCACGCTGAAACAGCTGGACAAATTTTGATGAAATTTGGTATGGAGGTAGCTGACACCCTGGATTAACATGTAGACTACTTTTTATGTCGACGTTTTCGTGGTTTCAGTGATTTCTTTTAAATTCAACCACGGGGCACAGCTAGTTCCTTATGTTTGTAACTATCAGTACTAAAAAACTGTAAAAGAGAAGTTAAATTTCTTTGGCGTCATAAAACAAAAATAACTTTCTAAAATTTATAGCGCATGACAATAGTATGTTCATGTAAGCCATCAATGACATAATTTTTACAAGCTTTTATTTAACTTGTCAGTATGGGTCAAATCTTGCAAGTGAATTTCCCCAACCGATTGAGCTGAAATTTTGCATACACGTTTAGTTTGGATGACAATTTATTATTAACTAAGTGACGTCATTCTAAATAACATATGGCGGACTCCCAAAAATGGTGGTCCGGTTATTTTTATGCACCCCCATGATATGGATATCAAATGAAAGGGTTTGCAGAAAAGAATACTAAAATAAATAAATAATAGACGACTTTTTAAATACAAATTTAAAAGCTTATGCGCAAATTAAAATGGAGATAAGGAAATTCAAACTAAATAAATATCTTTCGCGTTACATACTACCTTCAAAATTATTTAAATATTGAATAAAAGTTTGTATTTAAAAACTTTTTTAAAATTGTGTAATAATAATTTAACATTGTTTAAGTAAACATTATTGTAATTTGAATTAAATTAATATAACCAAATTAATATAAAATGTTTAATAGATAATTTTGAGTGTGTGTAATTGAAAACATGTGTGCGTAATATACGCGTGTACGCGTTTGTTGTAGGCTTGATCGATTCAAAATTTGATTTTAAATTAATAGTTTGTATTATATACATTAAATCGACCTCATTTAAATAAATTACTTCGGTATATTTCATGTTAGACGAATAATAAGCCCGTCACAACAGATATTGTAACAAGTTAGTGCTTAACATGACAACTTGTAAATACGTATCGACGGACGCGAGACGGTCGGGCCATGCGGCAATTGAGTGTGTAAATAACAAATTGCTTATCAAAACTTTGAAGCAACGAACACAAATTAAACAGATCAAGCTAGTCCTTTAATAGAAAAGCAAAACTAAACCGGAAGTTTCTTTATATAATTATTATTTAATTTCACTTGCATTAAATTGTTATTATTTTAATTTTAATTTATTTATTAAATTTGACGAACGTAAAAATAAAGAACAACATACAGACATAACAAAAGTCTTTCTTATATTATTATTTGTATATTATAAATACATATATTTAATCACAGTTTTGAAGAAGGAAAATGGGAAAAACTAAATTAAAATTTTACATTAAGTGTATTCAGTCCGAGGTATATAGTCTTGTGCTGTAGTTGGGTTATTATGCACAAATAATATTTTTCTTTTAAAATCTATACTTAATTGTCTTACAAACCACGTTTCTTTTTAAGCTTTATAGATTTTAGATTACAAAGTACTGTGCAGTTGTATTGCGTAACTGAATATTAAAGATTTGCCAATAATCTACCGTGGGTAGTCTATTAATTTAACTGAATAAGACACTCAACTTTTTATATAAATAGAAATCTCTGTATGTTTGTTGGTTAATGAAAATTATACACTTTAGTTTTATTAATTATTGAAATATGTTGTTTATATCCAGAGAAAGATATACACGATTATATTAAATATTTTTTGTTAAAATAATGTTTACTAATACAAAGTGAAATTATTATTACATAATTTAAAAGCCAGTAAATTGAATTCACTTTATTATCATAAAATATTCAGTGTCTTTATTTATCTTAAAAAATAAATTTGTAATGTGTCCTTTTTTCGTGTCTATATAATTATAGTTACGCTTGTTATATAATATGTTTAAAATATACAGTTTTATATTATCCTTGCTGTTCTCAATACAATAATTCATCGATGTTGTAGACAAGCAGAATAAAAATTTTGAAGACACATATTTTTCTTTTGTTACGCGAAGGAATTAAGTATAACTTCTTACGTGCGGACATAAAAGTACACATAAATTCCTACATAGCTCCATTTGGAGCTGTTTAGTAATTGTTTTTTTTTTCTAAGTGTATTGAAAATTGTTTGATTTCTTTCATTATGCGAAAAAAAATTGCTTCTGTTTTGGACTGAGATTGAATGTTTGAAATTTTAAATGATAACTTTAACAATATTATTATTAAAAAGGAAAATTACAAAAATTTGTTTAATTTGGAACTACGTAAGTACATAAATTCTTAAGAAAGAGTGAAATGTTTTTCGAGTTCCAAGAAATACGACGACATTGCGCTACGTAATTAAATTCTGTTCAACGAAAACAAATGACAAGTGGAGCCGCCGGCGGAGCCGGTCAAGAATTATGATTTATTTCTACGCTCTCTTGTTTATTACAAGGTGTTTGCTGGCATTCCGTTTGTCTGTATACACTTGTTTGTTAAATGTATGGTTGTTAAATTTGTATATTTTCTATTTAAACTAGTGGTATTGAGGATCTTTTCTCAAAAACTAAACCTCTATAATAACCATTGCATATAATATTTCTTAATTCTCTTAGTAAATGTTTGTTGGCAATATTATAAAATTCTGTACCGAAAATCTCTATCTCTCTCTGTGCAAATGTTTGATCATCAATAGGTATATTTTATGTGTTTCACATTTGCAGTGTGAATGTAAACAGTGAATTTAATTATTTAAATGTATTTGTGGCACATAAATCTATACAAATAAATAAAATTGAAGTGTCTCTTTGTAATGTCAAAATAACAGCTTTTTACCAAATGCATATGAAGGTATATACGGCACGTATAGTTATATTATACTTATATTATCAATCTATACTTAATATTATAAAGCTAAAGAGATTGTTTGTTTGTTTGACCATATTAATCTCTAGAACTTCCAGTCAAGTTTCAAAAATTAATTTTATATTTCATAGCCTGTTGATTTATAAAGGTTATAAGCTACATAACTTCACTCTGTGACTCTAAGCAATGGAACAGTAACCATGAATGTCAAACAATCCAGAAATCTGTAGGTAAGTACTTAAAGTGAGAATAATTATAGTATATAGGTGTCTTAGCTGCGGCGTGGTGTACAGTAGGAATAATAAATTTAACACGGGAAAACTGTTGGGAACAGCTAGAATTTATTTAGTAAGTGATTGGTGATTAAGTTTAAAAAACCGAGCGTTAATTACAAACAATCATTGGGGTTGTACCTGCGCCATTCAGTCTGCTAACTTGAGGTCAACATTGATTAACAATATTTATTGCTTAGGTACGCAACGATTTACAATCGATTGTGATGCAATCCACATGAACCAGCGCGCCCGTTTCAAATCTGATGGGAATCGATACCATTTCCGATCTTCTAATTTGGTACACACCATCTTATATCGTTATCTCGTCTTAATGAAGACTTATGAGTTTCTTTGAGTATCATAAAATGGTTTTAGTAACAGTATATAGCTGGTGAGTGATTAATTTTGATTGAAAATTTTAATGAGTCCGCCGGATGGATGTTGGTACTGCTTCGTGTTTAAAAATTCAAAGTCTCTTTAAGATATTTCTAAACAACCTTTACCGTTCTATACTAAAGGTTTTCTATCAAAGGCAAAGAATTACGTGATTCAGGCTTTTAACAAAAGTCAGCTCCGCAAACACGTTTTTCATAGGACGAATTGTAATTTAATGAATGAATACTTTATTGCATTTTAAGTTTGTACACTGGTGAGCTTCATGCTAAAAAGCATTTTCTACCAGTTAACCATCGGTAATGTGGAAAAACTTATTATTGTCGGTATTGCAGTAAGAAATTAAATTTAAAAACAAAACAAACATGAGGAAACACAAAAATATAAAACTAGAAAAGTAATAAAATTTACATACAATAATAATATATATATAAATAGATAACATATAAATAAATATAAATGCATCCAAAAACATATATACATACTTATATATCTAAAAATGTAAAAAATTTGATCACTCTATCTCTTGTTATTTTCACTCCATACAAGGAATTGCTAAACGATGGTTGTGTTAGTTCAATGCTTATCTTTTATCTTTAGCAGTTTCATGGCTCCTTCATTTCGTTCTTTCGTGAACTAGTTCACTGTATAGGTATTTAAATTCAGATCTATAACACTAGACTACCTTTCCGTCCCTTATAAGGTATTTCACAACAGTGAAGCGATAGCATAAATTGCCAAATATTTCCTTTGAAATGGAAAAATCGTATTATGTAGTGTCAGCTATAATATACCAAATATAAATTAATTTTCCTATTTCTAAGCAAATTTTAGCGATTTCTGCCATCACTTTTCTATTACGAAATACGTAACAAGGGGGTGGGTCTGGCGTGAGCCTACACCGTTTATAAAAAGCACTATACAGATTAAATAGAAAAAAAGAGTTACTAACTTTGCAATTGGTTTACTTTCAAAGTATTAAATTGAAATAATTGTATCGATTTAACATTTTATAAAACTTTTGCATTATTTTACTTTCTTTTTCTTCTATATATTTCTCTTTCTGAGCATTATAGTAAAACTAAAAGTGAAAAAGTGAAGCATATTCTTATACATTTTTTTTTGGTCGATTACGCCTACATTCTTCTTTCAATGAACTGAATGAGCGATGACAGGTTGATGTCGTAAATACAGTCATTAACTTCTGTTGGAAGTGGTAGTCCTTTTTTCTTTGTATGATCTAGGCTCTGAAGCTAACTACAATATTTAGTACTCTAATGTAATAATTTATTTTTTGTATAGGTATGTCGTAATACATAAATCACAAACATATTAATCATGTATTGTAAATTGATTACTAATAATTCTGTATATGTTTTTGTTATAACACCTAAACTTACCTTATTAATAATATACAAATAGGTAATACAATTTATTTTTGATTGATACTTTTAAGATCGTAATGAAATCACAGCATGAAGGTTTCGCAATTTATCAACTTTCAGTTGAATATCTGTCGCCAAGCGAGTGCTTGGTGCTTGCACCATTAGGTTTATTAATTAGGCACAATATAATTTTCAACTTTGAAATCTACATCAGATGAAACTATTTTTGAACGAGAAAGGTTTAATATTTATAAATTATTAAAAAACAATTTATGGCAACACAACATACAGTTAGGAGAGTTTTGGCGGAATATTATTCTCACATGTAAGATTTTTTAAATACATATTTCGTAATATATTAACAATGTAGTTACCATTTTCTTAGAAAACTGAACAATAGGCTAAAAGGACCATATAAAGTATGTTCGTAATCAATTAAAAGCATAAATATAGTTAGGATGGCCTAGAGGCTATGTCCCATGATTTCCTTATATCTATATAAGGAGACGATCATAATACATTAAGAATATCTAAAAATTAGAGGATAGATACTACAGCGTGTTAATGTTACCAAATGACAAAAATTAGCTTATAAAAATTGGCAAGTGTCTCATCTTTTAAGAATTATTTGTATAAAATTAGCATCATTTCTAAAACAGTAGTATAATATATTATAACGAGTTAGAAATTGGAGTCAGGTTATATTATATTATTACCTTTCGAACGGTTAATATTTACGTGTTTCGAAGATTCAAGTTTGATTTTTTATTATGGTCTCATTGGAGTTATAATATGTATAAATAGCAGATGATATGAACCTGACAATTGCGAGCGCAACGCTACCTTTATGTCGACCGTTGTTCATAATATCTACGCTCTGTGAGATTAACCTTGTTTTATGGTATTCTACGACATTAGGCGCACAGCGTATTGTCTATCTGTCTAATATGTCAGATACCTGTTTTTACGTTTCTATATGGATGTTGCGAGTGATTTGTATGCGACAAGCATCGCTAAACGACAGCCGATACTAGTCCGGTACAAGTCTCAATAGACTGTTATCTTTCCTTTCTACTGCATACCATGTCGAGTTTGCCGAGAGTTTTATGATTTTTTTTTTGTGTAATAAACTCGAGATCCGCATTTGTCCAGTTTGTCGAGGTAAATATGCTTTAACAGTTTATCGATAATAATTGAACATTTAGAGATGTTGGTTTTTATATTATTACGGTTCCGTACGTAAAATAAACAAAAAAAACGGAAGACATATAGGTTCACTTTGTAGTCCGTCTATCTGTCTGAGTGGCGGTATGTCATGGCCAATTTTCATAGAACAGCTTGGAGTATCAAAATCCAATTAATATCGGGTACTATTTTTGAAGTGAAAACTTCTATAGGAAGGTTCGGATAGGGAGTAAATTCATGTAAGTCGTCATCGACATGGTCACGTGACGTGTTAACGATTACTTATGTTACACAATTATAATTTTAAAGGTTAGTATTTCTTATTTCCAATTATATATGTATTTTCTTAATTAATATTAATAATAGTAATTTCTATTATTGTTATTATTATTAATTCTATCATTTGAAGTTTAGGAAAAATGTTTATATTTTTCACTTTTGTCGGCAGTCCTCATGAATGCTTTGAATTTTCTTTAAATTGGGTTTCACTTGGATCACACCACAGAGAAGGCTACATTGTGCGGAACCCCAATTATTTTTCTAAAATAAATATAGCATAAAAGTTACTCTATATAATATTAGCTATCTGTTAGTCAAAGTCCCGTCAAAATCGGTTTAACCGTTTCGGAAATTAGTTGGAACAAACATATAGATAAAAATGTTAAAAATAGGTTTTTGTCATAAGTACCATACATACTTTCATGTGCATTTAGTAATGATATGTTTTTTGAAATTACAAACAGACACTTCAATTTTATTATTTGTGTAATTTTGGTACTTTAGATGTAATTCTGGTTTATAGAAGCGAATGGCAATATAGAACATTTAGTGAGGATTGACGAGTGAGTTGGTAGCGAGGCTGGTTTTTGCGGGACGGAAAGCCCTCGATCAGTGGCGCCCACGTTACGACGACAACTCGGTTGTTAATTAAAATAAATTATTGACCTGCCACGGTGGGATCGATGACGACACACGAGATGTTGTGATTAGAGACACGTTCGATGCAAATGTTCACAGATTTGTTCGTATGACAATTTTCAAATCTTTTTTAAAACTTACACTTGTTTTAGTAGTGGGTTAAATCGAAAGCTGCTCGCGCATCATGTGACATGATTAAGTAAACCAGCAATGAAAATACTGTAAATTGATTTTGCTGACGTAAAACTAATGTAGCGTTTTAAATATAAATATTATTATAATTTGAAAAATATGCAACGTAAATTCATGACACTTTTTTTTTAATCGTTTAAAATAAATTTTTCGTGGAATAATTAAATTAAAATAAATAAACTATTATTATAATGCTTATTTGTACAAAGTGAAGCAATCATAGCTCAGTTGTTAGTGTGTACGGACTCGGCGTCGATCGACGTGACTTCGAATCCCTGCGAAGAGCCTGATCGCCCGGTGAAGGAAAACATCGTGATGAAACTATAGCATGTTGGTAGGGCTGTCTTTCGGCAGCCGCACTTGACAGCCAGTCTTCCACTAAGCTTAGCATGCTACCACCTTGGGCCACATCGTCACTTAAAATAAGGTCAGATTGTGACCGCGACGCAAAACCTATAACGATATAAAAAAACGTTAACTTATTTCAACACGATTAAAAATAAAAACGGTTTGTAAAGAAAAAACAAAAATAATTATGTCAGAACATTTAAAAAAAATACAGGCTAATTGAAACCCTCTATTCTTGAACTCGGTTAAAAACAAAATACAACTGAACACAAATTATTAAAATTACAATTAAACATTAGCAACTTTACTGTAACTTAAGCCTTTAAGTTATTCAGAAATAGAATCTCATGGTTATATAGACTGATATAATTATATATAGTCAGATAATATCGTCAGATAAGATCAATAGTCAGATAATATTATTTGAGGTATAAATTAATGTATGGAAGCCCGTGTCAAAATTTAAATAATATTCGTCAAATAAAGTTATCTGTTATTATCAATATATTATTAAGATCTGAATATATTACTAATTAAATTGCTCCTTTATTTAAGACAGGTCGCTTATCGTTAAATGTCAACCGTAACTTAGCAGCATTATCGCAACCAAAGAAACTACACATTCAATTAATTATTAACTTTATGTATGTATATTAGCACTCTGATTCCTTAAAATATGCTATTCGATATGTGTTATTCTGAAGTGTATATTTTAACAGTCTAACATAATAACATTTTTATTCTTGGAGTTGTTATACCTATTCGTCATCATGACGCTTATGGACGGTAACCGTCATACGGTCACGAGAAGCCAAAATTAGATAGTAATTATTTAGTAATTGACTCATAAACTCACTTTAGGCATTCTATTCCTGAAGTGTAAGTAATAATGTTCTCAATGCCTTTCAAAGCTATCTAATGTGTAAATGTATATTAAAAATAATAAACAATTTTCACTGGATTATTTCTCGTCAGTAGTAGTATTAAAATATTTCCTTCAGAATCGTGCCGATTATTTATATCATAATATTCTGACATATAGCGGGTTAGTCTCGCTACAAACAAAGTAAATGTTGACTTTGTTACATTGATAATAAAGTATATTTTCAATGAACCCGCTACTTTGACAGCAAATTGGCAGGTAGTAAAATTTTAGGCGAGTTTATTTAAGCGCTTAGGATTACCATGAGTTATGATGACTTTTATACATGTTTTATTACTATCACAACCACATTTTTTTTGAGTCTATTATGAGCATTTTTTTTCAGTCTTTTCGAGTTCTCCTTTGGCTTGTTTTGATAGAGACTAAAATTGTGAGATGCGTGCGTGTCACACTGTGTCGGAAGTACGGCATTTTTTTTTTCTTTAATAATTGACTTTGTCGCATTGCGACTATGAAGCCCCATAAATACCTCACAAATATTATACAATTTTCTAATAAATTTGAAACATAATTATTAATTCTTATCAGGTAATTTTGCGATTCTATATAATATTTTCGCACTCTGAGACAGAGGGTTTGACAGCATCGAATTACAAATACCCACCTCCATGGATCGCGTCATTTTAAGTAAATTTCTACAATTTTCATACTTAACACATTCCACCAAATTGTGATGTACATCCTCAACCACACAACATATCGTGCAATCAGGTGATACTACTTTTCTTATTAAATGTAAAAACTTATTTGATGAAATATGTTTTGAGCGAAGTAGGAGAGCTACTCTACAAGTCCGATCTACTCAACATTGTTTGATCGATCCATGGAAAATCAAAATGAGGCTGTGGTTGTATAGTCTTATACCAGATTCCTTTTTATTGCCATCTCTTATCAAAGTACATCTTCCACATATCTTTACAATAAGATTTAACTTCAGACAAGTACTCACTATGAATAGGAGTGATCTGTATAGGAATACCGTCATATGCAGCTTGGTTAGCCAATAAGTCAGCTTGTTCATTACCATCTAATTCAATGTGAGACGGAATCTATTGAAATATTATTGTTTTACCACTATATTGGAATCAAAAAATTGATTTTAATATCGAATAGGCAATCGGAATACCTCGGCCACATGCTTTAAAGCGCTTTTTGAATCCGTCAAAATTACAAACTTTTGACATTGTAAAGATTCAATATAAGATAAGTCTTCAATTATTTAGTATTACTCAAAGATTGTTTATATATTAGAATCAATGTCTTTGTTTACGTGGCTGTTGAAACAAGGATCAAAAAAGGTGGCACCGCTTCCATTATTTCTTTTAGAGCCGCACATAAATTATATAGAAGTTCATTAAGATGTTGAATATTATATCAAATTTGTCAATTGTATCGGGGTTATAATATGTTTGGACCTTGTAGTCGATGGTAATAAAGTTATTTATGAAGACACTTTGACACAAATTCATGTGTAAGTGAAAAATTTAGGCGATTTTAGTACTTAATGATACATAGTTTATGCTTTTATAGTGTTTTTAATCAAGGCCACATTTTATTTGTCAGTCTAATATGAATTTTTTTTGTCTTTTCGAGTTTTCTTTTTTTTTGGAAGAGTACTAAAATTGTAGGTGCGTGCGATTTCATTGTGTGGAAGTACGACATGATAATTAATAATAATTACCAAATAAATCTAGTGTGCATGGAGAATATATTGATGAGAACTGGTGTTTAGAACCTGTTTATTGCTTGATTCTGCTTTTTGTTTGGTAATTAGAGATAAACATACATATAGAGGATAGTCATCTTTCGTTAAGAATATAGATTTTCTTAATGTTTAGGGTGACGCCCATTAACAATTTTTAGTAAAAATTGAAATTTTTTATAATTAAATTCCCTTAACATGTTATGATTAAAAACATAATAATGTAAATTCATTTTACCGTTATAGGTTTTTTAAATAAAAATAATATTAATAAAGTTCAAATAAATTGAAAAAATGTGAATATTATGTTTATTTAAACAAATTTATTTTTACACAGTTAAAAAAGCTCAGTAAAATTAATTTACACTGTTATTTATTTTTATTGATGGCTAACTTCTATTTTTTTTACGCCTAAGCACTATCCTTCTTACTTGCGTACATAAAATTACACACAAGATTTTATTATTATTTTACGTAAATATTTATTTTTTCGTCATACTATGATGTTTCATTTAATATGAATTGTTCTTTTTATACGCTCATTCTTCATTTTATATGAAATAATGCCGAGTACGAAAAAAAATGCGGTTGAAATTTGAAATCTTTTCTAAGCTCACGAATATTTTTTGTGAGTTTTTGTATTACACACGATACTCATAATATGTAATATACTTCTGTCTTATGTTAGCGCTTATAAATGTAATGTCAGTACCCATATCTATTAATAACAAAATCTTTGTCACATTCCCTTCCTGAGAATGTGGGCGTAGAAACAAGCATAACGGATTAAGATAAGTACCGACAGAGCGTTGTAACCTAGTACAATCCGCCACAGTCGCCAAATGTATGGAGAGCTGATTATTCGACGCTACTTATGGACTTGGCTTGTTACTGTAATCTGAGATTAAATTTAAATCTCTGTTAATTCTCTACACGGTATATATCAGACTACATATTTATAAAACTAACTAATGTACCCATCGTTTTCACTCATGTTAAAATATATTCGAACAACTCTCCACTACCAACGCACCTGTGTAGGCTACTATTACGCCGTTCTTACTTCCCATATGACTTCAGCTTACCAGGTTGCTGGATGTTAATGATTACTGCGCCACTCCCAAGAATCGTAGTGTGAAGTTATATTGCCTATAACCTTCCTCAATAAATATGCTATAAGATACAAAAAAATCTTACTGGTAGTTCCCGAGATTAGCGCTTTTATACAAGTTAAGACAATTTTAAAGCTTTATAAAATTAGTAAAGATTAGTATTAACGTAAGTACATCTTTTTTCAGTATTTCGAAATTCGTCCAGCGACTTTTTAATCATAGACTATTTTCTGTTAGACATTTGCAGTATGAATCTAAACAATGAATATTATAATCACTTGCTGTCACTTTTCATTTAATGACAATGTCAATATTTTGGGGGGTCTAAGTTCAATGGCACTAGTCGGGTTAGGATTCGCAGTATTAATTCATTTAATTTAATATATTAGTAACAGATTTTATAGATAAATTGTAGCTTTCTGCATTCCTTCTCCATATAAACTCTAAACATACCAAATCTCATAGTCTTCCGTGCACGCAATACGCTTAAAAAGGGGCACAAAGTTTTTGCTTCACGTATTTAAATATATACAACAACTAAAAGCTTTTCACATATAATTCCTTATCAATAGGCAGCTTTTATATAAAAGTTGAAAATTATGGCGAAAATTATGTAGATTCTATATAAATAATTCGAACGAAGTACGCACTCACTATGCATTAATAAATTGTATGAAATATGCTACTAATATTATAAATTTATTTAATTACTTAATTCTTTATTGTTTGAAGAAGTATTTATTAGTTAAATTGCCAGGTGTACAATTAATATCATTAAATGTACTTTCAAGTACAAACACACCCACGTTGTATATTAGCAAGTGATTACATTATCAAACACAGTGTTGCCATAAACATGAATTTAAGATACATAGATTTAAATACGAGTTTTTGTTGTTATAAAAGATACGAGCCGTGTGCCGGATGTGAATAAAGAGATAAAATTTTTGTTGAAATTTTGGGTTCGTCTACAAAAATCATTCTCTTTGAGATATTATATTTTAACTGTTTTAAATTTGTTTTGTTCTGAAAGTAAAAGTTTCCTTTTAACTAACATTTAGTGAACACATTTTTACCTTTGAAAAAGATTTTAATTTATTATTTCGGAGAAGGATAGTTTAAAGCACTCGAACTACGAGTCATAAAAACTAGGTAGAATTCGAGTATTGTATAGACTGCATAAACACCAAATGTTACACGATGTAAAAAGGAGAACTGTAGAAATATAGTTGTAAGCAGTTAGTTCTCTCTGATCCTTGATGGTGTTAAGACACACTTCCGAAAACTCTATTTAAATAAATAAAAATCTTCCAATGAATAAAATCTTCAATCATTATAAAGAATACACTGTCGTATATCCATAATCCCAATAAATTTAAACACCACATAGAACATTTTAAATATGTATCATTATGGGCACCTTCTGTGCAAAATTTCTTGCTTTTAAGCCACCTGGTTTAGATTATGTGTTATAAAGTATTTTATTAAACAGATGCATTATCTGCATATCTAATACGTATTTATTATATATTAAACATAATTAATATGCATTAAAACTATATAAACTAATATTATGATTATTTATACATGTTACATAACACAATACACGATATCATAAATATTTCACTTTTTCTTCTTTACGTTTGTAGAAGAACTATTGCAAAGGGAGGATCCTCCGACCAGACGGGTGTTATGTTTGGCGGGCAGCTGCCCAACGGTTGTAGTTGGGTTCTTGTATATATACTCAATTGAAGAGTTAATTTCTATAGCGCGATGTAGGATGCGTCGTATGTGGCTCGATAGATGTCGCTATGTGTCGCTATGTAGATGTCGCTACATCACTCCTCTCCGAGACCGGAAGTCGATAGCAGGTTGAGTCGTCCATACATCTTGTGATGCTTGCCGGGCCAGTGGAATGTTCCAGTGAGTCGGAACCAGATGCCGCATAGTTCACGGTGAGTCGGAACTGTCTGCGGTGATGCCCCAGTGAGTCGGGGTGATGCTGCAAGAATGCTTCAGTGAGTCGGAGTGTTGCAGTGCTGCGTAGTGACTGGCTGCTGCGTCGACCAGGAGAGAAGTGCGTCTCTGTTTGCTGACCGACCGAAGTGCAGTGTGCGCTGTGCCAAGGTCGCTGGGAAGGCTGTGGGTGATGACCAGGAATGCGCGTCCGTTGCATGTTGGTGGTCAGGATACCCGTAGTAGCCGTGGATGCTGGCTGGCTGTATTACTCGCTGCTCGAAAGATTGTGGAAGTGATGATGACGTCACGATTTAGCTGTGCGAAGAAGGTTGCGTTGACGTTCATGCTCGGGGTCACCAGTGTAGATGAACTATTGCAAAGGGAGGATCCTCCGACCAGACGGGTGTTATGTCTGGCGGGCAGCTGCCCAACGGTTGTAGTTGGGTTCTTGTATATATACTCAATTGAAGAGTTAATTTCTATAGCGCGATGTAGGATGCGTCGTATGTGGCTCGATAGATGTCGCTATGTGTCGCTATGTAGATGTCGCTACACGTTCATTATTGTACTTAAATAATACAGTAAACCCTCTGGGCTTCAACCGAAAATCAGTGCTAGTGCCATTTAGAACAGTGGCGTCTAACTTATGCTGAGTTGTACGCCATTTGTAGTGGACTACGGTTTATAGAGTGTATTACATTTTTAATTTTAATTATTAGTGTTTAACTTTTATGTTATAAGTTATGTTATGTTATATGTTTGGTCTGTAAAAACTGTGTGTCCGTATTTTCACAGCGATCAATACATTTTCTTTCTTTCTTTCATTATTTTGCTAAAGTTTAAATGATACATTATAAGTTTTACATTTTGTTTATAAAACTTTGCTCACGTAATATAAATAATATTGTTTTATCACCTGATTTTGAAAAAAAAGTTGTGTTTAGCTCTTAGGATTTTTTTGTTAGTAATGGCCATTTATTCATGCTGTGTAATTTTAATAACAAAACAAAAAAGTGTAAACATTTAAGTAAGCGTGATTCAAAAAGCCAATTTCTCCAAAAATGTTTTTACGCCCTTTGTAGCGGAAAATATCGAATTATGATATAACAACCACTTAATAATTGGTAGACTGCATACCTATTTACTACATTATATCATAAAAAATACATATAATTTAAGTTCTCTATTGATCTAAGGTTAACCTTGTCGGCTTCCTAAGATAGTGAATTCGCCAATTTCACATTCTGTTATGGAAGCCAAAGTGTTAAGAAATTGTAATTTCATACAAACAACATTTTTTATAAAACAATTATACTTTAACACTATAGAAAAATAATTGCAATGTTGTATGTAACGCATAAAGGATTGAGATAATAGCACCATTAAAATCGCAACGTTCTGTTAAATGCAGGTCACCCGGCAACTCTAAAAAACATCACTCGAACATTGTTGTTAACCAAATAATGATTGATCTCCACAACTAGTTATTACGGCAAGCTGTGAAAAGCACCGATAGATCAAACGAAACTGGTTAGGTATCAATAAAGTTGTCAGACAAGATTGAAACACAATTGAGGTTACATGTATTGAAAAGGTATGACCTTTGAATACCTTGGTCTTTGTTTATGCTGATGATTAGATGTATTTATTTTTAATAGTTGTACTTTTGACGTGTCCCGATAGTCCATTTATAGCGAGGTTTATCATGAAATTTGGAAATTTGCTGTAGTTTATCTCTATTAAATGTTTTACGAGCTGGTAAGGCTTTCATACAGGCTTCATAAAGTTCTCATAATATGGTCATAGCAAACACTACTATCGAGCGGAGAGTTTTCTTATAGTGCCTTTTAAAAATGTGGTATATGTATATTACAGATAAGGATAAATGAATGACCAACTGATTTATTAAAATGCACAGCCTAAACTATTGGGGCTAGGAGTGAAAATTTGTATGCGGGTTCCTTTTATACACTGCTGGTGAGCATTATAGAATAATTTTTGAAAATTCAACCCCTAATGTTGTGTTAAGGGGGATGAAAGTTTGTATGAAAATCCGTCATTTTTGAAAAAAGATCTAAGAAAAGTGGTATTTAGCAATTCAGTTAACAGTTCAGTTAAGTATAATGCTAGTGAAGTCACTGGCAAAGCGCTAGTTATAAACGATTTTTTATCTAAATAATTATTTACTGCTTTAATATTTTGTGTATATGAAATTTTGCAATAGATTTTAAACATCATTACGAGATTTTGACAGAGATGTGATAAGATTGTAAAATTTTTAGCGAACAAACAAACAAAGGTACAAAAAGGCGAGTTATATTGTATTGTCATTCAGCTCTAATCTTTGTTTAATCTGTCATGATAAGGAAATACAATGTTCTAAAATAATATTGGTCCTTAGTATTTAAAAAAAAATCAGCAATAGCAAATGCCTATCTTTTGTATATAAGCCACAATAAGGTATTTTGTGGTATAGTTTGTTGAATATTGAAAAGTAATTTATGAGCTTTATTTTTAGACATGGCATATTAATCTTTACAAACAAAAATTACTTTATCATAAAGACAATTTTATGAATTTAAATTATGCTTTTTAGAGTATGCTATTCGGGCAGATAGTTTAGGAGATAATGAAAAATAATAATAATTTGTACTTGCGGGAAGAATAAATTGTGATAGATTACACGGGTGCGTTGGCGGGGGCGGGGTGTTTGTTGGATAAAATTAACACGGGTCAAACCGTGGGGTTCCAAGTCCGGTGAAGCTGTAAAAGCCGCAGCGGCTTTAGGGCCCCTAAGGCTAACAGTGTAGTCAGTTCTAAAAAAAAACGTGGGGCACAGATAGTTTTATATAATGAAAACTGTACATGATCAAAGACATCTCGACAAAACTTCTGAGCAAGCCCTCGGCAAATGTTCTCAGCATTCCTTAGACTGCATCTAAAAATCATTTTTAAATTGTTTACAGGTATGTGCAGAGAGATCTAGATGGATTAACAAAGCATGACTATTAATTGTACTAGTAAGTATCATAAATATTTTAAAGGCACTTCATGATTTTTATGTTTTTTTCACTACTTCAAACCACAATGTATATTCCCTTTTATATTTTTAAATGCTAGCTTATAAAACTATATTTTAATCGTCAAATCCTGTTAAGATGAAACTTCGCATGAAACTTCGATGAAACTTTGCATTTAGATAATGTTTTACATTCCAAGTTTACCTAGGAAGGTGTTTTTCTTTTTTTGTTATAAGACACCGAGCACAGCTCGGTCGCCCAGATATTATTATATAACGTGTACTATGCCATATAGGTAAGTAAGATTTGGATTCGTGATATAAAAAAATTTGCAGGCTAATGTATAAGAGGATGTTTGCGTATTCCTGTGTTGCTATCTACTAAAGCAAATATGTTTGTACCATATAATCTATATCTACCACTGCCATGTTCCTATCTTTTGATTTATTCCATAAATTAATTATTGTCAGTACTAGGATCCTTTCAAAATATCCTGAAACTGCCCAGTTATATCGCTGTTATCAGACATTCAATAAATAAACTTGACGAATACCAAAAACTAGCTGACCCTCGCAACTTCATCTTCGTCAGATAAGAGAGAGTGGATCGTAGGCACCTATAATACAATTCTAAAGGAGCGCTGAAACTTCCTTTATTTTGCTGCGGAGTTATTTTAAAACTGTGATATCTCCAAAGATATTAATTGAAATAAATTACTGTAAAGGGCAATTTTGTTTAAAATTAAATACTTGTGATGAATAATGTATTTATTTTGATAAGAATTAATACAATGTTTATTAAAACACCTTCACAAATATTGCATTATTTTAGAACAAATTTTATTACAATAAAAAAAATTATATTGAGTAAACCTTAAAAGATATATATATGCCATTGCGGATTTTTTTTAGATTTTTTAAGAGAAACAATTCCGTCACATAATTGTTGTATAACTTTAATCATTTACCCAGCGCACGCAATGAAAACTCTGAGAAGGAATAAATTTTCCCCAATTTTGCAATATTTTTCATTAATTCTCCGCTCCTATTAGTCGTGGCACGATGTCATAAAGCCTATAGCTTTCCTAGATAAATGGGCCATCGAAAACGAAATATTTTTTTCTATCCGAACCTTACTTTCCGTACTTTCTGAGATTAGCGCGTTCAATCAAACAAACAAACTCGTCAGCTTTATAATAATAGTATGGATATAGAGATAAAGTCATAAGGCATAAAGTCCTTTTAATATTCTCAAAAATATATTAAAATCAATCCAGTTTTGGAGAAGAATACGAAATTATGATACAACAGTTTAATCAGTCTTGCAGTTGTCTCTTTTGCGCTCTAGTAGGTCTTACGGGCCTCGGGCGACAGCAATACATTCATATTAGAACCTATTCTTAAAATACCTTAACGACCACGTTTGCTCTTCTAAATGATCATGTGGAAACGCTAAGCTTATGTATTCGGGTTGGTCAAATGAAAACAAAACAGCTGAGTTACGAAGAATAAAAAATTATAATTTTAACTAATAAGTCATAACTACGGTAGATTCTACGAACAACTACATTTTCAAATAATTCAACATAATTATTCAATTGTCATATATAAAAAATACACTTTATAAATCATTAGTTGTACATGCAACCGGCTGTTTCTAACAATCGTAAAGTGTAGGCTTATTTCGGTTCGTAATGGTCTCGGGTTCAAATCACAATGTAAGGTCGGCTACCTGCCACTCTGTAATAACGCCAATTATTACGGGTACAATTTCGACACCACGGTTTTGTACAGGTAGAGAGCATTTGTGATGGACCAATGGTTCCCAAACGTATATGAATAAGTTGATGAGTAAAACTGTGAAGGATCCCATTTTAAGTAAGATAGTTATTTTTGTTTTTTAAACTGTTACCGTGGAATTAAACTTTAAAATAAAATTCGGGTGACAATGAATCTATACAAACGTCACCTTTGTATTAGTTTTGGACAAAGGCAATAATACGAATATTTATAAATGATACAATTTATTTTTACTATTTTCAAATTCCTATATTTTGACATTTTCCATCAATCAATCAATCAATCAATCAATCGATGCATAACAAACAAATTTGTAAAAAATAAATATAAAAGAAAAACATATAGGCATAGCCAAAGTTCTTCATAAATTACAGTAATATGAAATTTACGATTTCATCTATTTTACATAGGTATAATCAGTCCAAGCTACAGTTATCTCTCTCGCACTCTCTACTAAGTCGTTTATGCACGGTGAGACAGCAGCAGGTTTGTTTTTTGTTAAAACGCATTGTTCATATGACTTACTGACCACGTTTCCTTTTAATGTTTTTAGAAGAAAAATGTATTTTAAAATGTTTACGAATAAAATATTTTTGATAGTAATTACTTTTTGAACGACTTGACCGATTGAGTCCATATTTAAGTAACACATTTGGTTCATCGAGAAAATAGTTCATAGCTATGTTAGGATCCGATAGGTGGCATTGAGGTCGAGCTATTCACTACCCGAAAGGGCAGAACAAAAATTATACGAGTATCCATGTGAAATTTATATTAACACCGACAAATTTTATACGACGTAATTATATATTTAACAATTAATAAGTAAGTTAAGTAATTAAATTTCATACACTTTAATTTCTTTAGATCTTTCCGCGTCCGTCCATTAAATTCGCATATAATTTATAGTTAAAAATGAAAATATCAAGAACGAGATCTTGTTCGACAGCTTAAAGAAATAATGTATGCGATCACTTCGATTCGACATTCATGTAATATATAATTTTAATTTTATTTCAATATGCATACTGTACACTTTTGCTTAAGATTATTAATTATTATAATTAATACACTTAATTACTATTCTAATCGGCAGTTACTTAAGAAGTGTCAAACATAAAAGTACCGACACAAGTTTATGAGTTTTTACATAGAAACCGACTTTTTTTCGTACGGATGCTGCTAGATCGTTATGATATGGAAACTAAAGACATTAAATATTAATGGGCACTTAATTCATCCAAGAGATGTAATGTATATACAAGTACTTAGAAATTATATTAGTGATATTAGGTTAATATTATTTCATTAGTGAATGCATTATTGCTTTTATTTAAAGTAAATTTTCTTGTTCGTAACTTTAAATGTCTTACGCAACATTTAAGATATTATATCAAGTACTAGCTATGCGTCACGGTTTCTCATTTCCCGTACTAGGCTACAGTTCACCAGGTTGCTCGACGTTCACGGTTAATGTCCTGTTCCTCGGGACTATAGCGTGAAGATATATTCCCTGTAGACTTCGTCAATGAATATACCATAAAATGCAAAATAATTTTTCAAGTCTGATTGGTAGTTCCAGAGATTAGCGCCTTGAAAAAAACAAACAAAATATCAATCTCACGAGCTGTTTAATATCACTAAAGGCCTTTTCAAACAGAAAGCGAACAATTTCGCTTTGCTTTCGCTTTTCTGTGTCTAGATGCAAGTATAACCATATACTACAAACCACAAACACTTCGAAACGGCTTCGGTTCGCTTTTGGCTCTCTCTGGGTTTCATTGTCGTCACAGCATTTTAAAGAAACGAGTAAAAAAATTAAAAATAAAAGACTGTTACATAAATTACTTTTATGCTATATTTTTACTATTTAGGTAAATTTTAAGTGAGTCATTTAAGTCAATTTTGTATTTCACTGAAATTCATATTTTTTGAAAACAAATACAGTCGCCTATCTTTTGGAACGAAGGCTATAAATATGCAAAGGTGAAATAAATGTTATACTTTATGTTAAAAGAATAAACTTTGAGAGCCGCTGCTTTAATAGCAGGTAAACCGAACATTGGCGCCAGACGGTCACATTTTTTTCCATCATTGTCCATTTCCTTTGTCAGGACATGCAATAGTATTTTTGTATTATATACCCAAAAAAATTAGGCAAGTATGTTTTTAACGCTGTGAGGCAAGCTTTTTGTTTTTTTTTTGCTTCCAAAGCTCACCCCTAAATTGATTTATTGAAACAAATTCGACAAATTGTATTTATTTAAATTAAAACAGGAAAACAAGCCATTGGTTAAAATAGGAAAGTATTACAAAGCTTTTGTGACAGAACATCTGCAGACATATATTACTGTGTTATATGACAGGTGACAACCCTACAATCAATAGTATGTTAGGCGATATTCATTCATCTATTTTCACTGCACGATATAGGGGTTTTCGAAGGTTTTTCAAATACCAATCCTGCGCTTCTTGCATGTAACGGGTTCCCGCAGTCTTCACCATGTCGTCGGTACACTTTTTGGCAGGTTTGCCATTGCTGCGTCTTCTGGTAAGTGGTAAGGGTATGGTGGTTTTGAAACCATAGCGTAGCTGACACCATCCAGTTGAAAACCATTCACCAAAAATCTATCGCTGAAACCTAACTACATTTGAGAACCACTTTCATTTCTTTGCATAGCGTGTAACAATCTTCCACCAAATCAATTAAAACCAAATGAGATTGTGGATAAATGCTGACATACGAGAATAAACAAAAATATGTGCAATTTCATTTGAATATTGGTTTACGATGCTGCAAAACCTTAATTCAACAAACTATCAAAGCCAATTACAAACTTGTACAGATTATGACAGGGCGTAAAGTGTTTACGAGTCGCCCTCTGGTGTCGGTAACGCGAACTGTGCACGTAAACTGCAGACGAGCATGCGATGTGCGCATAATTTTCTCAATTAAAATTCGATCGTTCGGTTCGTTTTGTGTCGACGTCAAATTATTTGCATTGGTGTTACAAATCGAAACCTTACACTATAGTACATCGTGGTCAGGATTTTTGGGAGGTAATTTAAAACGTAATTTTGTTTTAGAAGTCACTGTTATGTAAATACAATTAATATTTATCGAGAATTCTATAAAATCACTTTTTTACAGTAGAACGGCAAATAAACGATACTGTCCCTGAAGGTAAGAGCAGTACAATTCTAGCACAACGGCGACTACCGAGAGATCGTAATCTAACGACGGTCACCACTGTCATATCGATCTGCATTAATTTAACTTTAACATGCAAAAGCGAGTCGCTATCACAGACTATTCACTACATTTTTTTCCAGTCGGGCAAAACAACCCTACCATCCCGCTATCGCCATTTCCTCGTTCGTTACTCCGCAGGGCGCACCACATGCAGGTGAGGTTGGCTTGGGTATCTCAGCTTTGAAGATGTAATTCTACAACACTAACACTCGAAATATTTTGAAGCGACATATTAAAATTTTAAAAACTCACCAACCAGAAAATCGAAGACCAATATTAAGTCCACCTGTTTGCTACTCTTTGGATTAAAAAAAAAATCACAATAACAATAATAGGTAACAATAGCCTTTTATATTAAAAAATGTTGATGCGTTTATTGAATTAGAAAACCTTTCGTGAATGAATATACACACTTTGGTTCTTTTGCATGATTCGTGCGGCAAGCTTCTCTGAAGTCTGAAGGTGCAGTATATATAGTTGGCCGGACGACGCAGCATAGTCTGCTCTAATCACTCTTTGGTGTCTGAGCGAGATATATTTACCCGTTTATTGCGTCTCTCAGACACTCATGTGCTTTCGGAACAAGAAATAAACGTTTTTTATAATTTAGATTATCATGCAATTTTTAGTAACGAAGTCGGTTTTTTATGATAACAAATCAAGTACAATCAACGTGTAAATAAAAACCGTATTAAAACGGCAACGATCATTATTTCATTCGAGGATGAATTATTTAGAAATAGTAAAAAACATCATTACACAATAGACTATAAAACATTGGCTAAGAAAACTTTCATTACATTGTAAATATGGGGTTTTTATGAATCTTAATGAACGTCCGTACAAACGGACCGCGTATTAAGGATTGTTAAGTTGTAAATACGGTCTGTAGAGTCGGGCAGTGTTGTAAAATTTGCACGTAAATATATATAAAATCTAATATTGTATTTGTGCACTGAGGTACGGAATATTCGCGTGTCTGCTCTTGACTTCAGTCGATCGGACTATACGTACTAGTTTGTTAAGAACATTTTCATTACCAATTAATGATACGTTAACATTAAAATAATTAGTTAACAACAAAAGGGCTTGTAAGTACTAGTTTATAACAAAAAGGCTGACTACTTTGTTCACGGAGCTTGAATAAAGCTACGAGGTAGTCAGTATAATTTGTTAAAAGTCCTGTGCACAATGTCTCGCATGAATACAGAATACGCGAGTTGAATGTATGTTTAAAAATGAAAGTAAATTATTGAGTAATATTGGTTTGTAGATAAAAAGCCAAACAATACAAATATGGAAAAAATAATTTTTTATTTATTTGATTTTTCCTTTGGAAAATTAATATTTTTTTGTTTGTGAGTCCCGTGATTTGAAACGCCGATTAGAAAACGTGACGTCACCGTTCAGGAAATATGTACGTAAATTGTCAAACTTGTCACTGTTATCATACAAAATGACTTATAAAATGAATGACGACGTCACGGGACCATAATGCAGCGTTTTTGTGGGGTATTTTTTATTTATATTATAATATATTTTTAAATAACTTTTCATGGGGTATTAATGAAAAAAAATATTCATAGGTATTATTTTCAACATATAAAATGTTTAAAACAATTTTCCAAAAGAATCTCAAGAATCATAGAATTATGAATTCGGTATGGTACAGTGAGCGGACTTTATTACTCTATGTCAAGAAATAAATTTTACAAAAGAAAACTTGCCGTAGGTAACATAAAATACTATACCAACTAATTAATGTGGAAATATAATAAAGCCTACATTAATATTTTTTTAAATATGACGTTCTGTAAATAGAACATTATTTTGCAAGATTCGGATTTTTTAGAAACATCCAGATTTAGAATTTTCTATTTTAAAGGAATTTAAGTTTTACAGTTGGCAACAATATGGATGTTATGACAGTTGTGTACATATTTACTATATATATATATATTTAAATGTAAAAATTATTATTATATAAAATTATGATATTAATTCATAAATAATGTGTACGTTTAATGTAAACGTAAAATTTTTAACATTATTAAACAAATTTCAGGGCTTTCAGTTGTAAATCCTTTATCGTAGACGAGGAATAATTTGTTATACTAAACATACATATAGTATAATTAATGGAATTACATATCGTTAATCTATTAATTTTAATTTTTAACCGACTTAAAAAAAGACGGAAGCTACTCAATTCGAATGTTTTTTTGTAATGGATCAGCCATAACTTCTTTGTTTATGATCCGTTTTGGATGATTCTTTTTTGTTGGATAGGGGATATACCTCATTCTTTATTAGAATTGGACTGTCAACTTAGAAGATACACCAGAAAACTTCTCAAAATCATTGAAGTGGTTTTTTTTTTGTTAAAAATTGTTTTGCAATAAAACGAACAAACAACTCGACCGATACGCGTACTACTCGTGCGCGATAAGTTGATACTCGCTCGGAATGCGACTCCCCACCCGTTGCCCCGATGACACCGGCGTTGTACAGCGCGCAACGCCTTTATTTAATATAGGTTTCTTTAGTCTCTTACTATACTAAGCTAGTTGTATTCTTTTTTTGTTCACTGTACTAGGACCCGACAATGACATCACCGCGCTCAGGTCTCAACTTATCGCGCACGAGTTATAAGTACATTCAAGATTTTAACACGAGTTTGTTTGATAATATATTTTCTGAATCCTTACGTATTGAAGGTTGCTTCATTAAACGCACTAAACACCCGAAGCCAGACAGCAACAAAAATGAAAAAAAAAAACTTATATATTCCCGGCCCCTTTCGATATTAGTAACGAAGAAATTCTTAGAAACAATCAATGCCCCTAAATGTTGCCACGGTTAATACGGTCGGCTATACTATTAAAAAAATACCGAGCCGATCTATAAAAGTAATTAAGTCTGAGTGAAGATAATTGATGAAGCTTAGAGATTACTACCTCTGTCTTCGATAGACGAAATCATTTGAAAATTAACTTTACTTTATACTCGATAAAGTGTATTTTAGCATGTATGTATATCGTAGAGTAATAAAGGTCTACGGATGGGCGTAGGTCCCTACGTATAGTGGAATATGTTGTTTTTTTTTGTCGACTAGTTACAACATAGATGCTTCCCTGATGGTGTTATTTTTTTTTTTTTTTTTTTTTTTTTTTTTTTTTTTTTTTTTTTTTTTTTTTTTTTTTTTTTTTTTAGAACTGACTACACTGTTAGCCTTAGGGGCCCTATCGTCAAACAGAGCCGCTGCGGCTTTTACAGCTTCACCGGACTTGGGGGCGAGCGCTTAGGGCACTCAGCCGCGAAAGTTTGTGACGACCCGCACGAGGGTGCCAGAGTGGCCGAACCTCGGCTCGGGCGGTCGTCGCGAATGCGAAAAAGTCGCGATCTAACTAATTCCCTAATCTTAGGAGAATTCGAGCTAACTAATATATACTCATATGCACGTTCCCCTCCTCCTGGGAGGAAGGAGTGGACCATGCGTATGTGTATTTAATAATCGGAATGGTTTTTCTACACTAACTAGCGCAATAGTCTAACTAGCGCAAAAAAAGAAAAAAAAAGGTCCCTTACAGAACCTATGTACCTGTGTGGTGTGCACGTGTGTGTGTTCATACGTGTGTAATGTTGTGTGTGGGTAACTAAGTGTTGCACGTATAGTGTCACTTTGTATCGCGCGGGCGGCTGCCTGACCCAAGGGCTTCACACCGAGGAACGGACCTAGGCTTGGGTTGCCGCTAGAGAGGGTGGACGTGACGGGTGTGCGGGAGCGAAGTTGACCGCCCGTCCTCTGCGGAGAGAATGGTGGTTACGCGGGCGTGGGCGGTGGCACGCTCTGTTTGGAGAGACGGTGTCGGCGTAGAACGCGTTAGCTTTTTCGGTTTGGTCGGGCGGGTCAGTGAATATATTACGCGGCCGGCGTTTTCTCCGGCAGGCGTTGGGGTCGGGAACATAAGAAGCTGCCGCTTTTATTAAGGGGTTCGCGTGGTTCGACGCGGTGTCGAAATACGAGCGAGAAAGGTGTTTGGCATATGCATGTATCGAGGGAAGGTCCATATCTCTATGGAGATCCTCCATACGAACAAACCAGGGGGCACCGGTAAGGCGGTGAAGAAATTTGTTCTGGATAGCTTGTAAGCGTTCCCAGTTATAACTTGGCATATGTGCGAACGCAACGCAGCTATATGTCATGATCGGACGGATACACATCTTGTAGAGCGTAAGCTTGTGTCTCGTGGACATTTTGCTTGCAGCACATAACAGAGGATGCAGTCGGGCGAGGGTCCAGGAGGCCCTTTTCCTAACCAGATTGATGTGGCGTATAAAGGAGAGTCTACTGTCTAGGGTTACACCTAGATATTTGGTCGCCTTTTCCCAGGGGATCGGATTACCGAAGAGTTCAAGGGGATTGTCCTTGAGTTTTTGCGGTATCTGTGTGGCGGTTTTGTCGAAGAGCACCGCTGCGCTCTTCGTGGGGTTTATGGCTATTCGCCAGTCGTTAAACCACTTCCCGAGAGTGGTCACGGCTCTTTGGATTCTACATTTGAGGTTTCTCGTTTGCCTTTGAGAGGAGTATATGACTGTATCGTCAGCGTATAAGCCTACTTCAACTTTCTCTTCAAGTTTTGGTAGGTCACTGACGTACAGATTGAAGAGGCTAGGTGCCAGAATGGAACCTTGGGGGACGCCTGAGCGTATGGGATGGGGTGTGGATAGTTCACCTTCCACTCTGTAGCGAAAGGTGCGGTCTTGGAGGTAATCGCGGATGATTTTAACTAATCTATCGGGGACTTCGCGGGAGTACAGCTTGTAGACTAATCCTTCGTGCCAGACCTTATCGAAGGCCTTGGCTACGTCGAAGAAGACTGCCAGTGTGCGACGGGGTATAGATAACTCGGAAAAGTTAAACAAAATGTGCTCCGTGAGGCGGTGCACTTGATGAGTGCAAGAATGTCTAGCACGAAAACCGAATTGCTCAGGCGGGTAGAGGTTTTTCTCCTCTATTACGGATTTGAGACGGTTCAGAAGGATCCGCTCATAGATTTTTCCAAGGGTATTTAGAAGACTGATAGGGCGGTAGCTGTCGGGAAGCGACGTGCTCTTGCCGGGCTTGTGAATACCTATGACAATGGCCGTTTTCCAGACGGCTGGAAAATGGCAGTTGGCTATGGCTACATTGAATATGCAGACCAATAGAGCTATGAGGTGATCGGGAAGAAGTTTGAGTACTTCGTTCCTGATACCGTCGGGACCTGGTGACTTTCTAAGCTTAAGGCTTTTGAGAATGGCAGAGATCTCCTCAGAAGTGACTGGGGACAGGGATTCTGATACCGGGAGCTTATTCAGCTCCTCCACGCGGGCTTCGATGTCTCTGACTCGGTCGGTGTTCTTGACGCTGTTCGGGGAGCACTGGCTCTCCAGACAAGCGGCAAGGCACTCCGCCTTGTCGATGATATCGAAAGCGGGTGTAGTGCCGGGACCCCTTTCGAGGGGGGGCATGCGAGGTTGGGCGTCTATTTTAAGGGCGTGGGCTACTTTCCAATAAGTCAGATGTGACGGCCTTAGCCCTTCGACTAGGGTGTCCCATCTGTGACTTTTGAGCTCGGTTATACGGGCTTTAACCGCTCTCTGAAGTGCGCGTAATCGTGCGCGGTTTGCATCGGTCGGATAAGAGTCATGCGCACGAGTCGCAGCGTTCTTCTCCGTCATCAACGCTCGCACGTCGGCAGGGAGTACAAAGCGGCGATCGTTCGCCGCTTCGACCTCTCTCGAGGCCTCTCCGATGCCGACTTGGAGGTGGTCAACTAGGGAGTCGATTGCGATATCTACGTGCGCAACTGACTCTAACACGTCCGGGACCCTAACGAGACTGGGCGAGGACTGCCTATCCGCGAGGTAGTGTTTTAATTTTGCATAGTCAACCATTGTGACTGTAGGAGGGCTGGAGTCATCTAGTTGTCCTAGCTGTAGGATGACCGGGCGATGGTCGGAGTCGAGTTCGTGTATGACCCGAATGAGTCGTACCTGAAGCGCGATATTTTTTAGGAGGGCTATGTCGAGCACTGTCGGTGTACAGTGATCTTGAAAGTGGGTGGGAGTGGGAGGCGCTATGACGTCAAAGTTTAACTCGTCCGACAACCCTTCGAGAATAACCCCATTGCTGGTGTCTCTCCAATTGTTGAAGGACGTGTGTCCACTGTTGAGGTCACCTGCGATAATGACCGATGTGCCGAGCGAGAGTAGCTTCTGTAGGTCAGACCTGAGAGGTACTTTCGTCGGTGAGAGGTACACGGATACGATCGTTATGGACGGATGATCGGTCATTCCTAGTCTACACGCGGATACTTCCATATTGGTAAGTATCGGAGGATCTATCGGCATGCAATACAACGAGCGCTTGTAGTAAATGAGAGTGCCGCCCCCTCGGCCGTCGCGGTCATTTCTAACGATGTTATAGTTTGCGATACTCGGATTGCGTTTACCACGCTTTAAGAGCGTTTCCTGTACTAAGAGAATGTCTATTTGGTGATCTTTAAGATAAGTCGCGACGAGATCACGCTGCGGATATAAGTTCCGCGCATTAAAGAAAGAGATGTTTAAACCTCTCGGCTTGTGTTTAGCCATTGAGAGGCCTGAGGTTGGCGGCTTCGCGATCAAGACGGATTAACGTCTCTACGAGCCGGGGAAAGGCAGCTATGGTTTCGACGAAACCGTACTGCTCCATATGGGCCTTGTATGCGAGGACCTCGCGTATCTCATGCTCACGAAGGAGCGATAGCATGAGGTCGTCCATTGTGGTGGCGCGGGACGCTGGAGCGCGTGGTGCTGGGGCGCGGGGCGCTGGAGCGCGGGGCGCGGGGATGTCCATAGCCATAAGGGGCTGTGGTTTGGGGGCCCATGCGTTCTGAGTCGAACGCACGGGTTTGGGCTGCACCTGAGGTGCGGGGGGGCCTACGGTCGCCTGAGTGCGGCGGGGGGTAGGCAGGGACGGGAACACCTCTGGATTTAGCAGAGGTTGCGCCCGGGGCCCTGAGGCGGGGGGTGCCCGCTGAGGGGCAGCCTGCCAAGGGCGGCGGGGTTGCGTGGTGCGCGGGGCCTTGGGGCATCCGCGATAGTTCGCAGGATGTCCCTCCTCCCTGCACAGTACGCAGCTCGGGGGGGTGTTAGAGTCACGCTGACGCGTGCACTCCCTAGTTGGGTGGTCTTCGAGGCACTTAACGCACCTCGGACGAAGGAAGCAGTTGCGGGCGGAGTGTCCGTACAACTGGCAGTTGTGGCATTGGGAGGGCTTCGAGTTTTTGTATGGTGGCTCTACGGATATTCCGGAGAGCTCGCACACTGTTTCTAGGTTAAAGATTTTTTTGCCCTCAGGCGTTTTGTCTAGTATTAAAACGAGCATTGGAAGGGCTCGCTTGTCTTTATTGTACATCCGATGTACCTCTCGGATGGGGAATTGTTGATGCTCAATGGAGGAAAAGACTTCCTCGGGTGTAATCTCGACCGGGATGCGCCGAAGCACAACCCGTAGGACACGCTCCTCTTCGAGGGCGTAAGTGTAGTAGGGAATGTTCCTACTACGGAGGAGGGTGGTCAACTTGCGATGGCAGTTTGGTGTGCTCATCGTCAGGGAGATGCCTGTCGCGATATTACGCGCTTTAGTGTACCCTATCTTTAGCGTTTTAAGCTCATTGGTGAGCTTTGTCCAGACAGTTTTGTCGTGGATAATTATCGGGGGGGGTTTTTGCTTCTTACCGACGACCGGTTCGTCGGTATTCGAGGAGGGTGCGGGGGCGGCAGAGCCGTTAACAGTTTTTGAAGTTTTAGCCGCGTTTTCCTCAACGGGGCTATCACGGGGCGCGCGTTTGCGGGATTTGACGACCGTGAATTCGTCATTTTCCGCGGTAGGTTCGGTCGGGATTATGATTGGTTCCTGGAAGTGGAGCGAGAGTTCCATTTCCGAGGAAGGGGTTGGACTCACTGGTGCGTCCATATCTGTTTCGGCTGGAAGGGCCGAAAAAGAGTTGTACACCGGTGTTGATTTGGTTGCCGCGGGGGCAACGGGTTTAGCGGGGCGGCCATAGGGACCGGGGGTAAAAGATCGCTGTTGCGATTTTGCTCGGGACTTAATGGGGGCGTGGCTCGCGCTTGCGAGGTTAGTGGGGTGGGGGTACTCGGTCGCAGGGACCGAGGCGGGTCGCGTGAAACCCGGTGGCGCGGCGGCGGGTGAGATCGCGGCGGAGGTGGAGGGGATGGCGTGCGCGGTAACGGCGCTCTGGTTGGCTGACTGCGGACGTAGCGAGTCCGCCATCTGTGACCGACTTCTATACTCATTGCTGAGCTCGGGCATGTGGAGGGACATAAAATTAACTAGGCGCTGGTTTTCGGCTTCCAGCTGCCTAAAACGTATTTCAAGTTCCGCGAGTTTTGATTCGGCCATCGCGGTGGCTGTTTGGAGGACGGGGGAAGTGAATTTATTCACCTCCCTGCCTGGAGGGCAGGGGGGTACGCCGAATGAATTTAACGGGCTATCCGAGCCCGGAGCAATGAGACCTGTGTGTCACGGTGTAATGAAACACAGGAAAGTACCTATCGTTTCCCTAGGGGAGTCCCTAGCAGTCTTGTGGCAGAGGACGCAGGCCGGTATATACCGTGGCTCCGCCCAAACAACCACAAGGATGGATGGTAAGGATAGGAAGGGTTGGGTAGGAGACACCTGGGGCTTAACTATGCAAAAAGGCAAAGGCTAAGATTCCCAGGCCCGTCCGAGTTATCGTTTACCTCAGAGGGAAGTAACCGGAGAGCGCTCGGGTCACGCCCCGTTCGTCTTCGTTAGCACCGTTAGGTATCCGACGAACGACCACTAAACCGTGGATTTGCGTGTCTTTTGAAACAGGATTTCGCGCTGAAAAGCGCGTTTATTATCGTACTGAAAAGTACGGTTTTTTCGTGTGCACCGAAGTGCTACACGAAATGTGCGAGCGAGACGGCGCTATGCGCGCAACGAGTACCTAGATACTCGCTACACAACAATAACACCGACCTCGCTATAACACGCGGTATGTATAGCTTAATAACTAGCTTAAAACTGTGTGCTTTGAACCGGCAGGCCTAGGACCGGGTCCGTTGATCAAAACAAACAAGTCGTACACTAGTACAAGCAGAGCGCGAATGAAATAGCTTAAAAAACTAGCTATACAATGTGTACTCTGAACCGGCAGGCCTAGGACCGGGTCCGTGGATCAGAGCAAACAACTGTACACTAATTCAAGCAGAATGCGATAATTCGGAAAGCGATCGAGAGCGCGAGCGGACACGTCCGTTCACTTCAGCGGTCGAAATCGGAATGTGGTGTTATTATAAAATCGTCAAGTTCTTAAGCAATTTTTCTGTTTTTGATTTGTGACGAATGGTGTTTTGACTTTGTGTTGTAGTATTGAGACAGCCGCCCGAAGGCTTCCCTTCTAATTATGTCTATTCTGTACTTTATATTATATTCTTACTATGGTATGCGTTTCATATTACCCAATTACGGCGAAGCGTATTATAGGAGGGGTTAAATCATTTTAGCAGGCAATGTATGTTCATCTGTTCGCTCATATCTTATAAACAACGTATCATATTTTGATGAAAGAGGTGTCGTTAGAACTGACTTGATTGTCCGCTGGTTATAGGTCATATGAGTTTACACTAAATTTAATATGGCGCTCTCTAGATGACATAAAGTCCTGTCATTAAATAAATATGTTTTTGAAATGTGCCATGTTGGGTATCAAATGAAAGGGTTTGCTGTTGTTTGCTGCTGTGTTTGCAATAATTCGATAAATCGTGACCACAATATTTTTCGATCTGACTATATATACTCATATGTAACGTATTATAACTATGGAGTTTTTAAAAGAAGTGTGAATAGATATACCTTTTGGGTAAGCGCGTTCCGTCGTCGGCCTCATCTTCACTTACCATCAGATAAGATTGAGGTCAAACGCGTGCATATACAATATAACTTAACTTATTTACGTACTAGCTGTGCCCGTGGCTTCGTTCACGTGGTCTACAGAATGCCCGCGCGAATCTTGCTCCCTGCTCCAAGCTATTTTAAAGACAAAAATGCTTATTGTGGGTGTTCCTTAGTAGATATATGTATACTCTCCCGAACTTTTTTGTAGGTGTTTTTAATGCCTATAATTATATTGACATTAATTTGCTATATCTCTTATAGTTTACTCAGCATAAGCCATTTAAACGGCCGAATTGATTCACCATGACCAGTTTTTTTATTATTTGCGCAGTACCCTAATTCTTTTTCTAAAAAAAAAAGTAGCCTAAGTTACTTCCTATATCATCAGCTATCTACCAGTGAAAGTCCCTTCAAAATCGGTCCAACCGTTTCGGAACCCGGAACAAACAGACAGACAAAAATAAAAAAAATGGGCTTTTTGTTATAGGTATCGTATATACTTTCATATGCATTTAGTAAAAAAACTATTATTTTGGCATAACAAACAGACACTTCAATTTTATTATTTGTATAGATAATGGAATTGTAACACTGTCCAGAACTTCTATCAAAACAGTTGTGGTGTGTACCTACAAATATAAGATTAAGAAAATCCAAACTTTTTGTTTCTATCGTTTTGTAAGGACAACATATAGAAACAAATCTTAATGCGTGAGTGCAAACAATTAAATTATTTAAATGATAGTATTGACAAACTTAATACAAGTGTGTCTTCCATATCGCACAGTTTATACTGAGACTTTTTCGTTAATTTGCATTTTTAAGTAATTTTTTTTATAGTTTTAAATTTGTGTTAATTTTGGTGTTTCTCTTTCAATCTTCTATCTTTTTTATAAAGTGGTAACTTGTAATTGAACTTCTATTTCAATTATTTTTACTACTCTTTCTATTAGCTTTAAGTTTTCCTATTAATGTAAAAAAGCACCTCAGGCATGTTGCGTTTTGAGATCAGCCGATAGGTATACATTCATTAATCCATCGAGGTGGTAGGGTAAATTTACCCGAATGAACGCGACCACAATGCATATGTAAACCCGTCAGTGACACATTTCGGGATCAGCAGATTGTAGCGGATTGCAGGTCGGCAACACGATGGCGACCGCCGTTAGTTTGCGGATCTCTCGGTGGTAGACGCTGTTCTTGGATTGTACTGTATTTATGAGGAATTGTATTCTCACTTTGCTTAACTACGACAGAAAACAAACAAAATTATTAAAAAGGAAACAAAAACGCGACTGCATAAAAAACAGGACAAAATAATATTTTTCTATTTTTGATTTTTATTTAATTCCCAGACATCGTACTTATATATTATATAGCTTATGTCACTCCCACAATTAAGACGAATTTAACGACACCTCGTATACTGAAACCCTTCAAGTCGTTTAGGCTACAGAGCGTGCCAAAGAAATGGACATACGCGCGCTCGAATAACATAAAACCCTCCATTTTCGCAGTCGAGTAAAAAAGTGAAAATGCTGCGGGCATTTTAGATTAGTTTATAAATATAAAAATGAATGAAAAACCTATAGATATAATCACAGTTGAGTTTTTTTTTCATAGCATTCATTTTTTTAAATAATATATTGTACAAATTTAATAATTAAAATACCGTTAGTAATCAAAATTTTAAACCATTTATAATCTCAATCTATTTATACAAAATGTTTTTGGAAGGTTCATTATAATTGAAAAAAAAATCAAGTATATCACTCGATCCAGTGGTTATTATTCAAAAACAGCAAAAAAATCAATTTGTAAAACCACAACATCATCGTCACATAATTTCGCGCATATTTGAAAAAAAAAAAAACGGCCATCGAAAATATATTTATTTTCTCGCGCCACCTTCCTTGATGTGTACTGGTCATGGGCCAAACAAGTCTTTGTACCTGCGCAGGAGTGTTTTTTTTCTAACGGAGTTGTTTTAAATTAAGCTACGCGATGCCCGAAAGCGGTACGCCTAGGAATGTATCGTTGTGCACGAAAGAAGTTTTTTCAAATTATTCCCTTAGTTCAATGATTCAAATTTGTATGTATACAGATTTACGCTTTTTAGTATGAATCTTGTTTTTGTTATTTGATTTCAGGTCTTTGTTATCTACTTTATTATCCATGTAGTGTATTTATAATAATGTTGTTTCCTGTTAACCAAAATAAAAATGCAAATTTCCGTGATATTATACGTTCACTTCGATTGTCGATTACATGAATGATTATGTTTTGTAGACTTATTTTCATACTGCAACATTATTACTTGTGTATGAATAAATTAATGAACATGTTACTTATTGCATACTTTTTTATTTTGGTGTCATGAAAATTTATCGACATCCACGCCATCTTTTGTAAACTAGTTGTACTAATACAGAAACCTTTGTGGGTGTGCGCACAACAACTTACCAAAGTTTTCCTGCAATCACACGAATGGTTTAGGAATGTAAGATATAAACATATATATATATATAGTCTGGTTGGTTTAGTATAGATCTACCAAATTATTTGTGGTGAATTTGTAATAAAAATAGAAACTTCTTCCTATAAAATGCTATTCACTGTTAGTGCAATAATCATAAAGTTTTTTATAAAATATATTATTAAATTATGTATTAACCTTTTCGTCGGCGAAGGTACACTTTAAGTTCGGGACGTGTTAATACGCGGTCCTTTAGGACAAAGGGCTGGTATTTTTTATACATGAGGGTGGTGCAGCCCTTCTTTTATGCATTTATGATGTCCGGCCCCAAAACAGATATATCCCATTATCTTGCTCTTTTTATTCTTTACAAGCGTAAAAGGGGTAGCTAATGTTATGTACACATGTATGTATAATATTATATAATATAATATTTGTGTATATACTTCTACAAAATAATATTTTCACTACATATGTGTTATTGTAATTAATTGTTTTTTTACTATAATATGCTCTTAATGCAATATAAAAATAGCTACAAATGAATATATAAAGCTGAAGTATTAATTTGTTTTGTTTGAACCCGCTAATCTCTGAAACTAGCAGTTAAATTTGAAAAAAATAACAGAAAATTAGTTAGCCCGTTTATTGAGAAAGGTTTTAGGCTATATATATTTAGGCTAAGACCTTAAGGAGCTGAGTAGTCAAAGTCGATGAACGTCAAACAATGTGGCATGCTGTAGGCAAGTACGGAAAGTGGGGACAACGATATACTACGTAAAGAGTTGGTCCAATAAATTTATGACAAGTGAAACCGCGGAGCACATCTAGATACTAGTATTATATAATACATAATGTAGTCATAAAAATCGTGAAAGTTAAGAGAAATTTCAAATTATAAACTCAAAGGGATCTCGGAAAAGCCGACATTAAACATTCTAGGTAAAAACCTTAAGAACGTCAGGCTTAATTGTGGAGAAAATTTAATAACGTCGTCTGTTCCGCAAATGGCTGCAGTGGAAACTCGGCTGTTATCCTCGGATGTACAAATAGCTTTGAATGTGCTCTCTGAGCGTAGTTTGAAAGCCAAGTGTGCTTATAGATATAAATATTTGGATTCGATGGTAACTTTTATTTTAGTGGCTTAATATTCTAATTAGTACTAATTTAAATTGGTAATTTTATTTAAAAAAAAAACATACTACATAATTTTATTTGATTGCAATTCAGACAATGCATTATGATTACTAATTAAACATAAGTTGTAATGTAGCAGTGAAATAACTAGAATACATTAAATATTTCATATAATATCATTTTTATTCAAAAAATTATCAAAGGGTAGAAATTATTTCTTAAACGCTATGATTTCAGGTATAAGATTTTGTGAGGTGGTAGAAAACGATAGTTGTCTCGGACTGGATAGCAACTACCATACACAAGGTGTACACGTACAGTCGCGTTCTGGACTTAAACATAATATAACATGTTATGAGAGTAGGTCACGTCACTAATTTAACTGAACATCACTAATTGATAAGAAGGCGGGCTGTCAACGTAGCGGACGAATCACGGTCAACCCTCTGAGATGTAACACTTTAGAACATACAAAAAAACCATGTTCAATTGAAGTCCTGGTTTATCATTTATATAATAAACCTACAAAAACATAACATACCATTACGCCTGTATCGTCGAAGGGTTAGGTAGAGGTGTACTAATTTATACCCACAGTTCAACAGGTATATTTTTAGGTCCCATGTTATAGGGAGCGAGCCTATTGCCATTAATTGGGCAAAAAGCCAAACACCGAGCTGCTAATGAGAGTTTCATAGAAAAACCCAATAACTTTACGCTTGACCTGGGAATGGAATCCAAGACCTCGAGCATATCATTCGAATAGGACCACTAGGCTAATAAGGTAGTTACACAGTGAGCTATACAGCTAGTATATATCCAGTAATCAAGCGGGGTGGTAAGGATTCGTAGACAAATTGGTCGTGATTACCATACATATGATGAAAGACCCGTCAGAGTGACTGTTAGTTAGTTAGTTTATTATGTTTACTCGGCTGGTATCCAGCCGCCGCGCCGAGCGTCTTGCTGGTCGGTCTGACTTCGACGACCAGCAATGGATTGCCGATCTCTCGGTAGAGTGAGATAGAATGGAATAGAACAGAATATTTATTTATTCTAGCAGATTAAATTTACACATAAATAATTATGTTTTATTATGTTTTTTTTATTATGTTTAATTATGCCGCATCCACTTCAAATCGATTTTCTTAGTAGATCAATTGTAGATGTATTTCATTCGTGATTTAATATCGAGTTAGAAGTAAATCGCAATAATTTTAAGAGCAAAAACATTCAGTCAATCTGTGTAGGACGTGTCTTAGAAATGCGTATCTCACGTTAATTAGGATCTCAGAGTTGAGGCACAGGCTTTATGGGAATATGGATTTAGAGGAATATTTTTTTAGAGAATTATAACTAGCTCAAATAATTTAGGTGAAGATGTTAACACGTTAAGAGGAAACGCGGTTTGCATGACATTTGAAAAATACATTTTAACAGAAATTTATCGCTGTCGCGCTATGCCCGAAAGACCAAATAGAGTGCGAGAGAGACAACTGTAGCTAGAATTTATAAAACCTATGTGAAATAGACGAAATTATAATTTCGTTTTTTTTTTATTCCTCCTCCAAAACTGGATCGACTGTTTTTCAAAAATAATAAAGAAGGTCTTCTTTGGCTCTATCGATACGTTTTTCAGTTTTTTTTATGTTCTTCAAATTGTTTGGCCGGATTTCTGATAACGACTGTTTATGTGGGTAATTTTAGTAATATTTGGAAAAATGAAAATATGATGCATAGATTGTGTGATATATAAATTTTTGTACAAAGCCATTATCCAGAGATAAAACAGAGCAATACGCTTTTATGGACTAAACGCCACCAAGTTTTTTCTTAAGTTTGGAAACAGCGTCAGGTACTTGACTTAGGATTTCAAGTTGAATGTGGTAGCTGACCAACCTAAACAGAATACATCCTGCAATACACCAATCCCCTAAGATATGAAGCTTCGGCGGATGTGCAGTGGATCCTTTTAAATTATTTTTGTATGGTTTTTCAAAATTTCCTCACCGCTATACGACTTTTGCTATCCTACTTATAGTATAGTATATTAACTCTGTTTTACTAACTACATGAATTAGACAAAGAGGGAAATACTTTAATCGGCGTTAAAGTAAAGGGGTAGTAAACTTGTAGTACTTTTATAAAATACATTATTACATTAAGCCATCACATCTCAAAAGGATCATATCTTCAATTATATGGATTCATTATCTTGAATCGTGAATAGCGATAATTACGTTAAAAAAGTTATTTTATCACATTACAATAGAGTTGAAAATGGTTTTAGAAGCGACTATTACTCATACTTTGATAAATTCCGAGGCGACCTTATTTGCTGACGCTACGAATGCTGACTGCGTCCATAAATCATTTGCGCGTCGATCCATCATAGATCACTTTTTGCCGAGAAAATACGAAGAAAGTATTCTCGTAATGAGAGGAAACCGGTTTTTTTCTGGTTTGTGCGGTAAATCTCTTCGGTTGGCCTTTAGGTTGACATAAGCATTGTAGTTGTATTACCCAAGAGACGCAGTCGTACAATTAGAAAGAAAAAAAGTGATATCTGTGTTTAAGGAAGGTCCGTGATTATAGCTGTAGTTAATCGGTATCATGAGATATAATTACAGAAAATTAATGGGCAGAGTGATGTAATGTTTCCACTTGTAGATGGTTCCGTAGATGTTCAAGTGTCCAAAATATTGATAATATGAATTAGACGTATTTAAAATCGACAGTGACTCGAACGCTACTTCAAGCATATAAATTCGTATTACTCAATAACTTTACAAGATGATAGAGCGTTTTCTAGTGATGTTGTCAGAATATTTTCCTTTCTAAAATATAAACTTTTAGTTAAACATCTATCAAAGTATTCATACGTATCCACTTGGGAAGACATTTATCGGAGACATTTATTCTTTTTATTATACAGCGAAATGTCTTCCTATATGTATCAAAATGTTAGACAATAAAACGAATTAAAATTAACGAAGCGGCTTCTGTGAGCATTCAACCGACTTCATGTAAAAGGTAATTAAATAAGGGAACTGTGTCATATTACAAGGAATCATGCCTATGAATTCCGCAATTACGTTTTGTCTTTTTTTTTTTCTAGAAATTTCCCAAGACATTCCATTGTAATCACATTTGATGAATAGGCGATTAATAGTTTCACACAGATCGGTTGAAGTGTGTGAATTTAATTCATTTCTGTTTAAATTTAAAGTTATCTTCCTAAAATCACGTGCCGCGTTGCTTTTTCACTTGTGACAGATATTTTATAACTTTACTAATTTTTTGTTGTTATTGTCTCATTGACATATTCAATTTGAACATCTGGATAGAACTTAGGGTTTTCGTGTGTATTTTACTGATTTGTTTGTTTATTATGCACAAGGAAAATAAATTCGAAATAATAGCAAGTATCATTAATTTCGAGTTGCCTCTAAACTTTTCTAGAAAATTTATTAAGATGGCTAAGGTTTTACTAAGGTGGTTAGAAAACTTGACAACAATACGTTGAATATATCCACTAATTTTCATAATTTCCAGATTGGGCAGTTAATAAGAAGCTATCCCTGAAGAACTAAAGTCACCAACTTAGCCCTAAGAATTACTAGATTTAGGTGGTAATAGGTGGGTGACGTAGCTCGTAGAACGGATAACCGATGTTGTTGAAGAGTTCTTGAGTGGTGACCTTGTATTGGAAGACGCAGTGTGGGTGGATCCGACTTAAGGTGGACCGACAAAACCTGGTGATGATTGCAGGAGCCCGCTTGATGTGAGTTGCGCAGGACCGTTCCTTGTGTAAATCTTTAGGGGAGACATAATATGTCTTAAAATTGGGATAGCATTAATAAATAATATGTAGTTTGAAATCGATAAAGATATCCTCGTAGTACATTCAGACGCATGTTCTTAGGCAGAAGTTTTTTCAGTAATTCAATAGAACATAATGCCTATTGCGAACAAACTGTATATTATCAACCATTTACCGTTGTAAATATATTGTAAAAACATTATCTGACAGCCGGATCATGAGATCGCCGGCGAAAGCTCGTATATTCAGCTTTCTAGCCTCTAAGCTATGAGTTTAGATACAGCATCTCATTTACGTACCTGACTAGGACTTTGTGTATTAGGTGTTAAAGATTTCACTTATTTGTGCCTACGAATTGCAATTAATTATGAAAGTCTTGTATGTTTTTATATATTTACACTTATCATAATAAAAGCAAAGATGTATAATAATATTAAACATATCTCTGTTATAATACACTATAATTTAATCTGATATTCTTTAATATAATCCCAATGTTCTATAATATATATAACAAAGGTGGTAAAGAAGCATACGACTCGCCTGATGGTAAGTTAAGTAAGTGGTGATAGTTGTAATACCAGGTACCCCTTGACCCCCGCTTCCCTAAGGAACTCTGGTAACTTTACTCACCGCAGGAAGACAGCAGTAGGTTATTTGGCTCCGACCTTCTGTGGAGTGGAGGTCTTTCACCAGTCGGACTGCCCAAGTATTAATTTATTTTTTATTTGTTTTTTATTTTAGTGTCTCTCTCTTTTATTATCGTGTCGGCCGCGGCCCTACTGTGGTCGTGCGTCAATGGATTTAGATAAAAATTAATTAAACTGTCTTTAAGATTAACCGATCATTTTAGTTTTACGCTTTTTATAAAAACACTCAATAATACTTAAACAACAATGTTTAAAGCAAAACTTTGTATAATTATTTAGTAAAAGGTTCTAAATGTTTTTTTTACCAAGACTCATCGACTCATTTAAAGGATTATTTAAACACGTTAGTAATGGGAACGACAACCGAATATTTCTATTTTGGAGGCAAACCGACTGCCAAGATACAGGGTACCCTAGTTTGGCAGTCAGGAGCTCACAAAAGTGTTATTTTATGTTATTTTTGATTTGATTTGTGTTTCTAGGTGTATATCAATTGTACTTTTTTTTTTGCATAAATAAAATTATAATTATTATTATTAATTTCTTTGTGCCCTACTTACAAAACAAAAAAAAACATTTTGTTTAAAGTAAATCAAAATCTTAATTAAAAATATTAAGAACCGTGACTATGGTTTCTATTGTAAACCTTCTTCTTTCTTTACTTGTCGATGATTGTTTTAAATTGATTTGACTAGTATTCGGCCAATTTAAACATAAATATAAGAAACATAAGAACACGTCGCGGCTGAAGTTGCGGACTAACATTCTTAAAACATTTGTCAGGAATTCACTTAATTATGATCAATTGTATTTTATATTTTAAAGTAGCTGTGCCCGCGACTTCGCTCACGTCGACTATTGTACATAATGTCGTCGATCGGGCACATGCGTGAATATTGATACCCCTGCTCCCGTTTAAAGACAAAAATGCTTATTTTGAGTATTCATTAAAGGATAGATATTATACACTCCCGCTAACTTTTTTGTAGGTCTTTTTAATGTCTACAGTTATACAGTACATTATTATGATATCTCTTATTGTTTACTAAGCGTAAGCTATTCAAGCGTCTGAATTGATTCACCACGAGCATTTTTTTTTTATTTGCGCGAAACCCTATTTATTTTTCTGAAAGAAAAGTATCCTAAGTTACTCCTAATTACATTAGCTATCTGCCAGTTAAAGTCCCGTCAAAATCGGTCCTACAGTTTTGGAGATTACTTAGAACAAACAGAAAGACAGACAAAACTTAAAAAATAGGTTTATTGTTTTAAGTACCGTATATACTTTCATATATGAATTTAGTAAAAAACTGTTATTTTGACATTACAAACAGACACTTCAATTTTATTTATTGTATAGATGTATTTGAATTTTTCTAAAAGTGTGCGGATGTCCAGTCAGGAACCATAGATATAGCTACATGGTAGCGGCGTACACGAACAAATAAGTTCGCAAATTTATATCTTTGCCGTACCGTGTGCACGTGGAATGGTCTCATCTAACATGTTTTCTGTTTCCTACGATATTGGTTTCTTAAAACTAGGCATAAACAAGCATTACAACAGGTTGGCATGTCATCGATGACTGCCAATGAAATCTGTGTCTCTGATGGTTCCCGATGTTTGTGGACAGTACCGTACCTTATCATTAGTTGCTGTACAACTCTAGCAATCTATATAGTATAAACAACTAACACTTTTATTGCCTCTTAAATGTATGTATCCAAGGGTATAAATCTATTTTAGATAGTCACATTTGAAGAGCATAAATCTCCATTGTTAAATTAGGATATTTTGATTTTAACTGTTATGTACTGGGACCTAAATAATTAGATTTATGATGATAAACTCTAAAGACTATATTTATCTTGCGTAACGCTCGTAAATGACCCGGCGCGTCTAACGTACAGAGGTTGGTGCACTTGCTAACATTACTAATAATTTTGCTTTTATAAATTCGTAACGGTTCCTACATTGCCAATTACATCTGTCAATAGGTATGCAGTTTGGTAATATGCATGGCTTTTCAAACGTTCAATAGACTTTAATTTCACAGTCGATGGACATTACAGAATGGAAGAGCCGGGCCAATTTATTCGTGCGAATTACAGTAGAGGTCAAACGTTTTACATAGAATGTTTTATGTAGCTAAATGAAAAAAAAAAAACTACGATTAAAAAACTCTTAAAATAGTCCCGTGACAGTTGTAACCTCTTCTCTTTATTATAATAACAATTTTTAAAAGACAATTACTAACAAAAAAGGAAACCGGCTTCAATGATTTTGAGGAGTTTCGTGGTGTATCTTCGATTTCAAAGGCCCAGTGTCAATGAAATTAAAATGGAACCACTTTTGAGGTATCCCCTATCCAACAAACAAGAATCATCCAAATCGGTTCGTGAACAAAGAAGTTACGGCAGAACATCCATAAAAAAAAAACATTCGAATTGAGTAACCCCTCTTTCTTCTCTCAGCTGTAGAGCGTTTATACATTCAGCGTATGCAATTTATTTGTATTTGATACTGATGCACAATAACATCGCTTGTGACAATGTTCACCAAAATAAAACATGAGGTTTAGAAAAGGAGTGTCACCTGTTTCGATTGGATACAATAATCACCACCGGTAATTACCGATTACAAAGTTAAAGTTTCTTTCGGTTTTATTTTATTTTTGTTTAATAAGTCAAAAATTTTACAAATAAAAAGATGTAATGCAATCAATTGATTTGTTTTTATTTTTTTCAAACATGTCTTTATTTTGACGAATAAAACATATTTGATTGACAACTTCTTCATTATAATTAAACAAGAGGTTTTGGCAAAACTGCCTTCCTACATAGGTAGAAAGCCAAAATTTAAAAAAGAGGTTTGCAAGGTCAGTTTTTTTTATACAGTGGTAAAAGTTCACATTCGTATTTTTTTCATGATTAAAAAGTGTAATTTAATTTTGGAATTCTTTCAAATTAATGCTTACAAATGTTCTTTAATAATTTTAATAGTTTTATGGGTTGAGGTTTTTTAAAAAAATCAATAAATTACAATTTAACCTGGATATTCAGTATAAACATACAAAGGTGATATCAGATAGAAAACAATTTCTAGACAATATACTTTATAGACAGACCTGTATAAATGGTCTAGGAGTAAAATGTTATACCTAGTCTAATATGAATAGTGCGGAAGCGTTGACATCGAGGTGTTTTAGTATGGTCGCGCACAATGTTCTCACTGGCATATTTAGTGTTCCATTCATTATAGATTTTAATTATTTACTATGGTGTACTATGCATAGATAAACAACTTAGATAGTATTATAATGTTCATGATTCATATAGGAATCTTTAATTGAAATGTTAAGGTATCCGGATCACATGATCATGATTATAGGCGATTGAAGTTTTAAGTAGGTACGACAGACTAGAAAAGTTATTACAAGGAGAGTCCGTGTACAGTTTGCTCTTTGTTGTGAATTTTATGCGAATGTCTAATGCGAATATTACGTCTCCCTTTCATTTGCCGTCTATAAATATGAAAATTGTATGTATTAATAAAATTGAAGTGTCTGTTTGTAATATTAAAATAACAGCTTTTTACTAAATGTATCTTTAAGGAAGTATATACGATACCTATATGAAAGAAAAACATTTTTAAATTTTTGTCTGTTTGCCTGTTTATTCCGGGTAATCTCCGAAAGGTTGGATCAATTTTTATGGGACTAGTAGATAGCTGATATTATAAGGAGTAACATAAGTAACTTTTAATATAGAAAAAGGATTAGGGTTTCGCGCAATATTAAAAAAAAAGGCCATGGTGAATCAATTACGGCGCTTAAATGGCTTAAGCTGATTAAACCATAAGAGGTATAGCAAATGAATGTGCTACATAATTATAGGCATTAAAAATGACTACAAAACAGTTAGCAAGAATATATGGTCTATCTCCTAAGGGAATAAGCATTTTTGTCTTTAAAATATCCGGGTGCGGAAGAACAAGATTCGTGCGTGGGCTCAATCAATAGCATTATGTAGTCCACGTGAGCGAAACCGCGAGCATAGTTAGTAAATAATATTTTTGAATATTATAAAGTACTGCAGGACGTCCTTAATCCAAATGGATTGGCAACTTGCGAAAGGTTACAGAAAGCCGGTGATTGGATATATTGGCGAGCCTTGGAGTCTAAATTTTTTTAAAACAACAGTGAATTAATATGGGCTACTGGCGACAATCAAAAAGTGTACTTATTTTTGATCGAAAAGAGTTTTATTTGTAATATAGGTAGTATGTTATAGGGTCGATAGGGTCGTAACATGCTAAGCTTAGAAATGGAACAGTACTTGTACATACTTAAAAGTAATGCCTCTTAGAAACGCGAGAAAAGTCTGTTACTAGTTTTTTTTTTTGTTTGTTTATGAGACATAACATAAGTAATTTGAACACGAATTGTTAACGATAGAATAAAATTAGCATATTGTAAGTGAATGTTGATAATAAAGCTAATGGTTACGGGCGTTTTTCTAACAAAAAAAAAATTAAAAAGGTGTACGTTCTTCTCGAAATGGGAGGTGATTTTTTAATATGTATTTTCTTTGTTCTTGTTTGTAACATTCGTTTTAAAAACACCTATGTGTAGACCCTAAAAATTCTTACTGTAACGACGAATTATTTAAGAGCATCAATTTAACAATTAATTTTTTGTAACAGTTTTATAACTGTATTGCGTTTTTTTTTAACCCATACGCTAACTGCTTCATTAACCTAGTGATCGTAATCGCGACTACTATGATCGAGGTCCTGGGTTCGTTTCCCAGGAAATTCTCAATATCAGCTTGGAGCTTGGAATTATGCCCGATTAATGGCAATAGGCTCGCCCCCTATTACATAGGACCTAAAAAACATATATGGCGAACTGTGGGTGTATATTAGTACACCTCTGCCTAACCCTTTGGAGATACAGGCGTGATGGTATGTTATGGTATGTTATACGCTAATAACATAACATAACCATAGTAATAACCCGTCGGACTAACGGCCTCATAGAACAACTACTTACCGGTAACCCTTAGGATGCGCCCGCGCATACTCGACGATAAAGATCTCGCTCAAAATTTACAGTTACGAGCCCGCCCGTGTCATTAGATCGCCAGTGTGTTTACTGCTTTGTTATAATGATATATGTTCGTGAGGTCTCTACATTTATACATAATAACTGAATAGAGAGGTTTATAGGCACATTTCACGTAACAATATTGCGTTCTCTGTAAATATAGGTTTCATTTTGTCTGATTTTATAAGCTTTTATTATCCGAAGAATTTCTTCTAGGTAATAAATACCACGAAATAAAGCAGAATACTTATTTAAAGCCATGATAGATTCATGTTATTATGTCTTTTAAAATTAATAATGTTTTCAGTTATACCTTAATAATAGTTGACGGGCGGAAAAGTGCATTGACGGCCCAGTACATGGCTCGCGCGTCAGGATTTGGGTAGCCTTGTTCTAGACACACCGGTTTAAGAAGTGCGTTATCTGTCAGTCAATCTTAGGAGTTTTAGTAAGATTATTTGTTAGTCGGATTTGTTGACAAAAACTTAAAGCTTCTAATTTTAGCCGGCTCTTTGGAAGTGTTTTCGTTGCTAAATCACTATTCTAAGCTTGATTAGTAGTCATTTGAAAACCGGCGCAGATAATAGTATGCATACTATTATACCAAGTACTATATACCAAGTAGGTTACTTGGTATATGCCATAAAAAAGACTATCCGTGTTAGATAATATTTCTCCATACAAATCTTGAATACCCCGTTAAACCCATTTAGGGATTGAATTTTAAAAATTCTGTTCTTATTGGAGGCCTACATCATAATAATTATCATCTCTTTTGATTGCTACGTAATGGCTTTTGGCGCTAGTATATATCGCCACGAAAATGCATAAAAATCACCAGCGAACCATATTAAGCCAGTGACAAGATACATAATTTGGGGTAAAGCCGTAGATTGTGCATCTCTTGCGAATCTCATGCGTAATCCGTGAGTTGACAACTTCTGGAAAATTGTTTTAAACTCTTTATATAATGAAAATAATACCTATGAATAATTATTTTTATTTATTGCATTATAAATAGTGATTTAAATATGTTTTTTTTATTTAAATAAAAAATACGCCATAAAAACGCGCAATTATGGTCCCGTGATGTCATCGTTAATTTTATATAGTGACAAATATGACAACTTACACAAGAGTCTAACGTTCATATTTCCTGAATGGTGACGTCACATTTTCTAATCGGCGTTTCAAAAAATTTGACTCACAGATAAAATATATTGATTTTCCAAAGAGAAAATTAAATTATCAATAAACAACTAGTTTTTCCTGTTTTATATTGTTTTAGGCTTTTTATGTTTAGACCAATATTACTCAATAATTTACTTTAATTTGAAACATACAGTCAACTCGCGGATTTTCGCTGATCGCTAATTTTTAGGTAATCATTGGCCGTTCAGTGGTTTGAGCTATGTGGTAATAGATTAGTAAATCAGTCACAGTTTCCATTTATATATATTTAGATTCTTAATCATTACCTACATGCATAATCCTGGAGCCAGGAAGCGCCACACGTGCGTGTGGCGGTAACTGTAAACCAAGGTACACGCTGGGCCGGTATCTCTCGATCGGACGCGAACACAATACCGCGTATGTGTGTTATTATACCTTACAATTGCGTGCTTCAAACGTGCATTCATTTATTAAATGAACGCAAAATTAAATACGGCATTTTATATCTGAATACAAGTTGTACGATTAATCGCCCTACTGCTTTATGGATTTATATCTAAACATTAGCTGGCCCGGCAGACGTTGTTCTGCAGTTTCCACTATGGTCAATACCTCGATCATTGAGTAAACTATCCTGATATTTTGGATCGTAACGGACAAAACGAAATTAGAATTACCCATATATAGTTCACAAAAAATTTGATAGAAAAAGGGACGTTCAGTTCTTACCGAATTTTAAACTTTTTCAATTTCTCATGAGAGAATTAGGACATGGAAATTTCTTTGGAAATTTTCTCTACTTGGATCCGTCCAATTGGTGGAATACCCCGACAGCCATGAGCCAAATCGCAGCCAAATAACCTTGAGTTGTGTTCCTGCGATGAGTAGGGTTTCCAGAGCTCTTTATGGTAGGAGGGTTCAAGATTGGCAACGCGATAACGATACCTATCGTCCATAGGCTACAGTAGCCGTTTACCATCAAGCGGGCGGTATGCGTGTTTGCCACCTTTGTAGTAAAAAAAAATGCCAAATCAGTCCAGCTGTTCTCAAATGCGTTTACTAATAAACATAAATGAAAGTTAAGTAACTTTTCTGCTTATATCCTTCGGATTAAGATATTTCTCTTCAGCTTAATTAATTCAATAATATAATATTTCGTCCACAATTAGGTCAATCATTTTTTTAAAATTTTACTTGTTTGCTTTACCTCTTGATTTATTGTAGTGAAGATAGAAGCACTCGATGTCATGCATCGTAATACGCGCGTAAATAAGTAGGTACACGTATTCACTTTATTTGTATGTTTTTTAATTCTAATACTGGTTTAGGATTTTTCCACAGTTTTCAACTTGACGATGGTAGCTAATCAGGCGGGTATTAGAAAATGCTTTACCACCGGCTTCGGTTTCATTACGATGATTTCCTTCACCGAAAGTTCAGCTCATTGCAGGGATTCGAACTCAATTCGATCACGCTACCACTGAACCATAATTGCTTCATCATTGTTCAAACCAAACCCCAAAATATGCATTAAATTTTCTCAAAAAATGAGCATGCTTTTCGGAAAAATGATTGAAATGTTTAGGACTAGGCTTAACCAAAAAGAAAAGATTATTTACTCAATCTTACAATGAGCCATTATAATTACAGTTCGATTCCCAGGTCGAGGAAAGTGTTATTAGGATTTTCTATGAAATTCTCAATAGCAGCTCTGAGTTTGGGTTTGCCCCTCTATTACATGTGACCTAAACATATACCCAGCGAACTGTGGATCTACATTAGTACACCTCTCTGCCTAATCCTTTCGGAGATAGAGGCTTGATGGTATGTTATGTTCCTATAAACTAATAGTCTGAAAATAGGTGGACGACCTATTTAATTGTAAGTGATTATGGCGTCTTTAGTCACCTGAAACAGAAGGGAAGAGATAAGCTTGTTTTACCCTTACCTCTGCGTTAATTTTCCCTTTAATCTTTAAAGAACCTCAAGACATAACCATGGAATCAGAGTGAATAAATTTAATGCGTATAATAATTTATCTGGGGGAAGTGTTTATGTTTGCTTTAGGCGATTGCTTGATCGAGGGAAATGATTGCCAATAACTGTCGCGTAATCGATACGAACTTTTACAAGCGTCACCCGCGGCCTCTCTAACGGTAACGGTATTAAATATACTTGAAGGTGGTAGACCATGGAGGTACGGAAGCAGTCATTGTCGGAGTTTGTTATATACAGTCGTGGCCTGCAGGGACCATTTATCATCTGACGGAATAGTTTGCTACTTTGCTAATATACAACATTTGCGTTGATCTCTACATAGACCACTTTGTTACTGTCTTCAAGCTTTATCATGTTTAACTAACTTCGCTCCACGGTTTCGCATACGGCCTGCCATATGGTGAGCCTGATGGTACCCTATGAACGCTTTTAATACCATATAATATATCATTAGCGCGATGCTTGCCTTGAACTGCATTACGCAGAGGAGCTCTGGAAACCCTTCACACAGCAAGAACACAACTGAAGGTTATTTGGCTGCAATTTGGCTGATGGCTGTGGAAGTACTCCACCAGTTGGACTGCTCCAAGTAGACAGAGACCGCGGAAGACATTTCTCTGTGTCCTAACCTCTGTTTCTTTAAGATTATTTGGCCAACTGTTCGCCGCACCGTGCCGCCGCCAACGCACACGTCTAGCCTAACGTTGTTCTCAAATCCCATACGGGTCTTTAACTTGACAGATTGCTTGATTTTAATGGTCAGTGCTCACTCAGTAGGATCGTAACGTAAATTTATATCTGTATTAATAAATCTGTAGTCCTGTCTATACTTTTAATATTTTTCTAAAATTTCTCGATAGGCACACTATATGAGCGATACTGATTACGAATATGACATTTAAAAAAAATTGTCTGTCTGTTTGTATGTTCGGATTGAACTTAAAACGGCTATACAGATTCTTATGAAATTTTGTACACGGGATGCATAAGTCATCGGTCAATTGATTGAATATCATATTATAATTGAGAGGCTATAACAATCCTTAATAAAATAATAATGCATTAGAAGTTTTAGAATGAAATAATAATTTTCAACCGTTTTTGATGATAACTGTACACGAGAAATACATGCCACTCTTCAATTGATACGGCATATGAATTGTCAATAATATGAGTAAAAATAAAATTACGGGATGTAAATAACTACTGCGTAACAAACGCGTGCGGAGCCGCGGGCACGCCACTGTTAATTTATAAACATCTTCAATGAATAGGCAAAATAGTTTTTTCAAAGCTGACTGGTAGTTTCAGAAATTAGCGTTTTTATACAAACAAACAATAACAAAGTCTTTAGGTTAATAATATTATGGTATATATAGGTAATTGTCCCAAAGCTGGGCTGTAGTTTCTTCCCAGGAATGGATTATTTAAACGTGTTTCCAATTAAGAAATACAATGGAAAATAGTAAGTGCCTAATCAACTACGGACATCAAGTGTGACAAGAAATTCCAGCAAAAAATGTCAGGATAACATAAATAGTTTGTTTTCATGTTCCATTGTAGTGTTCGGACAACTATAGAAAAAAATAAGCTAGCCTTCCATAATATGTAAAACGTACATTTCGTAATTCGTAGGTACATTTTTTCATAAAATTCCTTAGAGCTTGGTTACTTTTTACACGCAAATGTGGCGGCGTTTAACTCATACATACGTATTCCTCTGTTCTGTACTTTGAATAATTATACCATGCAATTTATATCTACCACATCCATGTTATTATATTTTGATATTTTCTATAAATTAATTATAATAAGGAGTCTTCTAAAATTACTAAAATATGCGTAGCCAAAGTCCTTGTTATATTATTCTTGAAAAAAAAAATACTACAGTTTTTTGAGGAAGAAATAGGGTAATACGAAATTATGATTTTGGCTATTTTCTAGTATTATGAGTTCGAGATACAGCTATCTCTCTCACAATCTACTTGGTCGTTCGAGCATAGCGTGGTTTCTGTTAAAATCTATTCCTCAATAGTCTCGCTGACCGCATTTCCTCTTAAGGTTTTATGATAACTCTATTACTAATATAGTAAAAAAAGGTGGAGTATCGTGTACGCAAACAGTTTAATGCCCATATTATTGTGATGAGTTGTGTTTTAATTAGTTTTGTCGGGACAAACAAACGGACGATTGATTAAGTACAACAATTTGAGGTAACTAACTAGGAAGATGAGCTTTACAAAATGCCAATACCATGTGTCCTTTCTTGCATCACTATAATCTTCACAGAAGCCTTTTGGTTACGGGCACTTTCGTAAGCAATTACTTATTTTTACAATTATAACAAACCAATTACCTATATACAATATAACATACAAATCTGCGTATAATAATATACGTTAATACAGAATTAGTTTACAATAATATCTAACATAAATATTATAATATAAATAAGAAGATATTAGGTAAGCTAATTGTTTTTCGTGTAAACTTGATATGAGAATATTTTTCCGTATATTTAAATTTGGTCCCAAATCTTGTATTCTAAGCGACTGTTGCATGTACTTCAGGCCACGTTTAAAGTTACGGTGTGTATTAATGAAATTTATTTTGTATTATATATTGGATAAACTTACATAATTATAAAACAAATGTTATTTTTATCCACAAGCATAACTCGTGCAAGTTATTATGAATGTTTTGGATTTTATGTAAAACAGAATTTGTAAATGTTATGAAAAATATGTATAATTATGACCTACAGACACCATAGTAGACATTATCTATTAAAATTATAAAGCTCAATAATATTTTTTTTCTTTCTTCGTTTGACGCGCCAATCTCTAGAACTACCAATCAGATTAAGACATTATTCCTGTTTTTTATAGCCTATTTATCGAGGATTAATCTAACATCACGCTGTGATGCTTAGGAGAAGAGTAATGACCATAAACCTCAACCAGCCTGGCTATATGTAGACATTATAATGATAAATTTCAAATTAATTTTGTTTCTATTTTAAGAAATATTTCTTAATTTAATATTCTTGGATTAATTAGCTTATGTTTTATTTTAAAATAATGTTATAAATCAAAACCGCTATGACACAACCTCAATCAATTCATCCTTTTTATGCAAAACATTTCACTGTAAAATAACAAAACGGATATTTATCAATACTAAGAATGTATATTGTATGAAGTGCATGTCCGTTTATTAAACTCGGGGCGGATGGCGACTCGAGTCGTAAATTACAAATAATATTCCCCACTGTTAAAATGGAAGAAAATGGAAAATGTTAGAAGCCACGTTAAATACTAACTATAAAGTTCTGGTAAATATAAACGTGTCCGCGGTTTTCTTACAATTTAACAATAAAAGTAACATAAATAATCCTAGTATAAACATCTTATGTGTTTATTTATAACGAATAAATTACCATTATTTGTAAGAGCTTTTAAAGTATTATTATTTTAAGTTATAATGAAAAATTTGCGTAATGTAACATAATCATAAAGTCTACAGAGTGAAGTTGCTTCTAAATCTCTTGTTTTCTTATGGTGAAGAAAGTTACTTTCGATGGTATACGTCACATTACATCAAGTGTGACTATTCTAACTAAAAGTATAACTTGTAACGCATGCACAAAGTTAACGCACCCACTTTTTTTTTTGGAAGATTAAATTTATATAATTTTATTTTTCACATTTAACCAATCATTTAACAGTATTAGGAGTTGCTAGTCGTATTTAAATGTAAGGGGAAGAAATTCATAGACAACTACTGTTAGGTTTTTACGAAGTTACTTATAACATCATGAAAAATATGTATGTAAAAGTTTCGTAGAAAAAAAAGTAGCCGACGACGTTCATCGTGTTATTTTGGAAAAAAAAGTAAGTATTTAGCTAGGGAACATTTTTATCGGTGTTTGTATTAACCCTTTGCCTCTCGACGTCATAAAAATATATGTAATATTGGCATACATACTATATAATGATAAGTATAGGTGTTTATTTATATGAATGTGGGATTGTGTGGGAAATCAAATTTCTTTTGGATAACTTAAATAGTTTATTTCCACAGACAGTAATTCGCATTAAAATATAATGTTTTTCTATCTCAAAAACACGTCTTAATATTCATGACGTCTTTACACAATCCCCGTCCTCTTCTAACTCCTCATACTTCCAGTAATCTCTTTCACTCATTCTCTTGGCTCGTTCATAGCATCGTGATCTCATCAAAACACCTTACAACAAGCAATACATCCTACAATAGTTTGCAAAATATAATCTAATGTTTTAATATCACATGAGGACCTCTTATTTCATTATTATAAGTTCTGCTTTGACTGTTCTTCAAAATCAAGTGACTTTATAAATATTCAGAACCAGCAGTGTACAATGGTAACACTATACTAAAGAGCACACCGACCGAAAAGGTTTAGTTAGGTTTAAATTGATCGGACGCGTTGTACTGAAAGTTCACAGACGAATGGCTACACCGCGGTAAGGCTTCGATATGACCGGGCTTTCAAATTTTTACGGTTTTTTGGTGATCCTCAAAAGCGGTTCATTGGTATAAAACGGGTCCACCTAGTTCCAAAGGATTTTATTTCTGTTTTAATAAATTAGTGTTTGATCGAAATAACATCTTATGTGTGTTATTATGATGACATGGCTAAAGTTCGTTTTCGTTTTTTATAGCTTAATTTTTTTTCACGTGAGTCATTTAACATGTCAAGAGGATTATATAAAACTCCACTCACTAAGCCTTGCCTTGTAAAATCGACGAAGCGCCCGCTGACATATACATTCCGATACAAACCCCAAGAGTCCTTCCATCCGCCGAACTATTGCAATAGGTCCTCGGATCTATTTCCCTGGCAGAGAAAGGAGGCGATGAATGCCTACTTCAAGAAACCATCCACCCGTAATTTTTTAATTAGGGTTTCATACTCTACTCTCAGTGATTTTTCGATAGAGATTGCCTTCTTCTCAGTTTTTGAAGGTTTTATTCCTTTACCATCTGTGATTTTTATTGAGGATGTCTTCCTCTTAATTTTTTAAGGAGGTTTTCTACTTCTACCGTCAATAATTTTTTCACAGTTGAGGATTTTTATACAGGATTTCTTTCTGACAATTTCTAAGGAGCTTTTATTAGTCAACCATCCGTGATGAGCGAACTTGAGTATGCTCTCTCTAATCTCAAGTTCTCTCTGTTAAGCAGAGGGGTACTGGGAAAACAACGTCATTCAGTTGTTAGCTAAAATCACACCTCTGAAAATAAATAGAAAATATCCTAACCTAACCTCGACCATCTAAAGCCGTGATCTTGAAAATTTGAATAGATCACGGTAGTACAACTATGAATATTCTTAAAAACAGTTACGTAGACCAAGGCTTTCATAGCTTATCACAAGTCAGACCTATTTTGCAAAAACAGGTTCTAAACGTGTAAATAAATGTTTGTTAGAAAGCAGTTACTTAGATATTTCAATATCAAATTCTTAAATGCGTTTGTCGAGTTACTTCTGAGTTAATAACAACTTAGCTTGAAACTGTATGTAGGCGGTGGACTGGTATTAAGAGAAAATTATGCGACTCGCCTAAGCATATTTATTTTTGTCTTTTTTAATATGAATTTTGCTTTTAAATCTGAGTTACAGTCTACGCTAAATGTATAATTGAACCGACCCCCCTCGTTACATTTCTCTTTATTTATAATGCAATTTAGATTTAGAAGAAAAGGTAACCTACATTTTATATTGTGCAAAAAGTAAATTTCTTTGGGTCTTTGTGTAATAAATTAAAATTCATTTTTACATAACATTGCTATTCTTGGTACGTTTTTCTTTCTTAAATAACAAAATGATTGATAAAGTAAATTATATTGACTGGAATGACTAATTAATTACAATAAATAATGCAACAAGCGAGTCACAAAGAAGAAAAGCAATATCTACTTCCATTAAAATAGGTGTAGACATTATTTTTATTCACAATGAAAACAAAAATTAAAATTTGTTAACAATAAGTTACAAATATAGTATGAGTATTATGATAATATTGATATTGTCATATATTGTGGAACATATTTCCGGAATAAATCTCTAATATTCATACAAATAGGAGTAATCCAAATAATAATAAAACTTGTTAATGTAAAAATTTGATGTTGCTTTTTTGGTTTTTTATGACTTAGTAATAAAGGCTATTTGAATATTATTAAGTATTATATACGTTGACTATCAGGTTTAACGCAAACTAACTTACATCTGGACTCTTAAGTGGGGCTTTTTGTCGACCGACCGTCAATTGATGGCGCTTTTTGAATAGTACGATAGTACTTGATTTAACGGTTAATCCTTTACTAGTGTTGCCACTTAAGATAATCACTAAATCATCGTTACTTTTATCTGGTGAGATTGTAGATTAATGCCAAGCTTATAAATTTTTTTTTGCAATGTTTGGGCTTGTGTTTGACCCCTATCTCACCTGATCGTAAGTAATGATGTGGTCTACGATGGAGCATGCTTGCCTAGAAGGTACCTATTCACTCGAGACTCGAAGATAGATACCCAGGTTATAATTATCGGGAATACGAAATCCGGCAAAGTGTTCCACTCTTTAGCTGTGCGCATTATAAATGTGCTAGCAATACGCTTTGTGCGCACTGGTGGAATATCTACCATAAAATTATGACGCTTCGCCGTGTATCTTGTCGTCCGATGGTAGAATGGGGATGGGAATTAAGTTGTGCAATTCCAAAGCACACTCGCCGAAATGTATCCGGTAAAAAACCCATAAACTGGCAACTTTCCGCCGATGTTCAAGGCTAAATAGTTTTTGTTTGTAAAATTAAATAACAAAATGTTTAATTTCATAACTTTATTAAAAAATAGGGAGAAATATATATGTATGTCTCTTTTTAGTGTCGGCTGTGTCAGACACTTTTCCCCGCGTATCTCCCAACCACCAAAGCGCGGTAAGAAACTTCGTTCGAAAACTGTGATTGAGGGCTGCAATTTAAGTTCGTTGAACTATTCATGTGTAATCGATATAAATTGGAATCGGAACGAACTGAAATTACACTCCACTCGTCGTAGTATTAGCAGTTAGTGTTAAAGTTCCAATAACCTACTAACATCGAGTCGAGTTACATTCAAGCGTCGAATCGTTTACAAGCACGACCACAGTTCAGTGTTTGGTTACAATGTTAACCGTTCACGAGTCGGGTCTCTCTGTCGGAAGGCAGCAAACAATGTTTATGGGAATCAAAAGGACTTCCGACACAACAACATGACTATTATACATAATTATGATTATTTCAATTCAGATAATACGATTTTTTATCCGTAGGTACAAAATACTAAAAATAGTATTTGGGGGATCATAATATGTCACGTGGTTTTTGTTTTTATTGGTAAACTTACGTTATTTGATCCGTATATTACATAATACTGGAAGAAATTTACGTGATGGAGTTTGGTTATTATGTAAAATTGAACTGGATGATAAATAATAACTTGAAACGTGCATTTTGAGTTGCCACAAAAATACCTTAAACAGTTCTATCTGATGAAAACGCCATCTTGTTAAAGCGATTTTTAAAAATTGAAAAATTGTAAGAAGTTTGTTTAAAAGGCATACATACAGTGGCCTATATAAGTAAATGCAGTAATCAAATACTACTTATATTAGGTACATACTTATTGATCTATTTTTTTAAAGAGACAACGTTTTCTATAAGTTTATGATGGGATTTCAAACTGTCATGTAGTGAGTGTTTTTTATTCATAAATTTGTGCTGTTTCATCTCATATTGTGTAATACAGGTGGTATTTTGTATAATAAAGCTTGGTTATTTTTTGTGCACAAGTGTAAAGTGGATTGGAAATAATAACATGGATCATAAATTCTGAGATGCCACAAAAACTCCCTAGAAAGTTCTAACAAGGGAGCCACCATCTGTTTAGAATACTGAAATCATCATAAAACAGAACTTCTACATTCTCTCGATAATGGCAGCAATTGCTTTTAATATAGAGAACTAGTTACCAAGTTAGGAAGAAGAACGTTTGTATGATGTGGCATCTTTAACCAATTGTATGATGGTAGTTTTTATTGACATTGAATAATAAAAAGTCTATTGTTACTTTTATTTAGTCTCTAGCGGTCCCCGTTGTGCGGTATTTGCTTGTAAAATATTTGAATAAATATAAAAATGTACTATATACACACAACAGTTAGTTTACCTTGAACTTATTTGACTCATGTTGAAGGATTAATATCCATTTGTTTCACGTCGGCTCAGTTCTTGTGAGTGGGCGTGCGTGAATTATGCCTAAGCAATGTTTAACTTGCTTTATATTGGACCACTAGTAATTTTTCACAGCGCTACTGTATCAAAGACTATATGTTACAGTTTCTCTCTTTCATTTAAACAGTGATAGAGCGGGACTTCCCACTTCAGTATAAATCGTTAGAGATAGCCGCGTGTTGCGTTTATTTAACAACGAAGCCGAGTTTAGAAATAAAAATGAGTTAATATATTATCTATAGAACGTTGGAATATTTGCATGTTATAGGTTTCTCGATATTATATATATATATACAGTATAAATATTAATAACAATGTATTAACTGAAAATTAATTCAAAACCTCTAATGAACTAAAAAAGGACAATTCACGAAAAGGTTTAATTATTTTTTGTGATCGGCCTCTATTAAAAAGCAACTAAGTATTATTTAAATTTAGTACAATTTTAGATTTAAACTTAATTAAAAAAAAACTTTGTATAGTTATATACGCAAGTAAGAAGTTACATTTTTCGGCCTAATAAAATAAAAATAACTCGTAAAACATTATGAAATTAGCCATCAATAATAATAAAGTAAATTAATTTAAAATTGTTTTTACACAACAAAAAAGATAACATGAATTTACTTTACCCATTTTTACAATTAATTCTAAATACAATACAGATATGTGAACTTATTTTAGGCGCCCACTACATTGACAAAAAGTACAAAATCGAAAATGTAATAAAAAATAAAATATAGTAAGTTATTACATTGTTTCAAATATTACTAATAATATAAAATAATAATTTAAATTAGTACAGATATAAATAACAGTAAACAAAAATAATTAACACTGTAACATTAAAGTAATGCATTGAAATTACCAGTATTTTTGCATTACAAATGCATATTAATGCGCGCTGTTAGCCAGTTTTTTAATAAATACAATGATGTGAAAACAGCTCTTAATTGTACCCTATAAGTACTAAACGCATCAAAAGAAGTATTATAACTTCAAAAATAGATTCAGAGGTGTAAAAGGCAAAACAAAAGAATGTTTGACATTTGTAGCTTAATGAATATTTAGAGAAGTCACCAACACTTATGCAAAGAAGAGCATAATGGATCGCGTTTCCCATAATCAACATTTTAATGTAGGTACCTACCGCTATCATCATTCCGCACACATATGACATTCATACACGTCCGAACATAGTTTGGTGCGGTCAACTTGAGTTCATAATATGTTCGTTTGACTACTACATAACAAATTTTTTAAATGAAGAACTGCATTTATTCGAGTATCTGATTTATTTTTCTCAGTATCTTCCAACAGTAGACGATGTTATCCTACAATGTCTTATATATCTACGTAAATAATAAAAATGAAATGCTGGTCGTTGGTAACGCATCACATGAGAAAGGTTCGACCGATTTTTTGCTATTTTTTATTTCAAAATATTTGTAATAGTCCGAATTTGTTTGCTTTTTGTTAAGTAGGAAAAATTTCCTAGCAAATTCTCAAATTCAACAAAAACTGAACGATTTTTTAGGGTCGCAGTCAACAAGGATTATCCGAAATTAAATCAAATAAAATCATGAAAAAAGAAATGTTTAGGGTACTTCCCCTATAAGTAAAGTGAGAATTTTTTTTCTCGTCTATCCTATCGTGTGGGATATCGTTGATTAGATCGTTCAAAAATATTGCGGGTGTGAAAAGCATTTTTTGATTCAATTGCGAACCCGTTTGTGAAATAATAAGCTTTAAATAGATAATGAAGTTAAAAGGAAAACTATCACAGGTAAATAGGCTTTACAAATTAACGAGTAATAGTCAATCAACTTATAAAATGTACTTGCATTAGTAATTTCGCACAAACTCCATTGAAAATTACTTAAAACCTACTCTTAAATCTGCATACTGTGACGGGTAACTACGGAACACTTGGCCCGACACGCACTTAGCAAATTTTTCCTATCCGTATAATGTTTCAACTAAAGACTCACGATTCAAAGGATGGACATGCGTAATTCTACTTACAATGGACATGGAAATGTTATCAAGAAAAAATGGAATAGGTCACTAGCTATGGTGTGCTGTGGTCGTGTTATTGGCTATTGGGAAAGGCAGAGCAACGTCTGCCGGGCCAGCTATAAAACTTACGCAATTTCTGATTGGTTTAAACTTAGCAACTCTGGAAGTACCTATTACATTTGAAAAATTATTTTTGCTTCTTATAGTCTATTTATAGATATCTGTTAAAGGCTATAGTATAACTACATGAGCTTAAACAGCAGAGCATTAGGTTGCCTGTCCACTAATGCGGAGCGAGGCTACGGAACTTTTATTGAAATACAAATTCCTAATTACAATATTGAAGAATTTTTTTTCGTAACATGGAATAAAAAATTTTGTTTTCATTTTGTTATATTTTAGCAACTTTTAGTTGGTCTATAGTACTTGCTGTTGCAGATTAAGCTACTGCAAGCTCAAAATAAAAATAAATAAGTTCGCTAGGTTGCGGCGGCAAATGATCGGACATGTGTATTTGTATTTAGGAATTCAGAATATCTTCTTATAAGCTAATATATACATAATACATCTTAGAATGCTCATTATAGCCGTGCCCAACTGGAGAAAAAAGAAAAAAAAAAATTTTTTCTCAAAAACTATTGACTTGATCAAAATTTATCCAAGAAAAAAAGTTAAAAATACACCTCGGAAATATTAGCTACTTTGCATCTAAAGAACTCAACCGGTGCGGCGGCGGACATGTTTCTTATTATTTGATATTCAGAACATCTTAATCTACAATCAAATCTAAACTAGAAGCTGCTCAACTGATAATTTTTTGACTAATAAAATAACACTTGAATTTTTCCAATAGATAAATTTAATTATTTTGTCTCGAATTCTATTGACTTTATATCGAAATTTATTTAAGAACAAACTTATTTGAATTATGATCGATCATCCTTGAAAATAAAACTTAGATTGAAATTTCGACTTTCGATGCCTATTTCATTGCGAATCCTGAACCACTATGAATGACTCGCAATACAGCTCCACAACCTCGCTCAGCTTTCTCGCTCCGCATCAATGGACAGGCAACCTTAACCATGAATGTAAAGGAATCTAGCAAACTATACGAAGTACAGAAAGTAAGAACAAAAATGGCCTACACGGGAGTAACGATCCCAGACGAAGCGCATGCCTCCGATGATTTCAGTATTTCAAATTTCTGGCTCCTTTGTTAGAATTTTCCATAGAAATTTTATTTCCAATTCACTTCACTTGTGTAAAAGTGCCATCAATATTACATAATATATAGTTGAATAACAATTTACGATTAAAAAATAAAAAGTCTGATATGAATGAGGTATAATATCGATTATAAATTGTTGGCAAATTGTATCGATCATTGTTATGCACAACTCTCATTAATTCAACTCGCGTAACTAGGAGTGAGCAACTGTCATTTGTCATCAATCTGTCAAGAGCCGTATTCAGATATTTTGACCATTAACTTTTCAATCTTGTTAAATGATTAAACTTTTTTTATCAAAGCGTGTCCTTAAATGTTTTTTTTTAATTATAAATATGGCAAACACTCCGCATACTAAAATCAAATAAAAACTCTACATATATTTGTCACACTTGACATTGGCGAAATTGCCTAAATATTGAAAAAAATACATATTTAATCTAAATGTAATTTAATAACTTTTGAGCAATTCTACATTTTTTATTATAATCATTAAAATTTTCTTATCATGATAAATTGAAAGAAATATCCCAAATGTTATTTTAATTTAAATAAAATATATTATAGTTGTTTAAACGATGACCTATATTATATTATATCCGGTCAAAGCTCATTCTAAGTCAAGTGTCTACTACCAGAGACCTTTGGCGAAAGGGATAACCTGCCACCACAGCTTTTTTCGCTTTTTCCGATTTTAACAACCTTAAATGACCTTAAAACAGTAGTGTTAAGGGTCAAAATTCAACTGAAAAGGACTTGAAATCGAGTTCACTCTTATTTAAATAAGGCAGTCGTGCGAGAAAAGGATGAAAGGATTGTCTGTTTGAAGAGTGAATAGGACAGTTGATGGCGATGTTGCCACGCTTTTGGCTAGTGTTGGGATTTTGTGGCTGGTCGTTTTGTCGCTATTTTGAAATGGAAAGTGATTGATTTTAGCTCGGATATTAACATTCAATGGTTCATAGACTTTGATATTTTTTTAATAGTAGAAGAGTTGCCTTATGTGTATTAGCTTGGAAGTCTTAGGTTCCATATTTGGTAGAAGTTAAAATTAGTGGTTGCTGGTAAAATAAACCTTAGATTTCGACTTCTGTTTGTCCTTATCAGCTAATAATTGTTATATTTTATGACTCAGCATAACGTACCATCACGACTGTATCCACGTAGGCTTCGGCAGGGGTGTACATTAATACACCCACAGTTCGCCGGGTATGTTTTTAAGGTCCCATGTAATAAGGGGTGAGCCTATTGCCATTAATCGGACAAAAACCAAACTCCGCGCTGCTATTGAAAATTTCATAGAAAAACCCAATAATCACTTTGCTCGACCTGGGAATCGAAATAAAAGATAATCTACTTTATTGATATAAATATAAAGTGTATATATTTGTTTTAATGTTATAGTATTATGTGACCATTTTTTGTGTATATAATATAATTAATATATTATAATTATGTTGCGTGTTTATTTGTTTACTTGCATATGGCTCGAGCGGTTTGATTCAATTTTATATTTATAGTTTTACTTTCAAGTTTATCTAGATAGTGAGTAAAACATGAGTTTTTTTTTTTACTAATGACTATATAAATAGTGATTTAAAAGTGATATTTATTCTTTCATAAAAATCATAATCTTCATTAAATTATTCGTTATCGTTTTGTTTCTGAAACAATAAAGTTATTAGTCAATATAAGTACAATATCTTACATGAATTAATGTTGAATTTAATTTATTATTGTTACGTTGTATTAAAATAGAAAAGTATCGATGTCCTAATAAACGTCCCTATCGTCCAGATGGCGTCGACAGGCACTACGAGCCGACAACTTGAATTCGGCCTGTTCGGAATTCCTCGCGTCGCCTTTGCCTCTTGTGCGCATGCGTACTGCGCGTGTTTGAGATTTTGGCTATTTCTTTTTTTTAAGTGGCAATCTATCATAACTATAGACGTTGTTTTGATATTGGCAGCATCATTCACTAAACTTTCATAAAATAAAACGCAATCGCAGACATACAGAATTTTAAGCAATAATGCCTTAGTGGTAGCGTGTATGAAAACCGCGTCTATTCACGTGAATTCAAACTCCTAGAATATGCCTGAGTCTTCGATGGAGAAAAATATCGCTATGAAATCCAGCATCCTGATAGAGAATTTTCTAAAACCCACCTGACCAGCTACTACCCTCAAATTGAGTACTTATAGGTAGGTAAGTTCTGCTGCACTTAAGAGATAGTTCCTTTCACTAGGCTTAGCGTGTTAATTAGCATCTTAGACCACGTCGTAACTTAACATCAGATGAGATTTTGGTGAAATTCTAAGCTGATTAAAAAATTGAATATAATTGATAATATTTAATGTTATTTTTACTGAAATATCTTCATTGTTATCATCAGCTTGTATTTGTATACTGCTGGACATAGGCCGCTCCAGGGATCATCCTTGGAACCGATCTTCAGTTCTTCCTTTCGAATCCAGTCACCCTGCACAGGTCGTTGCTCCGTCTGGGAGATAGGCTTCGTTTGCTTACCCCATTAGTTATAAGTTCTTCAGCATATGTGGTACCAATCCACTGCCACTTCAGCGAGTTCATCCTTTGAGCTATGTCGATAACCCTCTTTCGCGGTCTGATTAGATCATTTCTAACTATATCCTTTAACTGAAATATCCATAATATATTTTAAAAAAAATGTGTGCAATTCACACGTGGTAGAAGTGAAACCTTACACTTATGTTTTTTAATTCAAAAAATGATCAAATACACACTAATTTAAATTTTATGAAAATGTATATACAAGTACTACAATACTATTCACAATATCATTTTCAATCAATGCACATTTGAAATATCCATGGTAACCAAACACAATATCAAGCAGTAAAAGAATGACATAAATGTTGTCTTAAAATTTTTTGTTTCGTGCCTTTTTGGTGAGGTAATATAATTCATTATTACGTGGCATTCTTTTTACTGTCGCTTTCGCTTTTTAGTTTCATCGACTTTCAAATCACAACGATGCTACAGAAGTTTTCACATTCAAAAATATTAATCCATTATTTCATCATATTTCTTTGTAAACCAGTAGAATGAGATATGTGTGATGATTTGTAAACACCTTACTATTTCTTTTAACGGTAGTATACTGTTATAATCTTCCCGTCTAATAAAACTCTCCATTCACCCACACACATAAGCATATCTTTCATTAACGTTACGTCATTTCAAAAAATTTACGTTTTACCTTTTAACAGATCTTAAATTCCGTCCAACAGATATCTCCGTGTTAATTGTTTTGGTGAAAAAGTTGGGGGCGAATGCTTGCTGACCAATTGACGCTATTAGCTTGGATATAATGCACAGGGTTTTGTGTGGGGGTGGCTCGATTGACTGTTGAATGGCTATCGAGATTACATAAACATGCTTATTGATGAAAATATATATATGGAAGACTAATGCTTTATCCGTGGAATTGCTCGCAAAATAGTCGAGTTGTTATTATTAAATGAATTGTTAAATACCAATTTTCGTAGATGTATCTTCAAAAATTACGGATTTTCGTACAAACTTTCATCCCCATTTTCATCACCTTCAGGGTTTACTTTCCAAAAAGCCTTCGTAATTTCCACGGTCATAGTCCCAAAATCCCAAAATTTGGGCTATGCGTTAGTTATCCTTTTTACATGGAAGGCAACGTGAGAAAGGAATTTTGTATAATCTTACAATTTCACCAGGATGTATCTGTACAATTTCACCTTGATGCTCTGTAACCAAATTAAAAAGAGATTTGGTAATCAAAGGACAACAATAAACGTTAGAAATTCAAAGGGTAGTGGAGGTACGGTCATCAAAATGTATAGCTTAGATAGCCAACAAAATCGTACAAAGAGTAAAAGAGATAGATACACTAAGATATCCCCAACGTAACTTCAATACTTTAATGTTCCTTTGTTTGTCTTCTATGCGTTCCTAAAACTATAACCAGTTTACTATAGATGTCTATAGACTTCAATTTCGAAGATAACAGGAAAAAAGTCTCGGGCACAGGCTAGTTTTTTTAAGGTCCTTTTGGCCTTTTACTAAATTGGTACATCTGCGATTATACCAATAATGCCCCCTGTGTATTCTTAGAGGGCCTTTTGTTAATTTGTTTTCTAATTATCGACGAAATTATTTTGCTTAATTAAGTACAACCTAGTTATCAATATATATTATTTTCAAGATATTTGTTGTTAAATTATTTAGTGCTGTAAAATACAATTTGAACCTTAAAAAAGGCATTTTTATTACATAGATAATAATATCGCGTTCAATAGAATGAGCAGTATTTTCTTGGCGTTTACTATCAATTAGTTTAAAAATAACTAGCCCTACAGACGTCCTGGTTTTTTCAATACTCAATAATTCTAACACAGCGTTAACTAATTCGATATTTTTCCCCAAAAACTCTTCGAGGATCATAACGAGTAAAACAAAACAACAATTACGCACAACTATTGTTCGAACCGTAAGATGGTGATGAGTTAATAAAAATTCCAAAAGAAAAAAAAAAACAATTTTAGTTTATCCAATATTTTCCAATGTTATATGAGTAACTTTTTCAATTTTCTTTATGAACCTTATTCTGACTATGACATTAAAAAAAGGATTAACCAATTCGGTCCAGCCCTTCTCAAGTGGTTCCCTTTTTACGACTTTCCGCGCAGTTTTGTGACATCTCAGAATTCATGGTACATGTTGTTTACTATTATTTTCAATCCACTTGTGCATAATAACCAAGCCAGATTATGCAAAATTCCACATATTCAAGCGGTCGCCCTGTGGTCGAAATTCGACCAGCGACTTTTTAATCATAAACTCTTTTCTGTTTGACATTTACAGTATGAACTTAAACAATGAATATTATATCACTTGCTATTCACTTTTCATTGAGTGACAATGTCAATATTTTGGGAGGTCTAAGTTCAATGGCATTGGTGAAGTTAGGGTTCGCAGACTTAATTTAATTTATTTAATATATTCGTAATAGATATTATAGATAAATTTTAGCTTTCTACACTCCTTCTCCATATAAACTTTAACCATGCCAAATCTCACAGTCTTCTGGCTGTGTCCCACGGTTTGGTTTGTATGTACCTTTTTTTCTTTTGTTTTCCGGGACTTCTATCCTACTGATTATATCAGTCACATTGTACCCAATCCATACCATCATCAAATCAAGAGAGTCGCCGATGAGCCAGCACTACCAGGTCGTACAACATCTTGGCTTCCTCCGAAGACGTTTCCGCCAAAATGCAGTGAAAAATGCCTATGTTTTGACAGTTTAAACTCATATTATTCATCAGTGACTCCCTTTGAATCCTATTTTTTCATACTCTGCTAGTAAATGATGCACGTCATCGATCCTTCCACATACACTACAGTTGGGTGACTCTGTTTTTCGCATTAGATACGTAAATCTTCCCGATGGATAGTGCCCCGAACGAAGTCATAATGCTATCTTTATATATGGTCGACTTAAATAACATTCACTAAACCAAGGCTTATGAAGAGGCTGACACTGTAATGTCTTATACCAAATACCTTTTTCTTTACTTCTTTCATCAAAATATTCACTCCTATTTTCGTTTTTTTTTTTTTTTTTTTAATTTTGTCATAATTTACCAATAATCGACTTTAACCTTCTTTAATATACCCTGAGTTGATCCTAATTTTGCACTACGGTCAGCCTCTTCATTACCCTTGATACAAACATGAGACGGAATCCATTGCAATATCAAAGACTGATTGTCAAACTGTTGTTTATATATGTGGTCTAAAATATTATAGGCTATTGACGCGCCTCTGTAGTCAGAGGTACATCGAACTAGATGCTGAAGTGCACTTTTGCTGTCGGTTAAAATTACAACTTTTCTAATATTATTTTTAATTATATAAGTTATTGCCTCTGATATTGCATTGAGCTCCAATGACATGTTTAATACTTATTACTACTTGTATTCAGATTGCCAGATTTGTTGACGTTTATAGTCACTGCACCGCTCCTAAAGGTCATAGCGTGATGAGAGTTAACTTATAACCTTGCTCGATAAATAGATTATAAAATCAGGCAAACAAACCAACAACAAGAGAATTTTTAACAAAAAAGAAAATCAACATCAATGATTTTTTGGAGTTCCCTGGTGTATTTTCGAAGTCAAAGGTCCAACGCTAATGCTAAAATGGGATCATCCTTGAGGTATCCCCTTTCCAATGAAAAAATAATCATCTAAATTTGTTCATAAGCAAAGAAGTTCGAATTAAGAACCTCGTTCTATTTTTATGTCGGTTCCAACACAAATTAGCTTTATTATTAGGATATAGATTAATGATCAAACAATACGAATTCATAAATAACATGATACAATTTTAAAAAGGAAAAAAATCTGACCGCAACAAAAATACGAAAAAACAAACAAAAACAAACTTTATTTTTCTATTTTTGCTTTTTATTTGATTCAGAGACATCGTACTTATATATTATATAACCTTTGTTACTCCCACAATTAAAGACGTATGCTAAATAAAATCCATCTAGCCGTTTAGTCTACAGGGCGTGCCAAAGAAATAGACATACATACCAGCGAAAAACATAACCCTCCTTTTTAGCAGACTGCTAAATAAATAACTTTACCAAAACGTGTTGTCTTATTTTTAATCTACCATAATCAAATATGCAGGTAAGTTTTTAATATATGCTCAAAAAATATATAACTTCCAGTCGTCAAATAAAAATATTGTCGCAGCGGCGCGGCGCGGCGGTCATAACGTTTATAATTTTATAACGTATTTTAAAATATAATAAAAAATACCCTTCTCTAAGAAGCAACACAAAAGGGTCACACATATTTTTTAAGCCATAAACGTTGTAAGGTCAGTAGTACCAGTAGCCGGGAATGTTTGCTCAGCCATTAACACCTGGACGCTCTAACCGAATATTCAAGCCGGGATGTGCCGGGATATTTTGGGGATGCCAGTTTTTTAAATTTTATTTACAACAAAATATGCTTTTAATATTATAAATACCAAGTATACACTAAAAAAACTTCATCCTAACATTAAGCAAACGATCACATATTAATTATTATCTAAATTACATTTCACAAACAAAATCTCTTTTAGAATATATTTTTGAGTTTCTTTTCGTATTTTTGGAGAATCATTTTAGTACTAACATTTAAATTTATTTCAATGCTGATAGCATACCCTATATAGCATCATTATGTTTGTATTAATTTATTATTACTAAAACCATATGTTTTACATTGTTATACAATATAGTTTCCAGAGCACTTTAAAAAGCATTTATTTAAATAATTATTGTGCAATATAGAACATAATATTATACCTGGTTTTATCTTATTAATGAAAATAAAGTTGTAAAATAAACTTCCCGTATCATTAATCCTGCCTACCAACCGAACCCGTAGATATTATGCTAGTAAATCCTACTATTGATTTTTAGGGGTTATGGGTTGGATTTGTGTGATTAGTAATTGCGATTATATTTTACATAATATAACTATATTATGTTTGTTAATTTTCAATTATTTTATTTTGTATACATGTGTATTTGCATGAATATTTAGATTTTAAATATAAATTTAAAATACATATCTGTCACCACAGTTATTTGATATTTATCCAGCACCCAATAAACATTAATTAAAATGGATAAGTAGGAAATTTATAGTATTTTTCTTAAATAAAATTACAGCAAAGTTTTAAAATCCTACGTGTAGAAAACAAACTTATAATTTTTGTAAATATAGATAATCCTGATTTTTTCCGAAGATTATAAAATAATACACATAGAAAATGCACAAGTTTAATATCTAAATATACAATAAGGTTCCTGATAGAGGATTAAATAGAGGTGTTTATCAACTTAGTACGCTGTACTACCATATTAAGGCATATATATATAAATATATATGTAATCATAAATGCACGGTATTGGCAATTGCTTACTTTACCTCTGTGGTGGAAGAGTCTTCTATCATATTTTTTTTGTAAAAGAGAATATTTATTCTTGTAATGAAAATTATTTCAACAATGAAAGAGAAAACTATGAATTACATTTGTTCAAAAGTAAATACATGATGTTTTTTTTTAATAGTGATAAAGTTTGTAGTAACTGGTAACTTGTCTTATTAGTTTCTAATGTAAATAAATGATATAATTATAAAGGAAATACATATTTTTTATTTTGTAGAGTTTAGTGTGCTGTATTACAATCTGCAAAATTGCATTAATAGTTTTATCATCTTTAAATTTTAACAATAATTTTAGGCAAATGTAATAAAATGGCAACACAGGCACAAAATAAAAACAGTTTTAACGTATCCCAATGGAAAAGTATTGTCTTAGCCGCTCCGGGCTCAATATATGGTGTGTTTGTACTATAATTTAAAACAGAAATACACCAACGGTATGCATCACTAATTATAGAAAACGTCTAATTTGAACAATGTTCATAAACGGCTGGTTCCGCAGTTATATTGGTTTAATTTCAAACGCAAGTAAAACGTAAAATGGAAAGCTGTTGCGACGCTATTTTGACAATTTAAAGTCACTATAATTTGTGTGTACATTTAGTTTGTATATTTGTAAACGATTTCTACAGTGTACCTTTGTTATTGACGTTTATTTTTTTAAAAGAAATTCCCTACTTAAAGTCTTTTGGGGAGGTACATTAATTACATGAGGTATTTTTTTGTATGCTCTCGTTGATTTTCGGTAAGATGTAGAACTCCCTTCACCCTTACGTGAGATTTAGCCTATAGTTTTTAAATAATTAAATTTATCTAGTATGTTTAATGTTCATGTATTTTGATTAATAACATTAAATACCTTAGTGTTAATACTGATATATTCTATAGAAATCCTGGACATGTGCAATATTTAATACAAAATTATTCATCTATTTATAATTATTTATAAACATGTATATTTTCTAAACTAAAAGGGTGACTTGAGATTTTTATTGTTTAAATAATATTTGGCGAGTATTTGCCAGAACTCTCCTACCATTTTATTAAGGTACAATTGAAATCTATTTTAGGTAAGTATAAAATTAATTTATGTAAATAATTCTTTTAAGGCAATACTAATTTTAGTAGGTTGTCGTGGTTGTTGTTCTGGTGTGGTGTAACTAAAATGGATCAGATCAGGAATTATTTTATCAGAGGAAGTCTTAAAATAGCACCAGTCTCAGAGAAGTTGAGGGGTTATAGGCTAGCGTGGTATGTTAAGTATGAAGGTGGATGGCTATAGAAGAGGAAGACCGAAAAAGGTATGGATGGATTGTGTGAAGAATGATATATGTATAAAAGGTCAGTATTTATACTGAGATGATATTTGATAGAGTAGAGTGGAAGCAGAAAACATGTTGTGCCGACCCTACTTAAGTAGGACAAAAGGTTAAGAAGAAGACGAAGTAAGTTGTCGATACTTGATTTTAGTAACAATAAGTAAGTAGATCCATAATATCAAATATTTCTGTAATTCGATACATCATATTAACAACTAAATATTTTTCGCTTTATTTTATTTAAAATTAATGGTACTTTACGATTTCCTTTATTAACACTTTAAAATATTTTTAGAATCTGCAAAAAAAAAATACCTTGTCTAAGAACTATTCCAACTCAAATAAAAACGAAATATTTTAGACGATTATGATATTAAGGCTACGAGAACACATAATCGCAGTCAACCGTTTTGGGTAAGAATCAGTTTTCAAGAAATCAAAAAATCATCCCACGTACGTCGAAGGGAGGGCGGGACACGTACAGACGAACTTACAGCTAACCAGAGAACGCTCAGGATGTTGTATCATCGCACTAAAACATTTTTATTATTAAAACTGTGATCTCGACTGTGCCAAGTTAAACGCTGAAGCGAGTTAATGTAATGCATTAGCGCTGTAAATCACTATTTTATAATCTACTTCACTTGTGCACAGTAATATGTAAACTATGTACATCACGTAATATCAAATATTACAAATTTATTAATTAAAGAAAAAGCTTTCACACGACAGAAGCATTACACTGATGGTCTATCGTAGCAGATTTTTGGTGAGGGTGAGGGGGTCTTACAGCCGTAAAAACCGGCCATTAGCGACGCACAATCCTGCGGCCGTACCCTCCCGTGCCAAAAATCATCTGCGACAGATCGTGCAGTCTTATGGTACCTACATCAAGTTCCTACCACAGACTCTTTAAATTGTTTTTTTTTTTAATGTAATGTTAAGTTACGATGTGGGTAAACCTACTGGGAGGACTGGTTCTCAAGTGCAGCTGCCGGAATACACCTATAGGTGCTTGGCACCAGATTTTCAACTTGAACGTGACAGCTAACCAAACAGGTTTTAGAAAATACCTTACCACCATGCTACAATTTCATCACGATGTTTTCCTTCGCCGAAAGCTCATACTCATTGCAGGGATTCGAACTCACGTCGATCGACGTGGTTTCCGTGCTCACTACCACTGAACTACCGTTGCTTTAAAATGCTTAGCTAATGCTCAAAGCAGAAATATGTCAATAAAAAAGGTTAAAAGCTGAGCAACATTCCGTTTGCTGATATGAAATAGGACAACTGAATACATTCGTTGAGTGTACTTTGTACTCAAGCATTGAATAGTAAAAAGCCATTATAGGGACTGTTGGGTTTTTATTAATGGCAACACGGGTTCAACAGGTTCGATGAGCCTAGCACCATCTCTGCAGTTGATGTGAAATCGTTCAGCCGTTACGATAACCGAAATACTCGCGCACGCAATTTATTGTAAAATTAAAAAAAACTGTTATAAAACTGTGCCGTGGATGCTTGAAACCATCTCTGGAGTGAAGCCACGTCCCGGGACACAAGATCTGAATCACGACAACCTAAGGAGAGTGGAACCGTGCACATGCCATAATTTTTTTAATATTTCAAATTTTAAAACTGATCTATCGAATCACACAGCGACTTTATGAACATCAACGCTTATGAAATAGAAATATTAATAACCGTAGTAAATGTTAGGAGCATCAAAAGTGAAAAGAACGCTTTGAAATGGTTATAGAAATAAAAAATATGAAGGTTCCCAAAAATGATGGATCATCCTCTCTGCTTACCATAGTAGGGGCGTAGAGTAATGATAACAAATAACTGAGAAGTGTCCTTAAATCACGGTGCCTTGTTTTCATTTTTGATAGTTTTCAAGTTTCCCGACGTAGTGCTGCATGTAGTGCAAATATTGTTATGCAAGTAATGAAGTCTAACTATTGTAAACAAATATAATGTGGAATTACAATTATTTGAATTTCAATACAGTGTAAAGCAATGCATGATATGGATCTAGCTTAAACAATCTATTATTTGTATTCTTTGCATTATCTCACTGACGAAGTGCAGTGATTAAATGCTGATACTTGACAGTCACTTGGCATCGAATACGATATATCTATCACTTTGATAGCCATATAAAATGTTAATTTATTTAAGGTAAGTTACATGAAAGTTTATTCGAGGTAAATTGACTAAATTTCAAATATATTATAAACTTAGCTTTTCCCGCTAAATCGCCTCTGAGCTTTTTATACTATGTCAGTGTATCCTCCTTCAGGTACTAGATTATCTATATATCAAATTTCATTGTAATCGGTTTAGTGGTTCGTTAGTGAAAAGTAACAAACAAACAGAATCTCATTCGCAGTTTATAATTTTATTATTGATGAAAATTATTTATCGACGAAAGAAGGTTTGAAGGCGGTAAAACCAATTAATATTTATTTTTTTATTTAAATTACCAATATTTATTAGTTTTAATTCGTTGAGTAGATACAGTAAATTATGTTTTACTTAAAAGTGGCTGCGTTTACTTACATGTACAAACACCGAGCTGTATGACTATCTTCACCACAATAAAAGAAAGGGTTTTGCAAGTAACTTCGCAGGGTAGAATTTTTGTTACAATATACGCGTGCATCGTATAAAATGACTTCAAATTTCTTTCATAAAGCGTCTAAAGAAGTATAACTTCAATAAAAAATATATTATTGGCCTAACCATGTTAAACATTATTAGAAGTACCTACCTTGTAAGCAATAATCGCAAAATTTTATGCATTGTACTGGCCTTCCGCGCAGAGTTCTCAGTAAGCCGTATCTTCCGAATTTATCATCCACGTTCATCTCAGTTCGTGTGCGCTCCGTTCAACAGCATGTCTCTTCTAGGGGTTATGAGAGAATTGCTCGACGTCCGTGGCGGTTAAGTTTTTAAATTTTTGAAATGCATTTTGTATGCCCATTTTTGATAATGAAAAATTAATATTTTTTTTAATTTCAGGTAAGCTTGTGGTCTCGTACGGGAACTTAGTAAGTTTAATATTTTAAACTTGTTTAAAGATGAAGGTGTAGGATAATATCTTGATGAAACTACAATATGTTGGTAAGGCTTTTTGTAATGTCCACCTGGCTAACTACCACCCTCAAGTTAAAAATCTGTCGCCCAACATCAATAGGTATGTTCTGGTAGCCGCACTTGAGAGCCAGTCTTCCACTTGGCTTAGTGTATTACCATCTTGGGCCACATCGTCACTTAAGATCAGGCGAGGTTGTGGCCACAACGCTAAACCTATAATGATAAAAAACTTTAGTTAAGATATTACACTAAAAAATAAATATAATATTATTGGTAGAAATATCATTAACATAATATTTAATATAACATTGTTTTACGACAATACTGACCTCCATTTACACATAAATATTAAAGGAAATAAATTAACTGTCACATATTATAATTCGTGTCTGTTATGCATAGACAAATATTAAGCAAAAAGTCGATTATAGTGATTTATTGACCGAATAATAAACAAATTTCTTAGAAAATGAAATTAAATATTATAACAAGTTCTGTAGTCTAGAACAGATCTAAACAAGGCATTATAAAATAAAATAAAAACCAATTATACAATTAACCTATTTATTCAGACCATTCTTCGGATTAGTCAGATCGCGACTTCTTTACAATCGCGGCAATAGCCGAGGCCGAGGTCCGGCCATATTGGCACCCTTGCGCGCATGTTGCCCACGCTTTCGGGGCTGAGTGCCTTAAGCGCTCGCCCCCAAGTCCGGTAAAGCTGTAAAAGCTATCAACGGCTCTATTTTCGGATAGGGCCCCTCAGGCTAACAGTAAAGACAGTTCGAAAAAAAAAAACATTCTTCTGCCATAAGTTGGTGAGGTATTGGGTATACTAGGGGTTACAATGTTCTTGCAATATCACTGAAGTAAAAGGATACTAAATTTCAAATGAATCAGACATGTAAAAGTGGTTCACATCCCTTCATTAACCAGAAAATAGCTGATGATTTAGTATACAAACACCTAAACAGGATTTTTGAAATAATAGCTAAAGAGTACTCTGGTTCAAGAAAACTTTAAAAGAAAAACAAAGTAGACCAAAACTTGTTCATTCGTTTGGGAATTACGACGCATATTAAACTTATAACGCTCCCTCTGTTTCGAGGTTATTTTTTTTTTAATTAAAACAATACCATATATTAAAAAAAATGCTTTTTCTTGTCAAAAATATTAAACATTAATGACAAGTGTAAACTCAAATAAGAATGACGTTTAGTATTCAGTCCGCGGTTCACGAGACACTCGACTCTTCGTATGAGAATTTTTTCGCTTATTTTTATTGCTTCTAAAATATTTGGTATTAATTAATTCAAATTTCAACGTTATAACGTATTACTGTGAGTTGACTCACTATGCAAGGTTAGAATACAAGGCATCTTCGATCTTGATCTGTGGTTGTTAGGATGAAATTTGATTGGACGTCTGAGCAGTTTGAAAATGTAGTTTAAGTAGAGATTATAATGCTAGTCATCGGTGAAATTTAACACTATCATGAGAAGAAATCAAGAGGAATATTATATACTATTAGGCTATATTCGTTTTGCGGTATTCAGAAATAGTGTCCTAATGTATTATCGTGGTTGCCTATTTACTGAAGGTGGACTATTTTACTTGCTTATTCTTTCTTGTTCAATGAAAATGTTCCTCATTAACTTACTGAAAAATTCATAAGTGCAATGATTTTAAATTACTATCGATAAACCGTATGATGATAATAATCTATACTAATATTATACAGATGAAGAGTTTATTTGGTTGAATACGCTAATTTGAGGAACTACTGGTTCGAATGTAAAAAATGTTTCAATGTTAGGTAGCCCATTTATCGAGAAAGGCTATCAGGCCATTTAACATCACGCTACGATCAATAAGAGCGGAGTATCAATGAAAAATGTTGGAAAAACGGGCAAATTTTGTTCCTTTTGAAAGTTTCCATTGCGTTTGCTGTATAAATAGATAAAAAAGATATGCAACAATCGTGTGTAATAGAATTATTTATCTTAAAAAGTTGTAAAAAAAAGTCCGCGATAGCTTTACTTTTACTTTTAAGTTTTACTCAATATAACCTTTTTTATGGTAATAAGATTTGTTCTAAAATAAAGAATTATTTGCGAAGGTGTTTTTATATACATGGTATTAATCCTTATCGAAATAAATACATTATTCATCACAACTATTTAATTTTGAATAAAATTGCCCATTACAGTAATTGATTTAAATTAATACCTTAGGAGATATCACTGTTTTAAAATAACTCGCCAGAAAAATAATGATAAAGTACCGCGTGCGCATTTTTATTATGCAGAATAATGTGGGAGGCGGGCGGCATCTAATAATACAGAGCTATGACCCACTCTGTCTAACCGTTTCTCTCTCTCTCAAAAGGTAGGCTCTCGGCCCCGAGGGCTTTAATGTCTGCTATACGTCTATATGCTAGTAATATCTAACTAGTACTAATAGGTTAGTAGTAGTTATTTGCACGATAAATAACAGAAAAAAATTATAAGTGTAAAAGTACTTCCTTTACTACGATCTTATGATATTTTTTTCTCAAAAATATCAATGTATGTAACAACGGTATCAGAAACTTTAAATTAAAAAAAAAAAACAGATTGCTATAAAACTTAAGCATGTAAGTAGTAATTGCTAATAAAAAAGACAAATTGATAAAAAAACGAATAAATTGTTCGCAACATAAGAGAAACAACAAAAAGCGAACAGCTCACTGACTAGTTATTGGCAAATCGAGTATTATTACGTTTTATCGACAATCGATAAAAGCGTGCGTGACTGTCATTGTGATAGATATTGTTGTAAAAGCGGTTCGCGGCGCAACACTAGCGGCCGAGTGTGTATTTTAGTTTTCTTATCTACTTTACCTTATTACTGACATAATAATTATCTTATTTTTTTTCTTTTTTTTATATACTGGCCTGTTATTGCAACTGATAAGTGAGATACGATCCGCGTACTAAAGTCTGTTGAGAGTTGGGAATCCAGAAAAGTGGAATCCCATAAACGCAAAGGTTTTAAAACTTATGAAAAACTTAATTGCATAAAATACGGCACGCGCCGTGACGCGGAACACGATCTAACTAATAATATAAATAAAAAAGTGAGTTTGTTTGCTTGTTTGTTACTCAATCACGTATAAACGGCTAAATGGATTTGGATGAAATTTGGAACACAGCTTTTTATTCAGGTATGTTTTTTTTGTTCATGTGAATGGAGATGAGGGTTCAGCTAGTGATATATAAAACAATACAGGGTAGGAATAAGGAAATAAATTGATGATGCAATTATATTACTGATTTAACTATACTCTGAAATATGAATCTTATTTTGTACGTTTCAGGAAAATTGATTTTATGTCATTTTTTTATCTACCATCACCCACTGGATCACCTTAATGGCTCTAATTTTCTCGAAAAATTAAGAAAGGTAGAGCACAAAGAATTTTTTTTTGGAGATTTCATTCTATTTCTGGCAGTCCGTCTGGTGGAATACCTACAACCCTACAATAGATAATATCCAAATAACTTTGTGTTGTGTTTTAGCAGTGAGTAGGGCTTACATAGCATAGTAAAATTTTTACGGATGCAACGCGTCACGAAAATGAGAGCGGGAGAGCGATTGAAACCGATTCAGAGAGAGTGAGAAAGGGCGAACGTAGCATGCAGCACGTAGCCATGGAGACAATGTGTAAACAGCGAGTTAAATTTATAAATACACATTTTGTGATAAATTTGTAAATCGTCCTATACTAAGCAGTTGTTCAGAGTAAGTAATATATTTGTTATCTTTTTGCTAATATACAGTTTTTTATGTTAATTCGTTTGAAGGTTAGGAAGTTTTAATATTTACAAATAACATTTTAATGTTCCTAACATAAGGTCCCTCCCTCTAAGTCTCGGAAATCTAAAGCTTTAGATTAGTATAAATATAAACGAGATTTAAAAACTAGTTTGCCAATAAAGTTTTACTTCTGACCTGTGTACTTTGTACGCACGCACTTTTTTTAGATATATAAATATATTTTTAGGTTATATTGCTACAAAGACTCCGTTTATCGTTAAAACGTCACGTGACCATGTAGATGACGACTTATATGAATTTACTCCCTATCCAAACATCCGTATAGAAGATTTCACTTCAAAAACCGCACGCGCCCCCTAAAAAAATCCAGTGCGTAAAAGGAGGCGTTATGCTCAATTTAAAAAAGATGGTTCGTTCCAATTTTTATAGTGTCAAGTTTCTGTGTGCACCAAGGAATTTTTCGAAGTTTGCGTAACTAATCTGAATTAAATTAGTAATGCTGCCGGTTGACGGTGAATCTTACATAGTAATACAATGCAATAGGAAAACTACAAAACTATAGGCCGTCTTTACCTTTATGGGTGGTAAAAGATGGGACCGCACGGTTTTGATACTTCAATTATATTTGAAATTTTGAAGTGAAACTTCTTTAGCATCGTTGTGATTTGAAAGTCGATGAAACAAAAAAGCGAAAGCGACAGTAAAAAGATAGCCACGCATTAACGAATTATTTTACCTCACCAAAAAGGCACGAAAAAAAAACTTTTTAGACAACACTTATGAGTATGGCATTCTGTTACTGATTGATAATGTGTTAGGTTACCATGGATATTTCAAATGTGCATGAATTGAAAATGATGTTAAGAATAATGATTGTGACTACTCGTATGTACATTTTCATAAAATTTAAATTAGTGTGTATCTCATAATTTTCTGAATTAAAAAAAAACATAGATGTGAAGGTTTCACTTCTGCCACGAGTGAATTGAACACATAATTTTTTTACTTGATGTTTTTGACGCTTAACTTACAAACATGTTTCTGAGTAGAAATACAATAGCCCATTAAATTTATGGCAACGAATTTAATTTCACCCTGTGTATTTTGAAGCGATGATGAATCAGAGGTAGCGTGTTTCAACAAGGCCTCGATCGACGCAGATTCGAAAATTGCAATCAGCTTACGCTTTCGGTGAAGGAAACTATCGTGATGAAACTATAGCGTGGGGATAGGACATTTTCTAATGCTCTTCTCGCCTGGCCTGGATATTGGCCTATATTAGAGAATCAGTCGCTCAGCATCTACGGGTGTAATCCGGCAGCTGCATATGAGCGCCTTCTTTGGGCTTAATACGTCACTATTTTCGGCGAGATCTTCAGGGAGCCTAGCTAAGTTGCCTTTCTACAATTGTTAACGCTGAGAAAAGACAAAAAAAACCATTACAGTATCTCAGAGTTAAGTAAGTGATCAGCTATGCTCCCAGGCTCACCCATATGATCACGCTAATCCTGTAAGAGACATTTCTGCAGTTCACACGAGGTAGAAGCAAAACCACCAGGAAACAAAAGCGATGCACGTGAACAATACGCCACGCTAGCTATGACGACTTTTCTCAAGGCTTAGTAATACGCAGGCGTAAAAATGTAAAAATAGACATACTAACTAGCACACGTAAAAAGAGGAGACAGAAATAGCACTGTATAATGTGTTATAATGTCTCATTCTCACACCGACTGAATCATAGAGACGTATGTGTTTGTCTTTTTAAGTGTTGCTATTTTTTTCATCGAGCTTCAAATCAAAACTGTAATAAAGAAGGTTTCACACCAAAAAAAACAGAAACAACTTTATACTCCTTGATAAAACTAGACAAAGGAATATACATAGTTTACAAACTCAAAGATATTCCTTATTAGGCATGACAATGTTCTATATCAAGATAGTTTCTGCTATTTATTCACCTTTAAAAACATATGTAGAAATATTATATTATTAGCTCTCGTATTCATGCAAGCTTTTGTTATAACGACCAAACAAAAAAGCTCTCCGAATGTTTTTATATCAACACCCTACTCAGTCCTTTTTAATATGGCCCAGTTTGATACGTTGAAGACAAAACAAAAAAAAATCGGCCCTTCTAACAGACGCGACGTGGCGCGGCGCACAGGTGGAATAGTTATGTTTGTTTGTTTGCTTGAAGTGTTAATGTAAGTCTTAGCACGTAATAGTGTATGAATTATTGAAAAGAAAAGTGTACTAAAGTGACATAGTATTAGGAATGCTGTGTTATCATTGTCTGACGATTTTTGGTAAAGAAATGCAGTTGTGACACGTCATAAATTATTTTGGGGAGGCGGGGCGGTATTTGTTTTATTTTTGTGACGAAGCTACTTAACGCGGCATGGGAGCTAAACTGAAAAAGTGTCCGACCCTAAAAAACCATACAATTCAAGGATTTTTTAAATTCAGTCTTAAATGGCTCAGCTGTGTTATGACCAGATTTGTATTTCTGTTCAAAATTGAATGTACTGAATAACTTTATAATTTGTCCATATTTTTATTATAATTACCATTACCATTTTTTTAAACTTTATAAACAAAAATTAAAAAAGGAATTATATTAAAAAAAAAACAAATCAGCGGGGTTCAAATCATCGACCACTCGTACTGTACATACAATAGTTCGTACAAGGCTAGTCGTCACATTATTATTTATAGGTAGCGAAAGAAACTTTGTTACTACCAGGTGTCCCACGACACCTCTGGTTTTTTTTAAATATAGCACGGCAAAGGTATTTCTGATTGTAAACTGCATGTTTAAAAATTAAAGTAAATTATTGAGTAATATTCGTCAATAGATAAAAGCCTAAAGCAATACAGATCTGGAAAAAGTAATTGTATTTGTATTAAATTTTCCCTTTGGAAAATTAATATTTTTTGTCTGTGGGTCACGTGATTTGAAACGCCGCCCGCCGATTAGAATTCGTGACGTCACCATTCAGGAAATATGAACGTTAGACTCTTGCGGAAGTTGTCACATTAGTCACTGTTATTTAAAAAAATGTCATGTAAAATGAATGATGACGTCACGGGATCAGAATGCCGCGTTTTGTGGCGAATTTTTAATTTAAATTAAAACTTATTTTCAAATCATTTTTTGTGGTGTTTTAATGAAAAAAAAAAAATATTCAAAGATATTATTTTTAATCATATAATATATTTAAAACAATTTTTTCAAAAGTATTTCGGTTCGATTCGGTTATCCCTTGCCGGTCCTCGGTGTAATGCCAGCTCATAAGCCATCTCGGCAGCTGAACATACACTGGCTAATCCTGAAACACGAGAAACCGAAAGACAATCACTGTTACTACCTACCATAACCATGGTGATCGCGATCCAATTGTGTAAATAAGTAAAAATAAAATTAAAATCTTTTATTTCAGACCAACGTCTATTTTGTTAGTATAATACAGAGCTTAGAAACGACTAATTTACATGTACTGGGAGAACAATACGAATTATTTATGGAACGTCACAGTATAGGCATACACAATGTCCTAGTATGTGACTGTCTCATCTTTCTGCTACAGCATTCAAGATGCTATTGAGGCTGGTGTGTACTTTGCGCATTAATTCCGAATGCGGCTGAAGCGCTGTAACGCTTGATTAATGGATATAAAACGGATACGAACTGATAGTAGTCTTTTGACGTTCATAAGTGTCTTCTTAGGGCCTAAATTAACTAAATAATATTTCAATATTTGATGACCCCGGAATGCAATACGCCTAATATATGGTTTAAAGTCGTCGTGAACTAGTCGGACATAACTTTCGTGTTCTACCACCTGTGTTCTAAATTTTTACATGACAAGACTCGAACGTACCTACGGACTTGAGATCGATATTCCATTGGTCTTAACAATTTGGCCACGACGACTTCATAAATCGATATAACCGAGGCGGCACCGTACTAAATCTGATACACCCCCGATCGTGCGCTTTCATACGTCAGGAACTATTGTTTTCGACCCAATGGAGCGCGAATACCGCAAAAACTCGACCCCAGAATGTTATAATTCTTTAACGAATAAAATATTTTATATCGATATGAGTTTCAATGTGCGTCCGATATTTAAAATACACGTTGTCGCTAAAAAACAACACTGCACATATTGGTTTTTATTATAAAATACGATATCGCAATATAAAAATGTATTTCGTAGAAAAACAACAGACTGACTATAAATTGTAATTAATAGGATTCGCGATTATTAAAAGTATCAAGGAAAGATTGTATCGTGGTATTTATGTTAATTTTATTATGCAGTAACTGTGTGTTTTTATACACAAATTTTCTAGAATTATCGTACATATTTTATTAATTTGAATTAGTAGATAAGAAGACTATCGGCTGATAATGAAGGAAAAAAAAACGAGGAAACCGAATCGTTTGATTTTTGTTTTTTGTTTTATCTGATTATACTGTTAGCATTATGAGCCCTGAAGCCTTTTACGGTTTATACAGCTTCAGCGGGCTTGGGGTTAAACGCTGGAGAAATGTTCTTGTTGTACTGTCGTATGCGAGGAAAACACAGAAGCGCAGACTTCTCAGTGTTTGAAATCGCCAATAAATACGTTCTGAGATGTTGCGGTGAATAGGCCCGTGCCATATATCGGGAAGACGCCTTAAACCCGCTAGTAAAATATTTATAGGTATATCTATACAAATATTTATCCTCATTAGCCTAGTGGTCGTGGGTTCGTTTTTCAGATCGAGCAAAGTGTTATTGGGGCTTTCTATGTAATTCTTAGTAGCAGCGCGGAGTTTGATTTAGTGCTTGATTAATGGCAATAGGCGCGCCCCTATCCTATTACATGGGACCTAAAAAAACATACCCGGCGGACAGTGGGTGTATAAGTACACTTCTGCCTAACCCTTTGGGGATACAGGCGTGATGGTATGTTATGTTACATTTTAAAACACAAAAGATTGTAATATTAGGCCTTTACCTATGAAATTGCCGTTTTGTATGAAAAAATTTAAACCATTTTTTTTCATGTATTTTTTATTTGTATTAATCGAAGTAATCACCCATGCAATCAATGCATCTTTGCCAGCGCAGTGGCAGTTTATTGACGCCCTTCTTAAAGAAATCAGCTGGACGGGAGGCAACAAATTCTTCAAAGGCATTTTGTACTGCCTCTCGGGTATTGAATTTTTTTCCCGTCAAGGAGTTATCCAAATTCTCGAAAAAGTAGTAGTCTGTAAGCGGAAGGTCTGATGAGTAGGGCGGATGACGGAGAACTTCCAACCCCAGTTCTTGCAACTTGGAGACCGTCTGCTGTGCAGTATGAGGTCGCGCGTTGACGTGCAGGAGCAGCGGTGACGAGCGATTGACCAATGCTGGTTGGAGATGTGCCAGCTTCTCCATCATTGTGTTCAGTTCTTCACAGTACACATCTGCAGTAATACTCACCCCGTTTGGTAAGAAGCTGTGATGAATCACACTGGCGCTAGACCACCAAATAGTGACCATCACTTTTCTAGGGGTAAGTTTTCGTTTAGGGCATTGTTTAGGTGCTGAACCAGGATCCAACCAACTTGCTGAGCGCTTGCGGTTATCAAACAGAATCCATTTTTCATCGCAGGTAACAATGCGGTTAAAAATTCCTTCATTTGTGTGTATGTTGAGCAGTGCAAGGCTCGTCTCGACGCGTACTTCGCGCTGGCGATCATTGAGTTCGTGGGGCACCCATTTGTCAAGCTTTTTTTACCTTGGCAATTTGACGCAAATGGACCAATATTAATTTGACGCTAACGTCGAAAGTTGCTGCTAATTCAGCCGTAGATTGTGTATCATCAGCTTCCACAATCGCCTTTAATTCGTCATTGTCGACCAAAGTCTTCGGACGACCGCGAGGTTCATTTTTCAGGTTGAAATTCCCAGAACGGAAGCGAGCAAACCTATAACAGGTGGTGCGTTGGTTTGTAGTGTTAGCTCCGTAAACGTCGTTGACGTTGCGTGCCGCTTGTGCCGCGTAGCTGCCACGACGGTACTCATATTCCATAATTACTCGAATTTTTAAAGTATCCATGATGACAAAAAAGCTTGAAATGCGATGAAAATGTAACACTAATCAATAAACAAATGACTACTTTTGGAAAAAGAATTCCATGTTCTTAAAATAAAAGTAATTTGAAATTAGAATTCTTAGCCAAACATAATTATTTTGTTTTGAAATGGCCAGTACTGCAGAACGGCAATTTCATAGGTAAAGACCTATTATGTTTGTTTGAACGCGCTAATCTTTAGAATTAGCAGTCTCATTTAAAAAAAACTTTATGCACTTTATAGTCTATTTATTAAGGTAGGTTATAGGTTAATTAATTTCACGCTACGATCCTAAGAAATTAAGCAGTAAATATGGCACAGCTAGTAAATTTAAAATGTCAAACTAGGTATATTTTCTTTAAAATTTATCTATCGATCACTCTTAAACGACTGGACGGATTCTCGTGAAATTTAACAGGGGGAATCAATTAAGTAATAAAATAGGACATAAGATATTTTTATAATCTTCGAATAAAACGATATTAATAGACAAAAAAAGCAATCAATATATTTTGCTTTATGCTCCATTAGTTTTTATTTGTACGACGACTCTGACATAGTGGATATTAGTTCGAAAATAACATTTCAGAAAAAGAAAGAAATCGCACGTTAATATGTAATAAGTAAATTCCTGGTAGGTGTTTCGTGTCATTAAAATTTTGCATACAAACTAAGGGAATCACATAGATCAAAATATATCCAAATGTATCGAAATTGTATGACGAAATAGATTATAAATATTGATTGGGATTCTATGAATATTGATTAATTTTTTTGTTATAACATGTTTTTATTGACATTTTATAGCGCAATACGGCTGGTATTTTAAAATTCGTTGTGTTTCGGTAAGCCTATTGTTCGTTTTAAATTGAAATAAAGTTTGTCAGTCTCCAAAATAATATGGCAGGGTTTTAAAATTAACTATACTGAAGATGATTTTTTCCCACTAATAAAATAAAGTGTTGTATTAGATAATATTTAATATCATGTTGCTTCAAGAGGAAACGTCGTTCATAAGACATTTGAAAAATAGATTTTTACAGAAATTTATTACTATCGCGCTTTTTCTGAACAACCGAATAGGGCATGAGAGAGACTACTGCAACGAGTTGAACCGAGGCTCGGGGTGATTATATTATCTATCTAAAGTTTAAAATAGACGAAATCATAACTTTGTATTTCCCTATTTCCTCATTAAAAATTTAATATATTTAAGAGCAATATAAAAAGGAATTTAGCTATACCTATTTGCTACAGTTAGGCAACTATAAAAAGTTCACTGTTTTTAAAATTATTAATTTAAACAGAAAATCAATATACTTAGTGGTAAACCTTGAAAACTGTACATAATCCAGTTTTGGTAAATGTGAACGTTTTAAAGACTTTAAGCAAAGCATATTGCGTTAGTTGATATTTAATATTATTATTATTTTTAATGGAAGTGCTGGAAAGTAAAAGTGTAAGAAACGTTGCTTCACTACTTTGTGATAATAATAAAAGCGAAAGTTTTGCTCATGAATATTATAAAATGATCCAGTTACCAACGCCCCTTGTATTTGCAATCAAATTTGTCATCGCGCGCGACAGATTATGAACGCCTTTTTATCTGGCAATTTTTTTTGTTGTTGCTCAACTTGTTTTATATACTTATTGCATAAAACTTATCTTACTCTATTAAGATAAGTGCGCACACGCTGTTGTATTTTTTGAAATTGTATCACGGCAGAAGGGCTGCTTTGTAACTGATTTGAGAGATCTACGATCGTTCGCCAGTCATAGCTGTTATGTCGACCCGCTCAATATCTCTTCGGGTTATGTTCGAAGGAGATCATGTTATAGGAGGATCGGTACACACTGGTTGGGAAACAGTTACATACCTTTAGAGTACGGCAAAGATATAACGAAGTCATAAAGTTGTGACTCGGGAGCCCAGCGCGCGTGGTTTGTGATGTAAGGGAGAAGAGGGAATTTGGTTGAACCCCTCTGGCAGCCGCCCGCGCGATACTAATGATAATGACACTTCACTTGCAATCATTTAGGTACCCACACACATCATTACACACACTATGTTCATACATACGTGCACACCACACAGGTACATAGGTTCTGTAAGGAATTTTTTTTCTTTATTACGCTAGTTAGTGTAGATCATATTTCAGATCACTAATTACATATACACATGTTCCTTCCTTCTCCCAGGAGGCACGGACATGTATATATGTATATGTCAGTTTAGCTCGAATCTTACGGATAGGGAATTAGTTAGATCGCGACTTCTTTGTAATCGCGGCAACAGCCCAAGCCGAGGTCCGGCCACTTTGGCACCCTTATGAGCTTGTTGCCCACGCTTTTGCGGCTGATTGCCTTAAGCACTCGCCCCCAAGCCCGGTAAAGCTGTAAAAGCCATCAGCGGCTATGTTTTTGGATAGGGGCCCCAGGCTAACAGTAACAAAAAAAAGGTTGAACCACTCTTGTGAACACTCACCATGATACTGCAGGAATTATTCTCCTCCAGTTTAAAAATACATTGATGAAACTCTAATATTTAATTTCCTATCAGGAATGCTAAACGTATAGATATGTCAGCGAGAGCTAGTTTTTCGAATACTTTACTTTTTCTCATAGAATAGAATTTTTTTATTATAGGTACATTAGTAATTGACAATCATTTGAGAAAACGTTTTAACAGACATCTAACATTGTCACGTTATGAAAAAACTGCAGCTCGGACTGATTATACCTATGTATTTTCAAGGAAATTGTAATTTCGTGTTGTTTGAAGAATAATGTAATAAGGAATTTGGCAATGGCAGTATGGGCTTCTTTAATTTTGATATTCGTTACACTCGTTTGCTGGAATGACTAACAAAGGAACTATATGTGGGCAATTTAAGAATACTCCTTATTCTTTCTTTAGAAAGCAGTTTTTTATACTTTAACTTTCCTATACCATAATATTTCAGTTTATTTTTTGTTGTAAATATAAACTGTGCATTTTAATTGAAAAAATATGAAAATGGCAATGCTATATTGAATATATGTATAAAAATATTTGTTCTAGTGCCACATTATCCAAAGACACAGAAACAGACCCAGAAAACAAAGGAATGCATTTCTATGGACTAAGCGCTGTCATCCAAGACAATTCAGCCTAGAAACAAAACTGCTCTCAAGTTCTCTGGTTCAAACGAGAAACTGGCTGACAGCCAATGTTAAACATAGAAAAAATTATAGCGAATAAAAAAACAAATATTAAGAAAAAGAAACTAAGGCAATTAAATTCAATCATATGAACTAACTATAATATGGAACTTTTTTATCGAAAATAATTCGGTTATCATTTTTTTGAAACTCCGTAAATTGTCTTTATTGTTGATTCCAAATATAAATGAAAATTATGCATCAGAAAATCAATATCCAAATTATAAAACTAATAAAATATAATACCTACAAATTATAACATAAATCAGAAATATTTGCAAACCACTTATAATATTATAATGCACATTGTGAGCTATAAATATTCTATTATGCAAATTCAATTTCGATAATGTGTTTCGATATAATATATTTAATTTAGGCAAAACTATTTAATATTTAAAGGAAGTATGACATTTTCATAAAAATAAATGCGTGGGTTTATTTTAATTATGGAAACCGAAACTAAAATATAATAGAAACAATTAAGTTCCATTTAGTTACGCGAATTTTTGGTCTGTGTTTGTGTATTATTAATGAAAATAATCGGAATTGTGGACACGAGAATCCGGGAGATGACTACTTTTGGGAAATGGTATTAAACACTTTATATATTGGATATAATACCTACGAATGAATATATTTATTTTCATTATTACACAATACAAAATGTTTTTTTTTTATTGAAATAAAAATACGCCACAAAATCGCAGCATTATGGTCCCGTGACGTCATCATTCATTTTATATTGTCATTTCGTATGATAACAGTAACAAATGTGACAACTTACGCAAGAGTCTAACGTTCATGTTTCATAAACCGTGACGTCACGTTTTCTAATCGGCGTTTCAAACCACGTGACTCACAGACGAAAAATTATAATTTTTTCAAAGGGAAAATTAAATAAATAAACAACTAATTTTCCAGATTTTTATTGTATTTAAGCTTTTTATCTATATACCAATATTATTCAATAATTTATTTTAAATTTCAAACATGCAGTCAGTTCAGCACGTATGATACCCAATATAGTGGCACAACTGGGTGTTAATCTAGCCGGATGGTAGGGTATCAAACTCGGACTGGGTCGCGACCATCATTCACAAACCCTTCACAGTGAGTCTCTTTTAGTTTGAAGCGTTTCAGGATCTGCCTGTGTAAAAGTCTTGCAAGTGGATAAGAGAGCGTCGACCGGCGATGGATTGGGCACAGTTCAACAAATTTGCCTTATAATAAAAAAAAAAACTCTTGCATTTTTTTTGCCCACCATATCCGATACATATTAGGCAATATATAAAATCAATCTATGTAGGTACGTAGATTATAACTATTGATCGCTCTAGGATTATGAATGCACTATATTAGTCCGTTTTATCTATGGCATTTAAACTGATTGGATTAACATGTAAATGCTTTCAAAAGATGGTCAACCGATCGAAAAATTCTGTCGGCGTTTTATTAAAAAAAATGAAAGGATATCAGAGATAATGTTCGTGCGACAACATAAAAATGAAATTATTATCGGTGCTTTAATATGTCGGCCGAAGCGAGGCCTGCGTTGAGCATAATCAAGTTCATTGCTAATTACGCGGCCTTTTAGCGAGTTGGCATCGAGGACTGATTTTATCCTGGGAGGCGGTCATTTGACGTTCGTTGTCATGCAAAAAAAAATATATCCTACAATATTGATATAATTAAAAAAATCATTGACTTTCGATCAGATTATTGATTTTAAATAGGATTATTGATATTAGATGGGTGATATTATGTTTATCCGTTAATTTTTGCAATACGAAAACCTTGTAAGATTCTGTTATTTACGTTCGAGGTAAATCTGTGGAAAAATTTAGGAGCATATAAAGCTTATTTATTCCTGCTAACAGATAATTTATAAATTATGTTAGATATAATAAAAAAATTATTTGTTTTATTGTGATAGTAATATGAAACCCTTTTGGGTAAATGTTTCCGCTATCCCGTGCCATTTTTATATATCCTGAACAATATTTATCCAGTTTAACTTAGCGTTTTCAATTATATCATCAACCCACCCTTTTATGTGGTCTACCTCTGCTCTTTGCATGTAGGTCGTAGCCATCTTGTACCTTCTGTCGTCCACCTCTTTTCTTTTTACCTTGAAATGTGCCCTTCCCATTGTCATTTTAGACTTAGAACTTTGTAAAGTATTCGGATTCCTGTATCAGTCGATTTCTTTAATCTTTGTTATTTCGTTTGGATTTTTATGGTTCTACAGATTTAGTGGTGTAGAGTTGTATTTTACTTAATGTGGAAGTGCTACTTGCTTAATATCAAAAATTAAAGCATTACATAGAGTTTATATCTATTTTTTCTTTTTATTAGTTTATTGAATCAATAAATCGCTCGTGACTTCCATGATTTATTTTAGGTATCCGTTTCGATTCCAATGTTTAGTTTATATTGCGCTGTATTTCTGAGTTTTATATGTCGATTTTCTACCGCCAATAGGTATCTCAGTAACTTTGATTCCCTTATTAATTTAAGATATTTTAAATGCTTACCTACGTTATAAAATTAGTTATTTCTAGACTCACCAGTTGTTCATAGTTCAGTCAGTTTTAAGAATCTATATATTAATACATGAAGCAAAAGCTTTCTACCCCTTTTTAAGAGTATTGCGTACACGGAAGTCTGTGATTTTGGCATGGTTAAAGTTTATATGGAGAAGGAGCACAGAAAGCTAAGATTTATCTATAATATCTGTTACTAATATATTAAATAAAATAAATTAATACTGCGAATCCTAAACCGACCAGTGCCATTGAACTTAGACCCCCCAAAATATTGATATTGTCACTCAACGAAAAGTGACAGCAAGTGATGTAGATAATACTCATTGTTTATGAATATTGTAAATGTCAAACAGAAAATAGTCTATGATCAACAAGTCGCTGATTGAATTTCGACCTTATGGCGATCGCTAGTTTTATTAGATACATATTTTACTATATTAATTTTCCCTTAAAAAATATTTCGTCACTATGCGTTGGTGTGTTATTGACATCTAAAATTTGGGAATATGGCGACAAACTTACGTTTTAAGTTACTGTGCGTCGGTCGTAAAGCATTTTCTCTTATTGTTTACCATCAGTCGAGTAACCTGACACTATGCAGGATCGTTTAAAATGGTAACTCGGTAAAGCGTTCATGGAAGTCAGATTGTATTAAATCACATGATAAAATGTTGAGTGACTTTTTTTGTATTTGGTGCTAATCTAATACTATTAACTGAGCGTTTTTTATTATATATTTCTATACATATAATATGGTTTCTCGGAAACGGCTCCAACGATTTGGATGAAATTTTGTATTAAAATGTTTTACGTTTCAAGTTTACCTAGAAAGGTGTTTTCTTTTTTTAAAATAACGAGAAAAGTTCGGTCGCCCAGTTATTATGTTTGATTTAATTAATTAAAAATTGTATGTAATTGTATGTATTATTTATTGTTGTGTTGTATTGTATTGTGTTGTTATGTTAGTTACGCACGTATTAAATTATACTTTTTTGCGTAACAAAACAAAAATAACCACATGCTAACAAAATGATGACGTAAGTCATCAATGCTAATATCGCAAACTCATTCTGCTTTTTTTATTATTATTTTTTGGCTTTTGGCCACAACCTCACCTGATCTTATGTCACAATTTGGCCCAAGATATCACGCTAAGCCTAGCGTGGTAAAAATGGCTCTCAAGCGCAGCTGCCGGAACACGAATAAAGTTGCTTGTTCGAAAGATTTAGAAAAAAAACCCACCACGATGTTTTCCTTGACCGAAGGCTCAGGATCACTTCAGGGATTTGAACTCACGTCGATTGAAGGCTATTAAGTCCTTTACTGGTGTTAAAAATAATATATACTTATACAACGTCAAATTATTTTTACACAAATAAAATATATTACATTAAAATGAATTTAGTTAGCTTCGTTATCTATAATTCGAATAACATTATCAGGGACATTTGTACCTTAAGCATTATATAATCAGACCAATAATATTAACTGTAAGTTAACTCTATACAACTAATCAGTATCTATCAGTTGTTTCATCTATAAACGGGTGATATATTTGCATCCAATAATATGTTATCGATATTTACAAGTACTTCTCTGAAGCCTATGCAGATTATAATCCTAACGTGATTAGATTACATTTCATGAATAAGAGTTTTCTATCGAAAATAATATCGCTTTAAACCCGTATCCATTGGTCTGCGTATTAACGTTGCTGTTTATATGTTCCTTTTTGAGATTTCGATGTTATGGTATTTTATAATTCCAATTAATTATTTTTAGTAGCGGTCGCCTTATGGTCGAAATTCAATGAGCGACTTTTTGATCATAGACTATTTTCTGTTTGACGTTTGCAGTATTCGTGAACCTAAACAATGAGTATTATCTAAATCACTGGCTGTCACTTTTCGTTGAGTGACAATGTAAATATTTTGGGGGGTCTAAGTTTAATGGCAACCGGTCGTGTTAGGATTCGCAGTATTAATTTATTTAATTTAATATATTAGTAACAGATATTATAGATAAATTTTAGATTTCTGCACTCCTTCTCCATATAAACTTGAACTATGCCAAATCTCACAGTCTTCCGTGCACGCAATACGCTTAAAAAGGTGCCGACAGCTTTTGCTTCACTTATTAATATTATTTGTATTCTTTACTTAGTTCATTTGTTAGAAGTAATGGGTATAATATAAAACGATAAAATTTAGTTGTTACTAGTTTTGTCAATATTGTTTTTAGGATATTTTTTAACTTTGGTTTATAGTATTTGTGTTAGGTTGTTTTTCAGGCTTAGTAAATTAACTGCACTGTTTTTGGTGGAAAATAAAAGTCACTGATTGGTTCACAGGTTGGTACTCGGTCATATATCAACGAATTTTTACGGAACTCGCGTACATTTACCGATTTAAAATTGCAACACTATCAAAAAAATATCGCTAGCAAAACTCAATGCTTGAGAAATGTTCTTTTAGCAACACCGTATGTGGGAAAAATATAGAAGTATGGGTTTTCTTAGCTTTTGAAATTACCTAGACATTGTGGGCTGGCGTCTGGATAAAGCTGAAAAAATGACTCTTTGCCCAATAGTGGGCCGCTTTCAGGCTGGTATTATTATTATTTCACTATGCATAATATAGTGATCATGATTTTCAATTCAGTTGCAATATATAAACGACTTAGAAAGCGAAGGAATAAACAACAGTTTTATTAGAATAAAATCTCCCTTGAGGAAAGATGACCCGTAGAAATGACAAACGAAAGTTACAACACCGAAGGCGGCCATTATCCGTGATTCTATCTACGAAGCTATCTTCAAAATGAATTAAAGCAACATTGTATGGAGATAACTTCGAGATGTAGAAAACAATTTAGTGGGCCATTTGTGGTGCATGAGCCATTGTAGTGTTACTTCGAATGAGCGTTATACCGATATCAAAGTTTACTGCTGTGAGTGACGTCGGCGTAGGAGATGGGCGAGAGCGAGCCCGGAGAGCGGACTCGTATGGAAGCGATTAGGATTTGTTAAATTTTGTATACGTTTAAGGAAGAGTAGAAATATGTTTCGTATTTATTTATTGGACTCAATCAATTGTGGATTTTTTAGTAACATTATATAAGTAAAATTTTCTGATAAAGTCGTGTTCAGGATAAGTACAGAGACTAAATAATGTTTTATTTAATAACAAGTCAATATGTAGGGTTTATTGTACATATATTTAATTAAATTAGCTCATGTATACGACGTGGAATAGCAGGACAATTGAAATAGACATCTATAGAAAGAAGTAACAGAACATTTAAAGATTTTTAAAAGAATATTGCATACATTCAACTATGTTCCTTTCTTCGGTAAAAACATAAATAACTGCATTTATCCTTATGGCAGAATTATGAAAAAATTTAATATAAATTGACACTTTTAATAAATAATGTTATAAATAAAAGTATAAAATATAAGAAAATACATAATAAAAACTTTATTATTCGGCGTATTATGTTAAATCTATGATTCTTGAACTTATTATGTTATTCTTACAGAAGCTAGTACTAAATAATATATTAATATTATAGTATAAAGCCATAAAAAAGTTACATAATATAATTGAGAAGAATCAAATATAGTTAATCATAATTATAAAAAAAATAATTAATGGTGAAATAAAATTCATGAAATAGGTTCTCTTTTAACTTGAACTGTCAGGTAAAAATTTATAACTGAATTTAACATTTTAAGAAGTTGATAAAACTCTTCATTCAGGTCTGAACAAAATAAAGTATATTTTTATAACTAAGTAAGTACTTACATGGACCACCACCTCTACAAAGATCAAGATTCTCGGAACCATCGGAAACAAAGGGTTTTGAAGGGTTAATGTTAGAAAACTTAATTTGTGGTTCACCAAACATCTTAAACGTAATTATAGCTTTGGAAAATGCAAATTTGTTACAAATGCTTTAATAATACTATAGCAGCGAGAATTAGTTTTTACGTTATCTCGGTTGAGAGAGGTACATGTTTTGGGTTTGAGACTCGACTTTAATATTTTTACAAACAAATCTTTTTGAAAATTTCTCAACACCAATTCCAAAGCCAATTTCACGACTGTCATAATTTTGAAAATCCTATGTATGTGTTTTTATTTAGAGTCTATTGTGTTAGTCGCTTTTTCAGTTTAGCTCCCACCCAGGATAAGTAACTTCGTTGCAATAAAAAAAGAAGTACTTCCACATCAACTCATCATAAGTCCATTCGCAATCGCTTAAATTGATTAGGAACAAACAAAGAGATATTCATTTTGAAATATATTGGTATTAGATGAACTTTAAATCACGTTTTATTCACCGAAATTGTATTTAAAATAAAAATAAAACTGGGTACCACAATCCAACGGGATATAAATGCAACAGAAATCCTAATAAAGGCGTACAAACAGATTTAAGACGGAACCTTTCCACCGACGTATCGCGAACCATTGATCTTAATAAAACAAATTGCGTTTATATAATTGCGAATACTAGCAAATATATACACTATTGCTCTCATTTTAAGGTTTAAGGAAAGCGTTAAAGAGTTCTTGGAGTGAATCATCGACATGGTATTCGATAGAAATTTACCACGTTGGTAACAAACGAGGTAAATATACGTTACGTCGGATTTTAGAGTCCGTGTTTTAATCGTGCAAAGGTTTAAATTTCATGTAATTAAACATTACCTTTTATTTTTATAACACGTTTTAGTCGGATCCAATTAACAAGTTTTAGAAGTGATATTTTTTTTGACGCATTTTGTAAAGAATAAATAAGAGGACCCGCGCGTGTATCATGTCATGGAATTGCGACATGCTGAAGCTAGCCATAGATGATAAAAATGTGAATTCATCAAAATAAAATATTAAAAGGACTGATAAAACTAATTCAACATTAATTTGTAATTTATTTGTAGATGACACTGATAAAGCATTTTACAAAGTCGCTTTAAACATGCCTTCTTTATCACAAAAGCATTAGAAATTGGTTTAATCCGGCGTCCGGGTCCTGCGTTTTGCCGGATAATAAGTTCAAAAATCATGTTAAGCAAGTTTTATAGGGTAGCTGATTACGTGAATGACGGTGATGTCTGAGAGTGATTCCCTCTCTGTACATCTACTGAAAAATATAACTGTATATAAATTAATACAGCAAAAAAAAATCTTGATAAACCCTATCGAGTTTCTTGCTATTGCCTCGCGATGACTGAGATGTTTTCCGAACCGGTGGTATGGTATTGACATTCATAAGTGCCTTATCAGGGCCTAAATAGAATAAAACATATTTTGATTTGATTTGATTTTGAAAAAGAGATATATAAGTCAACAGGTTTAGCAACCAACGACTGTCCCTGTATCGACTGTTATTTCTGTCGGAATGGCCATGGTCTGTAGCCCCACTGTCACTAGTAGTACCTTCCTGAAATTATACCGCAAGCTTCACTGATGAACAACATCGATTGTTACTATCTTCACCGTAATAAAACAAGCAACAACTTCATAGTGTAAACTTTTTGTTACAATTTGTAAAAAATCACTCGAGAAAAGTATACTTTCAAAAGTCCGAGACAAAATACAAATCTCTGCTATATTATAAATTGTTTAAATCAATTGCCAACAATTAAGAGTGTACAAAAACGAGATAACACTTGAGGGAAGGCTCAAGTACAAATGTAAAAAAACTTGTTATGACGATAATAAAAACTTTTCGCATAAGTTCGCTACATCGTTTGAAGATATACGAGTAATAGTCGAACCATTAGCAGTGTAATGTCTTCATACAACAAACGCATCATTGCAAACAAAAAAAGCAGGCACCGACGTTCAGGTTTAGCACTTACCCTATGCACGCGCATGCGCGAGAGCACGCCGAACACGCACCAATTAGCGCACTCGCCGCCACAGATGTCGTCATAAATCGAACGGACCGTTAAATCGGGCCACGAAGTTTCGTCTTCTTATTTAATGGCAACTATGTTTATATCGAATTCTGCCAGTGTCATGTAGACAATCTCTAATTATTCTTGTAATCTTCATACATAGCTTCGACGATATGGCAGCTCCCTTGTCGCAACTTAAAATGCATGTTTCTAGTTATTATTCATAACTCACTTCACTTGTGCGCAATAACCAAACTATATTACGTTAAATGACCTCACAACTACACAATATAGGGACAAATAATATGTTAGACCAACATAATAGTTCATGATCCCACCAGAAACTCTTGGGCCACGAAGTTAGCATGGACTGTATAATCCGCCCTCTAATTCGAATTTCGCAAAAGCAAAGCGTTGACAAAAATCGCTAAATATCTATTGAACAACACAGTATGAACTAGTTAAAACTAACTGTAGACCTGAGAAAAATGTAAGACTCTGTGCCTCCTTCTTCAGAATCTTCGCATTTTTACTTTTTTTCAGCTTTTTGAAAAGATGTTCTTCTTATAATAACTTTAATAACATTAGTTTGTAATAAACCTAAACTTATGTTTGTTGAAATATTCCTAAAAACCTATAACTCATAGAACTGATGGCCGATGGGACGAAAGAGTACCAGAAGATACATCGTGGGCAAACCCGTCACAAGGTGGACCGACGACCTGGTAAAAGTTGCAGGAAGCCGTTGTATACGGGAAGCATGGGACCGGTCGTTGTGGAGATCTATGGGGGACCTCTATGTCCATTGGCGGAAGTCTTTCGGCTGAAATTATGAAGAATAATGATTCCTAAAAAAGCACAATTTAAAAATGTTGTGCTAATATGTAAACGGAGGCATCGAGATATTTGTATTTTGTACACTGGTACAGCAACTATTAATAGTACAGTCAAAAGTCTACACGATGAGGTTACCTGCTAAGTTTCTTGTATTATTTTAGCAAAGATAGTCACACTTTTTATATAATAGCTTGGCACATTGACGGTACTGTCTCTGATGGTAAGCACAGCCCAATCCAAATACAACGGTGACCACCGAGAAATCTAAATCCATCGGCAGTCACCGCTGTCATGCCAGCCTGCATAAATATATCTTCACGTTATGTTTAAAGGACCCGATGTCATAAAAAGGAAGAACTCGCTGGCTTGGAGAAAGTTCCACACAGTTTCGCGGTACGATAAAGATAAGTCATACAGAACTTTTTAGTTCGTGTCGAGATGGAGGTTACTGTAAAATTGTAACTTCGAAACCCAGTGCGTGTGGTTCTCTTGTGGACAGAAGAGGAGGGCATTAGATTGAACAGTTCTCCAGATAAGCGCAACGTGACAAATCCCATTTAAAACAATTCAAGAATTAAAATAGTACAATAATTTGAATGATTGAATGTTTTTATTAAAAAAGATATTGTCGATAAACGTTATTTGTATTTTATGAACCTAAGTTAAAAAAACTCTATAAATTTGTTGAAGTCCAGTGAAGTTTCTCAGTAGGTTAAGTTTAATGTAGGCTGATCTTTAAGTATACCATAACAAGCTTATAATGTTAAAGCAACAGTGCTCGAATTCCTGTAACATTATTTTGATACGTTTTATTGTCTTTAATACAATAGATACTTTATTTTTTAACTGTTCATACTGTTGTGTAATTATACAAAAAACTACCAAATTTTTGTTAGAATATTTTTGTTAGATTACCGAGAAAGATTGCTAATGCGCCGTTTCGAGAAAATCGTGACTTGGTCATTACCTACTTTTCTATTAACATTCAAAACATACAACTATTTGTTTTAAAATTCAGACATTAACGCAAAGATTATTATCCTATAATATCTCATAAAATGTCGTGTTTCATTTATCTAAGTAAAGTTATCAGTTACCTTAACATATTAAAAAAAAAAACAAAAACAAAATTTATATTTTTTATCATGTATGAGATTAAAAAAAACTAATTTAGGTACTTGCCATACAAATGATACCAACAGATTTACATAATTTGGTGAAAATACTAGAAGATTCAATTTTCTTCCATCGCGATCGTGAGCGATAATGATAATACAAAACCATAAGATACATTCAGTAAAAAAATTAAAATAAAAATAGTTAAGAAACTTTATTTATTTTATTTTACTTTAAAATATATTATTAGTCAACATAAATTAATTCTAAATCATGAGACTGTAAGTAATCTTCTAGCGTTTTTAATGGCCTGACTTTTAGTCGGACCCCTGCCGGTTTGAAAATCGCCGTGGAGGATCTTTGCATTCGGACCTTTCGACAGGGCAGATAGATTTCGGTATTACATATTATGATTTGAAATTAAACTTAAGTTTTAAGTATTAACCTCTATTAATTACAGTTTACATCATAAAAAAATAATGAAAACCTATTGATTTAAAATTTTTAGCACTTTTAGATCATTGGGTGGCAAGAACCCAATAGGAGGGAAAGAAAAGACGAAAATTTTATATAGGAATTTTTATACTGAAAATATTTTCACTATCGTACATACATAAATTATATTACATACACTATCCTAATATAAATGTGAAAGTTTTTTATAATTATTAGTCATACAAAAACGGCTAAACGGATTTGGGTGAAATTTGACACACAGATAGCTTATAACCCTGATTTTAATCCCGTAAATACTCAACTCTGAAGTTGTAGTAATCAATAACTATAACTTAAAATACTTATTTGTTAAATAATATGAAATAATTTTATGTTTACTAATAAAATCCTATATTATACATCAATATACAAATGATTCACGAGTTCTCAGAACAAAAAGTGTAATAATTTGTACGAACAATTCCCTTGATTGTTCGTAACCAGAATAATTTTCGGGAAAAAATAAAACCTTTATCGTGCCATGAAAGCAAACTATTAATTTTTTTGACTGACCGTCGATAAATCTTTTAACACAAAGCGGTGCAAGCATTTCTTATGGGTTAAGTTTATTAGGAACCGGTACTTGAACTCAAGGAATTTTTTCGAGTCAGATTTTGTAGCGAAATTACAATTTGTATTTAAACTAGTCCTTGACTTCGCTTCGGTGATATTTATTTATGTATATTATTGTTGCTTAAGTTTGGTGGTAGGGGACAGATGCATCCGACGATATCGCAGCCACAATATACATTGTGAATTACCTATATATTAAGTATTCTTTGAGAGTATTCCGTTCAGTAATTTCGACGATCTAATTAATACTAATAAGTAAGAAGGTTAATATCGAGAATGTAGTAAAACTTATCAAAGGAATCACAGTAAAAACTAAAAAAAACCGTAAATTATATAAAAAAATTTGCTTATTATCGTAAAATCAAAGCCAGCAGCAGAATATAAACAGAAATGAAAATTTGGAACGTAATTAATAATTATAGTATTAGAACATTATTTGGGAGTTTATAGCGGGATATTGAAGTGACATGTTGTTTTTTTTTTAATTGATTTACTTGGGTTTTTGACCCTATATCGTGTAATATTGATGGCATTTCGCGTGATATAGTTTGGTTTTTGTGCATAAATATAAACTGAAAGCATACATTCCGGGATCCCACAAAAACTCCCAAGAAAGTTCTAACAAGGGAGCCACCGTCTTGTTAGGATACTGAAATCGTCATAGCACAGGACACTATATTCACTTCATTATGGCAGTAATTGTCTTCATTAAAGAGGACTCATTGGCAAGTGAGAAAAAAGAAGAAAAACATTATTTGTTTTGCACTAATATTGGTGCCTGAATACTGCACTTTGATTGGTGCTTTTTTATTTTACCTGTATTTATGTAAATTTTGAAGTTATTCTTTTGTCGCGTTTTGGTTAAAATTGATAGCTGCGCGCGCATCATTTATTTATTTATTTGCAGTAATGTATGTATATTTTGTTCTTCATCAATAACTTACTGAATTGTCTTTTTAGAAAAACAGTTTTTAGTTTAAATTATCCTGTATCTAGAATTAGCAAGTTGTACAATAAATTCAATAACCTCGAATTATTTGGCATTAAGTTAATTTAATTTAAACGTTTAACCAGGTTACTTACACTTTAGTTTAAAATAATGATATGTATATGATATATTTTGATCTTTAGTTTAAGCCTACTTTATGTGTTATTTTGAATGTATTTTAATTTATATTTACTGTTTTAGTCGTCACTACGTTTTATAAATAAGCAAGCTGTGTTTACTGATAAATTGTACATTGTAATCATAATTTATGTAACAATCTTTATAATATTTAGCATGTGCCCATGTAACAATTGTTGTAAATTTATTAATAAATAATATAACAAAAAAAAAAATTACCATGTACATGGGATCCTGAATATGGTATGTAAGTCATTAAGTACAATTCTTTTTCAAAGTAATATTTCTACGTTTTAAGTTACTTAGTTAATTAACTACATTTATTTATACATAATAAATTAATTGTTTCTTTGTCAATCGAACGTAATTTATAACGATCAATGATAATCATTTTATAATGTAATTTTATTGTGGGTGGGATAAAAAGCGTGCATCTATGCAAATTATTAATTTTGTTAAGTTACTAACAATATTGGATATAAATCTGAAATAAATAATTATTATTATTAGAAGCTAAAACTTACAACTTCTTACTTATGTGAATACAATTCTTGTATTTGTCCGGAGAAGTTTTTGCCGAGATCTTGAGCTGCCATATTGTGGTTTTGTGTAGTTCTTTGATACTATATCATGAAATATTGGTGGCATTTTGCGTGATATAGTTTGATTGTTGTGCATACGCCAAATGAATTGTATATATAAAGTAGAAACATGCATTTTGAGATGTCACAAAAATTGAGTAGGTAGTTCTGACAAGGGAGCTACCATCTTGTCAGAAAACCCCACTTTGAATATTATTATTTTTTTACGAAGGCTCAAAATCACTGACACTGGCTAGTGCTTTTTGCGGCGCCAAAAGGAGAAGTGGAAGAAAAATATGTCCGGTTTATTCTAGCGTTGTCTATAGATACACTACATGCTACTGCGTGGCCTATATAAAAAACTCATTCAGCGGATTAAATCCAATCGCCTCTAAGCCTTTCAAACGAACAGACAGCAAATGTAATTAATGTCTTTTGGATTTCTAAAGATTTAATAAAACTTTATAGGCAGTGATGGTTAAATTTTATTATACATCGATTGAAATCTTCCTGTAAACTTCGTACGTACATAATAATAATATATAATGGCGTACTATAAAACCATATTTGTAATAGATGGTAGCAATTTTATAATGCTACTATCGGTATCCCTCGGCTCCACGCGTATTTATTACGCAGTAATAATTAATTATTTAGTTCTCGTCACTTATATTTGTAATCTTATTAATAACAACTCTTATAGCTCATCAATTAAGTAATGATTTATTCTTCATGTGTGTATTTTACTTAAATAAGTTAAGAATTAGTAAAAAAATATGTTTTGCTATGATGAGGAAAACATAAGGTAAAAAAATTCTTAAAAATCGGTCGACTTTTTTTATCATAGCGCTGCAAAGTGACAACACTGTGCCTGATACCGTGGAATCTACAACCCATCGTCAGTCAGCACTGTCATGCCTGCCTGCTCAAATGTCTCTTCACGATATATTTGAAGGATTCCATGTTGTAGGAAAAAGAGAATACCGTGGCCGTGTGACAGCTCCACAGTTAAATCCCAACATATAAACAGGCAGAAAGACAAAAAAATACATGTACAAACAGTAATACACATTTATTAAGATTAAATTGTTTCACAGCTCTCGTATACAATAACAAAGGCGATGGAAGTATTTCGTTGTAGGTACTGGAATAGGCAATTTGCAGTTCGTCCGGCTGGTCGAAATTCATTCACGTATGTCCGCACATTATAAAGAGACCTCCCGTAAAATGCAATGTACGATTTTACGATCATACTAATTGGCAATACCAAATAAAGTTGAAAATATGGATGTGTTAAGTTCTTTAGGCTGGGACTCGGGTTGCCAACGCTGGAAGTCAAATTTGCGGGTCTTACACGTATATCTAGTCTAATCCATTCAGTTATTATTATATGTTCAATGGTCTAATTTGTATAATAATACGTGATGGTAAAATTTCGGACACCTTCTGAAGCGTATTGCGTGCACGGAAGACTGTGAGAATTGCCATGGTGAAAGTTTATACGGAGAAGGAGTGCAGAAGATTAAAATTTGTATATAATATGTTTTACTAATACATTAAATTAAATATTACTCCAAATCCTGATCAAACAAGTGCCATTGAACTTAGACCTTTAGCGGAGGTGAGGAACAGAGAGTAAAGTTCCTCATCCGTCATAGAAAAGGAAGGATCCTCCGGCCAGATGGGTGGTATGTCTGGAGGGCAGCTGCCCCGACTGTTGTTTTTTTTTTTTTTTGAACTGACTTCACTGTTAGCCTTAGGGGCCCTATCCAAAAACAGAGCCGCTGCGGCTTTTACAGCTTCACCGGACTTGTCCGACTGTTGTAGTCGGGATCTTGTATATATACTCAACGATTGAGTTAATTTCTATAGCGCGATGTAGGATAGTGGGATGCCTCTTATGTAGCTCGATAGATGTCACTATGTGTCGCTACGTAGTTGTGTCGATGCGTTGATGCGTCAGTTGTGGCGAGAGATGTCGCTACGGACCCTTCAAAATACCGACAATGTCACTAAATGGAAAGTGACAGCAAGTAATATAATATTCATTGTTTAGTTTCATACTACAAATGTCAAACAGAAAATAGTGTATGATCAAAAGTAAACAATTCTTGTTTTTTTTTTAGAACTGACAATACTGTTAGCCTACGGGTTCTGGAGCCTCTGACGGCTTTTACAGCTTCACCGGACTTGAAACCATTCTTGTATATTCATGTATTTATATTTATCTATATAGTTTGTTTCTCAGTAAAGGCTCTAACGAGTTGGACGAAATTTTGTACTTAAATAATAATTTACTTTCAAAGTTAAAATTAATATCAGAATTATTTTAAAAGAGGATAATGATGTGCGAAAATAATCATATTAATATTTTCAATTTCGGTCCAAATTTTGTGTGTGTTAAAAAAATTAACTGTCAAAATATAAGTAGCGAAATACAAAGACAATCTCTTATCACAACCAATCGACTATTTATATGGCAACTAATAATTGTAAAACGAAATAGGAGATAATGAGATCGTTTTGTGTTAACAATTAGCGACTCTCAATAGACACTACAGAAGAATAAATAGGAATTACCGACGCTAAACAATGCATCGGTGGTATGAAAAACGATTGAAAGATTGTATATTTTTTTCACACATTAAAATTTTTACTAGGCGCTATTAGCACTGACTTGATAGTCGTATGGGGAATGGTGATATGTTTACAGCACACGTGTCCGTTCCGTTGTTTGACCTCAATTTTGGGGACATGATTTGAATGGTACGTTTTATGTATTTGAGTTACTTAGTACTTACTTAAAGTCCATGGTGGCTTAGTGGTGTCGTGTCCAGAGACGTGCACATCGTGATGAAACCATTGCATGCTGGTAGGGAATTTTTTAATACGCGTGTAGTTAACTAGCAACAACTGTCACGTTGAAAAGTCTACCTTCAAGCACGTATATAAATGTATTCTGACAGCTACCATCAGGCTTAGAGTATTACCGTCCTAAGCTACATCGACGTTTACCATAAGGTGAAACTGGTCAAAGGTTAACATATAAATAAAAATAAATAAAATTGAAGTATCTGTTTGTAATGTCAAAATAACAACATATGAAAGTACATATATACTTCTCAGGTACTTATAACAATATACCATTTATTTTTATCTGTCTGTTTATTTCGGCTAATTTCCGAAACGATTCGATCTATTTTGATGGGACTTTCCCTGGCAGATAGCTGATATTATAAGGATTAAGTTAGATTACTTCTATTTTAGAAAAAAAAAATGAGGGTTCCGCGCAAATAAAATAATAAGCATTAATCGGCTAAAGATATACGTGGGTGGGAGCGGGGTTACTACAATAATGACAGCATTCTATGGATCACGCGAGAAGAGTCGTGGGCCTAGCTAGTATATAATGCAAAACTCTAATGTTGCAATCTGTCTCTGTAAAGAACAAAAAGGTCGGTGAGTGAATTGGTTGTAAATTGTTTAAATTTCAGATCAGCCGGTTCATATGTATACATACATACATCAAGATTTGCTCACGACGGGTAGACAGAGACCACGTCCTTCCACTTGCTACGATCCTGGCATACATCTTTCGCTTCTTCAACATTCATGAATCTTTTCACGCTCACACTTTGGAGTAGAGTTTTCTTGACCTGAACTTTCTTTAGAACGTCCCTGATTTGATCGAGGAACGTTCGTCTAGGCCTTCCTTTTCCAACGCTCCCATTCACACTCGCCTTATAATTTTTTTTAGTGATTCTTGTTTCATTCATCCTGTCTAGATGCCCAAACCCACTAAGCATTCCTTTTTTGTATATACAGTTTCTGTTTACGCAGGCCGATATGATCTCTTGGTGATCGATATCGTTTTCTGGCCTTGTTTACTGTTTCAAACAAAATGTATTACTTTGTTACACTTAACGAAACTTTAAATTAGACTCAAGAGCACATAGAAATCCTTCTAAGCTGTACAAGGCTGTAGCTGGTGGTTGCTTGTTATCGCATCACTGTGCAACTCAAAATGTTGCTTGTTACAACTGCGTTGACAGATTTATTATGGATGTGAATGTAGACTCAGTGCAAATACTTGTATTTATTTTTATTTTATTTATTTATTGAAAGGATTTCTAAACAATAAGGAATAAATGGTAACATTTAAGATTCATAGGTTTATATAATGTATCGTGTGTTTCCTTAATTTGGGGAATTATAGTATGTGATAATATTATTAACTAAATATAACAGCTAAGAAAACTTCTTAGCTATCATCTTCATTGTCTGTAAACGATAATATTTAAGGTAAAAAATATAAATAAAATATAATGTAGTAAACTATAAGTTACATAAAGATCAAAAATAAATAAAATTATTATTGTGTTATATAACAATAATAAAAAGATAATTGAAATAGAGGCAAATTATTAAGTTAGATCTAATTATTATGATATTAATTTGTTTAATTTAGGGCTCCAAAAAATGGAGTAGAATTCTCAATTCAAATGTATTTTTTATTGATGTTCAGCCATAACTTATTTGTTTAAGAACCGATTTAGATGATTCTTTTTTGTTGGAAAAATGACAATCAAAAGGAGGTTCTATTTTAATTACATTGGTATGGGACCTTTCACTTCGATGATACACCAAGAATTTCTTCAAAATAATTGAATTTGTTTCTCTTTTTAAAAAAATTGTCTTTTATATAAATGATTATATAAATCAACATGATACAAATATAAAACTTTTTAATATGGCCTTTATATTTAAAATATTTAGTATTTATTTTGGAAAAAAACGCTGCAATAACAAGGGACGAGTTCTAGAAACGTTAGAACAAATACGTCGTTAAATAAGGGAAATAACAAGTACTGCGTGTCTTGTTACCTTCTCGATGTACGGCCGTGACACACGGACAGCATGACTCGGTAGCGTGACGAATATTTAAAATTATCATATTGTACGCATGTGCCGAATAACTGAAATGCATATATTGTTCTCAAAAGTATTGCTTATTGTATAATCCGCGAGTTGATTGTATGATTAAAAATTAAATGAAATTATTCAGTATTATTGTTCTATAGAAAAAAAGCCTAAAACAATATAAATCTGAATGTTCAGGAAATATGAACGTGAGACTCTTGCGTAAGTTGTCAAGTTTGTCACTGTTATTATATAAAATGAATGATGACGTAACGGGACCAGAATGGCGCGTTGTTGTGTAGTGTTTTTTATTGAAATTTAAAAATATTTTTAAATTACTTTTTATTATATATTAATGAAAAAAAATCATATGAATTATTTTCAATATATAATGTGTTTAAAACAATTTTCCAAAAGTTATCAACTCCCGAAAGCAGAAGGTTTGTAGAATTCAATTTTGCAATGAACAGGTAATCTTTCGTTTATACTGGATGGTAAACTAATTTCTAAGGCGTAAATGTACCCCCTTTTGTGTTCATGTTATGGATTAGATCCATAATAAAACAAAAACTAAATATGGACAGTAAAAAGGGGTATATTATAACTATCAATTTATTTATAGCTGTGTGTAAGTATAAATTGACACTTAAACTCTTATAAAGTGTAAATTTCACCAGATTACTGCTTGTTATTAACTACTCAACGATTGTTTTTTACTGATGGCAATAATACTGGAAAAATCTCAGATGGAATATCAACAACTTATAAACTATTTCTAATCTCTGTGAATCTGTAATTACGGTGAAATAAATATTATTATCATTAATATTAAATAGAGAAGATAATAAATATTCTTTTTTTAAATGTTATTATCTAACGATAGAAAATCGCTTATAAGACCAAGCTCTTTTTATGTCCAATGACTTTTTTACTTTATCGAAGGACGTATGTTTTAAACCATCTAAAATTAAATAAATTACAGTTAAAACATGATAAATTTAAAAATGATTTCGTTGTACCTTAATTAACACAGTTTTAAAGCATCGTAAAACGAAGATTTGTAACTTTTTAGGACTCCGAGGATAAAAGTAATTTCTATAACAAAATTATTACTATACTTAATGAATTCACATTAAGCGAATTTAATATTGAAAGTATTTTGGATAACAAAACCCGAGAAACCTTTTAAAATTTGCATATTTTATTAACTTTATTTAATTACTTGACAGTTAATTTAGTGATAGCATTTACCTCTTCCGTTTCTTTACCATTGTCATTCAATGCTAATCAATATACATATTTTTTGTATAATAATATACTTATGCAGTTCACTATCTGTAATATATTAATGTTTGCTTATTTTTATTGAAGTTGTAAGTACTTTCTTTAGGCGAGTTATGAAATGAAGCCGGTTAAAAAATATGAAAGTGAATTTTTCAGATTCGCAAATACTTTGTATCTAACAATAACACTATGAAGTTGCTTCTTAAACCTCTTGTTTTAGTTAATATCAAGTGTCACTAATCAAAGTATAAATTCTAACATAACATAATATACCATTACGCATATATATTCGAAGGGTTAGGCGGAGGTGTACTAATGTATACCCACAATTCGCTGGGTATGTTTTTAGGTCCCATGTAATAGGGGGCGATCCTATTACCATTAATTGTGCATAATCGAACCCAGGAACTCGAGCAGAGCAGTAGCGTTTCGGACCATTAGGCTAATGAGGCAGTTCTAAGACATATAAATAAGTACATAACATGCATCCACTGTTTTATATTTATTTCTATTTGCATTACCAATAATGATAATTTTTGGAAAGACTTTTTTTTTAGAACTGACTGTACTGTTAGCCTTATGGGCCCTGAAGCCGCTGCGGCTTTTACAGCTTCACCGAACTTACCGTGTAAAAATTTTCTGTCAGGACCCTTTTTATAGTGTTTCATAGCGCGTATGCTATTGGCTGTGTCCAGTCATAGGTGCGCGCTTATTGGTTCAAAGCTTACGAACTTCGTTCCAAACGAGTATGCCACGGACACTCACGCATTTTTTTTCACAATATCGCTGGATAGCTAGAAGAAAATGGCGTGTTGTATTAAACTCGCTAGTACGAAAAATAAGAACAATAAAATATTAATGTATAGATAAATAAATAAATAAAAATTGCGCGCACAACACCGTACGCGTAATAGACGTGAAACTTCTTAAAAAGGAAATGCGGATAGCCTATTCTGTGTATTAAATATAAAATATACAGCTCTCTTGGTCTTTCTATCCACGTAACATATTTCTTCTCTCTCATATAAGGAAATGTGCTTGAAATTTCACTCTTAATTGTCATCCAAATATCGAATCGCCGCCTAAGTATTTCACTTCAGTTGACCGTTGATGGATTACGATCTCTCGGTAGTCGCTGCTGTGTTTGGATTGCTGTGCTTACCGTCAAGGATAGTACCGTCAATTTATCGTGCTACAATTTAAAAAAAAAATTGTTGCTAAACCGGGATAACAGTATGTTACCATACACACACCCTCCAAAGATAATCCAGAGATCCAGAAACATTCAGATCCAATCGGGCACCGCGATATAGTTACAATAGTTGTCGTTTAAAGGACAAAACCTTGTTATTTGGACGCCTACGGTCACATATTACATTGCTCCAGGACGTGAGGAAAGTGTCACATAGACCTGTAAACATACAGAGTCGTGTGTGTGTTGTTTGAACGTGTAACGTTTTCTGATTTGATATGCTAAGAATTGCACAATGTTTTAACATTGCTGTTGTGAATGCAATTGTAAAAATCATGATGATGAACTAGTTCTTAATTGGAACTGCCAGAATACAACTAAAGGTGCTTGGCGCCAGATTTTCACCGTGTGGTAGTTAATCAGGCGGGTATTAGAAAAAGCCATACGACCATTCTATGATCTCATCGCGTTGTTTTCTTCAGCGAAAACTCAGGGCTCATTGTAAACGCTGCTGCTGTATGAGATTTGAATTGTGATACATTTATGCATAATCAGTGGAGAAAAAAAATCGGATCGGTGGTTCAATCTTTACTTTGTATAAATTTTAGCATAGTTCTAAAGTACATATAATTAAGAAATTTGGCGATAAAAGTTTAAAACAAATAAATGAAACCGAGCGAGCCTTACAGTAGTCGCATATGATGTGTAATATATGATTTAATATAGTTTACACATATAAATTAGTTTATAGTATAATAGGCACACACTGTTGGCTGACAATACCAACCTCTGAGAAAATGGGTTGATACCATCTGATGACCAACGCTACCACCGCGCGCTCTTTGGTCAAATCACATAGCGTGCGTTCATTGGTCAAAAAATAGCACGCGCTTCCTTGGCTTCCTGTTACACACTTCCGTTCCTTTTCACGAAATCACTTTCACAGATAGTAGAAAAGCGAGAGTATAGATGTTACACATTAAAAAAAAATGATGCCTTGTCTAAAAGTTTAAAGCTCTCTGTAACCAATAATATTCCGAGCGTATGTTCACAATGCACCGACGCACTATTTTACACTTTATCAGTTGGGCTCGACCGGTGCGCGCACGCGTATATAACTTACAGCGCATGCGCCGCCCGCCTTGGGCTGTGTTGCCATTTTATTGTGCTTAAATGTTGCTCTTAAATGATTATTCAAATTGTAATTAATATACACGGTATTTGAATTGAATGTTTAAGTGTAAATTGCAATTATGTTGCATGACTTTTTGGGAAATACTCTTTAGGTAATATGGTAGTTTAAAAATAAAAGCTCGGTTGAATTAGAACACTAGTTAACTGGCTTAATTGAATAGATTAATTATTTCATTAGGGCTCTGTGCCTCATGGTAAGCACAATACAATCCAAAAACACTAGCGTCTATCGAGAAATCGGTAATACAGTGCCGATTGTCGCTACCCACCACAACCACGCTCTTCAGCAGCAACTAAAGTCTAGGTCCGTTCCTTCGGCGTGGAGCCCTCGAGCCAAGCAGCCGCTAGCGCGATGCAAGTGATACTGCACTTGCATTCACTAGCTACCATCAGACACCATTACACTACACCGCCACATACATGCAAACCACACAGGGACATAGGTTATGTAAGGGACCTTTTTTTATTTTTTGGCTTTTTAGACTTAGACCAAATTGCCAGATTTCTAAAAGGCAGGAACACATATATATGTATAGTTAATTAGATCGAGTTTTACTGATAGGGAATTAGTTAGATCGCAACTTATTTGCTTGTACAGCAACAACAGCCCAAGCTGAGGTTCAGCCACTTTGGCACCCTTGAGCTTCTTTCCACGCTCTTACAGCTGAGTACCTTCCGCGCTTGCCCCCAAGCCCGGTGAAGCTGTCAAAGCCTCTAATGGCTCCATGACCCTTAAGACTAATAGAGTAGTCAGTTCGTAAAGGAAAACTGTTTGTCGCTGTCATACCAGTGTATAAGTGGCTCGGAAGACACCAAAAGAAAGTCACTATGACCGGTGTGAAGTACATGGTTATCGACTCAGTCGCGTATAGATTCCTGCGACTCAGCATGCCGTGATCATTTTTAAAAATGTGGATATTTTAATAGTTTTCATGAGATAATTGTTGTTAAAAATATGAAATCTTTGGTTATGTTGGAGATCCAATCTAATATAAATAAATAAAATTAAATGTAAAAAAATAAAATAAAATAATGGTTTAATTCCGCCCAATCCGTTCCACCATAGGACAATTAGACGCCGTGAGCGATTCCATCCTTATGTCGTAGAAATTCCCCTGATTCACTGATTCGTCGTTTATTGTGCGAACGGCAAAGGAGAGGAATTCACTCCCGTCGTCTGTCTTTCCATCCACCTATAACTTGGGAGTCTTTAAGCGAAGAGTGAATAGGCATTTAATAGGTAAGCGCGACACATCGTCAGCCTCATCTTTACTTACCATCAGGTAAGATCGAGGCCAAGGGCATACCTCTATTGCATTAAAAAAAAGCTTTTTATTAAATATATATGAAAGTTTAAACGGTATTTATAACAAAAACACAATTATTTTTTTAGTTTTTAATGGGACTCTTATTGGCAGATATATCTGATATATAGACTAGGTATCTTAGGTTAATTTTATATAAGAAAATGAATTGAGGTTACGCGTAAACAAAATATTTAATTTTAAACGTTTTTATTTTTCTTTAAAATAAACGGCGGACAACCACCGTGGGTGGAAGTGGGGTCACCACTATAATAACGGCATTTTGTAGTAGCCGCGGGAACAGCTGGTAGTATTGTGGGGATTCTTTAGTATTTTATCTTGCTACTCTTCAATTTTGTTAAAATTCATTTTTGGATTAGATAAAACTTACAACGAATCCATTTAAATTTTCTATACTATTCAACAAGCGCCATAGAAAACCAAAATACATGTTCGGTTTAGACAGGGGTCAGACGAAACGACCTTATGTGGTGACACCTCAACACGACCAGTTTCAAAAACCATTGTTATTTGAAAACGTTAGAACAATATAGTTCAAGTTAAAAAGGCTTATAACTGTTTTCTCCACGTCTATTCAAATGACTATAACTTCCTTTGAATGGAGTTTAGTATGTCGTTTAGCGTTTTTTGAGACGATGATGGCTCAGTGATAAATAGTATTTGGACACCTCATCCATCGACGTAGGGTCAAACCAGGGTTGGAAAAGATCAAGATTTTTTCACGAGTTAATTGGCAGTATTTTTTTGACAAGTTAGTATTGTGATACACATAAAATTTACCGGTAATTTTTTTGCATAAATAAAAAAAAATGTATTAGATTTAAGTTTCGGGCAATAGATAACAGAAATATAGTTTTTTTAGACCTTTAAAATACACAGTGCTTCACTTACACCTTCGTCATATATGCTATTATTTTTTGTTCTTGTTTGATCAACAAACTCACCTAATATCCATTGCGATGCGATGCGATGTAAACCTAGTAACAAGACCGGTTCGTAAACCTGTGTTGTGTTAATTTTTAATAGATCTGGAACACATTGAATAAAACAGCCGATGGTAATCCAAGATATGGCATTAAATACAATTTTGAATACATAATAACTTCTATACGAAATATTTAATTTGCGGTTTAGCTTCATCTATATTTGAGTCGAAGATATTTGAGTCAGTTTAAATAACAAATCTACATAAAATCAATATCGATTCAGATTTATCTCTTTCGTATATTTTATCATTAATTATTAACATAACCTCAGCTTACGATGAAGGGAAATTAGGAATAACGATTTGCTAGTTGACTCGTGTGAATATTTCGCATATTGTAGCATGTAATCAATATAATTATCAGCTGTAATGTTACTTAAGGACAACAAATTTTAAAAGGTTTTTTAATAGTCTCCAAAAAAAGACGGGAGGTTACTCTATTTGAATGTATTTTTTTTATATATTTTCCGCCATAACTTCTTTGTTTATGAACCGATTTCGATGATTCTTTTTTTGTGTGATAGAGGATACCTCAAGGGTGGTTCTATTTTAATTTCATTGTCATTGAACCTTCTACTTCGAAGATACACCAGGAAACTCTTGAAAATCATTAAAGATGGTTTTCGTTTTTGTTTGAAATGTTATGCTATAATATTTCTTGAATAGCGGGGAACATGAGCATTAACATGTTGTATGAATAATTAATTGTTATGAAGGATTACCAGGTAAAACACCTTTTAGAAATAATATATATGATTGATTAAGTATCGTATTATAATGCTATAAATAATTCACAAACATACAATAAGTGTCTGAAAGCCAAACTAGACACTATTATGTCTATCATAATTTAGTGTCTATCAATATTTAAAATAAAAAATAAACAAAAGTCTAGATCAAATTCAGACAGATCCATTAATCTGACTCTTTGTATGAGTATTCAACAGGTAGTTGCTTAACACTAATTTTATGTGATTTTTTGTTGTTTTTATGCTTTCAAAGTATCCTCTCAAGCGTGTCTAGTTATGTCTAAAAACTATGTTATTGACTTGTTTTGTGCTAATCTAGTTTATTTAATTTATATCAATGAAAACGCGTTTCTTCGTTCGCGAATCTGGTTTATAAAATCGTTTTTTTTTGTGGTTACCTATTGGTTTTAATAGTTTTATTTATACTTTTTGGATACATTAAAAAATAATATAAAGGCAGTGAAAATGATTGTGGTGTTCACAAGGGAGTTTGTTATTGCGGAATGAAAATTGTTGTCATGTGAGCAATTAATGTGCGACCACCATATAGAGTCAGTCCTTCTCCTACTTTGGCGTGTTACCATGTTAACCCTTATCGTTGTGGATGATATACATGCAAATTTTACATACATTTTTCTGACGCAAGGAAGCCAAAGGGTTAAATAATTTACATCAGATAAGATTATGGATAAAACGTCTGTAATAAATTTATTTAAGAGATTGTTTTGTATGTTTATTTGAACGCGCTAATCTCTGGAACTGCCAGTAAGATTTCAGACAATATCATTGGATTTTATAGCCTGTTTATTAAGAAAGGTTCATGGGCTAGTTATCTTTACGCTATGACGTTAGGGTGCAAAGCAGTATCAATGAACGTCAAGCATTCTGGAAATCTATGGACACCCACGGGAATTAAGAGCAACGGGGGCTTTGGGGTAGTGCGGACGATTGTTAATCGAATAAATTTAACACGGGTGAAACCGTGGAACATAGTTCTATTTAGTATAAAGTAAGATATCTCAAATAATTTGTATTTTGTTTAATTTGCCCCTGAATTTAAATTTGCTTTTGGTTGATTAAATAGCTCGTTCAACCACTCTCTGTGGGAATAAAGGAATGGATTTACTAAAAGTCACATCCCACTTTTTTATTCTAAGCGACAAAATAAACAAAAGTAGAAATAAAACTCATTTAAATTATTTTTTAATCACCGCAAATCCATTAAGTTTTCACGCGAATTGTAATAATCTAAAAAACGGGCGTTCCGAACATTCTCCGCGTTCTACAAGGTTCTATTAAATTCGATAATCACTTGACAGACGATATTATACCTTGTTGAGTATGAATAAGTATTATATCCAAAATGGAAGTCTAGAAATGGCGGCGTATATGCATCAGTTTTTTCCAACACATTTTATAAATTTATTTGTCTTTTTTTTTTCACTACACGACACGAGCACGATTCGATATTTTTTACTCGAATAGCATTATACTTTGCCCTAACAAAATACTAGAAAGTAAAAAAAAAAATCTTTTATTAAAGCGTTTGGTCTTTTATAGGCAACGGGAAAAGCAAAATAATGAGTTCCTTCCTACTTACGGTAGGAACACTGCCGTAAGTATGCAAATTTTACATGATTTTTGCAGTAGTATTTATATTATCGACGACCTGATGCAACGCTTATTTTTTGTGTCTCTTTAATTTGTACATTTGTTGATGTTGACAGTGTGTACTTTAAATTTTTTTTCTTTACTTTTTTACTATCAGCAAATATTAGATATTCGACGTTAGTCGTCGTTTTTCGATCATAATGTGACGCATATCTTAAAATAACTTCTTTCTGTTGTCTTTTACTTCGTCTCGTTAATTTGTAATAAATCTCGTTTCAACAAAGGCCAAGTGTAGGCGTATAATGATAATTTATTATCTTCTTTTTAATTTCAATAAATCACAATGAATAAATGTACAATAAATACTATAGACAGAAGGTGTCCAAAGAATTAATTACAAACGGTAAAAAAATGTTTCGTTTGAAACAGGAGAAATACAAAATTATTATTATGCAAATATCTTATATTGTAAATAATTCAGTTCATTATATCCAGTTAAAAACTGCGTATCGGCTTATACGTTCCACTTAAAGTTTAGATCACATGTGATAAAACTTTTATAGATCAATTTATATGTTTAAATATCAGAACTTCAAGCAGTTGGTTTTCGTACCGACGTGTAGTCCAATTTCGACATAATTACTGCACCATTAACGGTAATTAAAGTCACGATAGCCGAACACTTAAATCAATAGATTACTACCATCTATCGTTAAGATGTCCGCATGTAACGACAAATTTCATGGAATTTTATTACAAAATCAAACTCAACAAATACTTTATTCCAATTTATGCCCTAGGAAGGCACTTATGAACAGCAAAACATTTCTACCGGTTTTCGGAGAACATCTTTGTCATCGAGAAGAGCCGGCAAGAAACTCATCGGTTTTTTTTAAACTGAAAGAATGTATGCAGAGGAGGAGGGGAAACCGTCGAAACGATGATGGCTCAGTCGTAGCGTATATGGTCACCACAACGATTGACGTGAGGTCAAATCCCTGAAATGAGCCTGAGTTTTCGTTGAAGGAAAACATCGTGATGAAACCATAGTTATTTGGTACGGCTTTTTCTAACTACCACCCTCAAGTTCAAAATTTGTCACCGATCACCTATAGGTTTGTTTCGGCAGGTGAACTTAAGAGCCAGTCCTTCTACTAGACTTAACCTGTTACCATCTTGAACCACACCGTTATTTAAGATTAGGTGAGATTGTGGGCATTTTAAAACTTATAAAGAATAAAATACAAATGCTGCGTATCAGCTCAAACACGTGACGAGTTTATTCTTCAAGAACGGTTGTCTTGAAATTTATACAATAGGTAAAGTCAAATGGTTATTAACATACGAGCTGATCCGACAGATGTTGTTCTCCCATTTTCAATAGTCAATAACTCGGCCACATCGCCAGGATGTATCTATCCTAGGATAAAAACAAAAGATCGCACATTTATCTTGAATGAACGTCTCGAGTTCATAAGAAAATCCAATAGAAAAAGGACGCTAATTTATTGCTGAATTAGAACATTTTCCGGAAAACTTTAATTCAGACTATTACGAACATTGTAAAATAATAAAAGCTCGTGTGCGTCTCGGGACGCTCGACAGAAGTGATAACTTAAAGTAATCTAAGTTGAACTATTTAATATTGAAATTGTTTAACTTGAGAAAAGCTTAGGTTGTTACTTAAACATTATGTATATTAATGTGATAATGTGAGGAAAGGTTATTTATTAATAAAGTCTTTTATTGATTATAAAATATATTTTATCCTTAGTTACAATTCTTGAATATGTACATTAGAATTCTAAGTAGTGAAGGAAGCCAGACAGAGTGGCGCCGTAACGCGTTACGTTACGAAGTGGTTTACCCTCCCATAATAAGTTATCACTTCAAAATTGTCAAGTGATGCACTCACCAACGAACAGCATTACATTTATTTTGTTTAAATTACACATAATATTTATATATTGCATTGTATATTATATAAGTGATTATTCACTTCCGTCTACAAGTAAATTGGTAGTAGTATAAGGTTCAGTATTTTTTTACGATCTGACCTTACTGTTAGCCTGAGAGCCTGAGATCCTATCCAAAAACAGAGCCGCTGATGGCTTTTACAACTTTACCGGTCTTGGGGACGAGCGCTTAAAGCACTCAGCCGCGAAAGCTTGGGAAACAAGCGCGCAAGGGTGCCAAAGTTGCCAGACCTCGGCTTGGGCTGTTGCCGCGATTGCAAAGAAGTCGCGATCTGACTGAAACCCTATCCATAAAATTCGAGCTAAGCTAACATATACATATATATATGTCCCTGCCTCCTGCATCTAGCGTAAAAAAAGAAAAAAAGGTTCCTTACAGAACCTATGTACCTGTGTGGTGTACACGTATGTATGAACAACGTAACTTTGCTTTTCACCTAATTTAAGTTATATACGTATTATGAAAATCTACTCATAAAGAGTAAACTCCAAAAAAAATGTCGAACAGTAGCAAAACGCGCAGAGAGCTCCGTTCGCAATAAGTTCTAATTACACCCACATTAATAAAGTTTATATAATTAATTAGAGAACATATTTATATGAGGCTAGTTGTGATTAACAAATAAACGCGTTCCGTCATAACTCATACGAATGAAAAGCTTTTAAAGTACAGTTATCCGGAGTTTACCGTGCACATAACACTTTGTACTGCCGCCCATCCTAGGCCGCTTCCTACGTTTGAATAAATACTTATTTTTCCTTTTATAAATAATATCGAATCTTAACATCGCTAGAGGTACATCAAATAGCCTATATAATAAAACAATTTTAATAATGTTTAGGTTTTTGTTTTTAAATTAAGCATAGGTTTCAATACGAGTAGATTTTATAGATATTACAGATTATACTAGGGATGAGCTATATTATATAATTGTTCGATAAATCTATACTTATAATAAAAGAGTAAAGAGTCGAAATCTGTACATTGAAGATATTTCAGAAAAAATACTACGGCGGGGTTTATAGTCATGTACAGAACAAATTTCCAATAGTTTTTGGAATGTTGTCTATCTGTATGTTTAAATGTCAATCACGCAAAAACTACTGGAATGAATTTAATGAAATTTGGTTTGATTGTATTATAGCTTATAGTCTGAAGCTACATTTTTAAACGTATGGACATAAATTGCGTTTAGGCTATATAAATATAAAAAGAAATGTATGTGTATGTAAGTCTGTAATATATTTAAGTTATTTACTGAAATTAAGTGAAAAGTTACCAAATTATTTTATCTTAATATAATTTTCAATAAAATCAATAAATGGAAACGTATGTATTTTTGTTTTCCAACAATATTCATAGCACTGTACGGTTTGGTTTAAATTATCTCGGTTTTTTAATTGGTTGGTTGGTTTAATTGGCTTGATATGTATTGTCACACTTAAGTATATTTTCTATAATCTATGTTAATAATTTAAGAATGGGTTTTATTTTATTTTTAAGTATTTATAGATTGATTTTAATGATATTTTTAAAAGTTGAAATAAGTAAGAATATCTATTCTATCTACATTTCTACGATACATGTCGTTGTTTAGTGTTTTTGCGTAATTAATATTTTTATTAAATTACACTAAACAGACATAAGTACTAAAAAGCGTAAATATTAACTGGAAAATAACGGTTTATAAAAATAATATTATTCAATAAACTTAGTTTTTCGTAAAGGATTGCAAAACTGAACATTTTTATACGGGTCAAATACCGTAACGTGAGTCTGAGGTGAGGTGAGGTTTTAATTTAGTTGCTGTTTTTCATACAAGAAATATAGCACGTGTACGAAGTCCCGGGCACAGCTAGTATATAAATAAAAATGTGATATTAGAAAACATCAACGTTCGATATTTTTGATCACAACTTCAATGTTTTAGGAAGCGTAGTTGAAATCAAAACATTGATTTATTCAAGCCGAACAGTCGAACACAATTGTTTTACCACCTAGAAAACATATAAACAAAAAAATCTCCGATTTGGATCAGTGATTGTACCTTCGTGTTTAAATTCTGATTCTGAACACACTTCGATCGAATTCCATAAAGAATCCAAGTATGATAATAAAAATGAATGAAAAAAAAAACAAGAATAAATAAAAAATCCATTAGAGAGGAGTCATCAAAATAAATCACTATACCTAAAATACATTTAAAAGACGTTATAATCGTGAATGTATTTCGAATAAAGTAGCCGTTTCATTATAAATTCGATTTCTTATTAAATACTAAATAATATATGACATACCGAACTTGTGACATGAAGGATTTTTTTTAAATTGTATAATTTTGAATTTCCGATGTTTGACTTTTTTATACCAAATTCGCTATCTTAACATATTTTTTATCGAGTTTATAAGTCACCAGTGAGGATTTTTGACGGGACCTCAAACTCTCATGTAGTGGTTTTTGTTTTCTATTAATAGATTAGCTGTGCCCGCGGCTTCACTCGCGTGGACTACAGAATGCCATTAATCGGGTACACGTGCGAATCTTGCTACCTCCGCACTAGGTTATTTTAAACACATGCTTATTATGGGTTTTCCTTACAAGTTAGATATATTATTATACTCTTTCTAACTTTTTTACTAACAGTTATATATTAAGTAGCACATAACAATTATATAATACATTTAAGCGCTCCAAATCATCGTTTTTTCGAATTGATTTTTATTTGTGCGGAATCCTAATTATTTTTCTAAAATAAAAGTATCTTAAGTTACTCCTTATAAAATCAGCTATCTGTTTAATGTTGTTGTATAAAGGCCTGTCAAAATCTGTCCAACCGTTTTGGAGATTACGAGGGAAAAACTCTTAAATATAATATTAGTTAATACATTTGTACAAAAGTAAGCGGCAGTAGTTTAGTTTCTTATATTTTGTAAAAAAATATCGTGTCTGTTATCGTGTTACGTTTATCGATATAGCTTCATATCTATCAGTTTCTCCGACTCTGGTATAACCTTGTACGTGAGTAAACGTCATATTTTTATAAAATAATGCATACATAATGTTAAAAAGACGCTCGTTCAAGTTTTCACAGGAGCTGTCATCGAGAAAATAAAGAAATGGAAATGGTATAATTGTAGTTATTTGTATACATTTGTGTTGTATTGCCGTATATTGTGTAATACAGCTGCTGGCATTTTGCATAATTAAGCTTAGTTATTGTACAAAAGTGGATTGGAAATAATAACATGGACCACGAACACTGAGATTCTACAAAAGAACCCTAGACTATTCTAACAAGAGAGCCATAATCTATATTCACGCGTTAATGGTAGCATTGGTTTTCGGTAAAGAGGACTAGTTGCCAAATTAGAAAGAAAAAGAAGAAGTGATCAGTGACAATGTGCCTGTAAATGGTGAAAGTTGGTGGAATGGTTTTGATATACAACCCTTCGAACACTCTGTTAGGTATTTTAGCGAGGGAAAGATAAATTGGTTCTAATAACTATCTAAATATTTGAAAACTCTCTACCACCGATAAATCTGCAATACATTGACAGTTTTATTGACGTTATTCTTTTCTATCTCATCTGATCTTAATTGACGATGTGGCCCAAGTGCTAACAGTACCCTAAACTTAGTGGAAGACTAGCTATCAAGTGCAGCTGACGGAATACACTTATTGGTGTTTGGCGACAGGTTTTCACCTTAAGAAAAGTAGCTAACTAGGCTAGCATTAGAAAAAAAACCCTACAACCAAGTTTTGGATTCATCACGATATTTTCCATAACCGAAAGCTGAGACTCGTTGCAGGGATTCGAACTCACGTCGATCGACGCTGAGCCCGTACACGCAACCAACTGAGCAACCATTGCTATAAAAATTGCTCCAGTTGTCGCTATCGTATCTTCCTGCAAACCTCTCCACAGCTGAATATACAAAGGCTGATCCCAAAACGTGACAAACTAAAGATAAATTACTGCAATGGGTTTTTATCACCATGTGTATGGATGGTTGTTGCGACCCCGTCGGGAATATATCACTATCACGGCATCACTCCGCTTGAATATTGCATTTTTTTGTATTCTGTTAGCAATAAGGGCTTATGAGTCTTACATGGTTTTTACAGCTGCATCGGGCTTGGTCCATCTGATCCCGGAAAACGGCTCACGTAAGCGCCACTATGGCGGCTGTTATACCAACTTAGTGTCTGGTGGTCACGATCTAGAACAATATGCTACGTTCCAATCTTGGTTTAAAGAATCATTACACCAGGATGCTGAAACTATAAAAACATCGAAGATATATTAAAGCTTTGATCCTCAAATTGCTAATTAATGCTCGCTCGATTTATAAGAATACTTTTTTAACCAGGAATGTTGTTAAGTTTTTCGTTAATTGTAAATACAGGCAAGGACTTCGATTTTATTGCGCTCTGTGTTCCTTATGACTGCCAATCAGTTTAATTATATGATAAATCAACGGAAATGAACAGTTAATTCCTTAATTTGATGAACAGTGAAATTAAAATATGTAGTGTGATTCACCGTCCTTGAGACTGTGGGATAAAAAATAACAATGAGAGATTTGCCTTAAATTGTAAACTTATACATGTTCTAGATTGCACATGAAATACAACAATAGAAAGAATTAATGCTCAAAAGCATTCTCTACCCGTCTACCAGGGGAGCAAGAGACAGTATTCAAGGTGTGCATAATGTTTAATTTTTAAAAAATCTAGCCGATATTCAACTGCTCCAAGTAAAATCTACTTAGCGAATATTTGAAGGAATCTAGGTGGGCTAGTTGGATGTTGATAGGAAGCGAATTCCACAGTCGTACTGCTGTTACGACGAAAGATCGATCGTGAAAATTAGTATGATATAAAATATACATAATCATATAAATAAACACGGTAAATTAAGAATTAAAAAAAAAAAAAACCTGACGAAAATTACCTAGTCTCATTGAGAACATTCAAATGAGTCAAACTACGGTACCTGTGATGAAAGTTGATGAAGAGTTAGGTATTCTGCAGATTCTAGATGATGTCAGTTAAGTCAGTTAATGCAATAGGTCAATTTTACCATGTTCTTGATATAGTGTTGAAGTCGCGAAATACTAAATTTGGACTCGATCGGACCTATGGTAAATACATCCATACATCGACAAGAAAAGAGATGATAATATTTCAACGGATGAACAGATTTCCTTGAATCATAAACAAGAATAATCTCAGCCAAGTTAGCTTAAAAAAAACTAAATCAAAATCGGTTAAGCCGTTTGGGAAGTACGATGCCACAGACAGCACACAGTTACACATACAAATATAGATATTTTTATTAACAAAAACAACATATAAAACATAGCGTTAACTAAAGCTCTCTGTTTGCGTCGGGGTTTAAAAATATAAAAAAATAATAAAAAATTAATACTATGTTTGATATTTTCTATAATATATTTTACCAAAATACTGTTATTAAATACTTATTTTCTTTGTTTTCAGGTAAATTGAATAATTCTGCTTATAATTACGCCATTTGAAGGTATTGTGTTAATACGAAAAGTTACCCTCTTCTCGTATTAAAAATTATACAAATCAACATTTCTCACTTATGCGATTTACTTAAAGGTTACAGGAGGTTAAAGAATTAAAAAAAAAAGTATCATACGAAATAAGCAGTGATAATATTGGCGAATCAATTCGGAAAGAGACGCTTTTCGGGCGTTTAAGTGACTTACGCTGAGTAAAATGTATGAAATAAATTAATATACTACATAATTCCAAATCTTAAAAATACCTACAAAAATTCAGCAATTGCTTATGTCTATCTTCTACAGATCACTCACAATAAGCATTTTTGTTTTTAAAATAAACGGCGGGCGACCAGTGTGATTCCATGCGAACGGATCCAGGAGCACAGCTAGTATAATATACACTTCAAATTGGATACTAAAAAGATGTTCACACAATAAATCATAATTAGTACAATAATATAAAACACTTTTGCTTAGCCCGAGAGAAAAATATGGCGTGATAAAATATATAAACTTTCTTTAACAGTTACCCCATACCACGAAATCATCTACTTCAATTTATTCCTCGTAACTACAGAATACATTATTCTACACCCATTCTCTTCATGCTAATGAGATCACTATAAGTTCCGGACTCTTTTCAATCCAGCCGGTGTACACGCTGCTCGTCTCGTCCTCTCGCTCTAATCGTATTAGAGTGATAGGAACAGCTGTCTCGGCAAAGGAACCCTCGTTTGACGAGATTGCAGAGGACCGTGTTGAAATACTTACACGGGTCTTGGATTAAAACTCGAATGTTATTTTGAAATAGCGTCAGCATATAAATTGTTAATTACTTTTTTCGCTGGAAGGATTTCTTAACCATTCTTAATTGTTAACTAGTAATTTGGAACATTTTATTCGCTCATTTATGATGTAAAGCCGCAATAGCTAGCAAAGAATGATGAGAATCAATAATTTTATATAAATAGACGCGTTATACTCTCACTAAAAACAATTTGAAAACGGAACGAATATTGTTATCAGCATGTTGTAACAAAAGAGATAGAAAATCACAACGTAAGGCGGAAACTCTGTTGCCAAAAAAGGATAAAAATATCTGCTTAAATTTGCATTGTGGTATTGGCGTGCTGCCGGCCGCTGCTATTTTATTGTTTTCCTTGTTACACAAAATACGTTTGTTCTCGCTCGCGCCTGTACCAAGTAGAAAGTGAACCAAGAGTAATTGTCTCTCATTTACGATGCCATGTAAAGAGCGTCAATGCCGTATCTATACCTCTGTACCAATATTATAAAGAGGAAACATTTGATTTTTTGTTTGTAATGGATAAACTCAAAAACTACTGGACCGATATAAAAAATTCTTTCGCCAGTATAAAGCTACCGTATTAGCGAGTAACATAGGTTATATTATAATTTAAAAAAATAAGTTATTCCTCATAAAATGTCGATAGTTTTACACAATGTATAAAAAATAGCCGCACGGGTGCGTTGACGATGTTTGTCGTATAAAATTAACACGGGTGAAACCGTGGGGCACAGCTATTCTACTTATAAAATATCATTGGTTTGAACAAAAAAACTATATGAGCAATAGGATTAAAAAATACAACCAGCATGAAAATCTATAAGAAATACTTTTTTTTATAGGAGCTTGGCTAAGTGATGGTACTGTAGCTGATGGTAAGAACAGTGAAATCCTAAAACAACGGCGATCACCAAGAGATCGTCAATCCATCTCTGGGCACTTGGATAATATATCAGCCAATAGGATGGTTCTAAAACTCGATAAACCAAAAAAGAGTCACTGTTATGAATTTATATTACTTACTAGCGTTAAATGTTTATTGCGGGTGATCCTTACAAGATAGACATATGTCCTTGCTGACTATTTTGTCGGTCTTATTAATTGTTTATAATCGGTTCATAAACAAAAAAGTTATAGCATAGCATCCATAAAAAATACATTCGAATTAAGTAACCCTCTTTATTGAAGTCAGTTATAAAGCAAAAACTTTTTATCCAACCGTACCGTGTCGCGTACGCTAATGCCCAAAGTTGAAGTGTCACAATGCGTCGTTTTAACACCCCCCTATCAACATAGATCAGATAACATTTCACTCAAATGATTAATATACTGACCGCCTCTGTAGTTTACATTACGAGACTCGGACTAAGTTCGAAGATATTGTGCCTTCTAAACAGTGCCAATTCTTCTTCCATTCTCTGTTGTTAATTTTCGAAACTGCGAAATTTTCGAAATTTGTCGTGTATGGTTAATTGGAAGCGCACTTTTTTTCTATATAGATTAAAAACGTAACACTATGTAGATGTGTGTTGCAAATGGACAAACAAATATACATTCGTTCATATATGTATGTGTATGCGTTTAGTAAGAAATATTTTTTTGCGTTTTGAAAAATCATCGCTCAAGACGGTACAATAGTGGATGAATTCAATTATTTTTAATCTTTGTATCTAGATGATACTAAACCGTTGCCTCATATTTTGTCGTAGAGATAGCTTGTACTACCCGTGCGCGATAAGTTGAGACTCGCCTGGAATGCAACCCTCCGCCCGCTAACCCTGTAACTTCCCCTCAAGCTCCAGTGTTGTACTGTAGGCAACGCCATTTTTTAAACATTTTAGTCTCGTACTGGCTTACGTCACGCAACGACGACGCGCTCTGATATTATAATCTTATTTCATACTGTTTCGTTATTAATTATTAGAATTACAGCTATATTTTATTGTTATTTTTTGTGTTAAGTTTATTGTTATAATGAAAGGGGAAAACTTTACATAGTGGAGAGAGAAATCTCGTGTTAAAAGTGTTGGAATTTTTTGAAAACGAAAAACGGAACAAACAGTTGTTTTACCTGTTAATCAGGCAGTAAAAAGTTGTTCCGAGTACAACATTCGCTACATTAAAAAAAATAGCAGAAACAAAGTCGCGGGTAGAAACTTGTTGTGATATTTTTTTGTCCACAGTACAACGTCTGTGTCGTCACCGTCCCCAGGTCTCAACTTATTGCGCACGGGTAGTATAATAATATTTACATAAGTACCTACCCGACACATTTTTAGAAAAGAAAAGTCACAAAATATTTCCTGTATAAATATCTATATTCTACGCAGACGAAGTCACGGGTACCAGCTAGTATAATATAACATTTTTTGCAATCCGTAAATCAAACGAGTGACGTTTATTTATGGAAATAAATAAATAAATAAAATATTTACCAGTAGCTACTTTCTGTCTGTTTGTTTTGGCTAATCTCTGAAACGGTTGAACCGATTTTGACGGGACTTTCACTGGTGGATAGCTGATGTTATAAGAAGTAGCTTAGACTACTTTTATTTTAGAAAAGGGATTAAAGTTTCGAGCAAATAAAAAAAACTAGTCATGGTGAATCAATTTGGGCGCTTAAATGATTTACGCTGAGTAAAGCGTAATACATATATCAAATTAATGTACTATACAATTGTAGATATTAAAAAAAAAACAACAAAAAAGTCAGCCAAAGTAAATGTATATCTTCTAAGGAACACCCACAATAAGCATTTTTGTCTTTAAGATAACCGGGAGCGGGGGAGCATGATTCGTACGTGTGCTCGATCCTAATTATTCTGTAGTCTAGGTACGTGAGTGAAGCTGCCGGTACAGTTATTCGTTAATAATATAAAGGTAGATGTAGTTTTTTGAAATGTTTGAATTTGTATAATTAAAAAGAATCCAAGTTAAATCATTAAATAAATCTAATCACGACATAAGTATTTTTTATAATACATAGTTATCCATTATATACGCGTTCAAAGGCTTTATTTAAATATATTTTTACTTTAAAACGGTTACTGATTTTATATAATGTATACAATATTTACGACCTGAATTAAAAATAGCCAGAGAGACATTAGCTAAACTATTTCGCTACCAATTTAAAATTTTGTATAATGACAAGTTTCTTGTATAATGACAAATAGTGGCTAAGTGGTAACCGCTATTTGCCATAATATATGCTTTATAACAACTTAATTTGATTAAAGAATATTTTATTTCATTAAATAGAACAACAAAAAAGTAGATATAATTTAGTAATGTTACCTAATCAAATTAAATCCTGCAACGTTACGTTGGTCTTGAGGGAACTTTGTAAATTTTTTTTTTACAATCGTCGATATTATTACGTTTAATATATTCATACTATATATTAAGTTTTTTTTTTGTAGTAGCCATAAAAAAACACACCATTTCAGCAGCAGTTCTTTGTAGAATTTGAACCGACACGCGGTGTCCAACTCTGTGTCACAAAGATATTTGAATTTCGAATTATAAACTTTATACAAAACGAAGCATTATCGGTAAAAGTGTTTTTACCGGTTTTTAATGTTTCTGGTTTTATAGGATAAATAAAATAATTTGGAATTCACGTGTTGTTCATTTCATTTAATAAAGAGCCGACAACTTTCACCGAGTATTAAAAACAATCATAAAAAATATATTTAAATTAAAACCTAAGACGCACATGTCCCTTTGTACCCGAAATGCACGATCAGAATGACAAAAAAAAAACAAAATAATTCCAAAACGTTCCCTATTCTATGCATCGCGCCGCGCCACCCGCTTCCTTGCTTACATCGCTCGGCGCGGCGTAATATTTTTTTTATTTCACACTCCATAGAACAAAAGTGAGCAAAGCAGAGCGCTGCCGACAGCGACACCTGACTGAGTGAGAACGAAACTTGATACACCTCGCTTTTTACTACGGGCCTTTGGGAAATACACCTTTCTAACTACCGCGTTAAAATTCAATTTTACATAACTGGTTTTGATTTATACTAACATTTGCAGCGATGATTAATATGAACTTTATTATAATAACTTAAAGCATATTTCCTATTTAACGTGAGGATTTTATTAAAATTCAGTTTGTACGTGATACGGTCTACCTTTCGCCAAGTAGTTTTGTAATGCAATAGGTTTATAGTTATTACAATATTAAAACACCATTCTTTGATGTAAGAAAATACAGAAAGCACTATACAAGTCAGACAACTAGGATTTACCGACGGCGTTGCTCTTCTTTAGCCTGTTTTTTTAATTCAAAATTAAATTTATCATTGACTCTAGGTATATTTTTAGTTAGGTACATACAAACTGAACTTAACCCTTAAATGGATAGTAATGTATTATTACTATGTAATTTTTTTTTTGGTAATTATCGTTTTGAAGTTATAATCAATTACTACGCGATAAAAAAAAATCATTAAAGGTTAGGTAAGGCTTAATATACATTATAGACCTATATAAATTCTAGAATCCCAGACCATAAACTTATTGAATAGTGTTTCGTATTTCCATAATCCGCGTAATAACAGTATTCACTTTAAAATAATCAAGTTGGTACGTTTTCTATTCCTTTTTAGGGTCCCGTACCTCAAAAGGAAAAAGGAACCCTTATAGGATAACTTCGTTGTCTGTCTGCCTGTCGACACCCTTTTCTCAGGAGAACGTGGAAGAGTATCACGTTGAAATTTTTATCAAATTCTCACGTCTGCAATCCCTTGAAGCTGCGAAAAATCAAACTTCAAAGTTAACGCAATAAAAACCTATAAGGGTACTTCCAGTTACCTGCAATCATGATATTTGGCAAGAAGCAATGTCTTTTAGACGAGGTAAAATTTTAATTACATCAGAAAAAAAAATTGCTATTACAAATTTTGTTTGCGGTTGGTTAACTAATTGCAGAATATGTATGTTGATGTATGAGGACAATAGTGTTTCAACGGCAAAGTTGTTTGTGCCTCAATATAGTTTATATTTTAGTTAGAATTGTCCCAGATTTTTTTTTACAAGTATTTTATCTTAAAAAATTTACAAATTTTTACTTGACTGCGGTCTTAAATGCGTCTAATTAGTAATTACGGTATATATTTCAAATAATATTGAAGTTTTCTTATACTTTATGGTTTACATATTTATGTACTAGGAACACGTTTAGTGGAAGTGCGGAAAAACTTCCTCAGCATAATCTGAAAACGAAATAAAGAGGTAATATTTTTTAACACATGTATCTAATAGCGTTTTATGAATAGACGCGTAATACTTTCACTAAAAGCAATGTTAACACGGTACAATTTTTTTTATCAGCATGTTGAAACAAAAGAGATAGGAAATCACAGCGTAGAGGCGGAAACTCTGTTGTCAAAAAAGGACGAAAGTTTCTTCTCACTCACGTCGGTATCAAGTCGAAAGTGAACTGAGGACATTTGCCCACCATTCACGATTGCATGTAAAGAGCGTCAATGCTGTAGCTACTTATAAAATATCATTGCATGTATCTACGTATGATTATTGCTTAATAATTTGAGTTATCAAAAAATATTATTTAAAAAAAAACATACCGTTGTCGTTAAAAATCAGCAATACCTAATCACTATTATTATAACTATAAGTTTACTTACTGTATCGTATCTTAATAATTTATACACTAAAATCTTATCCTTTTAGTGTATACTAAACATTGTGTGTATTACAATAATATAATATGAATTTCTAGTTTTTGAAAAATTCCTCCTTCAAGTGGGTTAAAAATAAACAATTAACTCCAGAACATTTTATTCCGTTTCTGAGATTGTACCATGTTTATATCACCATGTACTAAACATATAATTACCCAGAAGTAATAAGAATAATGTTAATGTTTTTTATTTAAATAAGCTTTTCAAAAATGGTCCGAACACTTAACAACGTAATAAATTATAATATACTAGTAGAAACGTAATAATTAAAAAATTTGAATAATCATTTGTGTTATCAGATACATCTAAATTTACATAATATTATTAACGTCAATTTGAAATTTGATCACAAAACCTAAATGTCAAATTAAAATATTGCTAATGGGTAAAATTCGTGTTTTTAGTTTACTAGTTGTGTGTATCATTTTGTTGATTTTCTTTGTTATACGAGTTACATCCACGTGTAGTACACATAACCACAATTATCAAATAAATGCAAAAATAAGTGGGATTTGTTTTCGTCACGATTTATTTAGGCCGATAGCACATGCGAAAATGGTCTCGTATCCATATCTCGTTCTAACACAAGCGTTGACTATGCTCTTTCTCTTTCGAGTTGCCGATCTATATATATTAAAGCTATGGTGTCAATTGTATTGTAAAGTCTTATTACGGATTTGTTTCCAACATAATATGTACCTATATTTAGCTATATCATTGCGTTATTTGAATGCATTATGAACCGTGCTGAGCTGAGCACCCACGAACCGACGATACGATGGCGATGAACTCAAACCGGCCTCGCTAGGTATAATAACAAAGATTGGCTTTGCATGATCTTAATTACTATTTTTCGTGGAATACCAAAATGAGTTTTTGCTTCAAGTAGCAGTGATATTTTAAATTCGGAATCTTTGTGATTCATCCATATTATGTTGAATGGTTTTTTTATCTGTCATTTTAGTTTCCATCTGCGATCGAAGCGATGATGGCTCAGTGGTCTTTGGAAACCTCATCGATAAACGTAGGTTCGTATCCTAAGCAAGTAGATAGTAGCTTTCCGTGATAGAAAACATAGTGATGAAACTATAGAATTATAGTAGAGCATTTTCCAATACCAGCGTGGCTAGCAATCTGTGACCAAGAACTTATAGGTATGTTCCAACAGCAGTACTTCAGAGGCAACTCTTTAAGGCAAGAAGGTTATCGTTTTAGGCGAGATAGTCCCTTGTCGCCAGGCGAAATTGTGGTCAAACACTACACTTATAAGGAATTTAGAAAATAACTCAAACAATACAAGGAGTTTTGTTTTTTAACGTGAAGGAACCTTTCATGGGTTATATGTGTGAGAGCGAGTGTTATATTAGACTCCACGGTGTACGATCAGCCGCCGCGCCGTAAAGGGGTGACACGGAATCGCCTAAGCATTCCACCGTGGATAACTAAGCTCTTTGTGGTGATTCTCCAACCATACATGAGTTACCTCCTTCAATCGATTTTTTCTTCGAAAATTGATTGCTGGCTGGAATCGAAAAAAGTTTTGAAATGTTTTCAGTTTCGTCCTAATCGAACAGTTTCAATGACAATAAAATAATAGTATACTACTCCTACTTCTCCTACTCCTACTTCTCCTACTCCTACTTCTACAATTCTCCCTAGGTGCGTTTACAATTTTTTTCTTAACCGGGATGAAAAGTTTATATATGTACTCTTTATATATAAACACGCAGTTGCTAGGTTACCGGGAGATAAAGTAAAGTACGCGCATGCGCACATTTGCCATCTCACCGGGAGAGAATCGGGTACTTTTGTCCCGCGTGACAGGGACTAAAAGTGAACTTTTCATCACGGAGGAGAAAAAAAATATTTTCAATTTATCGATTTACGTTTCGAACGTGTAAATGTTGTTCCAATTTTTATACGTTAAATTATTTGCAATGTTGACACATATTAATTTGTAATAAATTACAATTATTGAAATGATCGTAAATCAGATTATGATTCAGAACGCGGAATGGACTTTTATCTGCCTCGGCAATAATTCAGGTAATAACTTTATTGTTGTGTTTAAAATTCATTAGTTTTTTTAATACGCAGGGATATATTTGACATGCCATAAAATTATTTTAATGTAAGGATATATTTTATTGTTTTCATTAATGCGAGTAAGTAGCTGTATCACCGTTATAATTAATAATTAATGTATCCGATCCTTCTATTTTTGTACGAGCTCAGCAAAATGGAATTCTTTTTAAGTAAAATTCAATTGACGATCGTCACTCTCATATTAGCCTACCCAATAATCTCTTGACACTTCTAATATCTTGCAAAGAAAACAACAAATCTTGATAAATACATGATTGGAACTACGGATCGAAATTTAATATTGTGAAATAAATACGATAATACAGATAATTCTAGTGGCTACTTGCATTTATAAAATTCTATTTTTAAATTATTAAAAAAAGACCAACAATGATTTTTTTCAGTACGATATTCACGATATGCATAATATACTGAAAACTTATGTTTTTTGATATTAGAACACTTGCATGTTACGCCACGAGCCTTGATCGTGAGCACGAAAGGTCGTCGGTTCAAATTTGTTCAACGAATTTCGATATATTCTATGTTCTACAAATTCAATAGGGTTGTTACATATTGACTAAATCACATAATAGTGTGTTGAGAAGGGTACGTCTAAAGGCAAACCTATTTTTATAGTAGTATATTAAATCTATGTACAAACTAATCTATTCACAATAAAGGCTAGTGAAAAAAATCATTGTAATTAATATATTAAAAATAAAAAGTATTTTTTTTACTAAGCATACAGTTTTTTCCCGTAAAAACAGTATTTGAATTAGAATGAGTAAATACATAGTTAACCATGTATATTATTTCTCAAAGGTGTTTTTTTCCTGGTAACGCCATAACTTCTTTAATTTATCATCAAAATTAATAGAATACATAATTTTGCTTAAAGTTCACCGCTATTGACCAAAATTAACGTAAAATTAGTTAATTGAAATTTATGTTATCTAAAAAAACTTTTTCATCAGCAAATCCATCTTTTGATGCTATTTAAAATATATTCCAGGCGTCTAGGCGTTCAAGGCCATCTAATTTTTTTATTATGGCTTTCTGCGTATGTAGGCAATTTTGCCAATGTCAAAAGGCCATCTATAAGCAATCTGTTTAATTAACATGACAGCTGTCAGTTAGATTGTTTACATTCTATTAAGTACGAAATTTTCGCACGGATCTGATAGTTTAAGAAAAAATATTATCTGTTCTTCATATAAATTGTTAAAGAAATACCTGAAACTAAACATTCGTTGTAACATAAAACTCAACATTTAAATTCTTACATTATATTAAAAATATTAATATTAAACCAGATTTTTTTCTAATTCACCTAAAATATGGATTTTATAATATTCTATACCCATATTAAATATATCATTGTATTTCTGTTACGAATATTATGTATGAGGTACTCGTAAATTATTATTTGTCGACTTCTATAGTTGTTGTTTTTTGTTATTAAAATGCAAACGTTTTGTATTGGGTTTAAGGTTTCATTTAGTAAGTGTTTAGTGAAGTGATGAAATGCCAATCTGTAATATTTTACGATTAGCTACAGTTATGTTGGTATGTTTCTGTATTTATATTGTATTAAAAAAAAGTATTATATTTTATACAAAGTGATGAAATTTTAAATACTAAAGTCATTTATTGTTTTTGATGTTATCTATTTAATTCGACGCATATCATTTAGCCCTGATTACACACTACCATTCTTTGCTTCGCTCGCGTCATAGGTAGTTGAGTAATGTACCATTATATGTACTTTGCCAATAGATGTCGTTACTTGTATTATATAAAATTTTCACCCCATTTTTTAAACCTAATCAGTATTGATTTAAAAATAAAAACGATTTAACACGCCTTTTTAAATACTAATTTTCATAGATCTATCTATAAAAATGGCGGATTTTGAAACAAATTTTCATCCCCGTTTCACTATCTTTGGGGTTGAATTTCCAGAAATGCTTCCTTAATGCTCATTCGCATGCAACATCCGCATACATTTTAAAGAAAGTGACAAGAGAATTTTATATAGGTACTTAAGTCATTATTATTTTTGGTAATATTTTTTAATAGCAATGATTAAACTCTATTTTTCTATACTATTATTAATAAATTTAAATAATTTATTATAATATATGCGGTTTGCAGGAATGTGTGTTATGTTTGTTTGTTAGCAAACTAACCAAAACGAAATCGCTGGCAGAGAAAAAGCTCGAAGTAATATGAAACCATTTTAACCGTACCTGTAGATAGTGTGGTGTTTAAAAAAGAGCCTCAATTAAATCGGTTACAATTAACGTAGAATGTATGTTCGGGATGCGATTGTATCTTTTGACCTGAGGCTATCGGGTACCCGGTTCGAGTCTCGTGCTACCGTGCGGTGAACGTACCTGGTTTATCGTTGAAAAACCGTTTCCTTTTGCTCGTCTCTACAGACGACATTACCGTTAAGCGATAAAATTATTATTATTTTTAAAGTACCTAGTGATAAATGGAAAAAAGTAAATCGATCATTTTAAAGGTATATTAAGACGTTTTTTTAACTGACTTCAAAAAAGGAGTTTCTCAATTGAATTTTTTTATGGATAGTTTAGGCTAACTTCGTTGTTTATGAACCGATTTAAATGATTCTGAACAAGGGTTATTTTGGGACACCACAAAATTGCCTTATTTTGTTAATAAGCGTGGAAGAAGTGTCTGCGAGATTTAATGAATAAACCAGTACATGCATCGGCTATTGAAATAACATTTCGAACATTAACAGTTTACTAGTAGGATATTAAGTTCAAGGACCATGTCAAGCGGGGTTTTACTGTCAAAAGGTTATTATAGGGTGGATCATTATGTGAATGATAGTGATGTCTTGAAGTGAATCCCTCTTTCTACATTCACTTAAATTATTATGATTAATAATTGTAAATATGATTTAAACAGATAAATAAAAAAAATTAAAATGATAAACTTGATCGAGTTTATAGCCAGAGATCTTCTCAATGACTGGGATTTTTTCCAAACTGTTAGTAGTATTTTAACGTTCATAAGTGCTTTGTTAAGGCTTAAATTATTATCAGTTTTATTTTTTGATAGAAAAAATTATGAAGTCACTATAAGATTGATATTAAAGCATTAAACATACGATTCAGTCGTTTTGATGTAATAAATTTTGAAATGACTAACCGGCTTATTTTTAATATTTTAGTTTGTGAACTTGGCTCTGACACAACTAATGAAACTGCTACGGCTATGAATGTAAAAATTGTACATAGAAGTTTAGTGTCTTTGAGTTCATCATTAGAGGTTGATGCTATCTGCAGATTGGCTTGGAGGTGACGACTACCATGCTTATCATCCGATGGTCACCACAATCCGGGAGTAAACATCTACCTATTGAAAAGTTGTGTTGAACACTTTATTTGTTGAAAATTATACCAGTTTACTAATATATATGTATATATATATTTAACTGCTTCATTAGCCTAGTGTTCGTACGCGCGATTCCTATGCTCGAGGTACGATTCCCAGGTCGAGCAAAATGTTATTGGGGTTTTCTATGAAATTCTCAGTAGTAGCTCGGAGTTTGGCTATGCGTTCGATTAATGGCAATAGGCTCGCCCGCTGTTACATGGGACCTAAAAATATACCCGGAGAACCGTGGGTGTATATTAGTACACCTTTACCTAACCCTTCGGGGATAAATATGTGCTAGTATGTTGTTATGTTATTATACATTTTTTAATTGAAATAAACTATATTCCAGAAAAATGCGTCATTATGTTCATATGGTCGCACGTGACGTCATTATTCAATAAATAAAACCGAGGTTAAGATAAGGTTTTATGTGCAAAGTTGGTTTTACTAGGATTTCAGCTAAACTCATAAAGTTTCTTCGGTATCCCTATATAATTTTAAAGTAGTTGATTTCTACACTTAGAAATAATTTTAGAGTTACCTACTTGTCACAATATAGCTTAATATGAATAACACTAAACAGTGTATAAATATTGTACGATGACGTCACGTTTTAATGTTAAATGTTAAGAGATAATTATCTATAAGTTTTAACTTGCAAATTATTATTCTCAGTGTACAATCGAATGCAAACCGTGTTTTATTTGACACATCACTTTAGAAGTGTATAGAAAGAAAATTAATTTTAAATAACGAAATCAATAGTTATTCCAAACAAAATCTTGAGAAGGCCGCCGCATTCATCAGTCAGTGTCATGCGGTCGCATTTCTATGTGCGGCCATTGTAGTGTCGAAATTCGGCTGGAAAATTTCACGAATTAATCCCGAAAACTGCCGACCGGCCTGTCTCCTCCGCCTCGCTCGAAAACGATACCGCATTGTCTCTTGGAATGATTCGACGACGTTTTTAAACGTTCGAAATTCGAACGTGTTCCCACAATCGAAAAGACGGTTATTTAGATACCCCGCCGGATTTTAACGTCATTCCGAATTTACGAAGTGGGCCGTTCAGGACTTTTGTACACGACTTTCGTCTGTCCAAAACTCTATTTATTGCCAGTTGCCGAATGTTGCCTGAATGTATTAATAATTTAACTTGGCTGATATAGAACATTGAACTGTATAAGAGATTTTTATAAGGTATTTTTGTCGTAACTTCTGAAGATGCGCCACCCTCGTATTTCTTTATACAAGAATTATTGGACGGATGCGAACTACTGATTTATTTATCCTCTCTGTGACTCCTGAGCAAGTTTGAGAGGGTTAAATATATTTAAATTTATTATCAATTTATTAAATACAGAAGACTTTACTATCATAAAAAAAATTATATAATAAATCTTGTTGGCAAAAAAACTCACTTTAATGTTTGATTTGATGTGTATTTTCTTATAATATTGTTCATATTTTATTTGCGTAGTATAGTATTTCGGAGATAACAGTTGTTGTTGTTTTAAATTGTTAAGGTAACTGGATATACGTCCTTTAATCTTAACTTCATACTATTCTTGTAATCTACAAACGTAGCTTTAAAAAGACCGCGGCGCGGCTGGAGCCACCTAATTGTTAGAAGCCACTTTGATAAAATACTTACCACTACGAAGGCTTGAAAAAATTGACGCTGGCTAGCGCTTTTTGCGGTGGCAAAAACAAGAAGAAGAAAAAAGCGCGGCGCGGGCGGCGGCTTCCTTGTTAAAAATGCACAGAGAATTTTTGTGGCAATGTTGCATACTATTAGTTATTTTTTATATTCAATTTCAGGTAAATGCACAATAACAAAACTATGTCAAGTAAAATGCTGCCAAAAGTATACAACACATGGGAAAATAAAATAAGTTTATTAATTGAAGTAAAATGGCAGATCAAAATCACGCCAAAACTCCCTTAACAGGTTTTAAATGTGTGTGTTTACATATTTTTACAGTATTTTTGTATAGTTTAGGTTAGGGTTTACCCCTACCCCCTTCTAAATGATAAAACCCGCGCGAAGTCACCGGCGCTGGTCATTATATTTCTTCGACTTAGATCCGCGGCTCTCTGCGCGGAATTGACTCCCCGTGGAGTCGTATTATAGGGTAACTGATTACGTGAATAGTGATGTCTGGATGTGATTCACTCTCTGTACATCTACTAAAAATGATAATAACTGTGTATAATTAAATATTGTAAAATAAAATTATAAAAAAAATAAGATGTTGATAAGCTTGATCGAGTTTATTGTTAGTACTTCTCGAACACTGGGATGTATTCCGAATCGGTGGTAGTTATATGACATTCATAAGTGCCTTCTTAGGGCCTAAATTAAAAAAAAAAAAAAATTTTTTTGAATTTAATTGCTATAGAATCTGATATTTAAATTTTTATATCTGTCTGTCTGTTCATTTTTATGGCTTTATAATTTTTAATAAAATTTTGTATACACGGAAAGTGTAATGTCATTTCTCCAGTCAGAGTCTGTAGTATTATCATTTTTACCGACATAAAATCATAAAATATGAGTAAAAAAGTAAAATTGCTAGTAATTAATAATTACAGAGTAATAAACGCGCGCGGAGCCACGAGCACAGCTAGTTGGTAATAAAAATGACAAAATAAAATACAAAACAAGACTTTTCAAAGCGTTGTAGAAGATTTGGGATATCAACAATATATATTTTTTTATTAACATAATGTCATAAGTGTTGACTAAAAAGTTTTTGTTTCGTGCCTTTTTGGTGAGGTAATAAAATACATTAATGCATGGCAACAAACCACTTTTGTACCATTTTACCCTTGCCTAAAATTTTCCTATCTCATTTTCTCACACGTTAAATCTTATGAATTTATGTGTCGGTCTCTTCTTACTGTCGCTTTCGCTTTTTCGTTTCGTCGACTTTCAAATCACAACGATACTAAAAAGTTTTTACTTCAAAAATTAAAGCTTGTATAAAGTGGTGCATGTAACTCAGGTTACGCGTAACCGTAACGCGGTGTAACGCGGTTGAAGTTAAACTTATTTGAATTTGAATAGTAACACAATTTGTTTAATCCATTACGTATCATCCGTAATGTAACACTTAACGTAACGTTACGATACACACATTTTTCTTACGTGCACAAAGAAGTGTTCCTTCGATGTAACGTAATGCATATTATAGCGTCATTATGCATAAACATCCATTGGTGGGCCTTGACAGTAAAATTGAACCGTATGCTGTGACGGCAAACGGTTTGATGCTGTGATTCCGTTGCGCGTGTGCATGCGCGTATTAGACACTCCGTTGCTTCTTTTTATTAACAAATCTCTACTTTTTTATTATTTTACACCATATTTTATTGGTGTTTAATTTTTATTTTGTGACACATCTTCTGGGCGTCCCCAAAGAAGTTTAATTTCAACGTAACATTACGTGATGCGCTTAATTTTCACATCAAAAAGGACTAATTTGCAAGCGGCGTGGTAAATAGCATAATCGTTACTCTAGCCGGCAAACAAATTTAATTGAAAATATTTTCATAGCAAAACCGAACGTTTGCTTATTAAACTTAAAACACAAATTCAAATACGATATGTAGTCATTTATTCCAGAATGCCGGCCGGCTGTCCGAATTATCCAAACCAGTATCAGAAAAGGCCGCCTCCGTATAACGTAAAAAGAAGACGAAATACACGACAAGAAATTATGATACTACCGAATGCTCGGGGAAAAAAACTCGATTCCCTATGCTTGTGTGGGGACTATAGCGAATTCCGTGGCAATTATCGGACCCTGACAACAGTTGTTGTGAACGATTGTCTACTTGTACCCTGAGTAATTGTCATTCGTTGACTTTTTTTTAAAGATAAATGTAAATAGTACTAGCAATATCATATGGATCTGCTTCGGTGTCGAATCAGCTTAATGATCATTGTAATTTTTTAAGTGAAACTTCTTTGGGTACTACTGTAAGAAAAAAATTGTGCAACATGACGTTATGTAACCTGTTATTTATTTTTTAAACGGAGCACCAACAGCGCGTATATTATAGATGACCTTTTTTACATATTCTACATTAAATGTAATACAGATATGCGATTCTAATTTAAAGGCGCTTCCGCTATAAAGATTAAATGATATTTTAAAAAATTTTTTGATAATTGTTTAAATTTTTTAACATGATATATATATTGAGTAAATATTTAAATAAACTTTAAATCATAATAACCTTTACGTAGTTATATTATATAGCATATATATCAGTTAATATATAGCAAATATAACATGAAAAATATAAGTAAAATAATTTTTAAATGCAAGCAGACTTTAAATATTGTACGAATAAAGTATTATAATATACTTGTCTATAGTTTTTTCTTTATCTTTTTTTTTTAAATTTTGGCTGTCTTTCTATGTAGACAATTTTGCCAATGTCAAGTATGACACGTTATTGAATTTAGTTGCCAAATCTTCCGTGTACTGTAGAATAACCCACAAAAAGGATATATTGACACAACGTAAAACTGTCACAAATTTATACATAATATCTACTTGTTATGGGAACTGCGGGGATAATATAATATGATAAACATACAAATAAAAAGCATAACTATAATCTATATAGACATTTCTCTTGCTCATTTGTTGATACAATATTGACAAGACTAACATTTAATAATTAAATAAACAAACAAACAAACAAACAAACAGACAGACAGACAGTCAGTGTACAAACTGTGTAATTTAAAAATAAAGACATACTTATTTTAATTTTTTTAACACAACACTGTCTGGACGCTCTTGAAATGTTTTGTTGATTATACCGGCATACTGTTAAAATGACCGATTTAAATTTAAATGTTTAAGTTTTTTTTTTAAATATTTAATGGGACTTGAGGACTTCAATTATTTATTGCGAGTAGATTATATTATTATTCCTTTAATTCTATTCTACGCTGGTGCTGGTTCATAAACTACACTCTAAATAAAAAGAGATGATTTACCCAGGACTAGAGCTATGCTAAAATCGGAACCGTATCATATAGCCGTCTGGAATATCCATAATCATTTTTTTAAAATGCTTTCTAGGTTTAAGGTTTAGCCTAAATCTCATCTGATGTTAAGTAACAATGAGGATTAATACGGTAGTAACACGCTAACCCTAGTCATTTTATGTGATTATGTCAAATTTGTATACAGACTCCCCAGAGAACGGCAATCGCATAGCGTCAATACTACATATATTATTAGTAACCATTTATATAATATTGAATATTAAATACTATATTTACGCGTGCACACACATTTATTTCTTTTGTTTCTCTCTTATTTTGTCTTATTTTAATGTTACCAATTAGTATATGAATCGATTTCGACATAATTATTTATGTGTTAATTATTCTTTTAAATAAATCTAATCTATTCTATATGAATGAATATCTGGAAGTGACTCCCTCTCTTTGCATTTACTAAATTGTTAATATTGTTGTATTATATCATAATTATACTATTACATTGTATAGTAATATTAATGTACAGTTAGAAAAACAATGATAAACCCGATGGAGTCTCTTGCCCATTCTCCCCGATGATTGGGATGTATTCCGAACCGGTAGTAGTGTTTTGATGATCACAAGTGCCTTCTTTGGGCCTAAATTGAATAAATTATCTTATGATTTTGATTCTGAACACGCTACCAAAGAGTTATTATAGCTTGTAACGTATATTCCGTTTGAGGGTTGTTTCAAGCAGTTGGAGGAGTGCCAGCCAAGAGATAGCTTACCATCATAATTTACGTTCAAATAAATTGCATGTATGCTTGCCTACTTTGCAAATGACATGAACGAAAATGTACTTAGGCACTTAGTTAATACTTCCAACTCTTACTTTAATAAAGATAAACAGACTTAGGCGATTTCAAAATAACAGAGAAAGGACAATGGAGATGTCACTTAGGAATAGTATTTATTGTAGTTGGCTTATAAACCTAGTCTTCATTGTACCACAGCTGAATAGTGCGGGTCAATAGTACTAATACTAAGTCATTAGTATAGATTCCATAATCATATTGGCACAATTCTTCAACAAAATTATATTATAGCATCTTATTTAATATAACGTGTTGGTAAAGAGAACAGTTTCTTGAAATAAAAAACATGGCTTTAGAAATAATATTCTCTATTTATATGGCCCAATTTCTTTTTTTTTGCTAAGCTTAATAGGTTGCAGCCCCCCGGCTATACACCCCCTGAATTCTCAGCTCGGCTCGGCTATGACCAGATATGATTTAGTGAATACATCACTATGTTTTCCTACATCTGAAGCACAGACTCGTGACTAGTAAGCAACGTTCTAGCAATTACTAAGCTATCATCGCTTCCAATATAATAACAGTTGCTAAACGATATTGCTTATCCTGTAAAGGATACACCGAGATGATATATTAAGTACATAAATAAATAATACATTATATAGCCAACACATACGCCTTGCAGTTAAACAAGATAAGCAAAAGAAAACATTAGTTAGAACTTACTGACTGCTAAAGGGGAGCTAATACCAATTAGCGACAGCTTCGGACACGAAAAAACGGATTTCGTCTTTAACTAAACACGGGACACCTCATTACACTAATTAGTACGAAAAAATACTAAAGCGAAACGTCGATCAGGCTCCCGGGATACTGGACAATTCCGGGTGCAGCCGAGAGTCTTGCACTCAGGGTTGGCAAACTTGATTTCATTCAACGCATTTCTATTTTCTTTGTGTCTAAATTTTCGGAATGCTGCTACAAATAGACAGCTTAACGTTTAAAAAATATAAGGAAACGTCCAAATATTTTTAAAATTGTAGCTAATTTATTAATAAGGATAAAATTATTAGAAAAATAATTAATATAGCTTTTATATTTAATTCGTAAATAAAAGAAAGAACTTTCGCGTGATCTGGATTTATCATACATAAGCAACTTGAAATCTCAACTGCAACTGATATCAGTTTGATAAAAAAGAGAAAAAGTTATTATAATTTACACGATTTATATTTATATTATTTATGCATACCCATATGTATGTATTTCTTTTATTTCTTTAGTATACAGTTTATTTTTACAAAGTTTTTTTTGCACTACTTATTGCCCAACAATATCGTTGGTTAGCTGTAAATAACGCTTTGTTGCATCAATCTCGTCAATGTATCACATAAAGTGCAATAAAGTATTCATTAATTCATTCTTTTTTAAATTTGATAAATAATCTCTGACAATAATAACTCATAATTTGTTTTTAATTAAATAACTTTTATTATAACATGCAAGCAGTTTCTGTATAATATATATACATATTGTAGAAAAACAGTAATTTTTGTCACATAAAAGCATTGTCATAAATAAAACTAAGTACACTAATAAAAAAATTTATTTTCCCTCGTGTTTCTTCAAAGTTGAATATCCTATGCCAATGAAATATAATAAATATAAAAAAAAAATATACATGCGAATTGAGTAACCTCCCGTATTTTGTTGAAGTTCATTAATTATATAAAAGACAACATTTCTTTAAAAACTCTATAATATGTAAACATATATAATTTTACAGACAGCCCTACACAACACCGTTGGCTCGTATCAAGATAGTCCCGAAGCTAGCTAATGAAAACCACCTTGTTCGCTTTATTAATTCTAATGTATTCAGCCGATGGGCTAGCAGATTACGAGCCAAATGTCAACCTGTACACAATGTTTAGTTGGATGTTTGTGCCTGATGAATTGTTGGCTTTATTTGATGCCATTACTGGAATACTTAGCTCTGGCGAAAATTATGTCTTATGTTTGCGACTTACGGTTAATATTCTCATAAATAGCTTTTATCAGTAGAATTCAAACATGGATCCCAATGGTCTCCGGTTGGATACAGATTAACGGTTACAAAGACGTTTTTTTTTTTCGATTTAAAGCCAAACGGGATTCCGCATATTACCGATTTGCTGGATAATAAGTTCAAGAATCATGTTAAGTATGTTTTATTGTCGAAGATATATAGAGTGGATCATTACATGAATGATAATGATGTCTGGAAGGGACTCCCTCTCTGTATATCCATCCACTGAAATAACAATAAAAATACAGTAAAATAATGGTTATTAACGCGATCGAGTTTCTTACCGGATCTTCGCGATGGGTGAAATTTTTCCAAACCGGCGCAGTGTGTTGATATTCATAAGTATCTTTTTAAGACCTAAATTGAATAAAATATTTATTATTATATTTTATATAATTTTATATATTAGCTGTGCCCGCGACTCCGCTCGCGTGGATTATACTATTATTGTTTATTTAAGATAACGGTGAAAATATCTAAGGACCAAAATAAAACAATAAAAAAATCTATCCAGTAGTTGTTGCGTTAAGCGCGCACATCGGAAAAAATCTATAATTTTATTTAATAAATATACATGTACGTCATACGTGTATGTTCTATGGTTGGTATGTTAGGAGAGGTGAGAAGTTATCACATAGGGCGAGGCGGTGAGCCGGCGCATTATGTCGGTTTAGTGGCACGGTGGCACACCTTACCTCGAAGGTTAGCACAGCAATAAATCTTAGTTTTATGAACGAAGGAACGATTTCTGAGTTCCAAATTCATACATTAAAGACGATGTTGATCTCTAGTTGATTGCTCTTAAAAATAAAATTTGTTCGAATTCTGCAAATAAATATATGTTTAAGTTGTATGAACCGATAATGTGCAATAAACCGTTTATATTTTATAACATAAATATTATCTTTGATTGATTTTTTATCGATTTTATTTTTAAACATTAAGTATTATATAATTTTTAAATATTAAATATCGTAATTACAACAAAATTAGTTATTAGCATATACATATATATAACAAAAATACATATATAATATATAGGAAATATCAGACGAAAAATGCATTTATAATTATATGATATTAATAACACCACATGACCCATAATAATTCATATAAACAATTTAGAATATTAAAAGGACATAATTTTTTTACACTTTTTGACACTGGCATCGATTAATATATGTATTTATAAAATATGAATAATAATAATAAACTCATTACAATAATTTCAGTTATCACATACAAGTCAATAATAAAAACATAATTGATAAACCAAATATTGGTAGACAATCTACCGAATAATTCTAAGACCGTCTGGGCATCCAACCGATAATCCGATAAAAATACCCAATACCTTTATATTAACTCTAATTTAACAACATTTCGAAAACGTTCTTTCTGTTCTCTCATATACCAACCAAAAACAAATGTTGATAAAAGATTTTTGTTGTAATTCGAAGAAGTACGAATCGTCAGTCGTTTGAATAAATTTTTAATCAAGTTACGTCCAAATTACAAGTTAATTTAACTAATCGATTAACAACGAAATTAACAAGGTTCGCGAGCATTCGATGTGAGTGTTGGTGAAGAATTAATTTTTGATATACATACATATTTCTATTTTATTATAATGTTTTTTTTTTCTCTATTGTAACATTTAGAAATAAGCTCGTCATATGATGGAATTATTAAAATCATATGTAACACACGACGTTACAAATTTAAGGAAACATTTACATATTACTTGTTTAAAAGATCCAACAATCAGCATTTATTTTAAGTCATAGATAACGTAGTTTGACTATGAAAAATTCAAACTACTTACTTTAATTCTTACTCTATTTCATTTTTTAAATATATTTTCTCTTATAAAAAGAACGACTGCTTACATAAAATTGAACTTATCTATACTATAATAATATAACGCTCAATATTGTTTGTTTGTTTTAACACGCTAATCTCTGGGAACAAGTCAGATAAAAAAAAGTTTTCTTTTTATAGCATATTTATTGAAGATTAGCTGTGCTCGTGGCTTCACTCACGTAGACTACAGAATGCCCGCGCGAATCTTGCTCCCCAACTCCCGGCTATTTTAGAGACAAAAATGCTTATTGTGGGTGTTCCTAAGAAGATAGATGTATACTTTCGCTGATTTTTTTGAAAGGTCTTTTTAATGTCTACCATTGTGTAGTACATTAATTTGCTATATCTCTTATGGTTTACTCAGCGTAAAACATTTAAGCGCCCGAATTGATTCACCATAACCATTTTTTATTATTTGTGCAGAACCCTCAATATTTTTCTAATATAAAAGTAAGTTAAGTTACTTCCTATAAATTCAGCTATCTACCAGTGAAAGTTACGTTAAAATCGTCCCAACCGTTTCGTAGATTACCCGAAACAAACAGAAAGACAGACAAAAAATTTAAAAATGTATTTTTTGTTATAGGTATCGTATATAATTTTATATGCATTTAGTAAAAAGCTGTTATTTTGACATTACAAACAAACACTTTGTCTGTTGTTAGTATAGAGACTAGAATGAGATTTATAACTTCACGCTACGACTATAAAGAGCGCAAGCAATAACCATGAAGGTCAAGTAATCTGGCAAATACAGCAACTTAGTACAACGACAGGCCACACGGGTGCGTCGCGTCGGTTGCAGGGACGTGGAGAGTTGGTCAAATAATAATTTAACATTGGTGAAATCGTTGGGTACAGATAGCAACACCGTATATATTAAACACATAATGGTACAAACCCAAAGATATCATTACATAATACGTGTTTACCCAACTGCGAAAAAGGAGGGTTATTTTTTCGAGTGTATGTTTATATGTATGTCAATTTCTTTGACACGCTCTGTAGCCTAAACGGTTTCATGAATATTAGCATACGAGGTGTCTTTAGATTTGTCATAATCATGAGAGTAATATAGACTATATAATATTTAAATACGTATGACTGAGAATCAAATAAAATACAAATATGTTTTTTATGTCTCGTGTTTTTTTGCAGTCGGATTTTTTGTTTCCATTTAATAATTTAGCTTCTTATACTCTAAGACGCGGTGTGTTTTAGGAATTCTATATAACGTATAATTGTAGGTACTTAAGTATTTAAAACTTCCAAACTACCTACTTTATATCTCACGTTAATTGATTATTTTTTTAGGATTTTCTGTATAATAAAAAAGGTATATGTCTGCGTACATAAAATTCAACTTATTATTAATACATATTTACGTAATAATTTAAAAAGGAACTTTAATTTTCACGTTGTCATTGCAAGTAGGTAAGTAACAAAAACATAGTGCTCGCGGGAGGCGGAATGTTCCCCGTTAATAGTTTAGCCTCTATCAAAATAATTACATTTCCAATGAATGAGAATCAAATTTTATAGTAGCTATTTTGATATCAATTTTGAAATATTATTCCTCTACAACGTCATGTTTATGTTCGAATAAAATATTAATTAGCTACCTACGATATACAATGTTTATTATGAGTTTTATATTGATAAACGTAGTCAGTCAGTCGGCATACGTAAATTGAATCTTAGGAGGCGGTCCACTTTAATGTTTCCGATTATATTTATACGTACTCGTATTATTATTTGACGTTTTATTGCCGTCAATAAATTCGTCGCAAAGTACACTTTATGATCCCGAAATAATATTAAAACGGGCAATTAAATATGTACGATACACAATCGTGCCGACATATTTGCAGGACATATTAAATTTAATTCTCAAGCTCGCAATAACGTCCCATAATTTTACAATGTTGTAAATGTAATCATAGGAGTATTTACTATAATCACATCTTTATATTTTTAATTAATAAAAATGTCATTTTTATTAATATGCATTTTTAAATTATATCTTATTCATCGTAAGAAGGCTTAAATGACATATCCACAGAACGTAAAATGTAAACGCGTCGTACAAGTAAGTGCTGGAATGAATCAAAATATTATGAAAGTCCGTACAATTAATTATAACGTTTTAGTTTACTCTAGCTCCATAACATCCGAAATAGGATCGAAATGAATTCGAAATAGCGTTCGAACGTGTAAGTCGCATTACGCCTAACCAGTACACGCAGTGTCCACTGTAATGGTCGGCGTTCACTAGAATTCTCAATTGCATCCTTATGCGGCCGGTGGCTGTTGTAAAACGCCTTGAAGTCACACGCGCGGCTATTCAGTTAATATGTGCCGAATCAATTGATTGATTCACCATTGCTTTATTTTTTAAATGGCAAACAACCTTTGTTCTCTAGATGGTTGTCTCGTCTTCCTCACAACCTAACCCAAAATCTTCTTAAATTCGAGTTTTAGAAATAAAACTTCCCGATGTTTATAAATGTTACTTGTGTGACTTTTTTAAGGTAAACTTTTAATTTCCGTACAAGAAATAACCGCGTCTAAAGACCACTCCAAAAATAGTAGTATTTTAAAAATTTGTTTAATTTTTTACACCTTGTAGATAAACTCCACTTTACATACTGTTCGTCTAAATTATCTCTAGAAAGTTAAATTACACTGAGTTTAGAGGGAAACCCACTGAAATGGCAACAATGATTTTAAACATTGCAAAAAGGTTTATTACGGTGGATTATTATGTGAATGATAGTGATGTCTGGAAGTAACTTCGTCTGTTTTTTTTCTTTTACTTTGATGCGTTTTTTCACCTATTTAATTTGTTGTTCAAGATATTGTGTTTAGAATAATACGAAGTAGTGGCAAGTAGTAAATGGTGTGGTACAGTCGGGAAGATGTTAGCGATTTGATACAATTATCATCTGCGACTATGTCCGTGTAATGATTGATGATGTTGATGAATGATAATGAATAGGTAGCTGTTAATTGGTTGATGAAGCCAGATGATAAACATGGTAAAAAAGTATCCACAATGAGAAATAGATTAATACTAGAGGTAACAGAAAAAGAGCTTGAAAAAACGGATTAAATTCTATTAAAGGTTTTTAAGTTGTTCATGGTTGAGTTTGTCAGTTTATATACGAGTTTAAAGTAGACACTTTACTCATGAGGCTCTTTAGGTTGTAGGCGATACCCTCAGGTTTTCACAAATGATCTCATGATCACATCGAATTCTATCAAAACGTGGGCAATCCTCAAAAAGATGTTTAAGGGATTGAATAGAGTAGCATTATCACAGGGACATGTGTCGTTCGTTATCTATTATTTTGAACCTATGCAAGTATTGTTTGGTGTATGCGTGTCCTGTGAGTGCCTGTGTGAGTGTGAATGTTATTGGTGTATGTTTGAATAATGTTTTCATGTCAGTGAGAGTTGGTAGAAGTTGTTTTGTGTCCTGCCCTTGTGTCTCGCTTTGGTATCTGATGTTGTAGTTACTATAGTTACAAACTATATAGTTTGTAGTGATTATAGTTTGAAGTTTACGGCTAAGTAGGCATAATAATATGTACTATTCTCCAGAATTGCATAACTTAAAGAAGTGAAGATATATTATTTGAGGTCAAAACACTGAAGTAAGCCGCAATGGTGCTTTAATTCGATTTTTAATGATAATTATTATGATATGCTATTTCATCAATCAAAAAGTAGTATTCTTACTCTAAACTGATTGAAAGAACTCTTTACCGTGGACGTAGTTAGTGGGTAAAAAAGTGCAAAGAATGATTTTATACTATCATTATAAAACGCTTCTTGGCTACTTGAAACTATGTAAATTTATGCAAATATATTAAAGATCTTTTATACTTAAGTTATAACTTTATGGCGGTTTTGCATTCAAGGCTATATATGATTTATATCAGGATAGTTTCTAGAAACATTGCAAAAATTTCCAAATGTTATAAGTATCCTAAGCTTCTAGGAATTCATATCCAATCACATTCTTATGTTTCTACACAGTGTACTTACGCAGAAACTATATTCCCCTCTCGATTGAACACCAAATTGCTTCTGATGAGCTCGTTTTTGTTCTGGCAACGTGTATTCTCATACAAATGTGCGACGACGTATAATTCCGCCTTCCTCGCTGCTTTAGCCAAATTTTTCACAGTCTATAAAAACAAAAATAATTAAAACTGTAGAACCGTCTTTCGGCTAGTGTGTACTGCCTTCCTACAACATGAAGTCCTCGAAACAAAGGGAAAAGACTTCTGAGCAGGCTGGCAACACAGCGGTAACTGGTTATCAATTGTAGATTCCTTCAGATCACGGTCGCGGTATTGTTGGAAAGCACTGTGCTTCCATCAGGTTAAAAGAAATGTTGTAGTTCTCTGCTCTTATGGTGCGCTTAATATAAGTAATGGGTAAAAGAGTGTAGTCAAAAGTTCTATGCAATTTCGTAGCTCTTTTTGCTGCAACATCTGCAGCTTCGTTGCCAGTGATTCCTACATGGCTTCTGACCCAAACAATCTGGACGCGGTCGGGATGCGAATAAATGATGCATTTGTGTAACCAAAGGGTGTGTGTTACTGCGGTTCTGAATCGCTTGGATTGATGACATAGAATCAGTGTAAATGATGGTGTGTATATGTTTATAATGATAAGCCCACATGCAGTCCTGGAGGATGGCGTAAAGTTCCGCTTGAAATACAATGCAACTGCTATGTATTTTGAATTTTCTGCTCACCGGTGATTTATTCTGAGTGTAGCAGATGAACGCTGCTCCAACTTTACCATCCTCCTGCTTGCTCCCGTCAGTGTATATGTGATACAATAATGAATGAAGAGTTGCTTGGAACTCCGTGATCTGTTTCTGATTTGTTATAGTAGTTGGTGAGTTAAGAGAGATGCTGTGTGCTGGGTGTAAAAGACTCCCTCTATGTGTATTCATAAAATTATTAATGTGGTTAATACTATTGTATAGTTGAAAAACAAAAGACAAACCCGATCGAGTTTTTCACCGGTTTTCTCGATAACTTCGATGTCTTTCGAACCGGTAGTAGTGTTTTGACTTCTTAGGTCCTAAATTGAATAATGTATACTTTGATTTTGATTTTTGATTTCGAACATGTATGTCTACTTTAGCTGATGATATACTGCTTAACGTCAATTTATCGTTCTAATATAAAAAATGACTGGGAAATACAGAATAATCATATTTTAGGTTATACACTGCATCTTAGTACCAGTTTACTTAGCCTGGCCAAAGTGCTCTATGCAGTACTGCGGTACGCGCATAATTCACCCCCTAAATGACTATAAATTATTTCAAATAGATGTTCACACTTACCGTATAAGTGGCTAGGTCGCTCTCACCGCTTTAATTCCTTAGGGCACGACTGAGGCGGTACTCCTTTGCCATATTAGGAGTCACGAAGAGGCTATTTAGTCCTTTGTGACAATTAAGCGTGGGCTAGGTGAGGACGGATTCTTAAGTGTTAATACGCAAATAATTTTAACGTAGCAATGGAAAAGTAGTTTTGTTATGGGTTGTGTGATTCGATAGCTCAGATAAAAATTTGAAACATAAAAATATATTGGCGTGTGTACAGTACCACTCAACTTTGAGTAGTCGTGAGTTTTTGTGTCCCGGGACATGGCTTCGCTCCTGAGGTGGTTTTGAGCACATGTGGCACAGTTTAATAAAAGTTTTTGAGTTTTTAACCGCACTTCAAAAAAAGACGGGTGTCTCTCAATTTGAATGTATGAACCTATATTTTTTGTATCGGTGTTCAGCCATAACTATTTTGTTTTATTAACCGGTTTAGGCGGTTCTTTTTTCGTTGGGAAGGGGATTCCTCAAGGGTAGTCCGGTTTTAATTTCATTGATAATGGACCTTCGACTTCGAAGATAGACCAGGGTATTCCTCAAAATAAATGGAGTCAGTTTTCTTCTTTGTTAAAATTTGTCTTTTTATAATTTTAAATAATTTACGCGTGCGTGCAATCTAGTTGTCGTAATGGCTAATCGACTTTGTTGCCAATAATGAAAACCCAACATGGGCTATAGCAAAATCTCACTTGATGTTAGGTAACGTTGTCAATAAATTTATTAATCCAAAAACAACCACGCCCATCAAGAGATCGACAATGAAATCGAAAATCGTTAAAATGTATTTATTATTAAAAAAAAAAAAAAAAAAAAAAAAAACAAATATTATTACTATTAAAGTTTATTTAAAATTAAATCGATAAAAATTAAAAAAAATCGAAATCGAAATCAAAAACAATCGACAACGACAAACCTCTCCTGTAATGTAGTCCTGCAAGCTCCTCGGAAGCTGGAAGTTTTGTTTACGTTAAAGGTTTTAGCCCAAGATGGTAGCACGCTAAACCTAGGGGAAGACTGACTCTCAAGTGCAACTGCCGGAACACACCCTATTGGTGTTTGGCGACAGATTTTCAACTTGAGAGTGATAACTAGCCAGGCAGGCATTAGAAAAAGCCCTACCACCATGCTATGGTTTCATCACGATTTTTCCTTCACCGAAAGCTCAGGCTCATTGCAGGGATTCGTTCCAGGAACGTGACAAGCCTAAATGTGCCAGTATGACGAATGCTACACCTCGTATATGGTGATCGCAATTCAGTTGGACACATTTATCGCGTCGTGATTGTTATAAATTCATAAGTGCATTCTTTGGACCTAAATTGAATAAAGTTTTTTTTTATTTTTATGTTATATTTTACTTACAGACATGACACATTTCTTAATGTCATTATTATTTACATAATGATATTCGAACTAAATTTTCGAATTTTTGTTATAATGTGTATGTAATAATTGACGTAAAAAACAATGAGAGCTTTCGGAATCGATAATTTTGGTATGAAACTATCCGAGAAGCATGTTCGAAGCCGGGCTGTTTGTTTTGTATTCAGGTTTTCGAAGGCGTGACTCTCGCGAAGTTTCCTACCATATTCGGTGCCATTGACTACTTTCTTGGTGACAGTTTCGCGTAGTTAGTTTAATCACGAACACCGTCTGTTTTGTTCAGCTTTCATTATTAATTTAGTTTATTACAATAATTACCTAATAAAATTATTTATTTATTTAAAAAAAGGTGTATCTCTTTCTATATACATTTAAGTAATTTTTAGGGGGCTTTTTAAGTAGTTTTTTTGTTTGTTGTGAATGGTTTTACGCAATGATATTTTATAAGTAGATATGTTTTTTTTTTTTTTTTTTTTTTTTTTTTTTTTGAACGGACTACACTGTTAGCCTTAGGGGCCCTATCGTCAAACAGAGCCGCTGCGGCTTTTACAGCTTCACCGGACTTGGGGCGCGGCTTAGGGCATCAGCCGCGAAAGTTTGTGACGACCCGCACGAGGGTGCCAGAGTGGCCGAACCTCGGCTCGGGCGGTCGTCGCGAATGCGAAAAAGTCGCGATCTAACTAATTCCCTAATCTTAGGAGAATTCGAGCTAACTAATATATACTCATATGCACGTTCCTCCTCCTGGGAGGAAGGAGTGGACCATGCGTATGTGTATTTGTTAATCGGAATGGTTTTTCTACACTAACTAGCGCATTAGTCTAACTAGCGCAAAAAAAGAAAAAAAAAGGTCCCTTACAGAACCTATGTACCTGTGTGGTGTGCACGTGTGTGTGTTCATACGTGTGTAATGTTGTGTGTGGTAACTAAGTGTTGCACGTATAGTGTCACTTTGTATCGCGCGGGCGGCTGCTGACCAAGGGCTTCACACCGAGGAACGGACCTAGGCTTGGGTTGCCGCTAGAGAGGGTGGACGTGACGTGTGCGGGAGCGAAGTTGACCGCCCGTCCTCTGCGAGAGAACGTGGTTACGCGGGCGTGGGCGGTGGCACGCTCTGTTTGGAGAGACGGTGTCGGCGTAGAACGCGTTAGCTTTTTCGGTTTGGTCGGGTCAGTGAATATATTACGCGGCCGGCGTTTTCTCCGGCAGGCGTTGGGGTCGGAACATAAGAAGCTGCCGCTTTTATTAAGGGTTCGCGTGGTTCGACGCGGTGTCGAAATACGAGCGAGAAAGGTGTTTGGCGTATGCATGTATCGAGGGAAGGTCCATATCTCTATGGAGATCCTCCATACGAACAAACCAGGGGCACCGGTAAGGCGGTGAAGAAACTTGTTCTGGATGGCTTGTAAGCGTTCCCAGTTATAACTTGGCATATGTGCGAACGCAACGCAGCTATATGTCATGATCGGACGGATACACATCTTGTAGAGCGTAAGCTTGTGTCTCGTGGACATTTTGCTTGCAGCACATAACAGAGGATGCAGTCGGGCGAGGGTCCAGGAGGCCCTTTTTCTAACCAGATTGATGTGGCGTATAAAGGAGAGTCTACTGTCTAGGGTTACACCTAGATATTTGGTCGCCTTTTCCCAGGGGATCGGATTACCGAAGAGTTCAAGGGGATTGTCCTTGAGTTAAGTAGATATGGCATTGGCGCTCTATACATGCCATCATGAATGGTAGGCAATTGCCCTCAGTTCCTTTTCGACTAGATACCGGTGTGAGCGAGAAGAAACTTTTATCCTTTTCTGACAACAGAGTTTCCGCCTTACGCTGTGATTCCTATCTCTTTTGTTTCAACATGCTGATAACAAAATTTGTAACGTCTTCAAATTGGTTTTAGTAAGAGTATAACGCGTATATTTATAAAACGTCACTGGTTCTACGAGACATATTTATTAAAAAAAAAGCTAAAATGTTCTACTATATATACATACTTTTATATATTTATAATTGTTGTAGACTATAATTTCGTGCATATGCATAAATACATACACATAAGCTGTTCAATTTGGTTATGAGGTGGTTATGTGTGTTTTTTCTTAAGTTTTTTTTATTTTTAAAGCCCAGCAAAGTGACGGAACTTTGTCTAATGGTAAGCACAGTACAATTAAAAAATGATGGCAACCATCAAGAGATGAAAAGACCATCAACAGTTGCCGTTGTTAAGGAAACAAACTGGATATACACCGGCTAGTCCGGAAAGGCCACGTGTATAAGCGAATCACTACGACGTGCGTTTCACCATATGTTTGGTGGTTGCAACACAGTCGGGCTATATAGTGGACAGCCCTTCGACCCTACAAAGTAGAATTGCTCTGAGAATCAACATTGATGCTGGTATTGGTTTTCTGGAACACTTGACGTGATGTCCCTGGTCAGTCTTCAACGTGACTTAAATAAAGTTGATCATAAAAAATAATAATATATGTATCATCCATACTAATATTATAAATGCAAAAGTAACTCTCTGTCTGTCTGTTACGTTTTCACGTCTAAATTGCTAAACCAATTCTGCTGAGTTTTGGTATAGAAATAGATTGGACCTTGGGAAAAGAAAAAGACTACTTGTTATCACGAAAATAAAACTTTAAGGCAGGAAAACAAGGAATGAAAGTGTATAAGAAGAATCCATTAAATCAATTTATTTATTTGAAATTGAGCCGGTGTATATGTAATATAGCGGGGTGGTAGGGATCGCGACCACCGTACACATAGTGATAAACACATGTATGATTTTCTTTTGGTTTGTCGTGTTTCGAAATTAGTCTGTGTATACCCAATAATACTCAGACGAAGTCGCGGGTACCAGCTAGTAATGAACTAAATAATAAAATTTGTCGTATCATTCTATCCACTCCAACACTAATGATTAGTGCTGATGATGGAATCATAAAAATTAATGATATCCAAGTTTTAAAATTTAACTGATACGTTTCCCTATTCGTCTTTGAAACCCATAATTTTACAGCTGCCTTAATAAAAAGTTCAGATTTTATATAGCAATATATAAAAAGCATATTATATTGTGTAGACTGTGATAAAACGTTTTCACATTGACGTATAAGAAACGCACGATATCATGAATCACTTTATTATTACCTTTATTTTATTTATACACTTTATTAGATTAGTCTTCATTAGTCTAGTTATCATAAGCGCGACTGCTATGCTCGAGGTTTCTGGGTTCGATTCCCAGGTCAAGCAAAGCGTTGTTGGGTTTTTCTATGAAATTCTCAGTAGCAGCTCGGAGTTTGGCTTTGTGCCCGATTAATGGCAATAAGCTTGCCCCCTATTAAGTTGGACCTAAAAGCATACCCAGCGAACTGTGGACGAACATTAGTACACCTCTGCGTAACCCTTTGGGGATACAGGCGTGATTGCCTGTTATGATGTTAGATTGTAAAGTAGGAACCTATGCTTTAATACTGTCAATCTATTTAATAAAATGATTAAGGCTTACTGACAGACAACGTACATCTAAGCCGATAAGTAGGTTATAAAGACATAGGAATTATTTAAACTTGTAGAGTTATTTCGGCCAAGTGCCTTCTTCGATCGCCACAAAATTCGGTGAAGTTATCATGGCCCTTCAGCTAGTTGAAAAAAATCTACATATAGAATAGGTGAGCAATAAGAAAGGGTTTTAAATATTTCATCCCCTTATGTAGTTCAATAGGGATGATATTGCCAATAAGAAATTTCATCGGGCACACCTTATTATATATTATTCAATCCGAGGAAAGCTGTCTCAGAGTAACTGTTAACGTCAGCTTTGAATTGATTGTTGTGCAATCTTCCTGTGATTAAAACTGTGTACTTTATTCAAAATAAATTCTATTAATCTAAGGAAAATAACTATTTTGGCGATTGCTTATAAAAAATTATGGCAATAGTAAAACCGTGCCAATCCATTTCCTTCGCTAATGTTCTTCCTATTCTAAATAGCTCTGAGAATTGACTTTTAAATATTTAACCTGCCACCAATTCGAACGACGTATACAAGAAGATTCAACTAGAAATTCAAACGACTACATTAATATTTTTCCTTATATTTTGCATATCAAAGGTATAGTTATAATATTCGGAATTAAATACAGCAAATAAGTTATTATGTGTACTTTATTTAAAATATGACTATCACTCAAATGAAATCGAGCGATAAAACCGTCAATGTGAAACAGCCTTACACGAGAAAATCGTTTCGTCATTCCTTTACGATTGGAACAAAAGAATAGAGAGTCTTTACAATCGTTCTAAAGTTCATTTTGTAATGTAAATTGTCGACGGGCTGCTATTGGCGGCTGAATCGTAACTTTTTCAACGGTCAGACCTTTTTATAAGCCTGGGATAGTGGCTTAATGGTCGCTGCGGTAATTTCGGCTGAGGCTGAGGGGGCTGCGGTAATTATAGTGTCCGACTGTGTCATTGTAGTTACCTCGTGAAACCTAATTCTTGGTAACGAAATTGAATACGAAAATTAGTAATTTTTTCTACAAAAAGGGCGTATAGCAAATTATAAGGGTTTGTTACATTATTCGTAGGTTTTGGTGATAATCTTATTTCTCTCTTTTCCTATTTACTAGAACTGGTTTTTTAAATCCAAAAATGCATAAATATATATATTTTTTTATCGTTTATAGGTTTAGCTTCATGGTCACACGCTTAGCCTAGCTGGAAAACTAGTTCTCAAGTGTAGCTGCCGGAACACACGTACAGATGCTTGACGACAGATTTTCAACTTGAAAGTGGTACCATGGTGGAAACTATGCTATGGTTTCATCACGATATTTCCCTTTACTAAAAGCTCAGGGTCATTGCAGAGATTTGAACTCAAGTCTTGCGACGCGATGTCACTAGCACTGAACCATCATTCTTGCCATATTTAGGTAACCATAACGAAAAAAGACATAGTTTTAAAATAAATATAAAACAAGAAATAAGAACATACCAAAGCCAAAAGGCATTGGTAAAGACGTGCTGTGGTGCCACGACGCACCCAGCGCTGATTTTCAGCTGGAACCTTTAATCAATTATGGTGCGTCAGAACACAATAACGTAAACAGGGAAAAAGTGTACACAATAACAATAAAAATTGATTAAATACTTCAACTGTTATAATAAGTATTAGTAAAAAATAACTAAAAAGAGGGCATAAATAAACAAACAGAAAATAGTGTCTAACGTAGTTGTCAATATAAGCAAAAAATATCTCTGCTTACCTCTACAAGACTAGGTGTCGAGATAAGCGGTAGGTGGTCCGCTTTAACGAGCAGCTTCCCGAAATAATAGCAGCACATTTTTCAGTATTAAAACCGTTTGGATAATTCGAGTTAGATGATGCGTCAGTCAGTAATTCCTTTGTACCGAATGTATTAATTCTTTTTATTTTGAATACTCTTAAGGTTTGAATAATGAGATGTTGCATTCCGTTTTATGTGCGATGGGCATAAACATTACAATTACAAAACAACAGAAAACAGAAAAAGGAAACACAGGCGGCGTTTAGTCCATTCAAACGTGTTGCTCTGTCTTATACTTGGATAATCGCACCAGATCAATTATTTTTATACCATATAATCTAAATCTACCACTGCCATGTTTCCATGTTTTGATTTTTTCCATAAATTAATCATTATACGAACTAGGAGCCTTCTACAATTACTGAAATTGCCTGGTTATACCGCCATCAGATACCCAATAAACAAGGACAATAATAATATAATTTAATAGTATATTATAATAATATTTATATAAATAAAATTTGGATATATAAAATGGATAAATTTTGATCAATATTTTTTTATTTCTTACATAGGTACTTGGTAGTTATTTAAAAAAAAGCACATTATCTTTATAAACCCTAATTTTATCGTTAATGCATGCGGAGTCCTGAACAACTAAAATATAAAATCATATAGGCATAGTCCAAAGCCCTTTTTCTTACAACATACGTGAACAAAAAATAGGAGATAATGTGGAAAAGAAACGAGGAAACATGGGAATACCAAATACTACTATGATTTTGTCTATTTTGCAAAGATAATCAGTCCGAGCTGTAGTTGCCTATCTCTCACTGTTTTCGTTCGTTCGGGCATACTACGACAGCAATAGATTTCTGTTACAAATTATTTTACAAACAACTTACTGACCGCGTTTCCTCTTGGCATATGTTTTTATCGAAGAATCCACCATGGCCCTGTTTAGACTACATCGAGAGTGCGTTGCATACAACTCATAAAAAACTTTTTTCTATCAAAAGAAAAACATACACCCTGGCATTTACTATGAAAGTGACCCACGCGATAGAGAGGGATCTTAAAGTTATTCGCTAGGCTTGTTGCCACAATAAGGAAGCTATGCAAAGAAATATTAACAGTTTTAAACAACTTTACCATAAACAATGGAACAGATAAATATGAAAGCTACATTACGTCATTATTAACCAAAAAATAAAATGATACAAGAGTGACTCGGCTAGGTATGTTAATAGGCGGTCGAAACCCGGGGCCTTGTAATTTGGTTTCATATCATTATGGGTCGGAACACATGGATTTTGGTCGGATAATGACTATACAAAAAAGTTCCACAGTAATAACGGATGAAAAAAATCTGACGGCCATCTTTGTCTAGAGGACCGATGGAGGGATTATCAACGTACAGATAAATTTTATTTTTTATTAAATCTTGCTCGCGTGTGGAATGTTTTGTCTAACTTTTGAAGATTAAGCAAGAATATTGAACAAAGTTGTATTTGTTAAATCTATAATAGCAGTACGAATAATATGAGAACAATATTCAAAAAACTTAGTATAGTGTAGTAGATATTTTATCTTCTATATAATTAATAAATCTTATTATATTAAGTGAGCAATTCTTGTATATATATATACATATATGTAATTCGTTTCTCGGAAACGGCTTCAACGATTTGGATGAAATTTAATATTTATATAATGTTTTGCATTACAAGTTTCGTCGTCGTCCAGATATTGCATATAAAACATACGATACATCTAACAAAAAAAATAAAACATTTTTAAAATTTTTGTCTGTCTGCTTGTTCCGGGTAATGTTCGAAACGGTTGAACCGATTTTGACGGGACTTTCACCGGAATATAGGTGATATTATAAGAAGTAATTTAGGTTACTTTTATTTTAGAAAAAGAATTAGGGTTTCGCGTAAATAAATAAAAGAACTGGTCATAGTGAATTAATTCGGATGCTAAAATGGCTAACACTGAGTAAACTAAAGGAAATGTAGCCAATTAATATAAAGACTTACAAAAAAGTCAGCGAGAGTATATTACGTCTGTCTTCTAAGGATCACTCACATTAAGCATTTTTGTCATTAAAATAGCCGGGACCGAGGCAGTAAGATTCGCGAATGTGCTCGATCGATAACATTCTGTTGACCGAGTGAGCAAAGCCACGGGCACAGTTAATAATTAATAATTTGGATCAAAAACCTATCTAGTCATTTCTCTATTTCACGGGTAAAAATTAAAAGAAACTATTTAGTAATTTTCTCTCTTTTATTTATTATTTTATATTTAGAAAACAGATTTAATTTAGAAGCAATTATTTAATTTGTATTGGAAAATATTCACTTGGCATAAAGAATACTTGAACAAGACCAGTTTTTAATCTACTAAAGCAAGAGCTATACGAAATAATAATACATTTATAGATCTCAGGAACGCAGTGTTCCTGTCTTTATCGTGTCGCGTTCTACCCGAACGAACGAATAGAGCGCGAGAGAGACAATTGCAGTTCGGACTGATTAAACCTATGTAAATTAGATCAAATCATAATTCGTATTCCACTGCCTCCTCCTCCAAAACCGGACCAATTTTAATATTCAAGAAATATAATAATTAATTGACAGCTAAACTTGAATTACGTCCAATATTTTGCATATATCATGTTGCTCACGTGGTCCTACTAATAAATAATGTCATGTCCCCAGTTTTAAATTTATTCTGACAACTAGTAAACTATCTAAGTCTGCATACACAACTACGAATAATAATAAAGGATAATGAATAAACACAACAACATATCGTAAACCTAAGAGTGTTGTCTTATGAATTTTTATTATCCAACAGAACCGGTCGATCCGTTGAATGAAAACAAAACCCAAAAGAATAATCTAACACATCTAATCACCACCCACAGCCGTTGTTATCGGTTGAAGGATCGATCACTCCTTTTTATGATATACCTTAAGGTAATAAGAAGACGGATTTTAAACATCTGTCGTGATTAAAGCAAATTTAGGAATAGTACCGCACATCATTTCTTCTTGATATTCATTATCTGCACTTTACAAAATAAAAAATTGTCGGGTAATGACGGTCTGAGTAATTAAAGTTTAATAATATAAACACAAATAGTGATTTAGGAACCGCATATCAATTGAAAATAATTATCATTCGTTCGGTCGTATAATGATTTCAGCTGGGCACATTGTAGTAAATCTCAATAGATTTTGAAATTACTGTGACTTAGTACCTACTATAACAAATATTATTTTTTAAATACTTACTGTCATCATGCGACTCATAAAGATGCGACATCTATATATTAATACGTGAAGCAAAAGATTTCGGAACCTTTTTAAGCGTATTGCGTCGACGGAAGATTGTGAGATTTGGCATTGTTATAGTTTAAATGGAGGAGTGCAGAAAGCTAAATTTTATCTATAATATCTGTTACTAATATATTAAATTAAATTAATGAAAAAATAAATAATGAATAGTTAATCGATGAGTAGAGCAAATCTTTTATAGGCTTGACAACAATCTCACTGTCATAAATGACAACGTGGTTGATGATAGTGCCAGGTTTTGATTAACTGGTTCTTAAATGTAACTACCGGAACACTTGAGAACGATAGCCCACCATATAAAGGCTAAAAATTAGTAATTCACCGTGTAATAAATGGATTCGCTGATTTTAACAGTTTGATGATATTATTTATAGAGTTAAATAATTACTTAGCCAATCTGCGAGTTGACTGTATGTTTAAAAATTATTCAGTAGTATCTATATATCAATACGTGAAGCAAAAGCTTTCTACCCCTTTTTAAGCGTATTGCGTACACGGAAGACTGTGCGATTTGGCATTTTTATAGTTTAAATGGAGGAGTGCAGAAAGCTAAAATTTATCTATAATATCGGTTACCAATATATTAAATTAAATAATCCTAAACCGACCAGTGCCATTGAACTTCGACCCCCCCCCCCAAATATTGACATTGTCACTCAACAAAAAGTGACAGCAAATAATGTAGATAATACTCATTGTCTATGATCAAAAATTCGATGGTCGAATTTCGACCTTAAGACGATCGCTAGCTATTATAAAATCATCATGATTCGCGTTAACGAGAAGGAAGGTGGCTTTTATCAAATCGTGGCTACATCTCTCTATCCATATATTTATTATTGAAAAGGTAACACTGTGAGATCACCCTAAAATAAATCATTCGTTCTGTCTAGTTATAGTACATTAATTTCGCTGGTTTAAATTATGACTATTGGTTTTATATAATTCAATAAAACACGTGAATTATTTTAGATTTGCTTTTTGTCTTTACCTAGGACATATTCTTATACGAACCATTACAATTTCGTTTATCTCAATGCTAGTACCAAGCAGCAACATCAAGAGCTTTTTTAAACAAACTCCTCATGTAATTATCTTGTAGATGGCCATAAACTGCATCGTTAGCCTAGTGGTCGTAAGCGCGACTGCTGTGAGCGAGGTCCTGGGTTCGAATCCTAGGTCGAGCAAAGTGTTATTGGGTTTTTCTCAGTAGCAACTAGGAGTTTGGTTTCGTGCCCGATTAATGGCAATAGGCTCGCCCCCTATTACATGGGACCTAAAAACATACTCCGCGAACTGTGGGTGTACATTAAGTACACCTCTACCTAACCCTTCGGGGAATACAGGCGTGATGGTATGTTTTTTTTTATGGTCATAAAAAGTAATGAAGTCTATCAGAAAGCACTTATAAGTGTGTTCCGGCAGCTGCACTTGAGAGCCAGTCTTCCACTAGGCTTAGCGTGCTACCATCTTGGACCACATCGTCACTTAAGATCAGGTGAGATTGTGACCACAACGCTAAACCTATAACGATAAAAAAAGAAAGGTAATTCGACTAGGTCCCTTGTAATTTGATTGAAACATTTGATGAATAAATTGATGAAATTTGTCCGGAACGAAAGGAAAATCTCGTTGGTCGCATGGGTCTCAATATGTAGGATCGTTTTTTATATACACCAAAGGTGGCAAACAAGCATACGACCCACCTGATGATAAGCGGCTACCATAGCATATGGACGCTTGTAATCCATAGGTATGACTCATCTTGAACGTCCAAAGAGTTCTGGAAACCCAACTCACCGCAGGAATACAACACTAGGTTATTGGGCTGCGATCTTCTTTATGGTGGCGGTATTCCACCAGTCGAACTGCCTCAAGTAGAGAGAAATCTCCAAAAATGTATGTCAGACGCTCGTTCGGTATACAGATTCGTTGTTAGTTGTCTATACCAATGGTATGTGGTTCAAGATATTGTTTTTTATATGTTTGTTTGAACACGCTGATCTCTGGAACTAACAGTCCGGTTTGCAGAATATGTTATTCATAGAGGCAGGCTATAGGCCATATAACATAATGCTGCGATCCTAAGTAACGGAGCAGTTGCGATGAACATCAAGCAGTGTGACAATCCGTAGGCAAGTACGGGAAGCAAGAGCAAGGATAGTCTACATGCTACACCAATGCGTTGACGGAGTCACGCTGGAGAGTTACACCCGGTTTCTGAAAGGTTGATCAAACTATCGTTCAACTGACACAGCTGTCAACTTAACATCGTTGTCAAATTAGTTCGAGTTTCTGAAACGTTGATTAGTGTTAAATTTACTAATCTATGATCATTTAGATTTGACATTGATATTATTTTTTTATTATGATCACATTGCGAATACCGTTCAACTTTACATTCAATAGCTCATTCGTAACTGTTAAATCTGTTGTTAAACGAACAGCTGTTTATGAGTTGTGCGTCCTGACGAGTACAATTACCGCTTTTATTACACGCTAGGAGTATTACATACCTACCATTCTTTGTTTATATTATTGCAATTTTACTACAAAAATTATAAAATGAGTTCACGGGGAAAAAATTTCACTCAAAAAGAAAAGTGTAAGCTTTGAGTGTAAGGTTTGACGGCTTGATAATTGAAAATATTTGTTTTGTTTATGTAGGTACAGTATGTTGTGCGTTTATATTACAATAGACTTTGTTTGCAGGTACAAAGATGTTATAGAAAATAAGAGGACTAATGCAGTTTTTACAACAAAAAAAACGAAACTTGGGAGGTCATTGCGTTAGAGTTTAATAGTATCGCTTAAGTGCCAAGAACTATGAAACAGTTATATAGCTTCACTGCTAGAAATGCTCAAGCTGGCAACCGTGAGAGACATGATCATTTTATAACAAAATTTTAGTTTTAAATCAACTTAAATCAATAGTTAACTCGTCAAGGAGCACTGATTACTTGACAAAGCGTTTGACAGTACGTTAATCTATGATCATGACTTAACTAGATTTCGAGAAACCCAAAATGGCGTTTGACAAGCGATTTTAGTCTAAATTTTGACATATCTGTCAACTGAACTGTTGATCAAATTAAAGTAGTTAACCATGCTTTTAGCAACTCAATATACATTTAACAAGAGATTTGACAGTTGATTAGTTAATTTTTGTGATGATCAACCTTTCGGAAACCGGGCGTTAGTCTTATAAATTTAACATGGGTAAAACCGAAGAGCACAGTAAGTAAAATCCTTGGAACACACTAAGCTGACATAATTCCAAGTTTTACAGTTCAAAAATCTCTACAAATAAAGACTGATTTTTTTTTTGACCAAGTTTACCTTTACTATTTTGTATTAGAAAACACAGTGGTTTATACGAAGATTTTTTTATAAGTGTAAATGGGTTACCCGCGCTCTATTTTGGCAATATTAAAGTCAGGTAATTACTTGACATTCTCTTATTCACGTATTACACAGTGTCACGGTTGCACATAAATACAACTTAAAATATATATTCATTTCGTTCTAACAACAAAAATATTCTTTCCCTTTTTGCGTACTATCTGACTGGAAGCATTATAAATTAATTACGCTGTTTTTTAAAACAATAATGTTGCCATATGACGCGTCTTTATATAAAATGTCATTGGGTTTATAGAAAAAAGTTGGTAATTCCACGGAAGCCGAGAGGAATAGATTGGCGCCTGAGTGACACACGATACCTTATGATTTAGTTATATCATTTACAATAAAGTATTCATCGCGTGTCGTGGAAGCCCGTAATGGCTAAATTTCGAGAAATCTTCATTTCAACTGGCTGTTTGTACAATTTAAACGTATTTTGGTCATATGATACTTTCAATTCGGTGTTTTCGGTGCAGCAATTTTTTCTGTATAAATTACTTTTTTAGTATAAAACATTATTACTGTGGAGAACCGGTTTGAATCGGTGACTTGACCAATAAACATTTCGATGTATTAAAACAAATGTTTTTTTTTGTTGATTTTGTAGTGAAAACTTCTGTAGGAAGGTTTGGATAGAGAGTAAATTCATGTAAGTCGTCATCGACATGGTCACGTGATGTGTTAACGATTACCAAAAAATATTTTCTTAGCTTACACAATTATATTTTACAAAGTTAATATTTTTTATTACAAATTATTTTTGTATTTTCTTAATTCCATTATTAATAATAGTTAGTTCTATTATTATTAATAATTTTATTATTTGAAGTTTAGGAAAAATATTTAAAGTTTAAGATTTCACTTCTGTCGGCAGTTCTCATGACTACTTTGAATTATTTTTTTATTCAATATCTCAAAATAATCGACTTTTATGCGAAATTAGAATCCGTTTAGCCGTAAGTACGTATTTGTGATCGATGGTCAAACATTCAAACAAATGTACCTACTTTCGCATTTTCGCGGGCAATTGACTAACGTAAATTTGACAAACTTACACTTATATATTTTCTTATTAATTTATGTGTACTCGTCTTATATAAAAATCTTGTGTGCGTCTGTAAGTTTTTCCATAGCTTCTGAACAACATGACCGATTGAGCTTATATTCATGTAATAAATTTGTTTTATCCAGACAATGGTTCATAGGTATGTTAAAAACTGATATGTAGCGCTTTAGTCCAGTCATTAACTACCGAAAAGGGCAGAACAACAACATAGTCCTATTATATTATAAAACAAAGTCCCCCGCCGCGTCTGTCTGTCTGTCTGAACGCGATAAACTTAAATACTATCAAACTGTCATATGGTTTTCATTAATGGACGGAGTGACTCATGAGGAAGGTATAAATGTATAATTTATTCAATTTTTATATAAATTGGCTGAAATATGACGATGAATGTTGAAGATGTCGGAAATAATTACGCTGATTAGGAGCTTTAATGGTTTGCGCCTCGTAAACCAATAAAGTTTCTGCTACACGTGCGAAGCCAGCGCGGGGCGGGTTGCTAATAATGCTAAATGAAAGTTTAGAGTTACTATCCTCATATAGTCTCGATTACTTCTTCATTTTAAGTTTGAAATCCACACCGCAGTGACGCCTATTGAATTTCCGACAAACTTTTTCTTTCAAAGTTTAAATTGAACAAATAGTACAAACAGTTCATAAGTTACTACGTTCCAGGCGTTCGCACGTAGTTCATAGTTTTCGTTTTTAATTCCTCGTGTAGGTAAAAAAAAGGTGTCATAAACCTATTGACTTCCTTTGACAATTGTTGGCTATGGTCCTGGTAATTGTTTAAATAAAGAACGTTCCAAGTTTCATTAAAAGTCATCACGCTAATATAGCTCTTATATACAGGGTTGTCAATGTTTTGAGACAATTGCTCGAAAACAGAAGTCACAGAAATATTTCTTACGTAAGTAGGTAGCAAGCTGGTTTATTTGACTTCGAACTTAGTATATATTAAATGACGTTTTAATATCCATGCTAATAAACATCACATACCGGGTTTATGACTGTGAGATCGTTCTAAAAGTTTGTACAGTCGCCTCGAAAAATATATGTAGGTATTTATTACGAATACCACCGGTAGTCTACTAATAATTTTGAAAGTTTTCGAATTTGATGTAATGTACCGATTTCTGAAATTATAATTTAAGATTTATCTCGTATCTGACCACTGCCCGCTTAAATATGAGGATCAAAACCGAAACAATATTATGTTATACTAAAATTAACAAAGCGTCTCTTCCTGACGCTGTAGTCACTGAAGTTGAAAATTCGATACATCAGGAGGTCTATGTTCTCAGAAACTGTTCATTTATATTACTAATTAGCTATGCCCGCGGCTTCGCTCACGTAGACTATAGAATGCCATCGATAGGGCACACGCACGAATCTTGTTAAGCCCGCTCCAGGTAATTTTAAAGACAAAAATGCTTATTATGGGTGTTCCTTACAAGATATACATATAATCTGACTAAGGTAGATTTAGCATGTTTTTGTTGGTTTTGTTCTACAATTATTTAGTACATTAATTTGATATATCTCTTATGGTATACCCAGTGTAAGGTGAAGTGATTCATTATAACCAGTATTTTTTATTATTTTCGAAGATTACCTGATACAAACAGACATACAAATATGGGTCATATCGTTTACACTTTCATGTTTTAAGTAAAAAGCTGTTATTTTGCCATTATAAATAGACACTTGAATTTTATTAATTGTATGGATTACAAATAATATTATAAAGTTCAAAGAACTATTTTTGAATGCGTTCGTCTCTGTAACTACTAGCTAGATTTGAAAAATTATTTCAGCTTGTGACAATTCTAAGGAGTGGGGTACCTAGTAATCGTGAACACCGAAGAAACTGACAAGATATAAAGATATAGGCAAGTGCGGGAAGTGAGAACTAAAATTTAACAAGGGTGAAAATGTGGGGCACATCTAGTTATAATGTATACAAGAATGGCTCATTTAATAGTTTAAACAAAGTGATATAAATCCTAAATCAGCAGTACTCAAACCATCGACCACTCGTACTGTACATATAACAGTGCGTACAAGTCTGGTCATCACAAAATATATACCAAAAGGAACTGGATTTGTACCGGGTATCCCACGATACCTCTCGATTTTATTTTTGGTAATATATTACTTATGTTGACTGTACTTACACATAATTGTTCCTGAATATAAATTTTTAATGCTGAGTGACTGATAACGAACTCAAATTGGATATAAAAGATAATTCGCGGCGAACATCAAGGCTTTTCCAATGCGTTTGAACATGTTTAACTAGTGTTTTGGTTTTCAATGTGATTTCATTTATTGGAGTGTAAGTTTACAATCATTAGAGGCAAGTTTTTTTTTTTACTAAACGAAATTTAAATATTTTTATACAAAGGCTGTTCATTTTTAAGGTTCCGTACCTCAAAAGGAAAAAAGGAACTCTTATAGGATCACTTCGCTGTCCATCTGTTTATGTAGACCCTTGTTCTCAGGAGTGCATGGAGGTATCAAGTTAAAATTAATAATAAATACTACAATCACTTGGAGTTGTGAAAAAATCCAACTTCTAAGTCAACGCAATCAATAGATACGGCCGTTTATTCTGCATATTTTAACGCTCGCAAAGGGGATAAAAACCTATAGGGTACTTTCATTTCACCTGAAGTCATGAAATTTGGCAAGAAGCAATGTCTTATAACTAAGTAAAGCATATAATATCGATGTATTGGGACAACAGTTTTCCAACGGCAAAGTTACGTTTGCCCCACAATATACTTTATCTTTTCGTTAGAATTGTTCGGAGTTTTCTTCAGTAATGTTACCTAATTAATTTGGTGAATGTTGTTATACAATTACGGAACCCTCGGTGTGCGAGAACGACTCGTACTTGGCCAGTTTTTTTATTTCAATTAAAAATTAAGCTACAATCGTGAGTGTATTTATTTAAAAAATAAAGCGTCAATTCGTAAAACAAAACCAATGAACGCGTGAAAAGTTTTTGAAAAAAGAACTCTTTGAAACCTTTTTTTTCTTATGCCATTTTTTTTCCTGCATTGGCTTAGGTACGCATTAAACCTATTTGCAAGATATTCAAACAACGATTTTAAATTTAGTTCGAATACGAATTTCCACCTGCTTCCTTTGTAATCATTTTTTTTTTTTTTTTTTTTTAAGTAAGTTACATTCAAAATATGAGTTAATGAGTAAGTGTCATTCAAAAAGTGAGTGAGTGAGTCAGTGGCATTAAAAAATATGAAGTGAACTACTCAAGGTTACCTAGCTTTTTATGCAGTCTACATTAATTATAATCATGTGATTTCCAAAAATATGCTAGCAAAGTTGTATTCTATTTGGACGGGTTGAAGTTTTAATTGAACCAATCAACAACCGCTTGTAATAACTACGAACGTTTTACAAAATTACAATCAAAGCTTTTTGTTTCAGGTACGTGATAACATGATTATGTAAGTTAACAATACTACGATTGGAAAATTTAATGTAAGTATTGTAGACTACTTTTAATTTTTTTACCCCCGACAAAAAAGTGGGGTGTTATAAGTTTGACGGGTTTGTATCGGTGTATCTGAGTACCTGTGTGTCTGCCTGTGGCATCGTAGTTCACGGCTTAACCGATTTTGATCTAGTTTTGTTTTGTGCCTAAGGTGGCTTGATTGAGAGCGTTCTTAGCTATGATTCAAGAAAATCTGTTATATCGTTTGAAGATTATCAGCTCTTTTCTAGTTGATAAATAGACGTGAGCATTTTCTCAGATCTGATTGATTTTATATTTGGTATTATTCTGTTACTTCAATGATATCAGAAAAATCATGATTTGATACTGCAGCGTCGTCTAGAATCTGAAGGATACCTAACTCCTCACCAACTTATTGGAATGGTCTCGATGAATTGTGTCGGGGGTTTATTATATTTTCAGTTTTTTTAAGTAGTACTTCTATTGGTGTAATTAGTAAAGGGTAAAATTGATATCAGCGTGCATTGTGTGACGAAAGTGCGATATGCTGATGTAAGACATCAATGATGATAACAAGGCATTTGTATAAATAAATGAAATAGTATAAAAATATTTGGTTTAGTACCATTATCCAGAGATAATACAAAGGAACTGAACTAAACGCCTATTTCCTCTTAAATGTATTAATATATACTAAGAAGCGATTAACCTTATAAGTTGAGTGAATAATTTACAGAATTGCTTCATTTAATTGATTGTCTCCAAGAAATTGTGGAGCGAAGATAAAACAAGTTCCTGTCTGGTATTAAAATATACAATATACTACAAAACATCGTAAATAATTAGAAAATAAAAAATCTTTAGTTCCTCTTGATTACTCCGTTTCATGGTGAATGATCGAAAGAAAATATTAAAATTAAATAATTACTATTGTTTTGTTGTTACAATGCATTACAAACAGAAAATTACCGAATTCGTTTCACCACTTACTTAAATATTTTGAAACGTACAAATTGTTTCATGGGAACAAGGTACACGGTCAAATTGCTTAGCAATCAGTCTTATAACGGTTAAATAATATTACTGATGGATATTTTTTGTAAAATCAATTTGTTTTAGTTATTTTTTGTATGTTAAGGCGAATACAATATTTTCGTTTAATTACTTTTGGCCGAAAGTTTCGAGTTACGTCGACGAATATCGTAAGAGGTATGGTAAAAAAAAAAAAAAAATTCGCAACGCCTGATAATCTTTAATTCAATTTATTTGTAAAGTGACAGATTTCAAAAGGAAAATAATACAAACCTGTTTTAGGATAAGGCAGTTTTGTAAGGGTCTATAGTGACAAATAAATTATTTCTTTTGGTTTTATTTTACAAATTTTAGTACCTACCCTTTTTGAAAACCCATAAAATTATGAAAATTTCATTTTTATGATAATAGGTAACTCTATAAGTAGATAAATTATATTTGTATTTTACGGAATCAGGTGCGTATCAGAATAGTATATTACGCACCGAGGGAGAAAAGTAGGACATTCACGCGGACAATCGCGGGTGGGGATGTCCTACTTTTCTCCCTAGGTGCATTTACAATTTTTTTCTTAACCGGGATGAAAAGTTTATATATGTACTCTTTATATATAAACACGCAGTTGCTAGGTTTTAGAATTGGGTACTTATGTCCTGCGTGACAGGGACTATAAGTGAACTTTTCATCCCGGAGGAGAAAAAAATGTCTTACTGACTTGCTTGCAACTAGTAATATGCCTTTCATAACCGAAGAAAGGTCAAGTAACATTATTTTTATTTTAAAAAATCATATTAGATTTAAATAATAGGCAGTCATGGAGACTGCCGACAGAAGTGAAAACTTATAACTTTGGAATAACTGTGTTTTTTAGTTTGAAATTAATGAAATTATGAATAATAAAAATTTGATTTGTAAATCGAAATTATTAATGTTTATCTTGTTTTTCACATCTTTCGGCAGTCCGAGCTATAATTAACATAGATCAGTGAGTAATCCACACATCCGATTTGCTCTCGCACTCTGTTATACTTACTAAAATAATGGTCTGTTTTACCCAAAGTTTGGCACTCTATTACGATCGAGATCGCTCAAGAACGATTGTATGAGTCCTTAAATTTTCATCGTACATTGTTCGTTTGCCAGAGAGTTCATTTTGGAACTTCCAAGTAAAAAAAGTAGTATATAATTTAACAATCACTTCAACATGTCATACTTACAGCTGCAGATAATACTATTATATATTATGTCGGTGTTGGTGGCGCGGCGCGTGGTGACGCGAAGTCATTAAACCTATAGAAGATTTCCCTTTAAAATATTATGTATATTGATATAAAATAAATCAAACGTAAAAAAATCAACAGGCCGAAATTAACCGAAAAACAATCGTGGAACGAATTCTGCGTCTCTACAAAACGATACTTCGCCTTAACCGAAGCGGCTGGTTCAAAACTAGTAACAACTATTATGAATTCGTCACCCCATGCTATCCGACAGCGCGTCAATGGGTTCGTGTGTTCAATCCGTCGTTTACCATTATTTAATTGGTACAAAATTGACAGCAATCAGTACTATCTACGATGTTAATGAACTCTCGCTTTGTAGTATTTCATATAAACGGGGAATAAGCGAGAAGAACCTTTGTTGTAACCGTTCGTTTGTTAATTGTTTTATTATATTCTTTTATTACATAATACGTAATTATCCATTTAATTAAAACTTATCCATTTAATTAAAACTTATATATAAATCGACAATATTTACGTGAAATTATGTAATTAATGACTTATGTAATTTAAAATTATATAATATTTAATTGTGTATAAATTAACAGAGATAAGGTATTTTAAAAATAAAACAACAATTACCAATGTATATCTTAATTCTGTAATAGTTAATTAATTTTATACGATAAATATATTTTTCTTATTAGTTTTTGTTTGCAACTTTAATAAGAGATTGCTCCTAGTTACAACTGTCCTGTGAGTTTTTGTTGCTGATCCCGAAACGCAACAAACCAAAAGAGAAATACTCTGACGTTTTTATCACCATGTAGATCGTGTTTGCGATCCAATCGGGTACATATATCTTCCACCCCGCGTAATACTGGATATCGTACATCGTAAGCCTAGTGGTTGTAAGCACGACTGCTATGATCGAAGTTTTGAGTTTGATTCCCAGGTCGAGCAAAGTGTCATTGGGTTTTTCTATGAAATTCTCAGTAGCAGCTCGGAGTTTGGTTTTGTGCCCGTTTAATGGCAATAGGCTCGCCCCCTATTACATGGGACCTATAAAAACATACACGGCGAACTGTGGGTGAATATTAGTACACGTTCGCTTAACCCTTCGAGGATACAGGCATGATGGTATGTTATGTATGATTCCGGAACGTAATACGTCTAAGCCACTACATAGGTACTACAACTGACGTATGGTAGTCGCGATCCAATTTAATACAAGTGTCGTGTCCTACTAAACGGAACGATTTAAATATGTTATTCGGTTCGACTCCAGATTAAATGCCGCCGAATTTGAGGATATGAAAAGGTGGTGGTGGTGGAGGAGAGTAAGCGATACATCCCCTGTGAAGGAAGAAGTGGGGAAGCAAATAGTTTATGAGATTTTTAATTATAGGTTATGTTTGTATAGGACTGTTTGAATTTTAAATGGATAATTATTTATTTCTTATGATCGCAGTTCCAATATAATCTAAGCAATTTTACCATCACAAAGGGAAAATTAAACTATCTCACTCAAAACACAAAACGTTAAACTAGATCATATTTGACGTAAACAACACAATAATCGTTCAAAAACGAATGATAGAATCTTCGAAATTTTTTGCCTGTCATTCAAAAGTGAACTTTATGCCAACTTCTTAGAACTCAATTATTTACTACAAAAATTGCGATTATTTAAAATAATTCTCTAAAACTATTTATTTCCACAGTGTGCAGTTTTATATTTAGTGTTATTGTAAAGTGATCTAACTGTAAAAAAATAAATTTGGAGTCGCAACTCGATGGAGTGCAATTTGAATCTGAGCCTGAAATTCTACTTAAAATCCTCATATTAAACTATTTTTCCATGTTCGTTATAGCTTAAAATGATGTTATGTAAAATTATATTTCTTTTGAAATATAAAATATTTCGATAGAGTTCGCCCACCCACAATCAGATGTAGACATAAATAAGAAAGTGCAAGAAATTCAAGAATTTTGTAACATTTTACAGTGCTAAGCTAAGCAAATTGAGTCCACCCACACACTGGCAATTCATTAAGACTGTCAAACGCCAGGTGCGTTGCAAGATTTTTATAAAGTATTTTGTACTTAATTTACTGTGTTTATTGGAGTATTTTCGATACCATGATTTTTTTTCTACAGATTTACGAGTGACGGCCCAATTGTGAAATCTGAGACAATAATATTGGCATAGATGGAGTTTTAATAGTTTATAAATGCGATCAAATTCCGTTAAATCGATCATAGATCGTTTTCGTTTTGTGCGCTGTCAATTTTAAGTTATCTAACTTTTGTATGGTGATCGCTATCAAGTGGGAAACCTAGCACTCAGTGTGTATACACGAAATAAAATACGAACGTTTTACCAATTCACTTATTATTGATTTTATCGTAGACGCTGTAAATTTTAAAAGCCTTCCTCTTTGTTATCAACCATTGTAATCTCGACAAAACTATTATAAGACAATAAAACTGATTTCTCGGTATAAATTACGTAGGTACATATAAAGTTTCAATCCTGTATCGAACTCTAGATATGACATTGTCCATCTAACAACGACGTAACTATTCTGTGTTTTTATTCCTATGGAGTGAATTGACAATCACTAATGTCAAACATGAAAATAATGTTGTCACATTTATTTTTGTAGTAATGTGCTACTTTGTAGATTACGGTACAATTATTTGAATCGTAAAATTTTTAATACTTACTGAATGGAGGATTTTTATTTGTTAATTTAAATATTTTGTGTATTTAATACTCAGTTCATTTACTATTATTATTACATTAATTCAAAAAAACTATAAAATGAATATAATATGCCGAACATATTATCAACAATTGTTAATAATAACTTACTATGGAAACACATGAAATCTTTTGAAAGATACGAAATAAAAAATCTGACCTACTCTTGTGCCATTTTATAACTCTAAATAAATAAAACTAGCTGTGCCCCACTGTTTCACCCATGTTAATTTTATCCGACAAACACTGCATCGCCAACGCACCCGTGTAGTATGTCATAACTGTTCTTCCCGCAAGTACAAATTATTTTAATTTTTCATTATCACCTAAACGATGTGTCCAATTAACACACTAAAAAGAGCAAAATTTAACTTCATAAAATTGTCTTTATGATGAAGTAGCTTTTGTTCGTAAGGTTATGCCATGCCTAAATATAATGCTCATAAATCACTTTTTATTTTAAACAAAAGTTTTTCACAAAATACCTTGTTGTGGCTTATGTATAACCGATAAGCATATACTATCGCTGGCTTTTTTATATATACTGCAGGCCAATATTTTTGTAGAGCATGTATTTTCGTATCATTATCCATTAAACCAGCGCACGCAGATTAAGCATTTCGGGGGGCTTTCTCTTCCGACTTGCTTAACAAAAACCAATATTTAAGGCTAGCTATGAGTTGTAACATAATGTTATACACCCTATATACTATTCCTCGTAAAATTGGCTATCATATACAAGAGGAATTTTTCGAACCCGATTGGTGGTTCCAGACATTAACGTGTTTAAACAAACAAACTAAAAACTTTTCCGCTCTATTATAGATATTATAAATATAGATATTATATTATTAGTATAGAAGATATATGAATGAGGTTTGCCGTTGTGCGCGCATCAAGCAAAAACTACTAGATAGATTTTTATCAATATTTGTTTTCATTTACATATTAGATACTTAGTCCTTATTAAAAACAAAAATAATCACGATACCTTCCTTCATAAACAATAATTCTGTAGTCCAGTAGCACCTTTTTTTAACATTAAGAATAATATTTGTTAGGCGGCTTAACCCAATATTTAACCTCCTGAGGCCAGGCGGCGTTGAAAAAGAAAGAAAACTGAACATATTTCAGAAATAATTAAAAACATTATACTTACGTCAAACGAAAATTTATCTTATAGCCAAAATAAAAAAAAATACAATGAATATTTTTTCATAGTTCTAGGGCATATTTGAATTCAAAAATTTAGCAGTTGCACATAAATATGGGAATTTTGTATTTTGATGTCGTCCTTAGAAGGATAAATGAATTAAAATTTTATTTATCTTATCCTTCTAGAAATTACTCACGGAAGACAAAGTTACCATGAGTTTGGAAGACATCTTTATCATCAAGAAATACGTACCAATTCAAATTTCCGATCGCTTTATTTATATACTTAATTATACTCTTATATAAAATACATTATTTATATAAATACTTATATACAACATAACTAATTTTATTTATTTATGAGGAATTAATCTTAAATTCATTATTCAACAATAACATGTCTTTTACGACATAATAAAAGTTTAAGTTTACAATCGAAAATTAGTAAAACTTCCATAATTTATTTATTCGTCACTGGTACTGTTAAATGTCATTCAGCTTTTGGAATTTAATGTAGTTTTTGGGGTATTAATAAATTACATATATATGTATACGTATATATAAATACTGAAACTACGTGAAGTGTTGTTTATAAAAAATATGGAGTTTGAAGTGGAAAAATAAAACTAAATGTGTTCAATTTACCAAATCTTAATGAAGTTACCCTTTTCTATCTACCTTTTGTAAATAAGTAAAGTTTGTTAGTTTGTAGGAGTTAATCTTTTTGTCTACGGATCAGATTTTAATAATTATTTCACTGATAAAAAGCTAGATTATACTTATCTGATTGATATAGGTTTTATAAATTATGTTTTATATTGTAATTAACATAGCACAAGGAGCCGAAATACGGACACTCAGGGTTAGACTTGTTCACAAATTTAAAGTTGCTCAGTGAACTATTGAAAGAGTCATGCTCGGAGATCCTTGAAAAATAGAATCAGAAATGCTGTAATCAGAGAGAGAACTGTGGTTATCGATAAAGCTCAAAGAATTAGACCACTGAAGCGGTAGTGGGCTGGCCACATATTCCAAAGAACTGATAACCGATAGGAGACAGCCTTTAAGTATTCGAAGTGTGGAACGCCCCTCTGTGAATGGAACGAAGGTACCTGCGCAGGGTCGCTGGATTCGACTGTATGGACCGAAGATCAGGTCCAGTGGCGATCTTTGGGGAAGGCTTATGCCCAACAGTGGACAGATACGTAAAAAGAGATTTTTATTTTATTGAAATATAAAATGTGCCACAAAAATGGGCCATTATGGTCCCGTGACGTCATCATTCATTTTATATGTATTTTTGTATGATAATATTGTCAGATGTGACAACTTACGCAAGGGTCAGTCGTTTATTTTTCATGAATTGTGACGTCACGTTTTCTTTTAGGCGTCTCAAGACTCATGAATCATAGAAAAAAAAAATTCCAAAGGGAAAATGAAATAAATAAAAAAATATATTTTCCGGATTTATATTGTTTTAGGCTTTTATCTATACTAGCTATCGCCTTAAGCTCCAAATTCGACCAGCGACTTTTTGATCATAGACTATTTTCTGTCTGATATTTGTAGTATTCATGAACCTAAACAATGAGTATTATCTACATCATTTGCTGTCACTTTTCGTTGAATGACAATGTCAATATTTTGGGGGGTCTAACTTCAATGGCACTGGTCCGGTTAGGATTCGCAGTATTCATTAATTTAATTTAATATATTAGTAACAGATATTATAGATAAAATTTAGCTTTCTGCACTCCTCCATTTAACCTATAACAATGCCAAATCTCACAGTCTTCCGTGTACGCAATACGCTTAAAAAGGGTTAGAAAGCTTTTGCTTCACGTATTGATATATAGATACTACTGAATAATTTTTAAACATACAGTCAACTCGCAGATTGGCTAAGTAATTATTTAAGTCTATAAATAATATCATCAAACTGTTAAAATCAGCGAATCCATTTATTACACGGTTAATTACAAATTTTTAGCATTTATATGGTGGGCTATCGTTCTCAAGTGTTCCGGTAGTTACATTTAAGAACCAGTTAATCAAAACCTGGCACTATCATCAACCACGTTGTCATTTATGACAGTGAGATTGTTGTCAAGCCTATAAAAGATTTACCCTACTCATTGATTACCGATAAAACTCTTAAAATTAATACATATTACATATTCCTATAGGACTTATAGTATAGGTAAGTTTATCACCATAAGACAAGTAGGCGATTTGAATTTATGTCACGAGTGTACCTTAGGGTGTTAAAAGTTTGGTCACGTAAGTCCCTATAAAATATGATGTAAACATTATTTTTGCTTGAAGAACTCTATTGGCACGGATACGCCTTTGTTCGTTAGAAGGACGTTTTTTCATGTCCCGATGATCTCAGGTGCTGTGTTTTTTTATACTAGCTCGACGGTATGACTGTAAAGCACTAGATAGTAAGGTACAGTCTACAAACAACGGCGACCGTTGGTGACAGATTTCATAATTTCTTCGATATCATGCTGGCTTGCTGAAATTGATCTTCACGCCTCGTTTGAAGGAATCACATTTACCCATGGATAGTAAGGTCACAATATTTTTCAAGTCACAACAAGGTGTTATAGCAATATAAAATTATAGCAATATAGCATAAGTAAATTGAACTCGTCTACTGACGACATAGAGATAAATACATGAAATCGGAGAGTATAGTGAATTGTAACACGCAATTAGGTCTTAGTGTTATTAACTTTAAAGCTATACTTGATATCTTAAGTGAAGGTTACACGCTAAGCTTGAAAAATGTGTTGGCTTTCGAACTGCAGCATTTTCTTTCCGTAAGCGTTCATCGACTTGAGTTCGAATCCCTGCATTGAGCCTGAGCTTTCGGCAAAGGAAAACATCTTGATGAAAACATAGCAAAGTGTATTTTATAAAGCTCGCCTTCTTAGCTATACTACTTTCAAGTTGAAAATCTCGTTAATGCAGCTATGTAGTCCTTTTCCCCACTAAGCTTAGCGTGTTACAATCTTGGGCATCTCGTCTCTTTACATCAGTTTTTGTTGTGGTTATTTGAATAAACCTGTAAAGAATATAAAAGTTTTTTTTTGTAGGACTCAAATCAGCGTTGCGTTTTAAACGTGCCACCAGCTGCCACTAAGCACTCATTACTGTATGAAGCTCATAAAGGACAAATGATGCGATTCTGAAGTTGAGAATAATTAAGGCCACAAGAACTAGAGTGGCCAATTTATCTTTTTTTATAAATTGACCTATTAATATATTCATTAACTAAAAATGTGGTTTTATAAAATCACAATGGCCTAAATTTATTAAATTCATGCCGCCATTTAACTACACCACGTAATAATAATGCCACCACGTAAATAACTTTGGGATATTGTGGTTTTATGAAAGCACATTCTTTAGGTTATGAATATGTTAATAGGTCAATTTATCGAAAAAGCAGATAGGAGATAGAATTGTTCGAAGACTGGTGATAATTCTTATTATTTGTCGAATTTATCACGGTGCTCTTATTACGTACACAGAAATTGTTAAATTTGAATATTGTTAAATGATAATACTTCATTGAACAACGGTCTAATTTTCAAAGTATTGATTTGATATCTTTGACTACAGATTTGAGAAAAAGGGTGTCTTTGACAGTGACATAAAAATAAAAGAGTGTTAATATAAAATGCGTCATACTCGGCTATATAGCAGATATATAATAACCTCGGGCAGTGACTTCGTGTCGAGACACGCGTGTTCGGGCATCTTCGGCACATAATTGCGTTCGCGCATTGTTTGAGTAAAGTCACCAAGTCTTCTTGCTGTTGTTTCAGGATATTTTGTAATTTACACCTCATATTATTTTTTATTTGGTCAAAGAATCTGGGTAGAATTTATGAATATAAGGATATATAATTTAGATTGAACCTTTCAAGGTACAGACAAAGCTAACATTATTGTACTTACAAAAACAGGTAGATGAAAAATTATAGAGATATCAAAAAAGGTACGTTGAAAGTTACAAAACCATAACAGAAAATCTTATATACTAAGTACACAGAAAGAATCTTGAATACACAGAAGAATTTTTTTTTAAGTCAATTATTATACCTTAAATGTACAGAAGGTTTATAAATTCTTGTCTAATTACATAGCAAATAATGTATAGAAAATCTATAAAATTAATGGGTCTATTCTAATAAACTGCAAATCAAATTACTTTTGCTAATTACTTGACTCGATAAAACGGTTGAATAACTATCTACATGATATCTGTTAAATTTATGTGCTTGTTTGGTGCAATATCACTCAGATCATTTCGGTATGAGTTTATATTTGCATAGCACAATACATAAAGTTGCTAAAATAAAAATATAAAAACTAATTTACAGCGTCTGTACAAAATAAATGTCCATCTTCAATATAAAATTATAATATTTTGTTGTTGTTGGTTCGTACTAAATTTCTTAATTATAATTGGTCCTAAATTTGTTTTTATTTTTTTAAAAGGATTTTTTTTATGTTAAAGTTCTATTGTCTCAATAAATATAATTATATGAAATATCTACATAACTATTAAAAAATTTAAAACTGTTTCCAATTAATGAAGTAAAATTTCATTGGATACTGTAAAGAAGAATTTTGGCAACGTGACGTTAAGTACTCTAAGCGTTACTTTAAGTTACTCGTTGAATCATTAAACAAGTTTCAAATAATATTTTAACTTTGCCCTCCCAATACATCCTTGATAATTCAATGTATATTCGTAACTTTGATAAGCTAGATTTCGTTAAAGACCAGCACAGTTTTAATACTAGAAATAGACATAAATTAGTCGTACCGTGTAGACTTAGTAAGAATAATAAAAGTTTTTTAGGTAATAGTGTTAGTTTTTTTTATTAAGATCCCGTAGCACATTACTGATTTGCCAGAAAACTAGTTCAAGGACCATATCAAACAGGTTATTATAGGATAGTTCTTTATGTGAATGAGTGACTCCCTCTCTGCATCCATTAAATTATCAATATGATTACTAACGGTAAATATTATCTTTAGAATTGGAACAAAAAAAAAAAGCCAAATCGATTTTATTATCGGTTATTCTCGATGACTGAGATGTTTTCCCAGTTTTTTCCGATAGTTGTGTTTGGCCGTTCGTAAGAACCTAAATTGAATAAAATACATTTTAATTTTGATTCTGAAGTGAAACTGCTTGAGCATGGTCAGAAAAACTTTGCGTGTTACGTGAAATTACGTTACGGAAGACACAAAAGAGAAACTTCACTTCAACTGCGTGAATGTATTATACGCAATTTTTTTTAATGAATCCTTTGTATATTAAAAGTGTCCTAACCAAATTGCCCGAAGCATGCTGACTCTAATCGCGCGGGACGCGTCTCGCACTACACGTGATTTGTAGTAGCATTGTCGTTTGTTATTTTCTTTTTTCTACCTTGAGAAATGAATAGTTGTTTTCTTAGATTATTCTTTGTTTACTTTAAATCCACAGATGGTCGGAAAGATTTTTTTTTTGTTTTCCAATATATGTTTAGATGCGTGAAATTAACAATGACGAAACATGGAAGAAATATTTGAGTGACGGTCTGGACTTGCCCAATCTGTACAAATTATTTATTGTACTTTTTATGCGAATATTTTCAAATTAATTAAATCGTCGTATACATGGTCCTTGAATATTTAATTTAGACTATTTTCGAGGAGGAAACACAGGAATACGAAATTATAATTTTGTCTAATTTTACATATTATGTATAATTGATCCGAACTGCAGTTATCTCTCTTGCTCTCGATTCATTTTTCGGATAAAGCACGACAGCGATACTTTTCTGTTAAAACATATTCTTCAAATGACTCGCCGACAGCGTTTCGTCTTAACTTTTTTGATATTATAGAGCTCAAGATATTTTTCTTTTTTTTTTTTGTTAGTTTGACCGGGCTAATCTCTGAAGCCAGCAGTCAAATTTCAAAAAATATTTTTGATTTTTATAGCCTATTTGTTGAGGAAAGTTCTAAGAAGGAAAGCAGGCACCATTGATGAATGTCAAATAATGTAGCAAGATGTAGGTATTTTTACGGAAGTGAAAATAACTATACGCTACGGTGCGTGACGTTGTGATTAGTCGAATTAATTTAACATGGATGAAGCCGTGTGGCACGGCTAGTTAAAACAATACAGATGTCGAAATGAAACTTATTGGGTGGTAACAAACATAACTCTAACCGACGCAAACTTTGAACAAATTAAATTGACCGCCGAATATAATTTATCGGAGCGCGGCCGCAGCCGATTACTCACGCTTATGACAAATTGTGGTGGGCAGGGACGTATAACTTACGGATTTGATATTAGCTATGAATACTTTTTAAAGTACTGCCGCAGTTCTGCCGTGATTTTAACATATTTTTTTTTGTTTTATTGTCTTTAATATCTTTAAGTTCGAATGAGTCTTATTGTATAATAATTTTTTTTCAGGATTCGTAAAAATACATTATTTTGTGTTTGACTTGTAACATTATCGGTTGACGGTGAAGGAATATACATTATCGCGAGGAACTCAAAAAACTTGAAACAATTTTTTTGTTGCAAGTTGATTGATTATTATTCTTATTCAAAATATATTTGGCTGATAACTAAATGTGATGCACAAAAAATCAGTCACTATGTTCGATTTTTTTTTGTATATTTTCTGATTTATGATCCTTTTAGCCTTTTTGGGACTTACATATTTGTGTCATTACCTGTATCTCATATTCAGTCTATTTAAACTTTGAAAGTATGAAAAATACTACATTAAACTTTTTTCTCATGTGAATACTCTCCCTAAAAACGTTTATTTAATAACAACAATTAATACATATGTACCGGCGTTCCATGAATATTAATAATCACAGTTTTTGCCTATACAGAAACAGGTTCGTAATTCTCATTTATTAATTAAATTAAAAACTCTATAACTCTACGTGTTATACGATAGATGTTAACGAGAGAAAAAAATCTGATAAATCACTTATTTACATAATTACCGACAGGCGAAACGTTAATTATGTTACCGGTGAAACGTTTGCCATGAAAAATTAACGGATTTCAATTAAATTCGGTTGTCACGTGAAATAAATGATACGTCCATGATCGCACAGAATAAGTAGATACAGAAAGGCGGCTCCGCGGCTCGGGCTGACCTTGAATTTATTTACCTACGCTCGAATGTAACGCTAGGGCTGGCATCTACAATATTTTAAAGTTTCTGTTCGCGACACAAACTAGGCACTTTTCTTAAATTCACCCTCCGCTTTTGTATATTTTTCAACGGCAGTTTGTCGCTCCTTTTCCGTGGCTGCTTAGGATACTGCTTGTCATTACAAGCAGTGTACGTAAGCTCTAGACGCGTGTAGTCGTCATTACTATAGTACTAACCCTTTAATATTAAGTTACTTCTCCGCTATATCACAACGTAAATTAGCGAACGGCCTTTATCTTCGTGGACCCGCAGTACAAATATACTTTAAACAAATATCGGAGATCGCTGTGGTGGTAAATTTGAAGACTGACCAGAGAGAGAGAGAGAGAGTCAGGAGAACAGATCAGTTAGTGCTTTTAATCAGCCACAATATTCCCGCCAATATACATATTGCTTAGTGACCGCGTAACAATTTTTATTTGGCAAGCATTAAAAAACATTTACCATAAATTATTTAAGGTTTAAATGGCTCCTTTTACATAATAGTTACAAACGTAGGTAAAAAATATCGATTTCCTTCGATTTAATGTAGCATTTTATCAAGCAAATACTTGCATAATAATTTGGAAAGATAATCATGTGATCATCGTTTATAAATCATCAAATTGTCCTAGTCTCGCATACAAAACAATAATTGCATATATCGGCAAAGTGCGGAGACTCGCAACTAGCATTCACCCGACTTGATCCGAGATCCTCGTATGTACGCGTTTATCTGTGCGTGTACCGTTATCGCTCGATGTGCAGAGCTGGCTCTCTGTACCTATCTATTTTGTGGTGATCATAATGCTATCTTGCTGCTAACTTCATGGTGTTTGTGCGACGTTGAGTCCAGTTCACTGGTGCATTAGACGTCCATTGCCGGCGAATGGGGAAGTCGGTTGTGTAACGTAGTGAACGAAGGTCGATGTACACGGTGAGTCGAGATGAAGTCGATTCTGCGAGATGGGATGAGACAACTAATTATGTTTCTATGTTGCGCGCGAGGGGTGTGGCATTCCGTTAGTACATTGAACCTGCCTTATAGAGTTGTGAATACGTTTAGTGATGCCCGATGATTATTTTTTTAATTGTTATCGTTTGATTTGATATAGTCGATATACCTACGTTATTTACGTAATGAAAGTAAACGAAATTGGCATACGTAAATTATATTATTGCATTTGTTTTATTAGACGCCTAGATGTATCTCGCGGTTTCACCCGCGTATAATTTAACTGATACTTCTGATAATTCATAATACTTCACTATAGACAATATTTTAATAACATTTTCTTATGGTATTAGAATATATTGGTTTTGATCGCACCCTGTTCAACCGAGACGAGTGTTGAATAATTTTGATTTTCCATTATCTCCTAAACTATGCGTTCAAATAACATGCCAAACGACATGGCGGAAAGTTGCCACTTTATCGGTTTTTTACCGGATACATTTCGGCGAGTTTGCGTTGGAATTGCACAACTTAATTCCCGCATCGCCTTTTCATCATCGGACGACAATAGACATGGCAAAGCGTCATCGATTTATGGTAAACATTCCACCAGTGCGCACAAAGCGTTTTGCTAGCACATTTATAATGCGCAACACTAAAGAGTGGAACACTTTGCCGGATTTCGTATTTTCCGATAATTATAACCTGGATATCTTCAAGTCTCGAGTGAATAGGTACCTTCTAGGTAAGCATGCTCCAACGTAGACCACATCATCACTTACGATCAGGTGAGATAGTGGTAAAATGCAAGCTTATTCATTGTAAAAAACATGCTATAAATGGCAGAGTTTTTCTTCATGAAAAATAATTAATATGCTATGCCTAATGATAATGCTCATAAATCAATTTTTGATGTTTAGTATCCCGGACTTCTTTTTATATGTAGTAAAATCCTATATTTATATATTTATATTATTTATATTTTTTTATTTTTATATTTAGGTATCACTAACCATTACGCCAGCATACTCGGATAAAGCAGTTCGTGAGCGCCTTGTCTTTCGACTTACTTCAAAAACCAATTATTAAGGCTAGCTGAAGAGTGTAGCTTAATTCTAGATATAGCATCTAGAATTTACTTACTTAATACTATTCCTCATGAATCTGGTTATCATATTATATAAAAATAGATTTTTTGAATCCGACTGGTAGTTTCAGAAACGTGCGTGTTTAAACAAACAAACAAAAAAAACCTTTCCGTTTTATTATTTTGGTATAATTATTATTTTGCTAAAATGATATATCAGATTCTCAGGTGTAATAAAACAATGTGCTACAATAATATATTTTTTAAATGATTATGCTTGCAAGCAATCAACTCATATACAGAAATGTATAATAGATATTAAACATCCTACAACAACCTATATCCTATTATATCCTAAAACAACGAACATGTTTATAAGAAAAAAAAAAATTATGTAAAGGATTGAATTTCCTAACTTCCGCAATGTCATGAAGCCTGTCACCTGTTGTCTAAAAAAATTATCCATATTTTTTTTGTCATTGTAAAAGCCTGCTCTATGTTTTCTCTGTTCTTGATTTAAATAATGATTTATAATAGTATGTTCGTGTCTGTAAGTATTTCTAAGTCTACGCGGCAGATGATAATATAGTGTATGATGTGGCCTGGCTCGGCGCAAATACGTTATCTATCTGGTCGGGCCGACTTACAGACAATCACGGAGTAGGTACTTTCAATAGGAATTCATCTCAAATTAAATTGATAATTTTGAACTAAGTCTTTTCAAATCTCGTTTTTAATTACAAACGATAAGTGTGCGTTTTAACTCATTCGATCTGTTTATCAATAATAATGAATTTTTTTTAAGTAAAACTTATTATGTGCAACTTGTGGTTAACTCGGATCTTTTTTATAACGGCAATAAACGTTCAGTAAAGTCTATACATAAATATTGTTTCTATTCGTTTTTAAAAAAAATCAATAAATAGAATATTAATATTAAATAAAAAAAATATAAAAAATGTGCGTGAATACCTTTACGCACCATTGAAATAAAATTTCTTCGACCTTATAGCATATTTATAAGGTATACTAAAAACGAAATAAATCATATTAAAATTGAGTGATATTTAATTGATAATATTTATATAAATATTAAAAAAGGTTATACGATTAAATCGGGAACATTCTCTAGAAAGATCAGGTCATGAGTACCTACTCTATACCGACGAGCACGCATGAAAAGATTCATGAATGTTGTAGAAGCGAAAGATGTATTCCAGGATCGTAGCAAGTGGAAGGATGCGGTCTCTGCCTACACCGTCGGGAAAGAGACGTGATTTATGTATGTATGTAATATTATAAAACTCAAGATATTATTTGTTTGTTTGAACGAGTTTATCTCTGTTACTACTACTCAGATTTCAACATTTCTATTTACATTTTATAGCCAATATATTGAGTAAGGTTATAGACTATATAAATTCGTACTACGATCCTATGGAGCGGAACTGTACCCATAAAGGTTAAAGAATCTGACATGCTTTAGGTAAGTACAAGTGATGGGAACAACGATATAATGGGTGTGTTGGCGGCAGCACAGTGCAGTAGGTCGATAAATTTAATTTAATACGGATGAAACCGTAGGACACAGCTAGTAATATATAGTTATACTTACAGCAAAAATTAGAAATAAGTACATATATTTAATTTACTGTAATAAGTATGTATTACTATTTATTTTTAAAACAAGTTTAACTTACTTTAAAGGCGTGTAAAGATTACACGCACAATTTCTTTTTTAAAGGATAATCTATGGTACAGTGGCTCCAAGTGTTTTCTGATTAATGTATAGTTAGTAATTAAATAGTCATGGTTCGACTGTGCAAGTATTATCACCGTTATGCCTTGTATGCCTTAAAAAGTATCCTTGGCAAAAGCGGCTACACGAAGTGTTTAGTAGGTACTCAGAGTGGCAACCTGTAACGGATCTTTTTTCTAAATACAGTCATAGTAGATCAGTTGCCTTTGCGAGATAAATATCTATTTTATCGAACAATCATGTTCATCATACATAATCCCGTTATATGCGAGAATTAATCCCGCGATTACACGGTTTAAGTCATAGAAAAAAATATGGTTTAAATAGTATGAATCACCACTATTATGGACTGTCTAGATATGAAAGTTTGCTGGGTGTTAGGTTACGGCAACTGTGTTCAACTGGATCGCGACCACCATACATCTAATATAGTGGCACGCTTAGCTGTGTCGCGTCTCGGGGATCAGCTGATGTATATCCAGTAATCAATAGGGGGGTATATAATAATAACTGGTTTATATCTGTGACTCTCTCTCTTGGTTTGTCGCGTTTGGGGATCAGTCATTATATATCCAACTCCCGAAAAGCTTAAAGGTTAGCATGACAGCGGTGACTTACGATGGACTATTGATTTCGTTACTAAATGTTTTTAGATTATACTATGAGCATCATCATGAAGAGTTCAGTCACTTTACCGTGCCAATACAAGAAAAAAAAAGTATAAGAGTACTATGATAAATGAAGATACGAAGATGATAGAAAAGTTAAGACTAATATTAAGTATTTTTGTAACGCCATAATATATAGTCAATTTATTAGAGATAAAATAATTTGCAGCGCTTGTCTCGCTAAAGAATTTAATTCAATTGTAAATGTAAAAAAGCTCAATTTTTTAACGTCAAATCTCATGACAGATGACAGAAACGGCTAAGATTATGAACAGACCGGTGTCAAGGATAATATAAATTGTTTAGGTATAATATTTCAAACGATTAACGTCACACCCTTCAGTGGATTATATTCACTGCGAAGTTTTTTATAAGAAAACATAATATTTAAGCTGTTATGGCAGAGAGGAGAACCGAACTGCTCGTTTTTCTTGTGGTCGCATGTGGTATGGATGCTGCTGAGAAAGATAAAAGAAGGAATTTTGTGGCCCAAGATGGGAACACGTTAAGCCTAGTTCCTAATTACCGACTCTCAAGTGCAGCTGCCGGAACAAACCTATAGGTAGCTTTACCTTTAGATAATTCTCTACCACTTTACCAGCCGTTTCCAATAACCTATCAATGGATAGTTTTTCGAACCTACTTATTATATATCCATATCCTATAGCTTAAATAGATAAAAGGGAAGCTGACTCCAAGCTCGGTAAAGCTGTAAAATTCATCAGTGGTTCTGTTTTTAAAGGATAGGGCTAACAGGCGAACAGGAAGGAAGAAGGAAAGAGAGAAGCCGATATCTGTCTTAAACGTAGTACTTATTACAAATATGTACTAATCGGGTATAGTAAACTCAGATATGTTATTGGAAAAGGCCGTTAAACGACGATCGGCGACGGATTATTGACCTAAAGCTTAGGTCTACTTAAAAAAAAAGATATTTAAATACCTTTAAAATGAGTAAAAATTACTTTGTATAAATATAAGGAATCGAAGTTAAGTGCTTTATTGTTTATTAAACCTCCAATTGATTTGTATGCGAAAGTGTTTTATGTTAATCTAACAGTGGAATTATGGCCGCGCATGCGAAATATTGGTCCTTTATTCTCATTGAAATAACAATGATTGTATGCTAAAATATTAGGTTCTGTGTCCTTTTAATGATTAATACCATGAATATATTGTTTTTGTTTATTAACTTTGCATTTCACATAGTTACTGTCAGCTCTTATGGTTCCACTGGAACTTGAAAGTTTCATTCGTTTCTTTAAAGCAATATTTTTGTTATTTCTATGTGTCTTGTTCGTACCTATTTAACGTGGTTTATAATCCCATCGATAATACGATGGCCAAGGTTAAAAAAACACTAAAAAAAATTACGACGGATAAGGAAGTCTAGGGGAGATTAAAAGAGGAACATAATATTAAAAAAAATGGTGAAAAACTATGTTTTTATTTTAATTTACGTATAACTTTCGCAATTCTACCGAATTAGCCATCCACCTTCGTACTATGTTCTTGTTTTATTTAGTTCTTATAAGATATATCACTCATATTTAAATAATAAAAAAAAAAATTGATCGAAAGAAAAAAAATTTTTTTACAATGACAGGTTGGAGACATTTTTTTGTAAATCTATGGGTTATATTATTATGTAAAGTTTTTTAATATTCAAAAACATGATTTTTGTCTAGTTATTGTCCTTTTATTATATATACGTTAAAGTGCATTTAATAAACACAATCAAATATTTAGTTACACTTTAAAAAATAAAAATAAATAAAATTTAATAAATTATTCCAACGAACTTTAAAGCAACGATAAATATTCGTAAAATTATTTAACGATTACTATCATGTAAATTTTAAAATAACACACCACCGAGACTCAAAGCAGTTTAAAATTAATCACAAATTCATTTCTGTCATCAGAACATTTTTGTAAGGTAATTCTAAAATTTACCTTAATTAATTTAACCATTAAAAAGGTGCAATTACAGGAAACGTGTTACGCAACGTTAGATTTTTGGCTCACCCATATAATTTATCCCTGTCATAATCAAAAAGGGAAAGCCATGAGACCGTTCGGTGGAAAAGGAACCTGCCTGCCATTTTGACATTGTGAATTTATATACTTAACCTTTACCTATAAGTCAATAAATTAATATATTAATACATGCAGCAAAAGTTTTCGGTACCTTTTTAATCGTATTGAGTGCACGGAAGACTGTGAAATTTAACACGATTAAAGGTTATATGGAGAAGGAGAGCAGATAGCTAAAATTTATCTATAATATCTGTTACTAATATATTAAATAAAATAAATTAATAATGTGAATCCTAAACCGACCAATGCCATTGAACTAAGACCCCCTAAAATATTGACATTATCACTCAACGAAAAGTGACAGGAAGTGATGTAAATAATACTGATTGTTTATGAATACTGTAAATTTCAAACAGAAAATAGTCTATGATCAAAAAACCGTTAGTCAAAATTCGACTTTAGGGCAATCGCTAGTACAATTAAAAAAGGCTTGTATACGGCTAAATTTACATACTTGTAAGCAAACTTATTACACACACAACAAACACACAGACAAAAAAGCACACTCTCACACAGTTTCATTTTTAATGTTTTGTTTTTTAATTTGCCTCATTTTTATTTTATTTTATTTTCGTAATGTGAGAGTTAAGAAACATATATTAATTTTATATCGAGGAAGACACTGTTACCCGAGACACAGGTTATACCTAGTTCAGGTGACAGGGTCAGCCATATTGGTTATAATGTATAATATTCTGAAAAATAAATGATTATTATTATATTTTAATACGAGCTGTATCACACGGTTTAATCCGTGTTAAAATTCGACCAATTCTGCACCATCCCGCCAACGCACCCATGTAGCATATCGTTCCCTTACTTGCGTTAAGATTGTCAGGCACCCGAAAGAACATGGTTACTGCTTCGCTCCTAATCTTCGAGCGTGAAGCCATATAGCTTTAAACCATCCTCAACAAGTAGGCTATTTAAACAAAAGAATATTTTCAAACCTACTTTTTTTTAGTTAGGTACTGAAATTTGAGACCTCAAACAAACAAACAATCTCCTGAGTTTAATAATAGTTATACTAATAATTAATCGTTTATACTGTTATATACCTACTGCCGACCGAGGAATAGGCAACATTTTTTTAAAATTATTACTGCTTTCTGCTTATGTAGGCAATTTCGCCAATGTCAAGTGTTACAAGTACTTACACGTTTTAGAATTTATTTAAGTAATGTTTTATTATCACTCATTCTTCAAGTAATTATCAAAAATATGCCTTTATAGGTAACTCATAAGATACATAATAATTCACCATATTGTTACTGTGTCGTGCTCCATAAATTAATATTTGTTTCAAAAGTTTAATAATCATCCCTAATATATTTGTTTACTCCAGTATGATTACAGCGTAATGATATCGTAATACATTTAAAAAAAGATATTTAGTTACCAGTTCCATTATTAAAAGTGTTTCCACGTTCAAGAGACGAAAAGTTCATGTAATTAAAAGTACAAGAGTGAACTGATTATAGATAAAATTAATGCAAGTGTTCGGTAACTTATTGCACGGTAAGCTGGGAAATATTGTTGTTTGGTGCAAGCCAACAACGGACATAATATGTACTTTAAATGTTAGAAATTTTATCTATATATTTACATCAAGGCTGCCCAATTAATTTTAGAGGCGGGGCACAATTTCAGGTCCTTCTTAGTTGGCGAGTCACGTAACGAAATAATAGTTGTTTACAGCCAAGACAGATTCATATATACATATATGGATATTTAAAATTTAATAAAGTTTTCAGTTAAAAATAGTTAAATAATAGTTGCCAATCAAATTTAAATGCTTAGGCGGGCCACTTTAGTGTCCGCGGGCCAGGTTATGGGTAGTCTTGATTTAGAGATTATTACTTCAAAAATATAAATGTATTACACGTACGTCCTTCTAAATTACTTGTTTGAAAAATATTATTCTTCAAATTCTGATTATCTTGGTGGATTTGAAACATTATTTTTGTCTTAAGTTGGTCTTTATTTAAGTTATAATAACTTAAGTTTTAATCTAAATTATTTTCTCAATTGTTTTCTTATGTATTTGGATAATGTAGTGAATTTTGTTGTAAAGAATGTTTAGTCATTGTTATTCTGAAAAAGACTTTCTGAACAGTAGCCACGCCATAGTATTGATTTTAGAAACATGGACTCTAAAGTTATCATGTTGTCATTCAACATAAGTTTTTATTCTTCGATATTTACATTTTCAAAATTACAATAAAACCACATCGATTATTTTTATCAACCAACTTCCAAAATTGGAGGAGGTTGTCAATTCAAATGTATTTTTATTTATGGATATTCAGCGATAACTTCTTTGTTTATGAATCGATTTAGATAACTATTTTTAGTTGAAAAGAGGATACCTCAAGGGGGGTACGATTTTAATTTCATTGGCATTGGATTTTGAACTTGAAGATATACCAGAAAACTCCTCAAAATCCAAATAGCCAACTCTCGGGATTCCTTCAAGTATTCATTACGTGGGTTTTCCTAGGAACAGTTGAATATCGGCTAGAATATTTTACTAAATATTATGCACACCTTGCATAAACCTTTCTCTTGCTCTCCTGGAAGACTGGTAGATAATGCTATTTAGCATTGAAGTCCTCCATTTGTACATTTTTGTGCAATAAAAAATATAATAAAATCATTGAAGTTGGCTTTTTTTCTGTTAAAAATTGTCATTATTATATAGTTATCGTGGAAGTCTATAAGAATGCTAAATCGCTTACGCCTATGTTTTAAATAAGAAATATTTTGGTAAGCGATCGCATGCTTTAAAAAACGTGATAAACGTACACAGCGACCATCTGATTACACTTGCTGTTTTAATAATTACACGTTTTTAAATATTATTATCTTGTAGATTTTAATGTAGTTTATTTTTTGTAATATAATTAAACAATGTTTTTATAATAATATTATTTCATCACGTAACTTATTTGTTTAGCTTTAGCGAATAGTAGACCGTTAAATATATTATAATTCGAAATATGTTGAATATTATACGTGATTCAGATAGATTCATTTTTTCCTTGTAACAAAAACATTGTGAAATAAAAGTTATAAAATATTTCAAATAGATAAATCGATTTTTGGGATGAAATTATTGATAATATTTGTTTCTTACTGTCGACGTAGAACTGTTGATTTTTTATGATGAGTCTATCGATACTTAGAGAAATGGACGTAAGTATTTTATAGTAAAATTATATTATTGAGTAGGTAAATAGGTTTTAGATATGAAATAAAAATCAAACAAGACGTTTTTTTAAAAAAAAAAAAACGAAACTAGTTTCAATGTTTTTAAAGAGTTCTCTGGTGTATCTTCGAAGTCAAAGTTCCACAATATCAATGAAATTAAAATAATAAAACTAAAATAAAATAAATACAACACTTGAGGTATTCCCAATCCAACAAAAAAAGAATCATCCAAATCGGTTCATAAACAAAGAAGTAATGGATGAACATCCAAAAAAAACATTCGAATTGAGAAACCTCAGTCTTTTCTTGAATTCGGTTAAAAAGTAGGAATTATACAATAGGCAAAGCAAAATCCTTGGCTTAGAAAAGATCTGTAATGACTACATTATGAATATAATAAACAATTACTGATATTGCAATATGAAAAACGCATAATTATTAAATATGACCAAATGTTAAAAAGATTCTTCACTTGTGTACAGTGCAAATACGATGTGAAAATGTATTTGAGTAAAACATATTGGGTACATAAATATACTAGATAAAAAAAAATTAACAAACAAATACAAAAAGACGGGCACATTACGTCTTGTAATCGCTAAAGACTATTCTCGTATAATAATATGATCGATTATCATAGCGCTGACCTTCATTGTGTCTCTGTGCTTTCGTAAAAACTAAATGTAAAAACATAGCACAATCACACAACAGCGAAACTGTTAAGGCGACGTTATTTTCTTTTTATAGTTGCATAACAAGGTGACGTCACTGTACCTGATAGTAAGATAATCCAAAAACAACGGCAAACATCGAGAGACAGGCAATCCGTCACCGGTTGTCGTAGTCATAACAAACTGTAACCTTCTCGGCAGCTTTATATATACTGGCTGATTACGAAATACGATAAAAGTGTTTCACAATGATAGGTTTATGCCCTTATGCGTGGTCGCGACCTTAAACCGACCGACATACGTGGAGAGAACCGTCATTCACTCATTTATTCACTCCTACTCACTAAAGCTCCACGGTGAACAATTCACCACTGTAATAGGGCGACACGGGTCCGCCAGTAGCATTGTACTGCGTCGCTTCAGCGGCCGGGGCCCAGTGAACACCGGGCCCTGGCCTAAAGGAGACCGGTATATCCCTAACTGTCTCCCCGTCTACCGAACCTGTGTAATGGGAAGATGGCCCCTCAACCCGTCTCCCCTGGTTTGGCTAGGGCAGTGGAACTCCATCCTCCACCAGTGAATCACCCCCTCCTGCCGCCTGTTCGTCTTCATTGGAAAGAGTTGCTGAGGGTCCTCCTGTCCCCTCTCCGTGGTCTCCATCTGAAATACCACGTCCTCGCAGAAGGAGATTGTTGCCGACCCTGACCTCTCACTGTCGAGCATGGCTTTCACCACACTCTGCAGTGAGAGGTGCCCTCCTACTACTGGGACCTTAGCACGGCGTTGCCTCTCGTAGTCGCGACTCTAGATCGATAGACAGATACCTAACCTAACACGCCTATACATGCCACTATGGTATTTATCAATTCCGAATGACAGTTGCACTAGATATTTACTCTATTCATTGAAGTCTGAGAATAAACTTTACTATTTAAATAAATAGCAATTAATAAAATATACAACTTTAAATTATAAATTAATACCTATATTTTTTTTATTCAAACGTGATGACAGTGTGACAAACCTGTACTATATCATCAAATATTTTTATAAAATTAATATAAAAGAGAAAATAGTAGTTAACTAAACGTGTTTTTTTTTTGTTTACTTGGCCTTAACCACCAGATGGGCAACGCGTCGGCTGAGAAATCGGCGATCGAAACGATAAAGCCGCCATTAAATTAATATTACACATTTTTTTACGTTCTATAATAACTTCATATTGTCGGATAAATGTTAAATAAGTTACAAATTGCATATTGTGTTATTGACTTCTTGTACTAGGGTTAAGATTATTTTTAAGGATGTAGTACCTGACTTCTATCCGGCATTTTAGATATCCATTAGTACACATAATATAGTTTGTGTGTTTTACTTTATTGCTTAGTTCTTTATATATTTTAGAATAGTATAATCTAATAAAAACAATGTTATGATATATCGTATAAGATGCCTCTGAAATTCAGTCAGACATTCACAGTCACATTCACTCACAGACACATCATTTTTTTTTTGTTTTTTTTTTATTTTTTTTTATTGGTTATCTGACATCCCAACTGGAAGAAATGTCATTAAAAAACATAACCCTCCTATAACACAGTCGGGTAAAAAGGAAAAAAATTGTTAGGTTATACAATATACCTACTTTTTAAGGAATTATGAAAATAACGTAACAAAAAGGTCTACACTATGAACACGTTTGACCATTTTGCCAATGTCAAGTATGACAAATACACTTTATCGAATTTACTTGTTATGGGAACTGCAGTACTAATATAAAACTACATATGTAAAGTTAAGTTGTTCTTTTTATATTGTGGTGAAGATAGACACACTCGACATTGTGCGTCAGCGTCACATAACATCAAGTGTAAACTATTCAAAGAAGTATTTATAAATTTATATTAATTGTTATTTATAAATTTTAAATTATTATAATTACATATGATTATGTAACTTATAACACGCGTACACAGGCACATTAATCCACTTTTTATAATCGAATCATTATTAATAAACAGTTAAAATAATCATAAAAATTGTAATAATTTCCAATTATGGAATAACGTAAATTCACCCTTAAAATCATTAAAACTTTTTATTGTAATGAATTAAAGTTAATGTCTTATACTTTATACTCAAAAGTCACGTCGATGTAAATTATACATAATATAATGAACGAGAAATTTAATTAAACATTATAGAAATTCAATAATAAAATGAATTTGTAGTAGTTTCATAAAGTATAGTTTAGAATTACGATTTCTAACATAGTATTTTTATTGATGTCGTATAATTAATAATTAGCAATAATATGCTAAATTATGTACATCTACATTGTAAATAAATATACTTTAAACTTTGTCACGTTCGCGCCGCAAAATATTCCGTTCCTTTATATAATTACCTTCCATTTTTACTATGTAATCTCTTTTTTATACTGTAATTTAAATGTTGCTACTTTGTGCTTTTTGTTCAGGTATGTAAACGACGATCAGGTTGTATTTCTTTATTTATATATCAAGAAATGTATCTATAATATCGTGAATAAAAATTGAAATGCAAGAGGTGCTTTGAAAATATAAAACTGCTGAAATATAGAGCTGTCACTTACGAGGACAAAAAAGTTTTCCTTCCAATAAATCATTATATTACTACTTGAAGCAAAAACTTTGTACCCCTTTTTAAGCGTATTGCGTGCACAAAAGATTGTGAGATCGCGCATGGTTAAAGTTTATATGGAGAAGGAGTGCAGAAATCTAAAATTTATCTATAGTATCTGTTAATAATATATTTAAAAAAATAAATTGATACTCCGAATCCTAACCTGACAGTGCCATTGAACTTAGACTCCCCAAAATATTGACATTGTCACTCAATGAAAAGTGACAGCAAGTGATATAATATTCATTGTTTAGTTTCATACTGTAAATGTCAAACAGAAAATAGTATATGATTAAAAAGTCGCTGATCGAGGTTCAATCATTGGCCGACCGCTGGTACATGTTAATAAATAAATAATAGTTTGACATACAAATATAAACGCAAAATCGTATTATGTCAAAAGTTTCTGCTTTAGTTCTTAAAAGTGTATTAAATTCTCGCTAAATAACAATTTAATAGTAATGCCAACCATTGGATTAAAACCTAATGACATTATAAATAAAAAAAAAAATCCGAAATTAAAACTGTACAACCCAAGAAAAATGTTTTACAATTCATTCTAAGCCATATTTAAGCTGTTTACTGGAGCCAGTCTACTGTTCTATGACGATCATACGATGTATTGTATGTAATTTCGCAATAACATTCAACATAAGGGCAGCATTTTCATTAATAAGCAGGTGTACACGGATAATAGACACGGATCGCTGTCGTGTTGTGCTTTTAGAAAATAAATTAATTAGTCTCGGTATATGTGCATACTCCCATATGTACAGATCACAAGAAAATTGTTTACTATTAATACATTATTTGAATTTTTAAATTCAATTTGGTTTTTAAAATAAGATTTAAATTTATTAGGCAACAGCAACTTCTCGAGGGTACGTTTTTACATTCAAATTAGGAAATATACATACATTTCAAAAAACTCATTGGTATCGCCAAAATCTGAATCTACATACATCACTTCGATATTTCATTTTTCTTAAAAAAAAAATCTTAAACACAATTGCAAATTTATTTATTTTTACTACCATATACCCGAAAGTGAAATAGGCCTGAAAAGACTCGGGATGACTTTAGAACTGTAATTATAACCAAATTGTTTAATATCCTAAAAATTGAAAACTGCGAGTAACATTGAATCTCATTAATTCTTAGTTTATGAAATATTAAGTACTTACCTACAAATGGTGAAATAAAATATTTTCTTCTTTAAACATAATAAATCGAAACTTTTATAATGCATTTTCTTATTGTCTTTTACTTTTTTTATACGAGAGGATTTTTATATCGTCTTTTAATAAAGATTATTACTGCTCAAAACGGCTCACTTCAAGCAAGTGAATGGTATATATGAATTCAGCAATACCTAAAAGCTTTTCAAATTACAAAATAATTTAATTAAATAACTTCTTAATTAATTGATAGGTAGAAACAAACTGTTGAATTAATAATAATGTGGATTGTACTTTGCAACAACTTTTATAGAAAAACTCTGGAAATAATAAGGAATATAATCGAACAAGTTGTTTCACAGGACGATGGCGTGACTTAGCGTTGTGGTCTAAGAATATTCCAGGAAGTATTGAAAAAGATAGTTGATTCGTCTCACTCAGTCTTAACAAAAACTGATTTCTATTAGGAATTTCTTAGAAATCTTCCGTTTTATTGATTATGGGAGTAATGAAGTACCTTTCGTTATTATTGGGCGATATTTTTACTTGTCATGTGTATATTGGAATATTTAAGTTTTTTTTTTCAATCCCGTTTAATGGTCTTTTGATCATGTCGGTCTGAGTGAAATCATCGATAAAATGGTCACGATTCGTGTAGAACGTACATACACTTTGTCTAGATAAAAAATCGATATACATTACACATTATAATGTAAAATGCCCATAGAAATGAATCATTAAATTCGTTTGTAGTTTAAGAAAAGTAGTCTATTATCTCAATTAGCGATTTTAATAAAATATTTAACTACTAATTTCTGTCACATATCAACTAACATATCTTGATAAAACATTATAATTATTAATAATAAGAAAATTGACTTTTATCCAAGACAGTACATAGTAAAGTGGTACGTACACTTTAGTGCAATATTATTATTAACTAAGATAGAGAACGGGAGAAAGATAACATGAAAATGAGCGGAGCTGATGGAACTTACAGAAAATTACACAAGCAATTATATGGAGAGGGTTCACTGTTATCAAACTGGTATAGATGCTTCAATTGATTGATATTGTATTTCGTAATTTATTGTCCATAGTTAATTTTGTTTTGTTATAAATTTATGGCCTTATTTATAAAAATCTGTTAAAATTTAAACATCGATTAAAGTATTTCTTGCTTTGTCTAATCCCTATTGTTAGAAGAAAACAGAGCTAAAGATGAGCCTTGGTTATATTTAATCAACGTTTATAAGTATGGTAGTTAATTTTTAAAATTATATTTTTTTTTAATACAACTACTATTAGCAACAACTGCCGGTTGTTCTATCTATTATCAGTTCTATTATCCCACTGGTGGAAATGAGTTCAGTGCTTCCAGTTCCGTTCCCAGTGATTTCTTTTTGATAATCGGATACTTTGTAAAAATGGTTCACTTCTATTATAACTTGAGATATATGTACTCGTAACATGCGATCTAGACCTCTTAGAATTTCGTAGAGACATTTTTATCGTCTCTATGTGTGTTCTACCGCATTTACAATTGGGAGTATTCTGAGAAACTTTTCGATATAGAGCTCTCATTGCCGTTCTAAGTTTACACACACTGCTGTTGGCTTGCTGCTGATCCTCAAACTCTAAAACCTAGCTGGGTCGCTACAACAATACGCTTCTGTAAACCTTTCTTACTCCGTACGCTTGAGTTGCGGTATGGGTTACCTAGCACGGTATCCTTCAGAGCAATGACTCAGGCCTCTTAAAAAATGGACTGAATTACGCTCTCCATGGTTGGCAATATAACAATAATAGCTTTGGTATTGCAGTTTTATTTTATTTTAATTCTATTTTGTAATTTAAAATTTTGAAACGTTCTTTCCATATATATTAATGCGTGAAGAGAAAACTGGAGGCATATTGCATATATGCAGGTGTGTGAAATTGGCCATAGTTAAATTTATAAAGCTAATATAAGTTTATAAGCTTATAAAGGTAATATATCTATAATACATGTTACACATTAATTAAATTAAAACATGCAGTGCTTATACTCATACGGACAATTTCAAACACATAACGGTCTTTGGTGAAACAGTCGCACAAAATAGAGATTTACGCGAAAGAATGTTAAAATTGTGCCAACAAATTGTCACTGACAGTTTGACTGTATGCGTTTTGACCTGGGAATTTTTTGTAAATACTTTTTGATAAGAGACTGAACTACGGTCGAATTTCAATCACTAGATGATCACGTGGTATAAATATATTACTGAGCCTTCTGTACGTAAAGCGTGCTATTAAAACTAGTGTGTTTAGAGTTGGAACTTTGATTTGAATCTCTTAATGAACTAAGTTATGATAGTTGGTGCCAATTAAATGTTTCTTAATGGCTGGTTCGATTGCTGGTTTTGTTTCCTGCCTGATATTTCTCTATGTGTGTTCATTATTAGTTACATATACCTACATAAAAGTTTTGAATTGTTTACTTATTCATTACTGATTTACACATTTTTCATATTATATTAAACGCAGCCAAAAGAGCTTACATCATCTATCATCATCTTTGACATAGATTTTTATAGGCAGTTGTCGTCGTCATGTTGGCTTGCTGAATTAATGTCTCTACACGCCTCGGTTGAAGGACCCAATATCATAGTTGAAGGAGAGAACACGTTGGCTAATACACAGTTCCTCTGCTCGGTACGGCAAATTTAAAAGTTCTGTAGTGGAAGGGACACTATTTTACACTAGCTGTCTATTTAAACTTTGTCGTGGTCAACCTTCATGTTATTACACTTAACATTTGTTAGATTTAGGACTGATAATTTTTGTTTTGTTTTTTTTTTGCTTGCCTATTTGTCACTGGCATTTTTCGGGTAATATAAAAACAGAAACTGAACCATTTAATCATTTTTTGTATATATCGTATGACCTTAAGTGTACGCGGACATAGCGAAACGGCTGCATGTGCATTTACCCTACACGGCCTATAAAACAGTAAAACGGTTTGCCTTTAATGTGTTTGAAATTATGGTGGAAATTCCGGCATCGGCTGTTCTTTAAGGGGAATAGTCAGTCAGTCGCTTTCATGTCGACAGGAAAACTTCGTCAGAATACGTGTGAGATAGTTATGAGTGTAAAACACTGGAGCTAGTTTTTTCCTTGCCCTTTATTAAATATCCAGTCTAGTTTAATATATTATTAATAGCCCAGTCATATTAGGGCTTTCACCTCGGAATGAAAGATAATAAGCTGCAAATTGGTATGAACCTTTGTTTTGTCATTCTAAATGTTGTCTCAAAAGTCACAATCGTTATCGTGTCCGCGTCTCCAAGATATTCAAGGTCAAAGGTCACAAAAATCGGTTTTTCGCGAATATCTGGCTTCCTATCGGTTAAATGAGATTTGCATTTATTATAAAAGTTGTAGGCTATAAAATTCCCTACAACTTTTGTTTAAACTTTTTTTTCATACAACCAACCGTTTTGAAGGTAGAGCGCGAAGAGTGCACATCGTACAGTCATATACGGTCTAATGCAAGGTCAAGCGTGAGTTATGGTTATCAGTACGTTATAAAGTCAATTATTTACTTGGAAATTATAATTATTAAACAATGCCTATTATTTATGTACTAACTATTAATTATTTATATTTAATTTGATTTGACCAATATCCTCGTACTAAAAAGCACATTTTATTTTTACACGCATTCAGTGGCTGTGACACGACTTCTGCGCTATTTAAAAAAGGAAAAAAAAAACTGTTACTAGAGCATTGGAAAAAATTCCTGATTTAGATAAACTGGTGGAAGTATTTCAACAAGAAAACTGCCCAAAACAAACATTATTAGAAAATGGAGTGCGCATCTTGTTGGCATTATATAATGCTCCAAAATCTGAGGACAACATTGATCATTTCCGCTACACGCAATTCATCAAATTTACAAAACTAAATAAACCTGTACAACTGTCAACACTTCCACCAACAAGTGTAGCAGCTCATCAACACATAAAACGTGTCTACTACCAGATTCAAACGTGGTTAGGGAAGGACTTAGAACCTCAAGAATGGGGCTGGATGCTTGAAAATGAAATCCTGGAGCCCATCGAACGTTATTACCTCCAGCACCAGCCGAACTACTAAACGTAATATTTTGCAATTGCAAAAATGGTTGTGGTTCCCGCTGTGGATGCAGAAAATCAGGCTACAATGTTCTTTAGCTTGCGGCCAGTGCAACGGACAAGCTTGCCTCAACGCTTCACTGTATCCAAGTAATCCCGATGAAGAAAATACATATGATCCCGATATTCTGGAAGGTTTGGAGATGAACATGACAGATAATGAGGATGATGACAATGAATCGAACATTTTTGAGCGACAAGAAGAAGAAGACGACGAAGAAGAAGAAGATAATTAGCTTCCATTTCCAATTTCATTACAATTAAAATCAACAAAGATACTTTTGATATTTGAACTCACATTTTGACAAATGTATATTATGCCGTATTTAATAATAAATAAAAATATGTGTAAAATATATACTCTTACTATCATTTTAACTTAAAATAAAACTAAAATATATAATCCAGAATTAATAATATTTTATACATATATAGTTAAATATGAATAATTATATATAAATAATCAAGTTACTTACTTTAATTAAATATAAATAATTAATAGTTAGTACATAAATAATAGGCATTGTTTAATAATTATAATTTCCAAGTAAATAATTGACTTTATAACGTACTGATAACCATAACTCACGCTTGACCTTGCATTAGGCCGTATATGACTGTACGATGTGCACTCTTCGCGCTCTACCTTCAAAACGGTTGGTTGTATGAAAAAAAAGTTTAAACAAAAGTTGTAGGGAATTTTATAGCCTACAACTTTTATAATAAATGCAAATCTCATTTAACCGATAGGAAGCCAGATATTCGCGAAAAACCGATTTTTGTGACCTTTGACCTTGAATATCTTGAGACGCGGACACGATAACGATTGTGACTTTTGAGACAACATTTAGAATGACAAAACAAAGGTTCATACCAATTTGCAGCTTATTATCTTTCTTTCCGAGGTTGACCCCTTTTTTTACCTAATATGACTGGGCTATAAAGTCTCTATTAATAAATCTGTTCTCGAATTTTGTGACATTAATTTTTTTGACTTTTTCAATGTCTGGATTTAACATGTTATAAAACTTTATGTATGGGAAATAAGTCGTTGGTTAATTATTGGCTGGTTATTAAAATTATACCTTTAGAGGTTTTTTATTAATCAGTCCATTTATGTAATACTTTATATAAATACATAATGTACAATATGTTATTATGAAATTGATAAGGCTATAAAATTTATATATAAGACTTTCAGAAACTTTAAAAAATAAATTTACGAGACGTAAATACCTAATTACTGCGTAATTAACGCATCCAGAACCACGTGCACAGCTAGTATATTAACCATGTTATCATTTTATTTATATTTGAAATTATTTTTATATAATATTATATTTATTAATTATTTATTTTGAATAACTTATATGTGTGTGACAAATAAATGTGTTCTTTCTTCCGTTTTTTCATTATAATTAACTAATATATTATAATTAAAAGTGAAAGTATGTTTTTTAAAGTTTTTTCATCAATAACATTTAACGGTTAAACCGATTCTTATGAAATTTGACATACAAAAATTGATTATATGGTGGAATAGGGGACTTTTCAATTTTCCTGCGAAGCGGTTTGGTTGATGCCGGTTTACCGGATTCTATCAATTTTTTATTATAACTTATATTGAATTCTTTTTTGTCTTTTCAGGTAAGTTTATTTTTGAGCTGAAAATATGCAGTTTTCTGGTATGTTTTTTCTTTTGTTTTTTTTTTGTTTGTCTGGTGTTAATTAGCGCAAGGGTTCCAAAGTGGCAAAACCTCGACTTGGGCTGTTGCCTTGCGTATAATTCCGCAAATTTAATCAACTATCCATAATTCGAGCAAATGTAGAGAAATATACGAATGTGGGTTTAGTTCAGGGGTTCCTAAACTTTAAAGATAACGGAACTCCAACCAAATACCTTTTATTTTATGGATACCCATATCAAATGATTACAAATCAATACTGAAATTTATGAAATTTATTTTTAAAGAAATGTATAATATAATTGAAACACATTGTTCTTAACTTAAAATGTTAATGTGAAGAATAAAATTGTTTTACTGTTTTGTGAATAATTGTGTGTACGACAATTATATGTAACCGTAGTATTATGTACTAGCTAATAATAAATAATTTGGCGGAAGTTTTGGGAATCCCTGGTTTAGTTTATCTGTAAATAGTTGTCTACATTTAACTAGCCAAAAAAAGGTCTCATAACCTATGTATTTGCAGTGCATTAATGTTTGTTGTGTTAGTGATTGGTAGTACATATGCATCGCGCTAGCTACGGGCTTCATGCTGGAGGATTCATTTCGGCGAGTGTGCGTTGGAACTACCACATCGCCTGCACTAAATCTATAGCTCGACGGTTTATAAACGTTACCATTGAAACTAGGTTAAACAAAACCGTTATAAGGAATGATCACCCATAATAAAACTCAGTTTTAAATACGTATTGACTTCTCTGCAGACATTAATTAAATTTATGGCTTAATGCCTCGGGCTGTTGCTTTGGATGTTTTTATAAAGTACTAGCTTTTGCCTGCGATTTGGACGCCATCTATAGTAAACTTGTAAACTAGTTTTACTACCATAAATGTGTTCAGCAGTTTAGTTAAAATTAAGAGATTAAATAGAGCTTTTAACAAGATAGCACTGTCATAAAAATAAAATACTGACATTGGCAAATGTCTTTGTGATGTCAACGATATAAAAATTAATAGGTAAATCATAAAATATTAGTTTACAGCTAAATCATTATGACTATAACAGCATAAAAATAATAATAAGGGACGTATGAATGCTCCAGTTGAAGTATGTATTAATGCAAGTTAGGGAGTACCCAAAGAAGATAGGTTACTTCTCTAGAAAATCTTTTGAACTATTTGTCATAAAATATCTCGATATTGATGTGACCACTATCGACCGTGCACACCCTTTTAATGCTAATCTGTTATAACGGATAGCGGCTTTCGTCGGCGATAAATAACAGTTTATTGACGCTACTGCAGGGTTGGCAAATCTGTTTTAATGAAATGAGGAATTTATTTATCTGGTCATAACTTCTTCGAATATATTGTAGTAACAGGCTTAAGACTTGTCATGGACGACGAAAGAGCTCAAAGTCTTGAGGATGGTAGATAGCCAGCCAGAGCCAGCAAGCCATCCTTTATTGAAAGTTTTGTCGTAAAAATCGAACACTCTCTACCATCAAGTAAACTTTACAGGTAGAAATATATATTTAATGCGGTTCTAAAAAGCCTCAATTTTTAACCGTCCAACGTTTCCGACTAGTTACACAGGCCGTGGTCACGAGCCGACTGATGTGTTGCAGTGTTTTCGTTAGTGAGGGCTTAGAGCATTAGAATTTTTAGTAACTACCCTCATCTGGTCATTGTCACTGGATAAGTTACAGTAAATTAGATTTACTGTATTAAACTTCGTCGATCGAATCGAGATTTAAGTTTTCTATCACCTGATTCCATGCCGAAAATAGTTGCCTGAATTTACTTTTTTGAAATACGCCAGTTGATATTCTTGCCGGTTCTTTTTGACGACAGAGATATATACTAAATCATTAGTAATAATTTTAAATTTTACATGCATCTATTTAAAGCTTGAATTAACTAAATCTAAGATAGATTTTGTAAGTCTTATATTTTCTTTTATCTTTAAATTGCAGCCGCGTAATTTAAAATCATTATCAATCAAAGTCGGTAGTTTGTATCTAATTATTTTTTGTCGCTAAAATTATGATATCCAGTGAGGATAGTTTTTTTTTTCAATTTGTCTTTGTCAGCACCGGCTCTCGCGACACTCTCGTGGGAACACCGTCGCATCCGCACGTTGGTTCTATATTCGCTTGGGATCAACCACTATACAAGATTGTATTTGAATCCAATTTCATCTGATAATTATGTCCAAAGATGATAACATTCGTAGTCTTGAAATGGTATTGATTTTCAAGCATAGGCATTCTGAAAGATCTGTAGGAACTTGGTTACTTGGCGACAGATTTTCATCTTACAAAGGTTAATTAGGGAGGTGAGCACTAGAAAATAACTTAACACTGTGTAACTATCATTTCGTTACAATGTTATCTTCACAGAAAGCTCAGGCTTATTGTAGGATCATAACCTGTTTTAAAAGATGTGATCTCCGAACCATGTGTTATTGAGTAATCATCATTTCACTACTATCGACATAGTATATTCAGTCACCTTGATTTCTAGATTATATAATTACCATGGAATTTACATTACAAACTAGAAACCACCGACGACTTCTTTCGTAGTAGTTACAATATAAAAACATAATTATATCAACAAACATTTTTAGAATTCAGATCAGTTGTTACAAAGGCCTTCTACAAACATACATACCTACTTAAGCATCTTATACTAGTAGTAATCATCATTATCAATCTTTAAAAGTCCACTGGTTAAGGTTCGGCATTGGATTCGAATTCTTGCTTTCCGCATCCAGTCACTTCCAGCAACTTTCCGCAAGTCTTCCCTCCATCTAATTTGAGGGCGTCCTATACTACGTTTGCCTTGATGTGGACTCCACTAAAGAAGTGTTCTATTCCATCGGTTATTGGTTCTTCTACAGATGTGACCAGCACACTGCCTCAGCAGCTTGCTTGCTTTTTGAGCTTTGCCTGCTACTTTAGTTCTCTGATGTATATATTAATTGCGAATTTTATCGCTTAGAGAATCAAAGCTCTTTCCATAGCTCGCTAAGTAACTTTTAACTTGTCGACCAGGATACTATTAGCAGGATAGGAGTATTTAAAGAGATGGATGAAAGTATAGTGCATGTGGCAGAGGTCAAAAAGTTAAGATGAATGCGTGATGTTACTAAAATAAATAAGATTATTAATTAGAATATCACAGAAAGCCTGTAATTAGCACCAATGTTAGAGAAGTTGAGGAATAATAGGTCAGCGTGGTATGGGCATGTCATGAGAAAGGATGAAAAACATTTAACTAGGAAAATATTATGTATAAAGAAGTAGAAGTAGGAGTAAAAGGTTGAAGGAGACCAAATAAATGATTTATGAAATGTGTAACAAAGAAACGATGTGAATACTGAAATGACAGAAGATAGAATGAAAAAGGAAACCATTTTCTGCCAACCCTATTTAGCGTGTAATAAAGCAAAAAGAAGTTCTACTGAACTAAAAAATAATATTAAATGAAAGGCAATATGTAGGAACCCTATTTTTGGAATTTTAGTACAGCGGCAGTCGTAACAGGTACTTAGTGGTCGTGTCAAAACGTATGGTAAAATCATTTTATAACTCTCGTTCGAGATATTCTGCTGAAAATATTAGACACGTAACTATGATAGTTATTTCTGTAACCTATAGTTATGTAGTTAAATATGCCACTACTTCTTTAATTTCTATATAAATATGCACGAAAATAATAATACCAATAAGTCTATTGTTAGTTAATAAAAAAACCAAAAATAATTAAATATGATCTTCTCCATAAATCCTGGACCACGAAGGTGGCAAATACGGTAAGGATCGTAGCCTTTAAGATGTGGTGTAAGCGTTGAATGATTCGGATTCTATGGATGGCCTTTCGCTACAAAATATCCATTTTAAAAGAAGAGCGACTCGACACTACATACCTAGACTGTCAACGATCTGCAATATTTTGGTTATATCGCAAAAAGAAATTCCGTCAACCTGAAAAAGTAGCTATTGACAGGAAAGGTTGAGAGAAAGTGATAGAGAGAAAGATGTACAAATCGGTGGTCGGGCCAAGTTACCGAAAGACTGGTGCTACCCATCAGCACAATCTTACATCGTGCGGAAGACCGAGATTGAAGGAGGCAACTTATAGAAAGTTTGCAGCATTTAGGTTTTCGGCTGCAAGAGAGAGAGAGAGAGAGAGAGAGATAATTCAAAAATTAAAGTAGAAATTGAAGAATAAAATTAAGAATTAAATTAAGTAATTTTAAGAAACTTAAAATGCATAATTAATGAGATTAATAATGAGAAGAAATATCAAGCAACTCATTGGGAATGAGGCAAATAATTTATTGTAAATTGATTGATTTGTAATTCTTAAATATTGTAATTGAAGATCATTATTGCACTAATTAATGGCGATAGTTTTTATATCAATGATGGAGGTTCTATAGTCCACGGAGGGTTATGTTTTTTGAGCGTATGTATGTATGCATGTATGTCTATTTCTTTGGCACGGTCTGTACCCTAAACGGCTTGATAGATTTTAGTATACGAGGGTCGTTAGATTCTTCTTAATTGTGGGAGTGATATAAGCCTATGTAATATTTCAATACGACGTCCTGGAATCAAATAAAAAGCAAAAATAGAAAAATATTTTTTTAAGTGTTTTTCTGCTGTTGGGTTGTTTCCTCTTTCATCATTTATCATTTAGCTTGTTTTAGGTATAGTTTATTGCAAACAAATTTTTGCAGTTGCTAACAAAAGATAGTTAAAGTTGAAACTATGGAATGAAATAGTTAACTGGAACGTCACTCCAACAGCTAAGAAATATTTCAACGTTGTCATAAGGTAGTCTTAAAACTTACGAGGACTGTTCAGTTGTCGACACCAAGAGACATAAATGTAGTTAAGACAACGAGTTAGTTAGGTAGACAACAATAGGTTAGTTTTACTATAGTAATTGGAAATCAGTGGAATCTACCAAACCAAGACGTCTGCAAGCTCCAAGCTTTGTACAGTATATTGTTCTAACAAATCACTTCATAAAATGTCACGTAATAATCACACTATAAAACTTCTGATATTTCTTAAGCTTAAAACAAAAACTAAAAAACGACTGCAACAAAAACACGATTAAAAAAAATAATTCTATGTTTGCTTTTTATTTGAGTCCCAGATGTTGTACGTAAATATCATATAGCCTTTGTTACTCCCACCAAAAAAGACAAATCTAACGATACCTCGTATGCTAAAATTGGTTTTAGCTTTAACCGTTTAAGCTGAAGAGCGTGCCAAAGAAATATAACCCTTATTTTTCGACAAGATAATCATTCTCCTAAAAATGCTAAATTTAACGTAGAACAAGAAACATGACTTTTGGTGAAAAAGTGTCGTTTGATCTCATAAACGGTTCTATTAACTTAAAAAAGTAACAAATGAAAATTAAAAATAAACTCTGATTATAAGGTTGTAAAACACGAGAGTACACTGATAAAAGAAACCACGAAAGAATCACTTTAAATAAAAATATCTAGAAATAGATGGATTAATGGGTAATATTGACGGCGTTTATTCCATATACCTAAATGTATTAATATTTTTAATTACTGAGTAATGGTACAATATTCATATACCATACAAGCTACATATACCACTGCTATGTCCATATGTTTTGATTTTTTCCATAAACTAATTAATATATGAACTTACAAGCCTTCTAATATTACTAAAACTGCCCAGTTATATCGCTCATATCATAAGTAATGCAAATAAATTTTACTAGTGTTAAAATAAAAAGATTTTGTAGGCATAGTCAAAGCTCTTGTTATACAGTAAATATACTATTGTCAAAAAAAAAAAACTGTCCAATTTTGGAGAAGGAAAATAGAGAATATGAAATTATGATTTCGTCTATTTTACATAAACCATTACAAATTGTAGCTGTCTCTTTTTCACTCTATTCGGTCATGTGGGTACAGCACGACAGCAACAGATTTCTGATAATCATAAAACTATTCTTCAAATGTCTTATCTATGTATCGAACGCATTTCCTCTTAAGTTAAACCAGTTCATCATATTTTTGGTTTCAATACAGCAAGTATTGAATAACAGTAAGACAGCGGAGGCATTTATATTAACATAGGTTACATATATTTTTCATAGTAAGCAAGCTATCGAAAAACGAGAAATAAGAAACAACGAATATCGTAAAGTCTGTTATCTATCTGCGACTCCCTCACTCGTCAGCTTGCTAGTGCGCCAAATGTGAAACATTCTACTTTGCATACCGGTGCGTAATTGAGGTACAGCAAAGGGGCAAGACCCTCCGGTTGTATATTCTTAAACAAATACAGATCATAAAGTTATGTCTAAACGTACATTTAATTGAAATAGTTAATAAAATCACATTAAACAAGAAACCAATTACCATTTGTATAAATTAAATAAAAATGGCCCACTCTAAAACGTAGTTATATTAATTTACTTTTAATTTAATTTTTTTGATATTAAATAATGGACATGATCAAGTTTAAATTGAATTTTGAAAAGTCATTACTTTTATAGTAAAGGGAACATGATAATATTTTAAGGACTGTTATCATTTACTATAAAATAAAATTTTATGACAGATCAGCGCGGCAAAGTCATTGTGGTTTATGCATGTTATTGTAGCGCAAAAAATGTTACTCTGCGTACTAGCAAAGGTTTTTTCTTAAACTATTAATTCAATCATATTAATTTTTTTTAATAGATTATGAATTATAAGCTTATACAGAACTATTATATCGTCATTTTTTTTAATGTTTGTTTATAGAACTAAACATATTGAAAAAAGTATAATTTTAGGCATAATAAATTGTGAAATATACTTATAATTTTACTTATAAAAAATATGGGCGTCATTTTCTATCTTCCATTTAATTTCTCATCTTTCATTTAAAATATTTTTGTTAAGTTGGGCATATGATTTAACGATTTTTTTCGCTTCAACGACATTAATTTAGTTTTTACTTACAGACACTGTAATTTTATTAATTGACTAGCTGGTATCCGCGAATTCATCTGTGTATTATTGGATAAACACAGACTGATCTCGGAACACGACAAACTAAAAAAATCGCCGTTTTTGCATGATTGGGTAACAAACATAGAAACTTTCCATTTATTATATTTGTAGGATAATACTGCTTAAACTATGACTTTTGTGTATAGACTATCTGTGTGCCAAATTTCATTGAGATCTGTTCAGCCGTTTTAGCGTGATTGAGTAACAAACATCCAAACATACACACTTTCACATTTATTATATTAGTAGGATGTAGGATAACACTGGTTAAACTATAACTTTTATCGGGATAAAAAGTACCCTATGTGTTATTTCAGGTCATAGACTATTTGTGTGCCAAATTACATTGAGATCTGTTTAACCGTTTTAGCGTGATTGAGTAACAAACATCCAAACATACAAACATACACACTTTCACATTTATTTTATTAGTAGGATGAGCAAGATTATAATCCCTTTAGGGATTTCAACTGGAGGAATTACCATCGCAATAATTTATTAATTAATAATATAAATATAAAATAAAATAAAATTAATTTTGGCATAAGTAATATTGTTAAATTCGAATATTAATACGCACTATCATTTAAGACGATTCATTTTAGTTGTAAGTACTAGGATCCATTCAGTACCTAGCTTTTTGTAGGGTTATTTAGAATGTCATTGTTAGCCATGGTGGCGATCACTGAAATTAATAACGAAAAAAATAGAACATTATTTGACCCCCCTTAGAGCCTGACTCCGTTCCATTTAAAGTCAAAACGAACACAAATGCCTACGTTATCGAACCCCCTGCTTAGTTCTGTTTATGACTGACACAACACACACCAGTTATGAGTCAAACGCGCGAACAGTACATAACGATAGCCGGACAATGCTTCATCTGTCGTATTTATATTACAGCTAGCAACACTGCAAAAGCATACACAAGACTTGGTAGACGTTATCTTAGAATTCAAACATTACGAGAGCAATTACATATTAATTATTTATTTTAAATATACATTATTTCTTATAACTGTATATTACGGTTTTACCCGTGTTAAATTTATTCCCTGTAGCCTTTAGTGTAGCCTACCGTTGTTCTCCCTTCCAGTACTGGCCTATAACTTGCCATATTGCATGATATTCATGGATACTGATCCACTCCTTAGGGTCATAGCGTGATGTTTTAGTTAGGTAATCCCCATTCTTCATTGCAAATAAGCTATTAAAAGCAGAAGTATTTTTCAGATTTGACTGCTAGATATTATTAGTTCATTCAGCCAAACAATAGCTTTTTTATAAAACTCAACTATACTAGAAATCATTCTACGTAGCTGTGAAAAAAAATTTTTTTTTTGAAGGGAACTAGATTAGGCTCTTCCTTGCATGGCACTTGTTATTATTAAAGTTTCTTTTTTTAACAATATCTGTAATAAATAAAGTATACCGATTGCATATTCATTCAGTACCTATCTACTTTGTCTATCTAAAATTACAATATTTTTCAAAATCGTAACATGACATACGTAAAAAAAAGTAGGTAGTCATTAAACTTTTAAATCTTATAATATTCGTCTGCTGGTTTATTAATGAATAAACATTATTTAGATTTTGACCCCCACAATACAACTAGGATTCGTCTCATTGACAGGGTAAGCGAACACAAATGTCCACAGTATCAAGCCCCCTGCTTAGTCCTGTTTATGACAGACACGGCACTCGCTATTTACATCTTACAATATACGTATACAAACGGACACACTGATTCATCTTATTTATTTTATACTTCGTCCGCTTCGCTTATGTTTTGAATGTTCACAATACAATATCGTTCATACGATTTTTGAAGTGAAATCTTCTTTAGCACTATGTGATTTGAAACTCAATGAAACAAACAAGCAACACTAAAAAGAGACAAACACACATCTATAGGATTTACCCTGCGAAGAGAATGAGACAGAATACACGGTTAATGCAAATCCTGATTTTCACGACTATGATCGTCGTCGAATTGACCTAACACTGTTACGACCATACTTGCATGTATTGCTGTATGCACAATAAGAGTGATCGATGGTTCGAATCTCGTTGATTTAGTATATTTAAAAAGAAATTTAAAAAAAGATGTTTTTATATTTTCTGAAGTTATCACTTTTACCGCGTGTTTCTTTTAATGTTATATGTAATAAATCCTTATAGAAATAAATACGTTATTTATCACAAGTATTTAACTTTGAACAAAACTGCGCTTTGCAGTAATTGATTTAAATGAATATCTTAGGAGATATCACAATTTTAAAATAACTCGGCAGCAAAATAATGATAAAGTACCGCGAGCGCATTTTTATTGTGCATAATAATGTGGGAGGCGGGCGGCACCTAATAATACAGTGGCGTACGGCCCACAATCTTTCTCTCTCTCTTTTCTTACATGATGCAGATGAAGTTGCGCGGGTCAGTTAGTAACGTAATATAACTTCATTTTCTTAAAGGACGAACACCGCTATATGACGGTAGTCTACATGATGGTAAATAACAGTACAAAACACAGTAAAAATAACGGTGACCAATGAGAAATTGGCAATCCATCGGCTTTACCGCTGTCGTGTCGGCCTGTAAGTCTTTCAGCATTTAGATAATAATTTGGCTGGATAATACAACACAATCAAAAGAAATTCACCGTGACAGATTTATCACCATGTCCCACTCGATTACTGATTGTGATTACTAAAATTTAATTTTTATTATCATGTGAATATTTTCATTTTAGTTTTCTGCTGTTTGTATAATGATTGGATTTTTTGAGTGACTTTGGTGATGCATGCTTTATTTATGTTAACATTACATTTTTTTCTGTTCTCAATACATTCAACTTTCTACTATTGAAATTTCCCGTATTTTTTTTTTATGTGTGTTTTTACGGTGTCCATTTATTAATATTTTGTTGGACTTTTTGGCTTTTTTTATCATCATTAATAACTCCAACATTGATTTATTAAATAAAATATAAAAACTATTGTATTCAGTAAGGTCACAAATAAAGCATTCGGTGGTGGCCGTAAAATGCAAATGCACTGAAAAATGTTTTTATTTCGTAGATTTTAATGAAATGTAGTGTATTGGCGACTGGTCATCCATTTTTTCATAAATAAATCACACTCTGGCGGATTTTAAACCTGATCTATTTAGACACAAGTATAACCAATATATCACCTATGTTGGTTTCAGCGAAAAACAGATTGACTCCAAGCCGTTGTCAAACTTTGCAACTAAAAATTTCAAAGAACATGAAATAATACTACAGAGAATCACCAACAAACTTATCATATATGTACAATTAAAATTTATTATAGTGTACATTAATAAAGTTTAAGAAACAAACAATACAAGGGGACAGAAACATCAATGTATGTTTATCAAACAAAGCTTATTTCCTGCCGTGTCTCCCGGTACTGTCGCTTGACTAATGTGTTTCTTACCCCATAGATTGCTGTATATTCGTCGGTAATTTTAAATACCTTCTTGTAGACACTCCACCGCTTATGTAATAGTTAGTTTCATGTATTCATTAGCATTTTATTATTATCAGTATTAATAACTAGATGTGCCCGCGGCTTCGCTCCCGTTGGACTACAGAATGCTCGCGCGAATATTGCTCCCCCGCTCTCGGCTATTTTAAAGACAAAAGTGCTTATTGTGGGTGTTCCTTAGAAGATAGAGGTATGCTCTCGCTGACTATTGTGTAGGTCTTTATAATATCTACAATCATTTAGTACATTAATTTCGTATATCTCTTAATGTTTACTCAACGTAAGCCATTTAAGAGCCTGAATTGATTCACCATGACCAGTTTTTTTATTTGCTCGATGACTGCTAACAGCGGTATGACTGGGCAATTTTATTAATTGTATAAGGCTTCTAGTTCTTATCTAATCTAATACTATTAAATGAGCAATTCTTGTATATATTTCATTGGTTTTTCGGAAAAGGTCACAACGATTTTGTATTTAGATAATGTTTTACATTCCCAGTTTACTTAGATGTGTTTTTTTTTCTCGAGATATTAGTAATTAATAATTTATGGAAAACAACAAAACATAGAAATTTGCCAGTGGAGGATTTATATGGTATAAAAAAATCCAGTCTAATGCCAGAATCTAGGGATAGACAGAGGAACACGTTTCTACGGACAGAACGCCGCTCGCATTTTCTCTTAAATAATTATAATCATCGTAAAATAAAGGCTGATCGTAAATTACAATGAAACATTTTACCTCAGATGTTTATTCGAATCTTACTTTGGATGCGGCATTTTTTAGGGGTGTGCGAATAATTCCAACTTACGAATTATTCGGATCGAACTGAATATTTAGGTATATATCAATTCAAAATTTGAATTATTCTGAAGTTTTTCTGACAACCGAAAAATGAAGTATTATATTGAAAAATATTATTTTTCTATTATTATTTTGATATTCAAAACTGAAATCGATAAATTCACGTATAATTATCACATCATTCGTGAATTCGATTGTGTATTACGATTCGATTCAAATCCTATTCGCGCACCCCTATATTTTATAATTTTTAATACTTCACACTGTTGTTAAAACGTAAGTGTGAAATATATATTAGTTATCTTTAACTATTTCAAATTATGTATTTGAGTTTTAATACATATTTACAAATAACTAATAAACATTTAGTTAATTTATACAACTAGGTATACCGGTGAAGACCTCCCGTGTTTTTGTTATTATTTGTAATAACTGAATTTACAGGCTATTAAAATTAAATATCGATTTTTTTCTAAAATTTCGAAATTAATAATAATAAAGAAACTTTTATTTTAATACATTTCGTTAGTTGGATAATATTTCATATCAGAAATGACATGTCGGTATTTTTTAACAGACTTCAATAAATGGTTTCTCAATTCAAATGTCAATTTTTTATGGATTTTCAGGTATAACTTCTTTTTTTAGGAACGGATTTGGTTGATTTTTTTTTTGTTGGATAGGGGATACCTCAACAATTATCACTTTTTAATTGCATTGGCATTAGACCTTCAATTTCGAAGATACACAAGGGAACTCTTGTTTTCTTATTAATTACTTTTGTCTTGTTATTAATTACTTACTATGTTTTAACATTAATTAGTCAAAAATTTAATTGTTTAAGGTAACATGTTTTAACTCAGCTTTAAGTTTTGTAGAATTTTTAGAATCACGATAATTATATTTTGCTAATAACGTTAAAAACTACTTGTAGGATAGTTTTTATATTAACTTAGGATTAAAATGGATTCGTTGAGGTCGAATTGCACGATCTAGTCTTAAAGATGTCGATTAATATAATTGTAATAAATTAAGAAAATAATTAACAACTTTACTCCGCAAGCACGATTACTGTAAACTTTACCCAACTTGCTTAATAAACTTGAATGAAATATCGATGTTTAAATGCACTAAATTTTATTTCATTAGTATAAAACATATTTATACATCTATATTAATAAATATGTGGTCCTGTCTGTAGGTATTTTTAATATTTTTCCAAAATTTCCCGATGGGCACACTTATATGAACGATATTGATCACGAATATGCAATGAAAAAAAAATTGTATGTCTGTTTGTATGTCCGGTTTTCACTCAACAACGGCTTGTCCCGGGACGCTTATATCATCGGTTAATTCATAGGGTACAAGAAATTTCAATGTTTAATTTATAAATCTTTGATGAAATTTTGTACACGGAAATATTCATTTCATGAATGATAAATGAGAATTTTCAATAACACTTTTCAGAATCGTAAAAAAAAAAATACCAAAAATTTCAAATTTCATTAATTTCTTATTGATTAATCTTTTGTTTCTTCGAGTTAATCGTGAAACAATCATAGAGACGAATTTGAAAAAGGAATCGCGGTCGGTAAAACATTTTAAGAAAAGATTTATTGCTGTCGCGCTGTGCCCAAATGACTAAATAGATTGCAAGAGAAGTAGTTGCACCTCAGACTAATTATGTCTACGTAAAAAGTATGAAATAATAATTTCGTATTTTACCCTGTTTCTTCCTCCAAAGCTGGGCCGATGTTAATAATGCTTTATTTTTAAACGATGCAATTTACTTTACACAATACAATAATTTTTAACAAAAATGAAAACTGACTTCAATGGTTTGAAGAGTTCCTTTGTGTATTCTCGAAGTTGAGGGTCAAATGCCAATGAAATTCAAAATGGGACCACCCTTGAGGTATCCCCTATTCAACAAAAAAGAATCATCCAAATCGGTTCATAAAGAGGAAGTTACGGCTGAACATCCATTAAAAAAAACATTCGAATTGAGTAACCTCCTAACTTTTGTCAACGACTTCAAAGTCGGTTAGAAAAAAAGATCAGTAAAATGAATCTACATTATTATTGCGCCATTATTAGCTAACTTCATCATGTCGTACTTTCGGAGGCAATTTTACTCTCGACTAAACGCGCCAAAAGAACTTTTTGAAGCACACTTAAACAAAAAAGTGAAAATAGAAAATAGTTGGACTTAACAGCTCTAGTATGCGGGGTTAGGTGAGACGATTTTTACATAAACGTATTTGTTAACACATAAATACGAATCAATTTAGCTTGTAACGTTGTTCGTCGAAGATGTGCGAACTGCTTTTTATGAAGGCTTCTCATAAGAAACCCGGCGTCATCTGGCAGGACTTGCATAATGTAACAGTTTAACATTTTAATTGCTTCTAACACTACCGAGACATACGTGTGTTTAAAACGGAAAACATTTTAACGAGCTGTATAAAGTTTTAAATCCCTAACTGATTTTAATTGAAATAAGAAATAGTTTTGAGGTGATTTTTATACGATATTTTATTTTCCTGTCAACCTGTCATAAGTCATGTGTTCCAGTGCTAGGTTAAGGTACGTTCTATACTAATAATATTACGTAAAATAAATTAGTTCACATTACGAATCTAAATATTAATTTCTTCTAAATTTCTTTAATATTTTTTTCTTAGATGGAATCGTTCAATTTGAACAAGATGTTTCTTCACGTAACTATAGACATTCAATAATAATACTTTTTATAATTTTCATTGCCTATATAATAAGTAATATGAAAATATTGTTTAAAAGATTTGTATTCTTTTTTATTGTAAGCTCGGCATACAAAAAACGGCGACAAATTTCATAGGCAGTCTTCACCATCATGTTTCTTCACGCATCGTTTGAAGAACGATTCTACATCTTGGCAAAATTTACATAGGCAGTCGTTTGCATAACAGAAAAACTTTTTACCTGCCTCATTGCAGAACAAATATTGCTCAACATTCTCCAATATATCGTATGTCCTCTTTCTGTAACGCTGTTCGCACAGAGATTGATGTATTTTCAGGTTCTGTTTCCTGTATTAAAAATATTCTTAAAACACTTAAATAATGTAATTTCTATGATTTTAGTTTATTAAGTTTTTGTACCGCCTAATGTGTGTTTTTTTTTCTATAACTTATGTGCATGCTGTGTCCACATCTAGAAGAGTACAATCATTGCATGATTTTACAATATTGCTCATTTCTAATTATATACATAGGTTGTAGTCAGTTTTGTGGACCAATTAATAAAAAAAAAGAAGAAATTGCAAACTTCTTTAACCATGCCGAGATGGCTGCTACTGTGTATCTGTGGTTACGAATACCAACCCACGAGGTTCTGTACTGGAAAACATATAATGCCTTTTAAGTGAATAACATTATTAATCAGTTTAGATTGATAGGCATACATTTAATTAAATCTTAAGCATTGGTGTAGTTGAATGCAAATTTCGATATAAATTCTGAATAAACATCCACCTAGCAGTCTTTCTCGTATAACTAACTTTTTCCTTATTAAAACTTTCACTGTGAGTTTACGTTCCTCTGTCGACAGCGATGACACAAAATTATATATATTAAATTCCATTTTATATCACAAATTTCAATTGAGTTGGTAATTATGTTGACTGAAATAAATGTCTGTGTGTATTTAAAAGTAAATATAATATGGGAAATTTTATAAAGATTAGAGTTAACTAGTTGTGTGAACAACATACATCACTTTCATACCCACGACCAGTTTTTAATAGGTTTTATAATAGACTAAATATGAGTAAAAATCTACGATGGAAATAAATATGAATTAAGTATAATGTGATTATATTCATTCAATGTTACAGTATTAGTATGCTATTTGAATAAGTTTAGTTAGATATCGCACGCATACATGTGTAACTTTCAATAAGCATTATTAGGTTTTCAAGGGAGTTTTTGAACGTTTTTATTTGGTTATTGTGAAGAAGTAAAGTAGATTATATAACTAGCGATAGCTCTATGGTCGAAATTCGACCTGCGACTTTTTGATCATAGACTTTTCTGTTTGACATTTAGAGTATTCATAAACAATAAGTATTATCTACATCACTTGCTGTCACTTTTCGTTGAGTGACAATGTCAATATTTTGGGGGTCTAAGTTCAATGGCACTGGTCAGTTTAGGATTATTAAATTTTAATCCTATAAAAAATATCTTATAACTCATTAAAACCCTATCTTTTACTAGATTTAAGAAGGCGTCGATTCTATCTTATCTTAATTTGCTGAAAATTATCCCTATACGACAGCGCATAACAAATATGAAAAATACAGTGCAGCGATATTAGTAATGCAAATAAATGTGAACTAAGTTTTGTGAATACTTATTGATTTCAATATTTAAAAAAAATATTTGTACAATTACAAAGTTCCTATTTACCTTTTTATTTTTCTCGTTTGTCAGTCCGTGCAGTACAAGGACAGTTGGCTTCGTACTCGGGCACCACACATATCTAAGTACCACTAATTAGTCACTGCCACATTTCTCCACAGTACGTTGTGTTTATATTAAACGCCTACACACACAGTCTCGGATACCAGGGGAACTGGACTACGAGTAAGAGTTTCTGTTTGTTTCGCATAATTTTTTCTCTGAGATTCGGTATACCTTTGTCTTGTATAATTAGGAAATCTGGATGATGACCAGCCCGCAATTGGTATTTTCTAGAAACCTGGTGAATTATTATAAATCTTTTTATTCTTATTATTTAATGTAAGACTGTAAGTATATGTATTTCTTTATTTATTTTCTGTAGTATTACATTTATGAATTTATATGTTAAGACTATTAAAGATTTATACTTTTGTATTTGCTAATTCTTACTTCTATTATTTCTTCTATTTGTACTATCGACAATAATGTATATTTTTTCATAATATCAGTTCCTAGTTAGGTCCCGAATGTACGTACATTCATACATAGTTAAAAAGTGCAATAAAGTGCATTCATTCATTAATTCCTGTTCATACTGACTTACAGTACTGCCACATAACATATTAATGGTAGAGATTAAAGTGCCGATGTACCGATTGGCTATAATATCCGTTTCCCAAGTAATTTTATCGTGTAGATGAAACGGGTTCGATATTGAACTTTACGTTCATATGGAGTTGAAGTCTATCTCGCTCCTGTGGTAGATTTTTTTATCCTTTATAGTAGTGGGGTTTGACCATAATATCAATTGATGTTATGTGATAATGTGGTTGAATATATAACACGGTATAATACGCTTAGGCAGTGGTGTCTGGCTAACAATTGCAGTTGCTGGAATACACTTATATGTTCTTGGCTATACATTTCCACGATCGCCGCGGTATTCAAACACTGAACCATCATCGCTTCAACGATACATACCAACCACACATGCATATATACACATATAATTGGGGTATTTCCCACTACTTACTAGAACAGAGAGACAAGCATCTTAGCATTCCATGGATTCACCGTGCGTGTACCGGGTCCACCGTGTTGGAGAGAGAGGGAAACACGAGCAGCCCCCAGTACTTGCGACCCAGGAGTCCCCCTTATGATGCGCATCAGCGCTCACCTAGACTGCTCGCGATTACCCTCTCTGCCAAGCCAGATCTAGTAAGATCATGTTAATGCTGCTAAAGATATCCGTCCTAGAATATAATTTACTGCAGTTCTCGACATGTCAAGGTCTTTTAGCAAGTTATAGAGAGATTTCGCTGGTATATCTCTCGCTCTCACTTCTACCCCCATACAAAAATTGTGCTCCACTTGAAACAGCAGGGCGCAGAGCTCGCGCGCTTTAATACAATTAACTTAATAATGAAATATCACTCCTTACGTTTACTTCTGTTTCTCGAATTATTTAAACAGTATCTCAGTGCATATGAAGGCATAGTTATGAAGTAAAATTTAGGACTGAAACGTGTAATCGCAACAAGTTCTCGACGCAGACTTAGTGGGTCCGAGTGTATGCACTCGAACGCATGTTATAAATAATCTGGATATACCAATAAATTTGAAAATAGATATTTTTACTATAGACTGGTGTCTATACACCTCAATTATTAACTGACCTTAATCTCATGTAATGTAGTGTTTTTCTCATTTAAAATATATATCGTAGACATTTGGTGTAGTAATGTGCAACGTTGTTTTTTTTTTTGCTTTTATGTAAGCAGTTTACGTGACTTTGAAACAACTTGTAATTCGATATTAATACAATTATTTATAATCACTTTACTTATACATAATAATCAAATTATAACAAGTTAAATGCAATAAATGATACAGAATGTAGAATTATATAACGCAAGCATATGAATAGTTAATAAAAAATCTACATGACCAATTCAAGTTTACGCGCAAAAACTGATCGTTTTAAACGCATATTAGAACCTGATTGTGATTACCGCTTCCACAAGAAATGTGAATAAAAATATAATTTATACAGATAATAATATTAATGGAGGTATTTAAATCACTTGTAACACAGGTTTCTAGATCAAACACGTTAAGATGCCATTCCCGTAACTGTTCCTCGCTTGAACCACAGAGTATATTATACATTAGTTGAAATAAAGTTATGCTTGATTTAAATGGCTTACTGCCTCACGTCAATCGATAATGGTAAATAGAATCACGTTTAAGTCGTATTAAAATAGTTGCGAATGATTAAATCCTCTTTACTATTAGTGCAAGGAGAAAATAGCACGAAATAAACACGGAGAAGTTTCGAGCAATAGTTTTAAAATAATCGAAAATCTATAAGTCAATTTTCGTGGGGGTTGGGGTTTGGGGGGGGGGGAATGTTGCTAATTATTTTAATTTTTTCGTGCAGGAGTTAAATACATTTTACAATATATATTTTTTTTTTTACAATGATCGAAGATTAATATTTTTAACTAATAAAAATAATAGAATAAATGCTTTCAAACCAGTAATATTATTTAATTCTTTAGTTCTTATTTATTTTTAACCTGTGTTATCCATAAGTAAAAAACTTTTGTGTTTTTTATCGTTCGGAATAATTGAAAATATAAATCTGATGTCGTCGTTTTTTGTCATTTTTTATTTTAAATATCGAACGAAGGCGTTGATATGACATAAACATGACGTTAATTAAGGACGTAAGCTTACAGTGTCCACAAGGTTTTGTATGAACCGAAATATTTCTTTTATAAAACATGCAATCTACTTTATATCTTACAGATAAGGTATAAATTTTAATAGCAGGTTCTCAGTTGTAAATTGGTACACTCGTTCCTCGTATTGATAAGAAATATTTCATTACCTAATGAACTATAAGTGAATACGGATAAGTTATATATTTGCATGTGTTTCATCTGAAGCTTGTCACACAGTTACGCGATTGACAATAACCGAAGATTGAGCGATTCGATTGGTTTATCGATAGAAGATCAGAATCGTAAGGAAGTCGATTGAAATCGACGCAAGTCGTTATTTTTGACGTTGATTACATTTGGTTTTGTAACTACCAGTTTTGAATTATTATGATGTGTTTTTCACATAAATCTATCAGCGGGTTCGGTCACACATTAGTTAGTTTTGAACTTGTAAGGAATTTGTTAACTTTGTCGCTTTTAAGTACGGTATACGATGATGTGTATATATAAGCTATAAGCATTGGTTTTTTTTTATGGCTAAGCTTGATTTTGAAACCTTTTACAAACAACACAATTTTTAACAAAAAAGAAAACCAATTTCAATTATTTTGAGGAGTAGTACTCTGGTGTATCATTGAAGTTGAAGGTCCACTGTCAATGAAATTCAAAAAAGTAATGACTGAAGATCAGTAACACATACTTATGTTCGAATTTAGATCCACCTCTTTTAATGAAGTCGGTTAAAAAGCGAGATTTTCCCTGGAAAGAGGGACAATAAAAAACGTAAATAATCAGTACTTTTTCATTCCTTTTCAGTTTCAAATTAAGTTTACAGTTATAATAAATTTTCATAGAAAATGTATTTTAATAACAATACGTGATTTAACTATACTACTCATGAATTACTTATATATATTTTTCTGAAGATTTAACTTCTCTTAAAGTTTTACGTAACACTGTGAATTAATCATTTAATTTAGGATTAAAAACCGAGACGACCCGCATAAATTGGGTCGTCTGGCAACACTGATAGCTATACCAATGGCTTCGCTCACGTAGAGAGTAAGATTTGTTTTATTTTTTATTGAATTTGTGCTAAAATTACTAAGTTTTTGTTGAAATTGACTACGGAAAAGAACATAAAATAAAAGTGTTCCCAAAAAAAAAAAAAAATTCTCATACAAACTTTTTAATCCCCTTTCTATACTTAGGGGTTAAACTTTCAAAAACGTCGACATACGTCTTTCTTTGGGTTGAAAACTATTAATCTCAGGTTTATAATAAATCCAAGCTAAAAATATTATATCCCATACAAACTTTGGCATCCACTTTCACACTTTTACCTACATTTTTTTATTAGCTAAATATCTGCAAACGGACAACCCTATTTATTCATGGTTAGCCGGATAATAAAAAAAGATACATAACAGAAATGTCATCGCACATGCGCTTGTAAAACGACAGTGTCCATAACTTTTAATGTAAAGTAAGAAATGAAAACGAATTGCCTTCTAGACCTTAACGTGTAAGCTACAAGACTTAATTTAGTAATTACAACAGTTTGATTTTATGCTTGTCGGCGTAACTCGATGCTTCATGTTCACTGCACTGAGTAGGTACTGGATATGAATTACTCCTGGGAAGGGTTCATACTGATAAAGTAAAAATGAAAAACAAATATGCCCAAGAACAATTTTACAATTCAGAAAAAAAATCAAGATATTTATTATAGTTTTGTAACGAAATTACTTATTGGAGGGTTGGAGCTAAACTGAAAAAGTGACTGACGACTGACTGACAAAAAAAAAACCACATAATGTAGGATTTCCAAATGTATGACAATCGTGGAATTGGTCCAGCTGTGTTATGCCCATATTTCTACGCATTATTGTATGTACGTTACGTGGGGTCGATGCTTCTAGTCTCTCTGATTAGGTTTATTTTACATAAACTTTTTTTTCAGCTTTTGTTTATAAAATTATAAAAATAAATATTTTGTTATTAAAAAAATTATATATTACCTTATACAAAAAAATCCTAAAACGACCAATACAAACGACCTGTACATTTTTTTTCTATCTGACTATAATATTAGCCATAGGGCTCAAACGGCTTTTTACAGCTTCACCGTGACTTGGGGGCGAGCGCTTTAGGCACTCAGCAGCGAAAGCGTGGCAACATGCTGAAGGGTGCCAAAGTGGCCGAGCCTCGGCTTACAACAGCGCGTTAATATAGAAAGGAACTTCATTACTACGGGTTTTTTACGTTACTAATTTACTATAATTATTTTCAAATCTTTATCATATGTCTTATTTTAAGTTATAAATAGCCATTTAATATTATGAAAGACATTAGTAGCTTGGGCTTAGACTTAAACTTAGTCAGGTAACAGAGTTCATATATCATTTTCTTAAATATTTCACCAGTAAATATAATTTATATTATCATGTTATTTATATCGATGGTAACACGCTAAGCTAATGGAAGACTGCTACCGAAACACACTTATAAGCGCTTGGCGATATATTTTCATCTTGAAGCCACTAAATAAGCGGGATTAGGAAGTCCCTATCACCATACTTCGGTTCCATCATAATTTTTTCCTTCATCTAAAGCTTATTTTAGGATTCTAACCAGTAGCATTGTAATGTCCAAACACGATCATTCTGGGCCATCCGTTTTCTAATAGAGATTCTTCCTACTTGGGTCTCTACTGACTTGTGACACTCTAAAGAAGTTCGTAGCCAAATAACCTTGTGTTGTGTTCTTGCGGTTCTGGGGTTACTAGCTTTCACAGGTTACAGTAACCGCTTACAATCAGGCGGGTCTTGCGATTGTTTGCTACATTACTTGTATAAAAAACACTCTTCAAAATTTTCGTCATCTACATATACACTTTTGCATGGTAACACAATAAGTCTACATTATACCCTTGGGAACAGATTTTATTCTTGAAGTTTGTTCGTAAGAAGTCCAGAATTAATATATATGTTACTATCATGCATGCTATAGTTGTTTTACGATATTTTACTTCACATAATTCCCAGGTTTATTATTATAAGAATATTTTTTTGTAGATACCATTTTTAAACTTGGTTTTCAAAATTACATATTTTAAAAATAATATCCGTGAAGTAATATTTATTAATTACTAGCTGGTATCCGCGACTTCGTCTGCGTATTATTGGATATACAAAGACTGATCTCGGAACACGACAAACAAAAAAATCGCCGTTTTTGCGTGATTGAGCAACAAATATAGAAACTTTCACATTTACTATATTAGAAGGATTACACCTTTCTTACACATATTTTAAATTTAAATAAGAAATTATTGCCACAAAAACGCAGCATTATCTTTGTGTTATCGCACGTGACGTCATCATTCAATAAATACAACTAAATTTAAAGAATTTATTTGCAAAGTTGAGTTTACTAGAGTTTCAGTTGAAACTTATGAACTCTTTCCAGCACCTCTATTCACCTCAATTTCAAAGTCACTATCTCTACAGTTTTAAATTCATTTGTCACAAAGTAACCCAATAACAGTAAAACTCGACTGTGTATATTAATACTGTACAATAATGTCTCATTTTCGCTTACTTTTGACTGCCAAACAAAAAAATAACAATATTTCCAAAGTAAAATTAAACAAATGAACAATTATTTTTTCAAGGGTCCTAGCAAAGTTTCTTTTCTACAATTGTTAACGTTAACGAAAACAAAAAAAAAAGGTATGGAATTGGCATATCTCAACGTTAATTAACGTGGTCAGTTATATCAATTCCATACATTTTATTCGTTTCGTTTTCGTTTTTAATTTTTAGGCTCTTTACCAAATATAATTAAACAATTGACTTTTATTTTTAAATATATTATTGTAAACTCACGGGTTGTGATTGTCCTAACGCTATCCTTGTTAGACAATATAAATTGCATGATATAACCTTACAGATAATCTTTTCAATCTATCGATTCCTTAAAAGTATGACAGCGAGGATTCAACCACCGCAGAATCTATTCATATAAAACTCGCATATCATATTTCCACCACGCATGAGTTAATTAACGAGGGAGTGGTTATTAAAATAATTACGCACCGCCCAACGACCAATGAACGGACGAGTTGCACCCGCCGCCCAATTAGCTATCGACGCAGCAAGGGACCTGTGCGCAGGAGCATGTTTTTACCCGTTGCAACATGGCGGTTTTAATGGAGTCACGTGGAAAGTCGATGTCAATTTTATCAAAAATTATGATACGTGGAATTTTATTGCGGAGATGTTTTATTTTTTATTTGCAATTAATTTTTTTTCGACTGCATTTTTCTTTGGTAAGTACAAACTTTATTATTTGTTTTAGCATTTAAGGTAATGTTGTGTTATGAAATTATAGGTGATATATTGGACGAAAATAAAAGGGAAAAATAGGATGAAATAATTACTATAAAGAAAAAGAGCAATGATACTAAATACGCACCCTTTATTTAATTCAAAATCATAAGTAACACTGTTCTGTATTCTGAGGTAACACAGTTACTTTATATTGTTTCGAAAAATATTTACCTAGAGAGGCGTGAGTGAGGCCTTGTCGCTATTTTTCTAAGACAAGATGTGTGCTCACGTTTTAATTAAATGTGTCCATAATAAAACAGAGAGAAAAAGTGTAATAGGGGTCCTTGGTCTCAATATGTGGGATCAGGGTAACTTTCATGCTATATTATCCAAACCTGGTGGCACTGACGCCCTCTCAGTATACAACTTCATTGAACGTTACTTTGGATAATATTTGTTTATTTAACTAGGCCGACGTGACCCAAAGGATTAAAGGCCATAATACTAAGAATTAAATTTTAAAAAAGTTGTGTACTAGAAATCTACTGACGGAAGCCCCGAAATAAGGCTACTTTAATATCAGCTTGCTATCGCAAACAATTTTTTTTTTTTATAATTTCAAAACCAAACCTAAATAAGTCTTTTTGATAAAATGTCATAGATATATAATTATTTCGTACTAATGTATTACATACTTCTCTATTTACAAAGAAACTTGAATAAGAAAATATTTATGAGAAAACCTTGAGTGATCTAGGCATTGTATTGTCGAAAAAAATATTAGTATGCTATATGCGTTATAGTGAATGGAATTTGAAAAACTTGAAGCACGTACCATTTTGTGATGTACCTATTTAATACAATGTGGGGTTTTTCTCAAGGATTCCTGATCATAGCATTCCTAAACCATGATTATTATAGTGATGCATATTTTATGTTCCACATACAATACACAAAAGCTGGACCGCAGATTTAACTAAAGTGATTTAAGATCCTTTTATTGTAATTTGAGAGTCTGTGAAGAGATATGTTTAATGTTAATGTAAACTTAACCAAAATCTCATATTCTTAATTATTATTGTTTATGTTGGGTAATTAACTATTCGGCTATATTTGGCAATACTTTAGTATGTATTATGTATAACTCATATTTACTGATTGTTTATTTTTATGTTTTAATTTAATTACTTGTAAAGGACTTGTAATCAAAAGAACGAGGGTCTGGAAATCCGTAGTTCAGGTCATTGTACCTTTTGCAGACTCCAGACCTTACACTTTTTTTTTTTTTTGATTTTTTTGTCGATTGATTGTTGATTGTATTAGATTAATTTAGTAATGTGTGAGGTCAAATAAATAAAAACTTATTATTATCATTATTAATGTAGGTACTAACAATAAATATTTTAAATGTTCAAGGACTTAAAAAAAGGTGCAAAGATATAATCCTCATACTCACACTCTAAAACCTTACAGAAACGCGACAACAGTAAGGTTCTCTAGAACCTTCCTGTCACGTAATCTAGGATTGTAGAATGGAATACACAGCAAAGTTACTCCGAGGGTTATGACATAAGGCTCTTAAAAAGGAATTCAATACGGTCTCCAAGTTTAGCAACAATGCTTTAATAGATGTTGTAGTGGTCCTTAAGCAATAGTAACCATTTACTGGCAGTCGTACCGTTTGCTGCCATTTGGCACAAAAAAAAAAAAAAAAAAAAGTATCAACATTTATAATATAATTATGTACTGTTAAAATCTCATCATTGCTGACAGAAGATAGTCCAATGTATTTTACTCAGTTTTTATTAGACAGTATCAAAATAATGTTTCCCATAGAAACAATGGTTATTTGAATCACAACCATATCATTCATAACCTGAATTGCGCTTTGACCGCGTATAACTAATCTAAAACCGAAAAAAATAATATAAAGAACAAAAGAATCCAAAACGCATCAGCGCAGTGTAATGGAGATCACGTAGCTGGACCGTCGGATATCTGATTACATCTCTCGCTTTAATTTAAGACTGTTATGAAAGTGCGAGCGAGATGGATTTAATAATGGGCTAACCGCAACCAGTACTATCATTAGAGCGTATTCCATCAACCGATGCCGTGTAGGGTACTTGGTACTTTGCGTTCAACCAGTCTGGTGCTTAAGACACAGTGTTCATCTGTGCACAAGGTTCTGACATGGTGTTCCAGAGGTGGAAGCTTAGTGGCGGAAACCATGGTCGGTACAATAATCATTGCGACCGACAATCGTAAGAAATAAATGAATTTTCGTTTTTTTTTTCTTCGCGTTCAGGTCGAATTGGCTTTTATGTGTTCTGCTAAGGTGAACCAGGGACAATTGCTTTAGCTGTGTTATTATCTGTAATTTGACGGGGTTGAAAAGTGGTTGTTGAATTCAAATTTTGTCAAACCGTGATGCCATTAAGAATTTTATTCGAACAATTTCGAGTTCGCTCGAGCGTCAAATAGGTACGTCTGAAACTTAATGACGACAAGCTTCGAGAATTTAGATAATGATGTATTATATTTTTTTGTTCTACATCCAATTTGATGTAATTTTGGTAGCATTATCCTAGGTACTTATTATGTCATTTTATTTTTAAAAGTAAGTAAAACTGAATTCTAAGTAAGGAAAGCTGAATCACTGGTAACAACAACATATTTTTTCTGTCAATTAGCGTCAAAGAAATATTTGTCAGTATTTGATTTTTATTGATGTAATCCTTCGTAATGAACTCGATATCATATGTTATAAAACTTTAATTAAATGTTAGCTACCTTACCAAAACTTATTAGTGCTATTATTTCACTTTCAATTCACACACCAAAACTCGTAAACCTATCTATATGACCAAAAATTCCACCATTTTAAATATTATAGGGTATTGTAAGTTTATGAATTGATAACAAATACTTTACACTACCGATCATGTTCCCACGTGAACTTTATGATGAAAGCTTAAAGTTTCTAATTCAGCTAATTTAGTATAGTTAAATAACGTTGAAATATCATCGTCTTTGGCTGTCTCCGTTATTATTTTGTGCTTGCTCTATAAATTGACTAGACCTCATCTAATGGTAAAGAACGCTACTCGAATACCGGTGACCTCCGAAGAACGAGGAACTATGAAGGTTTGCAGTTATTAGAAATGCACTAGATATAAAAGTACTAAGACAGTTGGATATATATTCGTAAAATCCGAAACACGGTGTCCATTGTACACGTAAGAATCACAACTGCTGATTTTTACTATGGGTACTAGTTGGTCATGGGCCTTATGATATTGGATCAATTACCTTATTACTCTTGTCCAAAGTTTTCGTATTTAACTTTTATAAAATAATATCCAATATATACTAAACCGAATTCAATAATCTATGGAAATATTTTCATCCCAGACTCGATCAGTAGTTAAACTGAAATAGTAATTTATACACGTAATAATAATGCACTAAGCTACCGTGTTTAACTTCTCGTGTAGCTTGGAATGTGTTAAAGGTTCATATTTACGCAACGCGTTACTCCATAGTCCACTGTCTATGTACCAATCGCTACTATTGCATGTAGTTTATGATTAGTAGATATACTATAATAAATTTTTATATGTCTTTCCTGTATATTCTTAGGAAAATTAACATTATTTGCATTCGCATCGAAAAAGACATTTCGATCCTCTCTTCCTCTTTCTTTGAGATATTTGTTTTAGGACATAATTTTCTCAATAAATTACTATGTAAGGACTTACATAATTCTTTATCTTGTATTTATAAATGGCGGTATTGGAAAGATATTTTTCCTTTGCTTCATGTGAAGTCTATCATCTATGCAGTATTCAACATCAGTAGCACAATGCGCTTACTTAAGTTGTCATTTTGCAAGACGTAAATTATTGCTTACATCATTCACGTAGACCTCAGTTATATGGCGTGTATCGTACCAACTTATATGTTCTATCGTAGTATTAAAAGTTGTTTGATTGAAAACTCTATTATTTGATGTTAAGGCTTGAAGGTTTCTTCTTCAGGTTGCAGTGTTATATTTATAGGACGTATTTCATTCTTATTGCCGGCTGTCATGATAATCTCATTTAACGGTGTTATCTTTTAGTGAAAGGATGGAAGTATGGCCTCTGAGGCATAACAGGATAATTATAATGTATCATATTGGACAGTTTTTGCGAATAACATACATGGCGGTATGGACAAATACGTTAATCTTAGTTAATAAACGAGATTTTGATCTAAAGGCAAATACTACCTAAGTCACAGGATTCGATTATTTCTTATTAAACAAGCTCTTAAATTATTAATGTACCTAATGTTAGATGTCAATTTTGCAGGCGCAAAAAGCACACGTTATAGTTCTGTTAACAAAGCTAAATTAAATTAAACTACTATTAAAAAGCGAAGGCCAGAGTTTTCAAATATTTTAAAAAGTTTGTTGACATATTCTCCGTGATTTTAACATAGTTATCAACGAACCAAATGATTTCGTTTTCACGCAATCAATAGGCTAAAACAGTTGTTAATTAGTAACTGATAATCGTAGATTTTCTGTTCTATGGACCGTCTATTACTTTACATAATACTTTGTTTAATTTCTTTGTTTCATCTAAATAGCATCTTCAGTTATACACGGTACAAAGTTTTCCCATACGGAGTATTATATATTGTAAAGTCATGTCTGACTTGAAGCACAAACATTGTCTTATATTGTTAGAATACATTTTAAGTCACCGCATAAAATTCGAAATGTATTTGTTTTTGTTACTAGAATGTTTGTATTTTCTGTCGATCGTATGTATACATGTATTCTGAACATTCCAGTCCGTAAAATGAAGGAATGAGTTAATAATAAAATAACGTTTCTTAAATATTCAATAGACATGCATGTATGTGACAATAATTCATATTACCTATAAGCATTTGGCATTTTGGTTTCAGTTACTGGAATATGGAGGCCTTTTATGATATTTTGTTAAAATCAGGTACTTAAAAAAGCTTTTGATATTCAACCAAGCCTCTTTTTATTTTTATTTTATAAGTACCTCTTTGTAGTGCTTCGATTGCTTAGGCTTCTAGGGCTGGTTTTAATGAAAGTTGCATACAAGATACAAACGATAATCTTTCAATGTAATATAATATATTATATACCTATATAATCTTCGCCGCACATTAAAGCATTCGTATTTGTATTGCATACATAGGCTAGGAATGCATACGGTCACCATATTTAGTAATTATGAATGTGTTACGTGTAGTAGATACATGCTTTTTTTTATTCAGCTGTGTCGAATGATAACAATCATAAATAATAAAGAATAAAAAAGCTATGAAATATGCAATTAGAAATAATTACATACATACATAAATCACGCCTATTTCCCAACGGGGTAGGCAGAGACCACGTCTTTCATTTGCTACGATCCTGGCATACCTCTTTCGCTTCTTCGACATTCATTAATCTTTTCATGCATGCTCGTCGGTTTAGAGTACTCTTGACCTTACCTTTTTTCAGAACATCTCCGATTTGATCCATAAATGTTCGTCTAGGCCTTCCTCTTCCAACGATTCCTTTCACACTCGCATCAAAAATTTCTTTAGTCATTCTTCTTTCATTAATCCTCTCAAAATGCCCAAACCATCTAAGCATCTCTTTCTCAATCGGTGTGACTATATCTTCTTTCACACCACAAACTCTCTTATCACACTATCTCTTATCCTGTCAGTCAATTTCACTCCTTACATACCTCTTAATAAATATAATGGGATTATTGATTACATTAATAATTATAATAATTATTTTGGGTCATTTCGAACGAAACAATCGCAATGCAGCGTCGCTCTTCTCGCGTCGCCAAAATTTGCGTAATCGTTTCCAAGTAAAATTATACATTTATAAACATTATACATGTATAATTATACATCGTACCTTTGATAATAAAATCAATTAAATCAAAAATCACGATTGTTTCATAAATCACATTTAAAATTGTGTAGGTTTGAAAGAAATGTAAACGGATTGGAAATATTGTCAACTAATAATATACCGTGTCAAATTGTATTTCAAATAATTCGTTTAAAAAGTAACATTATCGACTTTAATCATTTAATGATAAAAAAATGCAATAATTTAACCCTTTGGCTATCAGCGTCACACAAAATGTACGTAAAATTGCCATAAATGACATCCATAGGATACAAGTTATTTCACTTCACAATACTTATTATTAAGTACTCTTTCTTCATTATGGTAAAATGATCAGTAAAATATGCGTCTTTCAGATATAATCATTCAAATTATTAGTAAAAAACATTAACATATTTGATTTGATATTAGAAGATTAATTACAAGAGAGACGGATGTTCCTCTAATTCATTTATTTTCTTCAGAATTCAGCGCCTGTTGGACGCGTTGTTTAAGTAGTTTCATCATAAAATGTACAAAAACCATTTTTTTAAATCGACTTCAAAAAATTATGATTTCGTCAATTCGATTTTTTATGCATATTCAGCCATATCTTTTTTGTTTATGAACGAACAGATTTGGATGATTTTTTTGGAAAGGGGATACCTCTAAGGTACTCCCATTTTAATTTTATTAGCATTGGACCTTGAACTTCGGAGATACACCAGGGAACTTCTCAAAATCATTGAAGTTGGTTCTCTTTTTTTTATTGTCTTGTTTGTAATATCAGATTATTATTGTAGATCCAACAATATTATGTTTACATAACTGGTTAGATTCTCCGTAAGTGTATGTCTTTGTAAAACAATACAGAGAAACATGCTTAGAATGACAATGTGTAGCTACGACACTCGTGTATAGTGCATTTTTGTTATTTCACACAGTCGCGACCGTCGCACGTGCTTCATTCATTCATAATTTTATTATAATTATATATAATACACCTAATATTACATTAGAGTAGTTGACTCTTTTTTAAAGTAGGTCTTAAATAATGTTCACTTTTCGTAATCAAACGAAAACACTGTCAGCCATATTAGTCGATATTTATATTATTATCTCTGATGTGACATCATACGGGCCGAAAACAAACATTTGACATTTACAAAACTTTCATTTAAGTACTTCTAGATGACATTTTGAAATTACAAATGTATTTTTCTTATGCATCCGGGCGCTGGTGGTCCAGGAATCTGCAAAACCCACATGATTATACCAATTATGAATTAGTCCGACCGTGATGTAAATTCATAAACAATGCTAACGGACTAATACAATACATATGTGATATGTGTGTCCATCTAACAATGGTCACGATTTAGCAAAAACGCCATGAATTCCCATCGGCTCGGCAATGGCGCGGTGTGCGAGCGTGATGTTTATGATGCGCTCGAACTGAGCACGTTGTATGCTATTATGTACTTTATCTATATTGACTTTCGTAACGTAAACTGCGAAACTATGTCAGATATGCCTATTTGAACTAATAATGCTAGCGTGCACGGGTGACCTTTGTGTGACAAAACAGTCACGGGCGACAAAAGCCACCCGTGCGCGCCAGCACTTACAGTAGAACTTCCTAAAATAAAACTACTTAATACTATCTATACTAATATTATAAGCTCGAGAGGTTGTTTGTTTGTTTGAACGAGGTAAAGAAATAATCAAAATAAAATTATAAAAAATAGCCTATATATTGAGGAAGGTATACAATTTCATGCTGCCACTTTAAGGAGCTGAGTAGTAAACATGAAAATCAAGGTGTCTGGCAAGCTATAAGCAAATACGGGAAATGAATACGTTCTCCTAAGTGTGGCGAGGTGGCGAGATGGTCAAATAAAATTTACCACATGTGAAACTATAGGGCAGTGAGAGCTGATACACCTAAGGTTTGCAAGTAAGAAAGCCAAGCTTTTATGGGAGTGTTTGAAGTGATTAACTTCTTGTGGGAGTGTAAACCGCTTCATAACGTAACGCGTTACGGCGCCACTCTGTCTACTTCTCTACTCAGTGTTCTAATGTACATATTCAAGAATTGTAACTAAGGGTAAATATATATTTTTAATCAATAAAAGATTTTATTAATAAATAACTTCTCGCCACATTATCATATTAATATACATAAAGTTTAAGTAATAACCTAAGCTTTTCTCAAGTTAAACAATTTCAATATTAAATAGTTCAACTTATATTAGTTTATGTTATCTCTTCTGTCGAACGTCCCGAGTTTATTAGTTCATCAAGTTACATAAAGCTAAATAGGTACTAAGTATATATTACGAAGGCACTGAGATGTTCTTTTTGAATCTACGCCCAAAATTAAATAGATACAAAATCTAATTATGTTGAAAAGGTCGGTGAAGATTTTCTTCAGATCTGCAAATTGTATAATTGAATCCAAATATTTTATGATTTATCACTATTTTTTGTATCATGAATTCAACGTGTGTTATAATGAGAATAGAAAAATATAAAAAGAAATCAAATATAATCCGCGAGTTGACTGTTTGTTTAAAAATTAAAGTAAATTATTTAGTAATATTGGTCTCTAAAAAAAGCCTAAAACAATAACTACAAATCTGGAAAAAGTAATTGTATATTTAATTAGTTTTCCCATTGAAAAATTAATATTTTCTCTCTGTGAGTCACGTGATATGAAATGCCGATAAGAAAATGTGACGTCACCATTCGGGAAATATGAACGTTACACTCTTGCGTGAGTTGTCACACTTGTCACTGTTATCATACAAAATTATTTAAAGGCGTTATTTTCAATATATAAAGTGTTTAAAACAATTTTCCGAAAATTTGTCAACCCCCGGATTAATTAATTTAAGAGAGTTATTACACCGCTTTTTACATTACAATCCCTCAATTCACTAATGTTAAAAACAATCGATCGAACGTTTCTTAATTATTGACGACGAGCTTTGTTGGTTTTTATTATTTAAAAAGATTTGACTGTGTAAAATTTTGGAACTCATTGGTATAAAATAAGTTGACTCTTCTGGCAACCCTGGTTGCCCGCTCAAAGGGTTGCCGCTAAGCATTTAGTGTTACTTACCTATAGTCGAAATTCGGTTTAACGATATTATAAGTGTTGTTTAATGGTGAACCATAAAACGAATGTGGTTTCGATGATTCTTCATATAATTTTTTATGGAGTTGAGTTTTTTAACTCTGTTTTTTTTTTGTTCTGTGAATTTAAGTTTTATTTTGGGTGATTCGTTCGGTTGTTTTGTTTTATTTTTTTGACCATTTCGTCTTTCTTTTAGCGTTTGCAGTTTAGATATCTTGTTATCTCGTTGTTGGTTGGTGGTATTTAAAATTTTCGCGAATCGTTTTATTCTTAACTGATGTACATTTTCCTTTATAATATTATACTTATCTAAATTTTAATAACGTCAAAAAAAAAAAAAAACAACGAATTTGAATATACTTTCAGATTAATATAGGGCTGAAAACGAAAAAGATCTTACCTTCACGCTTTTCTATAGTGGTTAAGCCGTAATTATAAAATTTATAATACAGGCTCTGCCTAGTTTGGTAGTCATTGTGTAAGTGTAAAATGTAATTGAATAAATATTTTTTTAAAGTAAAAAAAGTAAAATAAAATACCCTATAATGCAGATAAGATTCATAGTTTCCGTTTATCAAAGCTCGTGAACAAATTTGTAGGAACTAGCTAGTATAGCAAATAATGAAAATAAATATCTTAAACTAAATAGAGAATTGTCAATAATTGCAACCATGTTTTATTTCCTGAACGTAATTTATGTCAGTACGAATGAGACGGCAATATTCACACGTTTCTGGCTAGTTTCGCTAATGAGCCATATCGAATTGCATGAGCTGCGCGGGCGCACCTGACGTAACTACTTAGTCACGGAGCTAGTGAGTATTATTCCTAAGTTATTATGAATAAAACTTTAAGGTTTTATTAACTTATTGAAAGGTGAGTAGATAAATAATAAAAGCTGACGGCATATGCGAATTGTTGAAATATTGAGTTCGTCTACAAAAATCATTCTCTTTGATATATTATATTTTAAATGTTTTAAATTTGTTTTGTTCTGAAAGTAAAAGTTTCCTTTTAACTAACATTTGGTGAACACATTTTTACCCTTGAAAAAGGTTTTAATTTATTATTTCGGAGAAAGATAGCTTAAAGCACCCGAACTACGAGTCATAAAAACTAGATAGAATTCGAGTATTGTATAGACTGCATAAACATCAAATGTTACACGATGTAAAAAGGAGAACTGTAGAAATATAGTTGTAAGCAGTTAGTTCTCTCCTTCTCTCTGATCCTTGATGGTGTTAAGACACACTTCCGAAAACTCTATTTCAATAAATAAAAAATCTTCCAATGAATACAATCTTCAATCATTATAAAGAGTACACTGTCACATATCCATAATCCCAACACGAATAAATAAATACGATAAACAAGTGTTTAATTATAGTAGCACTAAGTAATTTTCTCTCTATTTTCCTTTACTTTAGTGTAGAAAAACTATTGCAAAGGGAGGATCCTCCGACCAGACGGGTGTTATGTCTGGCGGGCAGCTGCCCAACGGTTGTAATCGGGTTCTTGTATATATATATACTTATTTGAAGAGTTAATTTCTATAGCGCGATATAGGATGCGTCATATGTGGCTCGATAGATGTCGATATGTAGATAAACAAAAATAAAAATCTTGCCACAAGATAGGTTATTAGTTTACATATGTTTTTCTCGATGTATTTTCGTTTTTATTAATAAATTATGAATGAATATGACTGGAACACAATTTTAAAGTTTCTATTCTCTGCTATTGACTAAACATATAGACAAATAGCTTAAACTTTTGGATCTTAAGGTCACACAAAATGTACGTAAAATAGCCATAAATAACATCCATGGGAGTTTTGTTGTTAGTAGTATTTTTTTACTAGGAATGCTTTATTACGCATCTATTGATTAAGCTAATGAAAGGCGCCATCTTACACTAAAAGATTAATAGGCGCCAACTATTATCAATCCGTTAATAACATGACAGCTGTTAGTTATATTGTTTACATTCTATATTATACGAATTATCACCATGGGACAGCTTATAATATTACAAAATAATTGTTTGGATTTGTTGAATAATTGTCATTCGAAAGCAGTAAGAATGACGTCATTTTGCAATAGCCAGATTTATACCATGAGAGACGTAGGCAAACAGAATCCGACACACATATCCCAGTAAAAGTACGGTTGTCTTTATTAAGTTACGTATTTAATTTGTACATTATCATTTTTAAATGATTCATTTTTTCCATGATGATATTACAAATTTTTTAAAATTTTAACTGTCGCTTTTAATTTGCATTTCTTTGTTATAGAAAGTTTCTACAACAATATAATATATCTTGTAAATTGGTAACACCTCGAAGCCGCCATTTCGCGTACGAGGCAGAGCGTAAAACAAAATGGCCACCACCCATTTCGGTTACAGGAAACGCGTATCTGTCAACGTGGTCGCATCGCAAGTGGGCATTGTATGATAATCGGGTCCGCACCGACAAAGTTTTATGTATGGCCACTAAACGAGCGAGCGAACGGGCGACACATTATTCGCATTAAACGAGATATTGGCTATACAGGCTTCCGTTTTGGATGCCAAGTTTAAATTGCTGTTCGTTTATATTGTGTAAATTGGATGTCTGGATTGGCAATGATTGATGCTTCAGAAACTAATGGGTAAGTTGATTGTGAAACAGACTTAACAAGAAAAATGTAATGAGGGAATTGACTATCTTAATTAAGTTTTATTTCAAAGAAGTTAGAGATGTGGTCATAATACTACCAGCCTCAAAGTGTCTCACTGTTAGACAAAGGCCTCTCCAGGCGCAGGCTCGTAACCATCATGCAAGCCCGTGAAGTATTAGTAAATTCAAACACCGAGAAATCGTTAGTTCTATATTTTGTTCCACATTTCACGATGCTTTCATTGATTCCTGAGTGTTATATACTATATTTTATGGATAATAAATTTTATATTGCTATAATATTAATAAATAAAAAAAAAAAAAAACGAGCGAGGTTTGTAATTGTCGCATATGACGTGTAACATCTGACTTAATTAAGGTTATGCGTGCTTTTTATCTATTTCCTTTTATCTTTCTCAGCACACACGCACACGCTGCATGCTGACAGTACTAACCTCTCGAAAAATGAGTTGGTAGCATGTGACGGGCAACTCTACTACGGCCCGCGCTCATTAATCAAATAAAACAATAGCATGCATTTCTCCGGTTTCCTGTTAAACAACTCCGTATCTTTTCACGAAATCCCTCGGAAAAGGAGAGATTTTTTTTACAAATCAATAATATACAAATAGTTTGTGTTTGTTAATAAATCTTCCTACAATATACCGTTATGCTAAATATTTGCTATACAAAATCAATTAACAAAATAGCTTAACCGCTAGTTAACTGGCCACTCGCTAATTCGCATCAAAGCTTGAGTTATTTCCCTTATTCGCAACAAAATATTTATATTATTGTTATTAGTTTTAGTTCGTGACGCCGCTCGGGAATCTGTATACTTGCAAATAGACTTACATTAAATGCAGATACATATAATTGTCATTCTCAAAATGTATTATTTTAGGATTCCGTACCTAAATTGAAAAAAGAGAACCCTTACGGGATCACTTTTTTGCATCTTCGCTCAGGTAATAGATTATTGAATGAAGCTCATTATAGTCCTAAAAATTTAAAATCACCGATAGATGAATCTTCATCGATGGTTACCGTCGTACTTGTTTTTTTTCACCACGGCCAAAACTCTAAGTAATAAGGTTTGTACTTTATTGGCTGATGTTTATTTATAGAGCACTAATGCTAATGCTTAGTTAAGGATCACTATTTATCGCTTTGATCAGTTCTCTCTCCCGCTCTCTCTATCTCGTTCTTTCTTTCTTCCAATTCTTTGTAAGGTTGCCTGGAAGAAATTGCTTTAAGCGATAAGGCCGCCTGTTGTTTCTGTTCCGTTTTCTTTTCTACTTTTGATTTTTATTGTACAGTGTTTGTTTGAAATAATACAGTATCTTCTATTCTAACGCAAAATATTCTAAAGGTTTAGTAATATTAGTAATATTAATGACTAGTAATAGTAGTAGCAATAAACAGTTGTAAACTACAGTTATAAAAAATACAGTTCACATTTGCCAACTTAAGAAAATTTAAGTTTTCGAGCAAATGAATATTTAAAATTTTATTCATATAGATAGATAGATATATGATATCTAGCATTTTTAGTTAAAATTTATACCGCCATTCAACAGAATTATTAAATGATCACATATTTCCGACTTAGTAAAAATAATTTACACACATTCTACGTAGATATAAATCCTTTCTGTTTATTCCATAATAGGATAAGTCCATGTTAATGCAAATAACTTAGCATATAATACATAAAAGGGCTCAAGCGTATATTAAACGAATAAAAAGCATAAAATACTAACGTTGACATCCGGAGTCGCTTAGACACCGCCCCTTGAGTGCGTGGTCGGCAATTTGATTTTCAGATGAACCATACGTCTTGAACGTGTGTGGTCCAAATGAAAAAATTAAGTTTAATAATATTTAAATACATATGTAAATTTTTCCTTTTTTTATCTTACTTAAATTTAATTGATATGGATAAAATAATATCGTTTTAACCCAAAAATGAGGATTTTCTTTTATGTTTATATATCTTGAAATTATAACAATTTGAAAAGTTAGAAGCTCGTAAATAACTAATCAAGCGCAGTTGACAATATTATGTGCTGTCTTTGGCTGTCTTTATTTACAGATTTCGCTTGAAACTCTAAAAACTTTTAGTTGACAAGAAAAGGTTCCATAGTTATATTTATTATTGCGATCTTTAAGCAATTAGAAACACCTGTTCAATATTCAAGCCTTTGCGCACCTTCACCGCGAAATAAATAAAGCAAAACCTCTTCAATCTACATGGTCTGCTTTGCAAAACATCACTAACTACTAAGGTCGCGAACTGAGTAGCGACACATTACACGAGTGCAGTTGTGTATTAACAGTCGAAGGAACATATCGTTATTACACATATTTTAGAATGAGCTAGCAAAGAAATGTCTGAACATTTCGGATGTTTTGTAGTGAAATGAAATTCCATTTTAAGGAATTAATTCTACTTTCGCTACAAAAAATTGTCGACTGCGACAAATATTTTGCGAAATATACGCGAAACCGTAACTAGATGACCAACCTGACTATACTGTTAACCTTAGTGGCCTTAGGAACTAGAGCAGCTGACACCTTTTAAAGCTTCACCGTGGCTTCGGGGCGAGCGCTTGGGCTGTTGCTTTAATTGCAATGAGGTCGCGATCTGACAAATTCCCTATCCGTTGAAAATTCGAGCTAAACTAACATATAGAAGGAAGGAACATGTGTATATGTATTTAGTAATATGAAATTATGGTCTACACTAACTAGCGTAAAAAAAGAAAAAAGGTCCCTTACAAAGAACATATGTTCATTTGTGGTGTGCACGTATGTATGAACATGTTGTATGTAATGATGTATATGAATAGCTAGTGATTGCAAGTGAAGTGTAGTTATCTATATCGCGCCAGCAGCTACAAGACTCAAGGGTTCCACACCGAGGGAATGGACCTAGGCTTGAGTTGCCGCAAGAGAGGGAGGACGTGACGGGTGTGCGGGAGCGAAGTTAGCCGCCCGTGGGGGCGAACCGAATGCGGAGATGTGACTGGTGTTACACTGAGATCATTCAATTTGCACAGGATTATTGTAACTCACGTCGATCGACGCGTATCATGTTTGTTAACACGCTTTTGCCTGCTTTTTAGACCATATTCAAGTTTAAGTTAAAACCTGGGTGAGAACAAAGCGACGCCATTTTGCAGTTCATGCTTCACTTGAAATTAATTAACAGTTACTTACATACTAGTTTGTATTGTTGACGGTTTTGTGCGTCAACACGTATCCGGTGTACTGTCGTGATCGGTTAATACTGAAGAGTCCTTTCGTGAACCTACCAGTTAACGACCGTTTTCAATAACCTATCTATCGTTGTTTTAGTTACTAAAGATAGAACCTTTTGCCCTTACTTTTTTTCTAATAATCTATCAATGGATAGATTTTCGTATCTACATAATACCCTACAGCTACCCTATAGCTTGAATAGATAAGTGAGAAGTCGATATCTGTCCTAAGTTAAAGATAGTAATTATTACAAATATGTACTAATCGGGAATAGTAGACTCAGATATGTTATTGAAAACGGCCGTAAGTGACTTTATGTTACCTATATATATGGTCGCGCGCGTTACTACTTCCAGCGTGTTCATAACGCCATCTGTCGATAAAATGTAGTACGAGTACTTGAAAAATGATAAATGGACAATAAATTGTCTTACAATATTCAAGGAAAACCCTTGATTTTTTATTATTAGAAATTTAATGTGACTGCATGGCGCCCCCAGTAATATTTCCATAACAAGACAATTTTGACAACAAAACCAACTCCAATGATTTTGAAGAGTTTCCTGGTGTATCTTCGAAGTCGAAGGTCTAATGCCAATGAAATTATAATGGGACTACCCTTGAGACATCCCCTATCCAAAGAAGGAAGTATCATCCAAATCGGGTTATAAACAAATAAGTTATTTTTGAACTTCCACAAAAAATATTATAAACAATCGTATTGAGAACCTTCGCCTTTTTTTTGAAATCGTTTTAAAAATAAGGAGCTATTTAAGTTTATCTGACATAGTTATAAATTTCTTCTGAGGTAACAATATTTCTGTGTATGATACTTGAATTATTCTAGTTTACTCCCAATCTTGACTTACTGTATCTCTGATATTAACGTATAATAGATGCCTTTCACTTTTTTTGTAATGATTTTTGGACAGTGGCACCGGTACCTTATGAAAATTAATAGCCTCGGACTCTTTGAAATGAAAAGACAACAATATAAATAAAATAAATTAAGATGCGAAATCATTGAAATCAGATTATCTAAAGTAATATATCAATTTAGGTATCTTTGAGCTATGGTTACAGAAAGTGTTGTTGATTTAATCCATCAATTATGTATGAGACTCACTGTATGGAAACTGGATGAATGGCGACTTAGAAAAGGTAACCATAACAACAGGAGGATTTAAAAAAAAAAATTTTTTTTTACATGTTTCTCTGTATGGTAATATAGAATATACAACTAAAAATAATTCTCGTTTTGTCTGAAACTTTCAAATTTCTTATTCAACGGCTTATTTAGACTTTCATTTGATAACAAAAAATAAAGGCAATCTTTAGGTCTAAGTTGGACAGGTACTTCTTCAATACACTTTTAAAAAAGCATTCTAATAGGACTAAGCCGTGTTCATTCGAATCTATTAAACGTTTTCATTGATTTTTAACGCTCAGTTTAAAAACCTCCTTGCGTATGGGACCTTAAGAACTCCTGTTAGTAGAAGAAATGGAGTTTGATTCTGTAACCGCTTCATAAACCACATCGGAGCCATCTCTCTATAGTAAGCGAAGGCCTAGTTCGAATTTCACTGCAAGTCGAATAAATCATGAAATATTATTTACTACTCATAAACATATTACGATTTTAAACTATATCTAACTTTTGTATAGATTCGATGTTGTGATAAACTTAAGTGGCTATTAACTTGGTTCTATAAACTTGTTTTATTGTTTTCAGGTATGGCAGTTTACAGATATTCTGAGTGGTATGTATATATAACATAGGTAATTATTTTCATTCGAAATCTCTCTCGTATATTTGTTGAAACATATTGCCAATAATTACAGGTTTGAAGTTTAATACCTTTTTTCAACATAATTATGACTTGCAAACAAATTAATTACTTTATTAAGATCAATTGACGTAGTAATATCATGTAATGTTCTTATAATAAATTGTTACTTTTTACAAGTCGGACAAGGAATCCGCAAAAAACGGCTAATAAAAAATTTGCCAATGCAACGCTCGACCTACCTATCGCATACAAATTGATATCGATCATTATTCACTGAATACCACAAGTACATTGACTTTGGACGTTCAATAGGTATCGTTAATACACAACAAAGATAGCGGAACTATATAGTTACCTTTACTTTTTTTACTACTGACTTAACAGAATTATTGTAGCGCGTTTGATATTAAGTGTATTAGAATCCAAAACTAAGAGCCATCATATAGAAATGAATGTCGAATGAAATAAACTTTGAATATTACACGTCAGTTTCGTTAATATATGCGAGTCGACACTCTTTCTGGTTGTGTTCTATATGTCTATGTGACTAATAAAAAAATAGTGGTTTCAGTATGTACATTAGTATATAAGTTATACTTAGCTACGTACTTACGAAATGCGAAAAATTTACACAAACAATAACAATGTTTTTCAAATTAATGAAATATCGAACGTTCGAAAATCTAGAAGGTTCAATTATACAATAGTTTAAGACCTTTAGTTATGTATCAATGAATATATAATTTAAGATATTTGCTTCATATCAAACAGGATTTTTGAAGATTGCGACCAATTATTTGCGACGTGCGAAATGTTTGCAAACTTAGGAGGCCCTAGATTTTTGTGTTCTATAATTAAAAATAAGTGAGTAAATGTAGAGATATCACATAAAAAACGGTTTTCTATGATCAGCCGGTGTATATACAGAAATCAAGCGGGTTAGTAGTGTCTAGGTCGCCATCACTAAACACATAGTGAAACATTCTCAAAGTGAGTTTCATTTGGTTTGTCGTGTTTTGAGATCTGCTGGTGTATATCTAGCTGCTGAAAACTTGGAGGCCAGCATTACGGCGATGACTAGTAAGATATTACTGATTTCAATTGTCGTGTTACTAAAAAAATATATATAGATACAGTGTCTTGTCTGCTATACCCCTCTTGTAGCAACTCCTAGAGTGAAATCTAATTATCCACGTACCTACAATAACTTCTATTAAAAACTGCATATTTTATCCTTTCTGAAAACCAAATGAAAAAAGAAATCTTGCAAATTCATCGAAATTTATCAACACATGTCATTTGATAGTTCACAGACACCTATCTACACATGTCAACATTTTCATATCACACGTATACACTACACACCCACTGACTCACCTATTTACTATAATATACATTACATGTGTTCTTAATATCACTTATTATTTTTAAAACTATTTCTATTAATAACCTTAGAGAATAATAGCTAAGTTGTGAAATACTATTTTGGCTTAATGTGTATACTAAGTTAGTTTGTAAGAATGAGCTGTAGGATTTCCTAATAAATTAATAAATACTACCGCTGATAGCGACGTCATCATCATCATCATCCTTTACCAGTCCACTGGTGGACATAAGCCTCTGCCAAGGTTCGCCATTGGATCAAATCTTCAGTTTTTCGCATCTTATTCACTTCCAGTAGCATTCTGCGAGTTGTCGCTCTATCTCTTTTGAGGACGTCCCTAAACTACGTTTGCCAAGACGTGGTCTCCACTCAAGGATTCTTCTTTTCTATAGATTGTCAGTTATTCTACAGATACTGGCAACAATATTATAAAATTATTTTTCTAGTTTTATAATGCTAATGAAGCCGCTCGCAGGAGCTAACAATAAATCGATTGTAAGGTGCATGTAGTTACAGAAATGTTCGTGAGCGCGCATACGCCTTTACAAATATCAATCGCACTTAGATTTTACGCTTTCAAATGCCCATACTTAACATTTCTCTTTTCGCTAATTTTGTGTCGAAATAGTTACTTAATTTTTGTAATGAAAATATAAAGTACAATTTTATACGTTATTTTATTTCTTTATTTGCACGTCGCAGAAGCTTTTACCGGTGTCAATGCTTAATACTCATCAAGTGTATAGTTTCTATTCTATATCATACCTAATCTAATCTATCATATCTAAGTCATTAACGCAAATATATTAAATTTGGTCAATTAGTGGCTTTTTTACATAAGTATAAAATTCCTAGGGATTTTACGGTAATTCTATATTCACATTCTGTAATAATATTCAGAATTCACTTTGCTCGTGCACAAGTGTCAATTTCTTCACTTAAAATACTACCAAATTTACATAACCCTAGTTAACCTTGCAGAAGTTGTTATGAATTTTCCAGTAGTCAATTTGTCTGTTCAGGAATATCATAAAATCATTTTCAATGAAAAGACATTTATAACTACCAACTTATATTGGGAGCGGAGAAACGGTTTTTGGATTTATCTTACTATTCACCTACGTTATTATAACTATTATAATAAGGAAATCATGTGCCATATTTTAATAAACATGTACGTTGTCTGTCAGTCAGTCTTAAAAATTTAATGAAATAAATTACGTACTATAACTAATAAAGTTTGCTTAATAAAGTTTACATTTCCGTTGCATCGTTTTATTACCTGTCTAAATTACTTAAAATAACTAAGACTAAGAGTTAATCTCTAGAACGACAACAGTGAAATAAAGTATACTTGATGTTTATTTTGTTAATTTAATTTAATTTAATTTAAATAAGTTTATATTGTAATAAATACACGGGTACAGTGATAAAATTTCCCGTTTATACATGTTACGCCCACGGTTTTCAAACGTGTAATGTTGTAGAAAGTACCATTCTAAAGTCAATGATGCGTCTATAAGACTTAAGATTTCCTTATTATTTAAACTTTTCCCCAATAATCAATCTTATTCGTATAGATATAAATACCAGAATCACCTACCACTTTGATTTTCTTACTACGTTCTAACCTAAGGAACGAATGACAAAAATGACAGTTTAATTTCAAATTTCGAACTCTCCATATGGTTGGTAGGCAAATGTAAAATATAGTCGTTGTTTTTTTTTTTATAATATGTTATGGCAATTGGTCACTAAATATACAGTACGATTGAATTTAAGCGACGTTTTTTTTTATCAGGTGTTAAAATATTAACCGGTTCTCTTAATTGTTTATTATAATGTGTTGAATTAAGACTGGTGGGTATGACATTTGTGATTAATAAGCTCTGCCCACACGATCCGGGTGTTACGGCGGATATTTCTCTTTGTCTGACATCTATAATTGACGTGAGTAATTGTGAAATGATTACACAAGAAATAAAAGCAGTGGTTATTAATACATCTAAGGCATTTAAAATATTACTTATATATTGCAGTTAATACCTTAAATAACGAAATACAAGAAAAAGAAATACTCTACAAATAACATCAAGAGAAAAGATAGGCATTAAAAATGTTTTGTTTTCTAGAGTGCCTAGAGTGGGAGCTAGACTGAAAAATGTGACAAACAAGCCAGACACTAAAAAAAATAAAGTCACATATACAGGATTTTAAAAATTGTGACAGTAGTTGAATTGGCTCTACTGAGTGTTAGATCAGATTTTGTTGTATGTATAGTGCTGTCGATGGTTCGAGTCCTGCTATTTCGGGATATTTTATAAAAAAAAAATGTATTAGTTTCATTTTTCATACTAGTACGTTATTTTTTTGTAAATGCATTGAGTACTAATCCCAATAAATAAATGTAACATTTTACCCATGTTATATATACATTTAATTTAGAGATGCAACATAGAGCCTTCTCATTGGGAACGTTTGGCAGCACAGCGGTCGGAATGGCGCAGATCGTGAACAGCAATGTACGCGAGTTTGAGGTTCAGCGTAAAGCTGTCCTTGATACCAAACGAGACCAGGTAAAGGTTCGCCCACCTGTTGCCAAAAATATTATTATGTGAACGGCTTACTCACGTACCCTCAGTGCGCACGGAGTTTCGCCGCGAAGATAGGCTACTTAAGCCATCTTCGAGCGCACCAGCGCCATCTCTCTGACTAGGAGTCAAAGTGGTCGCCATGGCCGAAATCGGTCGGAACGATCATCATCATCATCACATTTAATAGGATTTCTGATCATGTCTATATAATACTTCATTCATATAATTCCTTAGTGGGCTATCAGCTGAATCTTTTACTCCTCTTAAAACAGCCTTAACTCGAGTTTTAACCATCAAAGAATTATAGCGATTTCTTCAAAATAAAAAAAGTTAACTCATGAAAGCGTTCTTAAGTATATAACTACAGTAATTTAAAGCCTGATGTCAAATTTCATTTAACTCATTTTTGCTAACATAACCTTTCTTGTTGTTTGAGTTTGTTTAGCTTTTATCACCTATGCATAATTTAGATCTTAAACTTCCAATATCTTGTAGATAGACACCATCATCGGATTGCTTACACCTCAGATATTATGGCAATATCTTTGCAGATTCCCATGGAGAAATCTTGGGTCACGGGGCAAACTGTGCGTTATCACAGTAATTCATTACATACCATGGTTATTACCACAAACGAATGATATCAGCTAGTCCACTTTACACTTAATCAAGCAAATCAATCTTCTTATCACCTGAACGTATTTTAACTATATACACAGCTTTCTGATAACCTCCATCTTGGCACGAACAAAAAAGTTTTCTTATTGATATATTTTCCATACTGTGAAGCTGTGGGAAATGTCTCCCGGTCATCCTTCCTACGACGTTTGATCCTTCAAATATAACGTAAATACACATTTGAAGAGTCCAGTATGACAGTGACGACTGTTGTAATGTGGTTACCATCAGAGACAGTGCCGTACTTTGATTAAAAAAAACTACATACTCATAGCCAAACCAAAATGTATATGAAATTCATTTTAAGCAAGACAGTAATGCTAATTTGAATTAACAATAAATATAAGAGTTTCTGAAAGGTCTCTGTAGAAAGTAGTATATATTGTAATTAAAATATTTATTTATATAGTGCCAGTGTTCCTATGAAGTGAGAAAGCTGTCTTATAATTTACGTTATTTGCTATGTAGATAGTAAATTGTCGGTGAAAGTGCACTATGAATCTGTTTATGGTGAAAACTGCGTATAAATTGTTATTATTTTGTATTGTAAAGTGTTTATAAATTGATCACTTACTATAAGTTGTACTATATCATAACCTTGTGTGCTATTATGTGCTAAATTCTAAAAAGTTTCGAATGTTTCCTGACACATATCGGTTAAAATGTAGTTTGAATTTTTTTTGAAATTGTTTAAATTTGCAGTATATATAATATTAAATTAAAATAATATATTATTGTAATTTAAGGTATAAGATCATTTACTATAAATTGTACTATATCATATTATTGTGTTATTTATCTAAAAATTATCTAATTCATAATCCCATCATGTGTTTTTCACACATAGCGGTTATGATTATGATTATATAGTACTTTATTTATATTGTTTATTGAAGTTTAAATTTATATTATATAAATAGTATAAAATTTAAATAACATGAAAAATGTTTTTATTGTTGTCTATAGATACTAATAATTATGATAAAGCTGAAGAGTTTTTTTTTTGTTTCTTTGTTTAAACACGTTAATCTCTCGAAGTACCAGTCAAATTTGGAAAATTGTTTTAGTATATGATAGCCAAATTCACGAGGAATAGTGTAGGCTATCTACCATTAGGCTACAACTCTGAGTTAGCCTTAAATATTGATTTTTGTTAAGTAAGTCTGAAGTAGAAATGTACACGAACTGCTAAATCCGCGTACTAAATGATACGTAAATTCAATGCTCTACAAAAATATTGGTCCTTAGTATATCTTTAAAAAAGTGCGCGATACCATATGCTTATCTCTTATACATAAGGTACACAAAGGTATTTTGTAAAAAATATTTGTTTAAAATTTTAAAGTTATTTATGAGCATTATTATTGGACATAACGTATTAAACCTTACGAACGGAAGTTACTACATCCTCAAGAAAACCTTATGAAGATAAACTTTGCCTTTTCAAATTCAAATTAATTGTTGTATCAAAAATTAAAATTTCACATCTATCGACACTCCGAGCTACACGCCATACTTACATCTAGATATATCCTGTACGTAAGCATATCAACTCATAAGATTTTACCCATCCAAAAATCGCCCAGTGTATCTGTAGAAGATTCCAATTCAAAAATCACCTTCGGCATTAAAGTAACTTACCATATAAAATGTAATTATTAACATAAAATATACAGTGGATTAAAAACACATTCTTAATTCAAACTATATCTGACACGTTACCTAATTAAAACTAACATGTATTGCACCACTTTTTAATAGGAGACAATAAATCATACACCAAAGCACCAAGAAACATATTGTGCCTATTTGGCGTATCTTAATTGCAGTTATCGTAAATCCAGGCAGCTTGAAAAACTGGTAACTGTTCATACATTCTATGACGTCTACATCTAAGACAGCCTAAGGCTTTTTTCTTGACAGCTACTCGTTAAAATAGCTATGTTTTTGATCTGCCAACAGCTATCTGACGAGTCCCTAGATGATTATTTCTCTATCGTCGTTAATGCTGCCACTTCCGATGGAGTGTTTAACTTACATTTTTTATATTGTTTCCAAGAAAAATCACTTATAAATTATTTTTTACATAATTGGATTCACTTAGAACTTAAGTAGCAAGTTGTGGAATATTTAAATTTCTTTCAGACCTGGCGTCCACAATTAGGACACAATGTTTCAATTACCTACACAGTAAATCTTTATAATAATAGGTACCTACGTGAGGTGAAAACTTCGGACACATTTTTATGCATATTGGGCACGAGAAAGACTGTGAAATTTGGCATGCTTAAAGTTTATGTGGGAATAGATTGCAGAAAGCTACAAGTAATATGTAATATTTGTTAAAAATACATTTAAATTAAATAATGCTTCGAATACCGCCACGAGCACAACACGCTGTAACATTAACATTCAGTAAAAAATGACAGCAAGTGGTACAATATTCATTGTTTACGTTCATACTGCAAATATGAAACATAATAAATATTCAGAAAGCAGCTGCTCAAATTTCGACTATTGGGCGACCACTAGTACCTAGGCACCAATAATTTTAAATTGAAAATGACTGTCACATAAAATAACAGCTTTAACAATACTGGCAGAAAAAATAAAATAATAATAATTTTTATTGTCAAAATTAAGAACATTATGCCTACATATAAAATTTGGCAATGGGATAGACTCAGTTGATGCTATGTGGAGTGGCATAACCTTTCCACCATTATATAAGATAATAGTCATCTAAATTTTTAAGCATTTTTTAATTACTACTTTAATTTATAATTTTTATTTAAAAAATGTGGTGCATGTCGACTGGAGTTTATTCGAACGGTTGCTGAACGATCGGCTTGGAATTTATACAATAGGCAAAGCTATATTATTAATATATTTAGATAATACATGCGTTTCATATAAGATGCGCGAATATGTTGCGCAGGGGGACAACATAACGACTCTCTTTATGTTAACACTAGATTTTGCTCCCCATGTAATTTAAATACCGCAGGCTTTATATGAAAATCAATTCTTAAGGAGTAATTCTTATAAAAAAATAATCATTGCTAAATGTAATGTCATTAATAGTATAATAGTTTAATTGAACTATCAATAGATATTATGATTTTATATTTCTCTTCCTTTGTCATTTTCATAGTTATACTATATTTATGTTTAGTAAATAAATTGTTATTATTTCTTAATAAATCTAATACGGTGTGCGTTGTGTTGTTATAAATGTGGAAACTCATAAAAGTTTGTTATTTATGATTAGTTTTAAGCGTGTTTCCTTTGTTAATGTCCTTTCCTCCTTTAACCTGTATATTTCCCTTAAAAATATATAAATAAACTTCAAAAAATACATCGATATGAGATAAATTATTTAATTAGTTCTGAAAGGAATTTATTGTTATTGTAATTTAAAAGGAATTCATAGAAACTTCATTTTAACAAATTTCTATAACATTACCTTTACAATATATGACTTTTTTCGGCACCTAATACCATTAATACAATCATTTAGTAATATATTAAGACGGCCCGGTTCAAATTTAAATTATTAAATATGTTATTCCGTGAATCCATTGAGTAGATTTGGAAAAAATACCTTTGCACTCCTTGTTACATTAACGTTCAAATTTAATCCCTGTACCTTAGAAATAAAGGTGTATTTATGATATATCTTTTCATGTTGATTATTATGAGGTATATATTCGGAATTGTGGGTAATTTAGATGATTATCTAGGTATTGCACGTAACACGGTCGCGTGCAATCACAGGCGAGTTGAAAAGGAAGGTTCGCTTATTAACATTGATGTTTGTTCTGATAATTGTAAATACAGCTTTCGTTGGACGATGACATTTAAAATAATTAACCAGCTTTAAAAGCACAATACATTCTCGCTTTAAAAAATATATATGTTATATTTTTTAAATGATTTCTTTAATATTGACTTTGCAATGTTGTGTAGATGAAGAAACCAAAAAAATCTGTGAAACGAAATGAAAAATAAAAATAAAAAAAATTCTAAAAACATACCAAAATATAACCAAGAATGTGCTGAATAACATGTTGCATTTATTTTCTATATTAGGTAAGAGATAATAAAAATTCATCACCCATAGGTGCGAAACGAACAGAAGAAAAAAAAAGCAGTTGATAAATAAAGCGGTCTTGAGAATGTAGCAAAAGACGCCGACTAGAGAAAGAACATGACGCGACTGACCCAGATTTTCTGGATTTATGACAAACGCTCGCCCACGCCTCAGGAGTCCGCTATTTGTTGCAAATTGGCTTTATCGTGGAAATAAGTCTAATTAAAATAAATTTTATGTATAATAAATGCAATTATGCATCATTGCGTAAAAATTCTCATGGTATATCGGCGTATTCGTAATTTTAGGAAATGTACAGTATTTTCTTTTTTATCGTTAGATGTTTGTTCTGCAAACCATTTCCCAATCATTCCTGTTACCTCATGATCATTTCTTCTACGGTCTGTCCATGATGACGATGTATTAATCTTAAATTAGTTAATGTAGGTATGCCTCCACAACGTTACATATTCTTCGACATGCTTGACTTCATCGAAAGTGAATGCTTATTATAGAATTTGATCATTGGTCTTCTATCGTGTTGATGATGGAATTAAATTTATTCTGACCCTTATTAGGCCGTCGTTTAAAAGTTTACAGAAGCTGCCGATAGGTCAGCGCCTATTGCAAAAATGAGGGCATAGAGAGCACGAGAATAAGTGTATATCACAGCAGTGTCAAAGGGTCAACTTAGTGACTGACCTTAGTCAGAACCATAACCCATTTTAGTTTGGTTGTTGATCGCTACAGTAATAATTTTAAATGTAGTGGACTTTCTTATTAAAAAAATATTGCTATTAAATAAACATAAACGTATATGTACAGCAAATCTCGTAGTCGCACAATTAGCCAGTCGTTCGGACGCTAGACAGCACCTGACATAGCTGACCTACATTCCGTGCAGATTTACAAGTTGCACGTTCGCTCTGAAGGATGCGCACAGAACTCGCCGCTCGTAAATTGCGATATCCCAATAAGCATGCCTATTAAAGTTAATTTGACATGCAATCACTTCTAAAAATATATTTACAAGATAGCATATATTCATCCTTATTATGTCAGTATTGGCTACAATATACCTAATTTCAATAATTATAATTAATTTATAGGTTTGTTTTCGTGATTTAAGGTTCACGGTCGTTAGAACTCCGGCAAAGAATAACAAAATTGTCTTTCGAACTTAATTAATTTTATTCTGTTCAGTCCAATGTAAGCAGTTTAGTTTAAGACTCATTTCAAAATGAATTATTATGAATATTAACTTCATCTTATACAGATATTACGAAATACTGTTTTATGGGTAGTACAATTGAATCAATAGAAGATATTGTAAATTTTACCAGTGCCATGCTTTTAGTGACCTACATTAATGTTTATTCATCATTTCAATTTATTCTAGAATGTTTTTTAAGTCTTTGGTAATCTTCACCATTGAATATTATCTATTGACATCATAACCAACTATATAATTTTAAAGTTTATTCATACTTTTTTTTTATTTACCAGTATATTTTATTTACTATTGCTCGTAGTAACAAAATTAATTAAAAAAAAAAACAATCATGGACAATAATTGTAATGCTCATCTAAATTTGATTACCTTTAAAATCTTATTGAAGCTAGTTCGTAAGATAAAATTGATTTCAAGTATTTTAGGTCGCTACAACGATTAGTTTCTGTTATTCCTTAAAAGGGTAACTTCTCTCGATTATCGTTTACAGATAGTGCATGTTTGTCTCTAAACACTTGGTATCGACCATAACTAACATCGGGTATTACTGTATCAGTATGTTTACCTTCCTTATACGTCTTTGCTGTATAAATACACAGAACCTTAGTAAACTGGTATGACTGTGAATAATATTTGAGTGATTTAACTTCTCGTGTTTAGCTGTCGGTCATTGTTTTGCCATTTTTGGTTTAATGAGTAGGTAATATGAAGACATTTATAGCAAGAATTAGAGAAGACCGAAAATCAATTTTTTGAACTACACATGCGTGTCATAACCTTTCGGATGTGTTTTGAAATAATTAAAATGGCTAATAACAACTTTTCAAACATTTAAATTTCGAAATAAGAAACCATACCTGACCTATATAAATTATTATATGTGAAAAATGTCAACATTGCATCTACATACGACAAAGTTGACGGTTTAATAACCAGAGATCAAGTTATCGTGATCCATCAAAAGAATCGTGTTTATCACAGCAAACAGGAAGATCCGTAGGCGCGTTCTAGTTGTAATTTAAATTATTACCGAGCAGCTCGTGTGCTAATTCGATTTATTCACAAGGAAACTAGTTCGACCGTTTAATGTCTGAACGTAAATTACCTATTACTTCGCAAGTGGGAATTTGTGGTTTCGGTCACAATGTTTGGGTTTAGTAGCATAGTGATTAGAGAACTCAATATCTAAGCTTGTATAACAAGTATTTACACTTTACTTACATTGTGCTTGTATATATAAATAAATTAGAATTTATATATCATTTAGGCTTGAATTTATTCTATTTTGATGTCCGTCGCGCACTGGAACCAATCGTCGGTAACAATATAAAACTCAATAATTGTCCCAAGGTTTAATCAGTGTAATCTATAATCATCTATACCCCCATAACCCATATAGTATTCTTGAGAACTAATTTAGGCAACGTCGAAATACATATTCTTGATGATAACCATCCCATCAACCCACAACTCAGCAACACGAAGAAGAAACAGTTGCGGTTGCAATTTCATAGTTGAATATAGACAAATTTAACTAAATTCATAAATATCTAAAAAGCAACATATTGGATAAGTGGATACTACATTTTTTAGTTTCTGTGCATTATTTTTTACGCTAACGGAGAATTTACCATATGAGAGAAACATTTAATTTATTAATAAACTACTTTTGGACAAAATGAAGATAAGAAAATAAACTTTTGTTGAAATGTTGAAATACAATGTTTTAAGTGTCACTTTGTAACACTGAAATATAATAATTTTTCATAGTTCAGATGGCTTACTTATAACTTCATAGATAAGTTAGGTTCATTTACGATAGATTAGAAAGGTAAAAATTTGATTATCATATTTTAACTCTCAGAATAATATAAATGAACCAACTGCGTTTACTTAAGTATAGCATTACACCCTTGTTTAATTCTAATATAATATTAAACTGATGATTAATATCACAGTTATGATTTATGTGAACAGCTTTAACATTCCTCTGTTGACAGTTGTTCAAGTTTTTGCTATCGATTCACGTTAACTTACATTTAATGTTCGCAAGTAAGGTAAGAGGTATGTTGTTTATATTATCATTCTTAGTAAACTGAATTAAACCATTGTACGATCCGTGAAAAGAATATAGGGTTTCTTTTACAAAATATTTTGATTATTAAATCCCATAATAAAGCGAATGCTTCTTTATTTGCTTAGTCTTAAAAATACAAGCAAATTAATAAATCGTATTTATGGTAATTTTATATTACTAAGTGAGTTTAATTTTAATTTTTAACTCAAATATCAAATTTGAAACTATTTTTTTAATCCAATTTACATTTTATTCTAGACCTTTAGGGTGATTTGAATATTGTTGATTTGTTTTTGCGAAGTTCCAATGATACAAAAAAAATACTTGCCTACTATGTGTAAATTTAAATATAGCTATATTACAGACACCTTCTTATTGTTCAAAGATAAATGTTGTGATTACATCACAATTGTTCACAGTCTCTACTGATGATAAAATACGATATGATCGATAGATGAAAACACGCTAAACCTGAAAGACGAATGGGTTCTTAGGTCCAGTTGCCGGAACACATTGGTATGTGCCCGACAACATTTACAGTAGCTAACGAGGCGAGAACTAGAAAATTGCCTATCATTAAGCAAAATGCCTTATTCCTGTATAAAACTTTGCCCTTCCTTTCCTTTTTAAATATATAGAAATTATGTAGTTAACAATGAAATAATATTTATTAGTATGGATAAATAAGAAACGTGATGAGTACCAGTGGAATATCACTCTAATGTCCGCTTCTTTGCACCTCGGTATGTACTAAACTAATTTTCAGTATTTATACCTAGGTATATGTTTTTTTGGCACTTTTATTTTAAGGGAAATATCAGCCCCATTGGACTCTATAATTTCTAGAGAGTCGCTGATAAGTTAGCACTACTAGGCCATACAATATCTTGGCATTATCCGAACTAAGTTCCGACTAAAATGCTGTAACAAATGCGGTCTATGTTTTGGCAGTTTAAATTTATACTGCTCTTCAGCAACTTTCTTTTGATCCTATTCATAATAAACTCCATAAGTTGGTTAGTAAACCACATCTTAAATATTTACCTTTAGCTATTTTGGTGAAAAGATCATCAGCTCAATCTAATTATTATCTTATAGAATTGTTTATTGATAACTTTACTGAAAATTATAAAATCCTTTAGTCAAAATCGTGAAGGTTGTAAACATCCTGAGTAAACTTAAACGATTGTATAAAAATTTCATTATTGCACCAATATGTTATGGGAATATACGAAAGTAGTGTTTTTGTGGTAAGAAGTGGCAAATATTACTAAATTTTTTTGCGGATGTTGATTCTTACATTAACGAATTTAAGCTTAAGGCATTAATGACATAAGGTATATTTTCCAACTAATCAGATAAACATGCTTGCATTATACCTAGTGTTAAGTGATTACTGTAGTCTATGACTGCTTATAACTAACCTTAGAAATACCGGAGTCCTAACTGAAGTCAGTTATTAATAAGCTACAACTCGTACGGAGTGATTTAGAAACACCTCGTACGCCAGTGCGTACAAAGTCTGGCCATAAGTTCTGCTTATTTTTTTTAAAAGTAATATAATATTAATAATACTTATATGTGACATATTTATTGAAGTTAAATATGTGAAATGGCGGGAATCAATCGAAGATTTTAACATATGAAACTTGTATTAAATTTGAATTCTGGAAAAAATAAAAATTAGAAGTATTTAATTTGTATCAATATTTATGGTTAAACTAGTCATTACTTTTTTTCTCTACTGGTTATACTAGTAGCCTTAAGGACTCTGGACTTATCAGAGGCTTTGACAGCTTCACCAGGCTTGGACTAGTCATTACCAACCATATCTTTCGGGCTGAATACAACAGCGCAAATACTGTTGCTTCTGCAATTTTTTTGATATCTGAATTCGCTAAAACGCTGTATGTTGGCACATTAATTAGACCCGTGCTTTCGCTCGGAAGAAGTATTTATCCAATTTTATATATGAATATAAATTTATAACATACAAGATAGCGTCTTAACAATAAACTGTTACAATCAAAGGAACAACAACATAAAGTGGCCTTTATCTATTAGTTTGCTTCGTTTGAGAATTAAATAGATGCAAATACCTCTTTACTCGAACTGCCTAATCAGAAACTGGGCAATAAAGCACCCATCTACATCGACTCTCGATATCGCATACATCGACGCCAGTTACTCGATAAGGTTTATCGATACATACTCAAACACTTTAAGAAATCATTGTAGTATTTTATGAAGTATACGAAGGTTTATTAGAAGTTTTTGGTGGGATCTTACATATCACTACATGTTTCTGGTTTTTATTTTTAATTCATTAACTTAGGTTTTTTTTATCCTATATTATGTAATATTAGTGGCATTTTGGGTGATATAGTTTGGTTGTTGTCCATAAGTACAATGGATTATAGATATAAAGCGGAAAACCTGCATTTTGGGATATCACAAAAGCTCCCTAGATAGTTCTGACAAGAGTGCCCCCATGTTGTCAGAAAACCCCACTTTGTATAAAGGAAAATTTTAAGAAGGCTTTTTGCGGCGCCAAAACAAAAACAAGAAGAAGAAGAAGGTTAATTACAAAGCACTTTTTAAATATACTTATATAGGTTGTTTATCGTATGACAGCTACATCGCGTCGCCGCGCCGTATAGATTTTGCCTGTACCTAAAATTTATTTATTCGTTTACAGCTTATATGTGGCCAGTATTAATTTTACAAAAATCGAATGCGAACGACACCTAATATTGTATTTACAATAAGAATACGCCCACGCCATTATCAAACTATTACCATATAAAGTCAGTGGTCGTGACGTAAAAAGTTGAAACTGCGCGGGAGTTGAAAAAAGGCTTGTTCCGAGTAGAAGTTGTTAGATTCTGTTCGAAGCCAAATGTATGCAAGATTCACTATCAGCCAGCCAAGTGCAATGTGAGAATGGAGATGCTTTGGTGGTCGTGATGATGGCCCTAAATGATATAATATGTTTGTAAACTTTATTATAAAGATTTTGTATTTCTTACAATATTTATTACAAAAGTTATAAATGTCACTTAGTATAGTTTTTCATTGAAGTGTTAGTAATATTATCAGCTTAATTTAGTTTCACGAAAAATAAAAAAGCCAAGAAACAAGGACACCCAGCCATAAAAAAACATATATTAATTCTGTCATATGACGAAATGATATATTTGACCAACGTCACTATGAATTTCGTTGGTCCAATTTAATATGCCTGTCCATTTGACGTTCTATTATGGGACTTACAATAAACACGAACTTTATAATTTCAAAAATACATCAAAGGTAACTAACTAACTGTCATCATATTCAATTTGCACTGTCAAGAGTTACATCTTAATTTGATTGGTGACAGTTGTACCAACCTCCGTAAATTCTTCAGGCCATGAGAGCCAACATCAAAAAATGAATTATACAATAAAACTCCGATGAAACTGTTTGAAAAAATCATTTACTTTTCGAAATTCGAATACAGTTTTTTTAATTAAGCATCGAGAGGCTCGAGTGCGCAGGTCCATAACGCGTCAGAATGTATTAAGTTGTAGTGGACCGGCAGGGAGGGAGGCAAATTGCGGTCTCTTCCTCCAACGGAATTTTTCTTGGAATTTTTGTATACTTAAATAATATACCTTTGTGTTATTAACTTTAGATCGAATGCGTGATATGAATTGATTGAAACGAAAGAATGAAAATTGAAGAAGGGCATCAGTTTAAATCCTACCCATATAATTATGGATAAACTACGTAAAAGTAATGACTCTTTAGATTAAGTGAATGATTTTATTGAGAATTTTACATGATATGTTTTTAGTACGTAATTAATAAAATATATAGTATGTCATACATATTTTATTGTGGATTTTTTTGTTCTCCCCGTGGTAAAAACCTCATCCAATGATTTTCACTCTTCGCTCTTTCTGTAATGTAACCCATTTTCTTTATGCAGTTTCAAACATTGCATTTTTCATCTCTACATATACCTATCAATTATGAAATGTTTAGTAACCTTTATGAAATTAATTCTCAAACAAGTACAACCCTCATAAAACATAATAATTTTGTCATTTGTTTTCATGCTTTATGACTATAAAGATGTCAGCATTTGTACCTTATGAAAGTCATGAACCATATTTTTTTGTATGTGAATAATATCGTCCGATGACAAGAAAAATCATTAAATTAGCCGTCGGCTAAAATGACCTGTTCACCAAGTTTACTATTCTTGTCCAGCTATATACAGGAAGAAGTCGACACGCCCATTATAATGATGTCCGTGTTTGTACTTTTTAACACGATCATGTAAATGGTTTAACACAAAAAAATATAAACCCAATGAACAGACGCAACCCCGTGCAAAAATTGTATTTAATGAGTTTTCCTGTCCCTCGACGATATGATATTAAGTATGACAGATTTTATGCGAAATAACGAGCCGTATACCTGTTCCCACGTCACTATATACGAAATTAAACACAGCCTTTTCATCTGATATCAAAATATTGTGATAATGTGAAAACATTTCCCACAATGCACGCCATCACGACTTCGCGGAATGACTCAGTCAAATTCACTTTATTTTCGTAGACATGCTAATTGTCGGTCACGATTATCGTCAAGCAAATTGTTATATTCAACAATAAGCTTATTTTAATATTTTATATGAATATACAAAATTTTATTTCATGATATGACTATAAATGGGATTTTACACAATCAGATTTGTAGATAATCTAGACAATTATTGTTCAGTTTATTTTCTGGGTTGTATGCAATTCAAAGAATATCTGTATTTTCATTACTCCCAAGATACTATTGATAGTTAAAACTCCTTGGAAGGTTTTAACAAGTGAGCCACCATTTTGTTAAAGCGTTGCTTGAACTCTGAAGGTTAGAAAAAAATTATATCCAGGTGACTGACATTGGCATCTTTATACACGTTGTCATTAAATAAGAAGAAAAAGAACCTTTGTTCCAAATTTAAAACGGATTGACATATTATAAAATCCTTCACCAGTCGTCTTGACGTTTTGTTTTCCGATTAATTAAATATAAGACGCGTTCCATTTTCAGAAATTGCCCCTCGGTGATTGGTTAAACGGGCCCCCGTCCAACTTACCGAACGTTGACGCAACATATTAAAACGTAAGAACGGACAAGACAACCAGTTACCTCTTGACATGCAATTTTCGGACATTCATTTATCAAACAGCCCGAGTACCTAACTCCGCACGTACAACAACGTTTTATCGATCTTTTTTATCGATGCCTCGATAGTTTTTCGTTTAGAATATTATGTGGTGCACCGTTACTTTTAACGATTATGTTTTTTTTTTAGTAATCAAATTCTTGATAGTTGTTTCCGACAAAACGAAACTTAAAATAAATAGTAACTTTAATAGCATCAGCATCGACTACCGGTTTAATAAAGCATATATTTTACATTGATAGTAATTAGTAGCAATATAAGTATTTTAATTTATTCGCAGATAAATAACTTTAAGTGGGTTTTAGTGATGGCAGAATCATATCTCATTGTTAACGATAAGTTATCGATAAAAAATTGGGCCCGTTCAACACAACGGCCTCGCGGGAGGTACTCCGTCAAAACGGCCGGGCGGGATCAAAATAATTAATCTTTGGCTTACCAGATTTCGAACTCAATATTTTTGAATGATGCCATGCTAAGTTAATCAATTTGCGAACCATACTGTGGTTTGTTAGTTATAACATGATATGAGTTATGAATGTTAAAGTTTACACAAGAATTATTTCGTGTGAAGTGTGAAGGATTTTGGTGTGAATAGGTTCACTATAATAATGTTTAATACTATTACTTTAAACTCAAACAGTAATTTAAAACAACACACCATCTTTAGAGGATCACTATGTAACCTACCGACACTAAAAAGACCGTCATTGAATTAGCCTAGCTGTCTGCTAGACAGATTTGTACGCGGGCGCCTAACCATGTTGCTTTGCTACAATCGTTAACGCTAACGAAAACGAAAAACATAAGCCTTCCAAGCCTTCTGTTGTATGTACAGTACGAGTGGTCGACAGTTCGAATCCCGCTCAATTAGAATTTTGTATAAACGAATTTTTTTATTAATTTTTGTTTATAAAATTAAGAAAAAAATATTTTAATACCTACTAATTATTATAATAAAAAAAAATATTATAAACTTAATCAGTACATACACCTAAAAACCCTCACACACACACACATACAAATATGAAGCATACGAACAAACACGAAAATACACACTCATGACGCTATACAATTCTAATTATTGATCAGTTAAAGGAAGACTTTTTACTTTTGTAGTACTTGTATTGTATTTATCATTACAATAAGGAACGCAGACCTTACTGTTATATTGCCTGGAAGTGGGCGTTATTGGCTGCGATACAGTCTATGTTAATATAGCTAATATCGTACATTTTTTTTTGTCGTATCATGATTTATGGTATCAATTAAATATTATTATTTAAGTTTTTTATTTAAAAAATCTAAATCAGTGGGATTCGAACTAACGATCACTCGTGCTGTACATATAACAGTGCGTAGAAATCTAGTCGTAAAATATTATAATAGCGAAAGGAACTTCGTTCTTACCGGGTGTCCCAGGATACTTTTCAATTATTTATTTCAATACAAGCCGTGTCTGATTTCTCATATACAAAATTTTCAAAATTATCAGAATTTTATATTTATACGAAGAATTATAAGATCGACATTTTACTACGTTAACCTTCAAGACTTCTTAATTTACAAATACTTACTTACATTCTCAATTTAACTATTTAAAAAAAAAACCTATTTTCTAACATTTTTCTGCCTTCGCTTTTCCATATTTCGAGTTTAATTTAGCCACGAGATATCGAGAGTTGTAGTACATAAATCTTTATATGCATACATGGCACGTGTATATAAATTCAAAAAATAGACTTAGGTGATATCGGACAGTAAGGATTTATTATTAAGCACATGCATCTTCCTTAACGAAAAGGTTCAAACGTCACTTTAACCCATAATGTGTCAGCGATTTCAAACGTTGAAGGATTTAATAAAACCAGCGGTCGCCCAATTATCGAAATTCGACCAGCCACTTTTTAATCATAGACTATTTTCTGTTTGACATTTGCAGTATGAACCTAAACAATGTATATTATATCATTTGCTTTCACTTTTCATTGAGTGACAATGTCAATATTTTTGGGGGTCTAAGTTCAGTGGCACTTATCGTGTTAGGATTTGCAGTATTAATTTATTTTATCTAATATATTAGTAACAGATATTATATGTAAATTTTAGTTTTCTGCGTTCCTTCTCCATATTATATACTTTAACCATGCCAAATATCACAGACTTCCGTGCACGCAATACGCTTAAAAAGTCTATGTTAATAATAAAGCTCAAGAGATTTTTTTCTTTCTTTGTGTGTTTGAAAGCAGTCATTTCTACAACTACCAACCTGACTTTTATGTGAATATTATTAGCTATTTAATTTTAATAATACAAATTTAACGAGCACGAATCCGTTGGGCATAGCTAATCTATACATACAATTAATAAAATTGAAATGTCTGTTTGTAGTATCAAAACAAGAGCTTTTTAGTAAACGCATATGAAAGTATATTATAATACGATACATTTAATAAAAAACAATTTTTAAAATTTATGTCTGTCTGTCTGTCTGTTTGTTCCGGTTAATCTCCGTAACGGTTTGACCGATTTTGACGGTACTTTCACTGATTGATAGCTGATATTATAGGGAGGAACATAGACTACTTTTATTTTACAAAAAAAATTAGCGTTCCGTACAAATATAAAAAAATACTGTTCATGGTGAATCAATTCGGGCACTTAAATGGCTTATGCTGAGTAAACCATAAGAGATGTAGCAAATTAATGTACTACATAATCAAAGGCATTAAAAACACCTACAAAAAAGTCCGGGATAGTATACATATATCTTCTAAGGAATACCCACAATAAGCATTTTTGTCTTTAAAATAGCCGGGAGCGGGGAGCAAGATTCGCGTGGGAATTCTGTAGACCACGTGAGCGAAGCCACGGGCACAGCTAGTAAAAAATAATATAATAATAATCGATTAAATCGGTAATTATATGACACATGGATATTTGACGAATTAGAGTTCGTTGAACCACGGCACTAAACAAAGAAACTCGAACACCCAGTTGCCTGACGCCGAACCAGGCCGAAATCGGTTTCGCACCGTTTTTTCGTCTCATCAACTGACCCGCGCGGCGATGCTGCGGTGATGCGAATCGCAATCAATGCGTTGTTCCTTTTTCATCCGGCGTCATTTCGAAAACAATTTTCTATGCTATATGATTATGGGTAATTTTGTTTAATACATAAAACTATTAATAATGTTTTATGTCGCATAAACTCGGCGCGTTTTAGTAGCGGCGGATTTTATAAATCCTTTTAATTTGTCCGCCACAAATTTGCGGGTTTGCGCAGTTACCCGTTATGACATTTTCATTTTGTTTATAGCTTCAATTTAGATGTTCTGGGTTATTATGGACCATTGCATGATGATTGTTCTTATTTATAACTTTAAATAATTATAATTGTATTTTTATTTTTAACTGTTTCATTAGCCTAGTGTTCGACTGCTATGATCGAGGTCCTGGTTTCGATTCCCAGGTCGAGCAAAGTGTTATTGGATTTTTCTATGAAATTCTCAGTAGCAGCTAGGAGTTTGGCATTTGTGCGCGGTTAATGGCAAAAGGCTCGCTCGTTGAAACTAAGCATTTAGATAATGTTTTATATTCCAAGTTTACCTAGATAGGTGTTTTTCTTTTTTTGTTTAAAAGACACCGAGTACACCTTGGTCGCCCAAATATTGTAAATAATATAAATAGTAATAAGTTATGTATTAAGTATTTGACATTATGAATATAAATATAAATCAACAATATAAATAAATAATTTGTAAGTTAGGTAAATAAAAATGTATAAATATTTATTTGAAAAACAAATGTAATAATTTGCCATACCCTATTCGGGGTCCATGTATTCGGATTTTTTACCATATAAGAACAAATGTACGTACATACATGATGCAAATGGATAAATAAATAAATGACAAAGAGAAACGATTCGTGGGAATCGCGGGACTGTACACTACATACAGGTGAAATCCTCACGGCATCTAGTTGCCTTTGGTGGAATGGAAAGGGCGAAATTAAATCATGTATTTTCCTCACACACACTTCAAAATGTAACTGAGAGGAAAACTAGGTACTTTGAGACGATGCTCCAGACTGAGAATTGTAATTTATAAATTGTAGTCATATTGTCATATAGACACTGCAGTAACGATAGATGATATCTCATACTCACATAGGACGTATCCGTGTGCGAAGTCACGAAACTCGCTTACTGAATATGCAGCATGCCTACATTTCTGATCGTCGTAAAAGTTTCATGTCCAATATAAAATTTATTCCCCGATAACCATAAATATGTCTCTTTAAAAAAAAAAAACCATACAACGTTCTATGGTGTATTAGAATAGTTGTTTCATACTGAAAGCTGGATAACGAGTCGTTTATTATTTACTTTGTATATGATAGTCAGACTCTCGAGGAATAGTATAGGCTATCTAAGATTAGGCTACAACTCTCAGATAGCCTGAAATATAAATTTTGTTACGTAAGTTGGAAGTCGAGGCCCTCCCGAACTGGTTTAACCGCGTTATCTGGCGTAATCGTTAATGATACATAAATACAATGTTCTACAATAATATTGGTCCTTAGTATATATAAAAAAATCAGAGATAGCATCTGCCTCTCTCTTATAAATAAGTCACAATAAAGTATTATTTGACAAAGATTTGTTGAAAATGAAAAATAATTTATAAGCGTGATTTTTCGATATGGGATATTAATCCTTACAAACAAAAGTTACGTCATCATAAAGACAATTTTATGAAGTTAAATTTTGCTCTATAAAGTATGCTATTTGGAAATATAGTTTAGGAGATAATGAAAAAAAAGTACTTGAACGGAGGTCAATTTTGATTGACTACCTGGGTGCGTTGGCGGCACGGTGTTTGTCGGATAAAATTAACACGGATGAAACCGTGAGGCACAGCTAGTATATGACTATAAGAAAAGGATATGTCTCGATTTCATTTATTCTTACTCGTTACAGAGAAAACAAGAATTTGCGAGTTATGTTAAAATCTAAATAAAAGATAATATTATTATTATTATATTATCGACCTTACAATATCATTTGTTAATATTAAAAAGGAGCTTAATAAGCAACTGTGGTCATCATTCAGAGTAACTCCAACGTTGTTTATTACCCACCTACGTATTCACAAACTTTATGACTTATATCATATTACGAACCTATTAAAAAAATAGATTATTTATAATGCTATAAAAAAAAAAAGTTAGAGGACAATAAAAAAAAATAAGTACCATAGACCGGGTTCAGTTTCGCAACTGTACATCTACACATATTATAAAACTCAACGTCTCTCTGTCTGTCTGTCCGTTTATGTTCTTTTCGATTTACATGGGATTTTTTTTTATCGACTTCAACAATCGACGGGAGGTTACTTAGTTCGAATGAATTTTATTTTTTTTACGGGTGTGATATGTCATAACTTTTTGTGTATGAACAAACGCGTGCGAATCCGCGGGCACTCTGCTAGTAGACTATATAACTTAAAGCCCCGTCCACATGCTTGTAAAGGCTTGCGAAGGTTTGCTTTGGTTTGCCACCGATCCGAGCGAAGTCGGTATTTGATGCACAAATCAAAGGAGCTTGTGGTAAGTGCTTGCGATGCGTCGACGCCTTTGCGTGTAGTTAGTATCGATAACGCGAAATAAATAATCGATAAATAGTTGCAAAAAACCTCGTAGGGTTTCTGTGAATTTTTAACTATCTTCACTGATGAATTTTCTATGTCCTATTACCAAGTGTTATAACCGACACAAGGTCGACGTCAGTCATGCTTGTTTATCCGAAATATGCTAGCACACTCGCAAACGTGAGGATGTCTATGTTTGTCTTGCCTATTTCTTTCAAGCGTTTGTAGAGGTTAAAAGTTTGTGGCAAGTGGCAAGCGTATGGATGAGGCATAACACTATGAAGTATTCAAACTGGCAAGCTGTGGACAAAATCGGGAAAAGGGTCGAGACGCCACAAACCAAAAGAGGGTCACTTTTACGGGTTTATTACGGAGAAGCGTTTTCCAAAATTATTTTTTCGAATCTGACCAATATTTAATTTATTAGCGCGTTCAAAGAAACAATCTCTTGTCAAAGTCATAGCCAGCACGCTTTCTTGTAAAACTCCGGCATAACCGTTAAATATAAGATTAATTTCGTTAGGTGTGGTTTTGTAGCCACACCTGAATGGAACGTTGAAATTGTTCTGAACGCTCAATCCAGAAAGTAACAGTTTAAAATATGAAGTTATCAAGTTTTGCATTTAAACGCTTTCAGAACAACCATTATGGTTAGTGCGTACAGATATGGATCTAACTAGCGAAAGATGAGTGTTAGTGCGGGCACTGTAGAGGTCATTACAACGAGAAAACATTATCGTGCACGCTTGCTCTTGTACCGAGAGTGATGATGCCCAGAGAGGCCGGATTTATCGATATCGATATTTTATTTTGAGACAGACAGTCGTGGTAAATTGTAATCATTTTTTCCAGCAATATAATATCACCAGTTGCGAAAATGATCACTGCTATCAAAGTCAAGTTATTTTTGGTTATTTGTAAGAATTGTATCATTCATATTACATTAGCCTCTGCTCGTGATTTCGTCTGCGTATACTTCAGAATTGGCTCCAGAGAGAACTGAAAATTATGAAATTTTACGGGGTTAAAAGTATCCTAAACGTTAATCTAGGTTATATAATATATGTGTTCCAAAATCCGTTCAGCCATTTTGCTTGCTTGGGTAAAAAACAAAAAACAGTCACATTTATAATATTATAGTAGGTCAAATAAAAACAAAATACTGTTTGTTGGTAATCGCATCGAACGGGTAAGGCCCGAACAAGGTTTTCAGGGAATTAAAATATTCAAACCTTAATTACCCGGATAAATTGAAATAGCTTTTACTATTGGATTTTAAATAATCCATAACTCACGATTAGAATGATTATTATGTGTATATGTTCGTTATTGACTTAGAAAGGTTTTCAGTAACAAAATAGGTGGCACTGTGGTCGAGCGTAGTCACATTCCTTTCTTTCATTCATTCTTTGGTAAAGTAAAAGGTAAAACAAGAATTGTCGATATTTCCTTACGCACACCTTACATTATCATTTTATCGATACCTACTCTACTTTCCTCTATTTATTCCCACCACTACTGCGGCCACCCTGCCGTGTCAATATAACCCAGCCAATTGTGTATGAGTCGGCAACAATTCATTGCTATTCAATAAACTCTTCGCTCACCGCAGATTCGTATCAAATGCATCACAAACTTGTCCACGTCCACAAGCGATGAAAACTGGACCTTATAATTATAAAAATAACGTCCATTAAATGTTAAAAATTCAGCAAATTAAAGTGGTTTAAACCCGCCGACCTCGGACATGGAAATTAAGTCTCTTTCATAATGGTGAACATGATTTGTATTAAATTGTTACGTTACATTTCTGTGAAGTGAATTTTCTTTGAGTGCGAGAGAGAGCAATATAAAGAATTATACTATAAGCCGAGAGAGATAGAAGAGCGCCGTAGAATAAGAGTACACAAGCAATAATTGATTATAATATCCTAAGCAGTTATTTTGTAGAAATCAGAATTTCTATTAAAGTAAATATTACTTTAATAATATACTAGTTGTGCCTGCGACTTTGTCCGCGTATAATTTCGTATGTGGTGGCGGCAGAGAAGGAAGGTGCGTGTGGGGCGAACAAATTATTGGGGACTGTTACTTTAGTTTATTTTATTTGCGCGGAACCCTAATTTTTTCCTAAAATAAAAGTAGCCTAAGTTACTCCTTATAACATCAGCTATCTGCTAGTGAAATTTTCGTCAAAATCGGTCTAACCGTTACGGAGCGGTCTAACCGTTACGGAGATTAGCCGGAACAAGCAGACAGACAGGCAGACAAAAATGTTAAAAATCGTTTTTTTGTTAAAAGTATACTTACATTCATATGTATGTAGTAAAAAGCTGTTATTTTGACATTACAAACAGGTAATTCAATTTACTTCAACATACAATGCAATTACTTCAAATAAAATTAACAGTCTCTATACGTCTCTGTCAAGAGTTTCGCAAATATAAAGAAATATACACATATAATAAATATATATATATAAAAAATATATATATATATAAAATTAAATTCTAAATATTAACCGTACCTGAACCAGGAGTCAATCAAATGTAAACTAGCCTTAATATTATCTATTAGTAATGAACGTTCGATCATTTATCGAAATTTGGTATGCGCGAACAACTTTAGAAACGCCACCGGCGCGGCGAGAAAATCTAATGAATTGGAAAGAACACTGCGACGCGGCCGGGTAACAAAAAATTACCAATAGCTATTTAAATCTATTCCAGTATTTGAATCGCTATAAGTACTCTTTAATATCGTTTTAATTTTGACCTCGTTTATAATTTGAGGTTTTTGTATTGTTACTAGCGGTAAGCCCACGGATCTCCACGCGTTCAATACGCAGTAATTATTTTTGTTTCGTTTTTTCTTCTTCTTCTTACCCCTTATCATTCTTAAGTAGGGTCTGCACAACATGTTTTCTTCTCCCACTCTGCTTTATCAAATATCATCTCAGTATATCATCATATTTCATACGCATATTGTTCTTCGCACAATCCATCCATATCTTCTTCGGGTTTCCCTTACTCCCCTCCATCCACCTTCATACTTAACATTCTACTATTTACATGACTTTCATCTCTTCCCATACCAAGCTAGCCCCTCAACTTCTCTGTGACTGGTGCTATTTTAAGATTTCCTCTAATAAACCCATTCCTGATCTTATTCATTCTATTTACTCCACACATTCATCTTAACATTCATTCATAACATCTTAACATTTATTAAATATTCCTATACCAGCCTATCAATAAAGGAATGATATATAATTCCCGTATACAAAGTTTCAGCAAAATTCGTTAAGCCGTTTTTGAGTAAAATTCAAACATACAAAGAAACAAACAGACAGGTAAAAGTTCGAGTGTCGTTATATATTAGGTAAAATGTCTATCAGTAAATTTAGAAAAAATAAACGTACGCAGAATTATTAAATTACAGAAGAGTTATGACAACCTTTAGGCTTTTGACTAGAAACTAAACTATTTTGGTTCGGTAATCTCAAAAGGGTCTTCGCTTCCGAAACAAGAACACGTCTCTTATCCCGATTATAGCCAGTTTGTTGCCAATTGTCGGTTTGAAGCTGACGCAGGTCCGCCTCTGTAGTAGTATTACCTTGGCGATACCTGGGCCGGCCAACTGGACGACGACCAAATAATCCTTTCAAGTATGCTCTTTTTAACTGACTTATAAAAAGGAGCAGATACTCAATTCGAATGTATATTATAATGTATATGTGTTCATGGATGTTCAGGTAACTACATTTTTATGGACCGAATTTTTTGTTTTATTTTAATTTAATTGTCATTGGAATTTCAACTTCCAAGATACACCAGAAAATTTCTTGAAGTCATATAGGTTGGTTTTAGTTTATTGGTAAAAATTGTCTAGTTTCTTTCTTTCTTCTCTGTTGCTGACCAAGCTAGCATAATCTGTATGATGTTGGGATCTATTACTAACATTCCTCAATCTTAGTGTTCTTACTGATCCTCCATATGCTATGCTGTCGCCTTTCTTAAACATTCCTGCGATCTTTAGAAGCAATTTCTTTTTAAACCCAACGCAAACGGAGGGGTAAGTTTAACATGTGTATCTGTGTCTGTGGCATCGTTGCTCCCAGACGATGGAATCGAGTGTGATCAAGTTTTTGTTTTCTGTTTCGGCGTTTGAAGATTATCAGTTCTTTCTAGTTCATAAATATTAGAAGTACATGGCAGCCTTGACCTGATGCTTCAGCATCATCTGGAATCTGCAGGATATCTAACTCACCACCAACTTACAGCAGAGGAATTGGTGAGTTGATTATGATAGTGTGAGTGCTTTTGTTAGTATTTGTAATTTAAGCTCTGCAAAATGAATAGGTATTTTAAATGTTGTTCTTTTTAGGGCTTATCACATGCAGGTATTGTTGGTATTGTTTGGGTGTTCTATGTTATTTTATACCAACTACAGCCCAATTATAATTAAGTATTAACTTTAATAACACTAAATAAATTTAATCCCGGATGCTTAAGAGGAAATGTAGGGAACGTTTAAGCCATACAAACGTGTTCCCCTATTTTATACCTGGATAATGGTGTTATAGTAAAAAAAACCATACAATCTATGTCTACCACTGCCTTGTTCATATGCTTTGTTTTGTCACATAAATTATTTATGATAATAACTAGGAGCCTTCTAAATTTATTAAAGCTACCCAGTTGTATCGCTTTTATCAGGTACCTAGCAAACAAATTTACCAAAAATAAAAATTAAAGGAAAACGTTTGAGCATATCCAAAATCATTCATTCAATCAGTCCAGTTTTGAAGGAGGAATAAATGGGGGTAAACTAAAATCATATCTTACATCGGCATAATAAGTCCCAGTTGTAGTTGTCTCTCTTGTGCTCTATTCGTCCGTCCCGGTAGAGTGTGTGTCCCTGTCAAAACCAATTCTTCAAAAGTCTTATCGACCTCTTAAAATATTTACTAAATACTTTAACTAACCAACCAGCTAACGTATCCTAAAAGAGGTTGATACTTGATTAAAGTTAACATTCGAACCGTTTTTATTTATTTTCTAAACTTAAAAAAAAATCTGCCATTCATATTACATCCGATCCGAGTTAATAAAACAAAGGCCCAATTTTCTTTATTTGTTTTTTTTTTTAAGAATCCCCAAAACGAACATGTTACCAAATTTCAAAACCGCATTCCATTATTAAAAACAACGCTTTCCGATCCCTCGTGGAGAGTAGTGATGTGCGCGTTATCGATAACACTCGCTTTCGGACGCGAGTGCAGTGCCCCAACCGACCTTACGTAACGGTAAGAAACGTCAATCTCCCATCGACCGATACACGTTTGCCGTTAAGAAAACCTATTACCTATTATTTATATACATATTACAATGTCATAAGGTTCAAATTTATTATAATATTACTGTAAATTAAATGGACAAGTATTTTTATAATTTTGGATAATTTTTTTTAAAGTGTCAGATTATTTGACGGATCGAACGGAGTTCTATATTGTTTATTGTTGAACTTTTTACTTTAGTTTTAACATATCCCAAGATTTTCTTTGATACGTGTTAGAAATATCAAGAAGAATAAGCAAGAATTATTTCACTATAGTTTAGCGTTTGACTAAAATATCACCTGATGCTAAGTGACGATATGGCCAAAGATGGTAACATGCTAAGCATAGTGGGAGGACTGGCTCTCAAGCGTAGCTGCCAGAATACACCTTATAGGTGCTTGCCGACAGATATTCAGCTTGAGAGTAATACCGAAGGTACCTAACTAAAATGGTGTATGTTAAAATCATGGCTTCATTTAGAATAATTATAGTAAATAGGTAAGTTTCATTGCTGCAAATGATAATGAACAAGATGTATCACTGCTGAAGTTTGAACATAGTTTAATCATAGTTTATATTAACAAAGCAAATTTTTAACAAAAAGAAAACCAACTTCAATGATTTTGAAGCGTTTCCTGGTGTATCTTCGAAAGTACAACGTCCAATGCAAAAAATTAAAATCCACTTGAGGTTTTAAGGAAAAAAGAATTATCCAAATCGGTTAATCAAAAAAGCTATGGCTGAAAATCCATTAAAAATCTTATAAACTGTAAAACTACTTACTAGATTCTAAAAATGAGTCTACTGATAGTACTGACGTAGCTGGCTAATAATTATCGTTTTTATTGTTGTTAAGTTTTTCTTTGTTATTAACTCGTATAAAATACATGTGTTCTCTGGTTGTTATTATAATATTTTAAATAATGTATAAAATTAACTTTCCTCATCATTTAAGTATGATCTTCATGAAGATTTCTGTTTCAAAGCACTTAAACATCGTGTTTTTTTTGAACTATAGATTTAAGTTATACATGAATTCCATTGCAAAAAAAAAACTATTCACGGAGACAGATCTGTGAATAAAAACTAGTTACTAATATTATAATACTTTATTTTATTTACATTTAACTCGACAAATAAACTGTAATGTTCGTTTAATCGAAATATTTATTAAATGATCGCAAACCCCATGTTTATGTTGCATGAATCCCATCATATAATAACCAAATGTCCAGTCCTTTAAAGTGTTGATAATAAAGCTAAAATGAATAGTACGACCGTGTACGACTGGGCGCGACAGGATAAACCTTGTTCGCCGGTCGCCCGCACATTTCGCTAAGGATCTTCATACACTTACGACTAAAAGTATCAGTTATTTTTTGAGATAATATCGCGACATTATATTGCGTAATTAGAACTGTATACAATAACCTATTTTATTAATAGTAAAAGTAATGCATCACGGTCATTTAAAATATACGTCTATGATTGATTTATTTTGGTGGACTTTATAAAAAGGTTAGTTACATACTACTCTCTAATGATCTTAGTAGTATGTTTTGACAGGTGCGCCTAAAGCCATGCTTATTTAACCAGGCTGAACATAATTATAACAATCTTAGACCACATCGTCACTTAATATAAGATAACACGGTGGACTAAAGTTAACCTTTAAAAAAATTACATATGGTGTAAGGTAACTTCTGATAGCAATTTAGTAGATTTTTAAACATATTTTTCAAAAGTAATTCTCAATATTTTAAATTTAATATTATTTCACCAACAAAAATACGCAACATCCTATATTTATTTTTCATGTTTAGCAAATTGTGTAGGTAGTTTAATATGAATATTATTATCTTGGTTAATATTTATTCTTATAATATAAAATCGTGCATTAGTCGTCGACTTTAGACGACGTCCGATGAATAATGTTGGATGTATTCGCAAATGTCACGCCTTGTTATAATGTTTGTTCGGCTTATGTACGGAATTGTGGTCTTTGTGTTATTAATTTACAATGATTTATTGGTGACGAGAGGTTGAGAGGTCGCAGTCGCGGGAAATTCCAATTTTTTCTGAATTAAAAAAAAAAATGTGCACAGTTCGCACGCGGTAGAAGTGAACATTCAGAAAAAAATATCTTCTTTAAAAAATATATTTTTGTAAATCCTAAATTAGCGGGACTCGAACTATTCAACCGTTCGCATTACTCATTCAAGAGTGTGTACAAGTCTGGTCTTCACATCGCTAAGCCATTTCGACGTTGATCGTAGTCGTGAAAATTAGGATTTGCATTAACTGTGTATGTGACTTTCAAATTCTCTTTTTTTTCGGTCTGACCTTACTGTTAGCCTGAAGGGTCTTATCCAAAAACAGAGCCACTGATGGCTTTTACAGCTTTAGCTCGCAAGGGTGCCAAAATGGCCGGACCTTAGCTTGGACTGTTACCGCGATTGCAAAGAAGTCGCGATCTGACTAAACCGCAGGCTAAAGTATATAGTAAGTAAAGATGTATGTGTTTGTCTCTTTTAGAGCGTTGCTTTTTTTGTTTCATTGCGTTTCATAATGACGGTAGTAAGGAAGTATTCCCTACAAAAACATACGAGCACACCACAGAAATAAACTAGTTCTGTGAGGTACCATTATTTTTTTTTGTACTAGTTAGACAAAATTGACATGTCACTAAATACATATAAACATGTTTCCTTTCTTCCTCCCAGGAGGCAAGAACATGTATACATGTATAGTTAGTTAGTTCGAATTCTAAGGATAAGGAATTAGCTAGACCATGACTTATTTGCAACCGCGGCAACTGCCCAAACCGAGGTCCGGCCACTTTGGCATCCTTGAGCAAGTTGACTTTTCTTTCGTGACTGTCCACTTCCATCGCTTCCATCTAAGTCACGGGGAAGCTGTAAAAGCCGTCCATGGCAACAGTATGAATAGTATTTTTATTATGTAACTATATCTAATTGAGCATTACAAGAACTTGATTAGGTCATTCATGTCCGCGTTTTTAATTAATATAAAATCAGATCGTTATCACCATGATTATAGGTATAATGTTTAATTTAGATGTTATCTCACTACATTTTACTGCGGTTAATAATTTCTAATATGATCGTAAAACAAAAACAAATAATTTACCACATGATCATATATAATAATGACATTTTAAGAATTCAATTTTCAATGTATTTATGGTTAACATTGTTCATTAATTCATCTATTCTTTATCTTATAAATTTTAAGAAAGTTTTTGAAAGGAGGTTTCTTATCACGCGTTTGGCGGATGGGAACTATACGGGAGAAGTGTCCAACCGACACTTTTTAGAAATACACAGAGAGATGAAAAAGAGAAAGTTAGAGAAGGTAAACGTATACTTGACACTAAAGAATAGGTAAATCTTTAGATTCATTTGCTATCTTATAGCCTGTTTACAAGCGTATGCAGTATACGTATGTAGTATGCAGTAATAGACATACGGCGTGTGCGTCAGTTGTATATGTATATACTTACTATAGGTATATTTAAATTGAATGTATTAATTATGTTTGTAATTTATTTATATTCGTATAGTAATAATTGATTGTAAATTGTTTACATTCATACCTTTATAAACAAAAAACATTTTAAAGTGAGAAGTTCTTTAGCTGCGTTGAGCGATTTTTGGTAGGGAAAGACGACCAACTTTAATTTATTTTATTAACACATCAAATATGTTTAATAAATAAATAATAATTAACTGGCATAGAATCGAATCGCAAATTAATCGTTTATCACCATGTGTATGGTGGTCGAAAACCAGTCGGAAACAGATCGCTAATTCCTAACCGCCACACACTTAATCAGTGGATAGACAATGGCTGCTCTAGGAATATGACACGTCTGAGGGTTAAACTTAGTATATGTTGGTCTGCCAAAGACAAATAAGTTCATTACGTAGTAATACTTTAGATTTTGCAATAATTTTATTTTAGATATATAATATGTACATGTGGAAGAAAAATATAATTTTAAATTATTTAACCTTTATATTGACTTCCGGTACGTCATATAATTGACTAATGCGCTCTCCCACCAATGACAAGCAAACCGTATGGTCGGTGAACCTGTAGAAACCTGTCTGAGGCTTCAGGGCTCATATTATGGCTAACAGTATAGTCAGATCAACAAAAAAAAGACACATCAGAAGTCATCCAATCGCTTACAGGGAACGACAGTGCTCCGAACTGTCTACACAGTTTATTATTCGCTCCTCTCTCTCTCTCTCTCTTTTCTATCAAATTTTGGCTACATTTATATCTGCATAATTTATTAATTTTCGAACCCGTGTAATAAGTTAATCTAAGAAGACGTTGGCTTTTACCTTTAAATTACATTATAGTCCTTGCAATATTATTTACGTTAATTTAAATTTTCGCTCAACGGCTCACCGACTATTGATAGTAGTAATCGATAATTATTTATGCTGTTATCGATGTTTCGCCGGCACAGCCCTTTTCTTGTCTCATACTCCCGACGAACGGGGCGGTTAGCTAATTTTAATGTTTTATGGAAATGTTGTTAGTATGAGTATTTTACACCTGACGCTGAATATAGTGGTGACAATTACCATAAACAATTACCCTAGTTACACTGCCAAATTTTATCGTTCAAAGTGACAAGAATGTACCTTATGGTAAATACATTATATGTCAAAAACATTGGCGGGAGATCAATAAAATACATCGCCAATTGTCGCTATTACGTCGACCTTCAATAGAAACTGGATATGTACACGCCGATCCCGAAACGTGATACGGAAAATCGAGTCACTATGATGACCTTTTCACCATATACATACATGTATATACAGCCGTAACACCTCGCTATCGCCAGTTCCTTGTTCGTTAGTCACCATGCACCATGTGTAGGTGAGGTTGGCTTGGGCGTCTCAGTTAATAAAATGACATTCAAAACCCATACACTCTTTACAATTCGGCATAGAATTAGAAAAGACGTTGAAATCCTACAGGATCATCCATACTTATCTATACCAATATTATAAAAGGAAAGACTTGATTTTTGTTTGATTTTTGTATGTTTGTAATAGGTAAATTAAAAAACTACTCCACCGCTTTTAAAAATTCTTTCACCAATATAAAGCTACAGTATCAGCAAGTAACATAGGCTATATTATAATTTGAAAAATTAATTTTATACTCATTAAAATGTCGATAGTTTTAGATAAAGTATAAAAAATTGCTTACACGGCCGCGTTGGCGATATTTGTCGTATACAATTAACACGGGTGAAACTGTGGTGCACGGCTGGTATTATTATATAAAGTTCAATTCTGTTTGTTTAAAAGCGCTATTTCCTAGAAATACCCGCCAGATTTGAAATCTATTTTTTATGTTTTTATAGCCTACTATTTGGGAAACTTTATAAGCTATAGGCTATGTAACTTTAAGTTACGGCCCTAAAGGGTAGATCAGAAATCTATTAAACTGGAAAGCAAACAGATACGGGAAGAGAGAATAATGATACACGGGTGCTTTGGTTGCATCGCGGCGGAGATGCTTGTGTAGATATAAGACGGGTGAAACCACAGGACATAAATAGTCAATCTATATAAACATTTCCTGTATGATCAATAAGAAATTAAAATCAATATAATAACTATTAAGTTACTTACTAGGCAGTTTCGTGCCTCGCAATTACACTACACTGCTATTCCGGCCCCTACCTCACAATGCTACAATATTATAATGCTATTTTAGTTGAAAAATGAACGTCGAGAGATGTGTACGTATGTTATCATGGCGCTGACACTGTTGAAACTACAAAAAATAATTACTACTGTAGTCACAACAGTTTTTTTTTTCTATCGGTAATATTTTGCTTTATTTTAATACATTATGTTCGTATTAAAATTGTAAAATAATAGGAACCGTTTGTTTGAAAATCCGTTACTATCGATTGTCGCGTAAAAATAAAATATATGATAATACTAGTAAAAACCATAAAAATAAGAAAATTATGTGCGGGGATGAAACCCGCGACCTTTCGGCTCAACAATAGGATTGACTATACGAACGGCTAACATTACGCATACGACCGTTCTCCAAGCTCGTCGCGCGGCGACTGAAGCTAAATTACGCTATATCTCTTTGCATTGCCGATCATCGGGTCGACAATTCGCTCTTGATCGTATCCTGCATTCCCAATTCCTTATTACACTGCACTGAATATTGACAAAAGTCGCGGTAGATCGTACCGTATAATTGCCCTAGAAGCGATATTGATGAACTAAGGGACTGTTATAACTTAAATTACCTCTTTAATTAGATTCTTACATCACTTAACTTAAGGATCGTGTACAATTAAAGTTCCCTATAAAGATCGAAACAGTAGATAGATATTTTATATGACATAATTAATATAAGTTCATGAAGTCGTGTCAATACACGATGTAATAGATCAATGTAATAGAGCGATGATTTTCCGTTTATCAGAATGTATCTGGAAAACGTTTTATACGTTTAAATACAATTGTATTGTCTAAGGATTGCGCAGCTCCACAAAATATATTGTCGCTGTAACTACAATGTGGAAGAATTTCATAAAACAACGAGTTGTCACATTTTGTATGTATACGTCTCACACGCGCTAAGCTAAGCTATCTTTATACTGCATTCTGTTGGTAACGGTGTCTAGAATGTCATCTAAAGAAATTACTAATACAAAAACCACAATATAAAATATTTTAAAATTAGAATATATTCTGTATCAAACTAATTATTAAAAAAATATATTATAAAAAAGGTTACAATTTGCTTCAGTTAATGCATAGAAGACGAGGACCTAGAAATTGATTCTATAAAGAATTTCATTACCAGTTAAGAGTAAAATAAACATTATGTTTTCTTGATTACTGTTATTAAAGTACCTACTAAAATATTTAAAAAAATACGTGTAACAAGAAAAAATAAGAGACCTATTCAGCAGCAATTAAAATAACAATCAAATGTACCTAGATAAACTTGTGTGTCTTAAACAATAGCTTTTTTACTAATTTATTTTTAGTACCTACTAGCTGTGCCTGCGGTTTCGCTCGAGTGGACTTCAGAATGCCGTCAATCGGGTACATGCGCGAATCTCGCTACGCCCACTCCTGGTTATTAAAAATGCTTAATGTGGGTGTTCCTTATAAGATAGACATATTATAAGTACTCTCGCTGACTTTACTTTTTGTTGGTATTTTTAATGCTTATAATTATACATAATACATTGATTTGATATATCTCTTATGGTAAGAAGCCATTTAAGCACTTGAATTGATTCACCATGACCAGTTTTTTTTTATTTGCACGGTACCCTAATCCTTTTTTTATAATAAAAGTAGCCTAAGTTACTCCTTAAGACATTAGCTTTTTGCAAAGTTGTTTAAGCCATTTCGGAGATTACACAAACAACACACAAGCTAAGAAAAACAAACATACACACTTATACACAAGAAAAACATTAACCAAAAATATTAAAAAAATGTGTTTTTTTTTTTTATGAATACCGTATATGCATAATATGCATTTAGTAAAAAACTGTTATTAAAAATTATGAAAACTAAATAAATAAACAATTACTTTTTCCAGATTTATCTTGTCTTAGGCTTTTTATTTATATAAGTACTACTATCGTTTTAACTAGCGCCTTTTTGTGTAACATACGTAATTAGTTAGCAGGCGGTTGGACAATCTAGCCGCGAAAACAATCCCATAACTTACTTTCATATAAAACCAATGACTTTCATTATAGCTTTAAATCCTTTGTTATAGCACAGGTAAGACTTATCCATATAGTCACGGGTAACACTCGTTTCGTAATGCTGAAAGTGTACCGCAGTAAATAATATTAACACATCTCGATTGGGCCAACGTGGCGCGGCTCTCGGTTCGCGCGGCTGCACGGCATTTTGCGGAAAGCACGAACGCGATATTTTCGTGTCCTATGGTTCCATTGATAGCGATTTCATATATTACTACGCTCAGTGGTCGAAATTGGACCAGTGACTTTTTGATCATCATATATAATACTATTTCAGTATGGACGTAAACATTGAATATTGTTGGGTTTACTTTGTGTTACAACGTGTGTGTTTTGGGGGGTCTAAGTTCAATAGGATTTATCGGTGTAATATCCTATCAGTGTAATATCCTATCATAATATATAATAATAATAATATATTTTTTTTGTATTTATACCACATATTATATAAATTTTAGCTTTCTGCACTCCTTCTTCATATAAACTTTAACCCATGCCAAATCTCACATTCATCCGTGTGAGCAATATCCTTAGAAAGGTGTTCGGAGTTTTCTCTTCACATATTAATATATAGATATTCTCTTTTCATCCAGTGTATCTAAATATAATAAAAATACTTTATTCAATTAAGGCCCTAACGCTCAAGTTGAAAATTTGTCGCCATACACCTAAAGGGATTTTCTGGTAGCTGCATTTGAGAGCCAGTTCATCATCGTCATCATTCATCATCTTGGACCTCTTAACAATAGGTGAGATTGTGGCCATAACGTCAAACCCTACAAAGAATTTGAAAAAAAATACGCACGAAGACTGTCCACGTGATACAATTGAAAGTTTTGAGTCTTTCTCCTTCTCTCCACGTTATTTCTTTAATCTCTCTCATGTAACGAAATGTGAGTAAACATGACGCGTTCTTAAGGCTGCGGCCATACGGACGGTCTTGCTTACGAGCAAGACTGCACATCTAGTTTGCGCAAGAAGAGCGTGCGTGTGGACGGTAAGACGGTAGTTCGCGCAGGCGGCTTGGCCAGTTGTTGGCATGCTAAAGATTGAACTGCGCAGTTCTGATTTGCACGGTTTTACGGCTTTCATAGTCCAGTTTGCACAAGCTTACCTGCATGTGTGGCCACTGTACGTTGGTCCGTCATTTTTGTACAGTCTTGACAGCACAGTTTAACTGTGCAGGCAAGTCGGTGTGTGTAACCAGGCTATAAATTTCACTCTCAATTCTCGTCCAGTTATCCAATCGCCACCTAAGAAGGTTCACTTCAAAAATAAAATAAATATAAAGAGCAATTTTAGTTAATCGCTAGAACTAAAGGCACATTGTCATCGCCGTATTCCCTACTGATTACAAATGAAAGGTCTGGCCTTTACGTTACGGTAATGACTTGCCGACATCATACATAGGGCAAATATGAGTTAAACAACAACAATGCAATGTTTCCTTTGTTAATTATATTAAATATATGCAACTATCCTTAAATAGGGTAGGGTTGTTAAAAATAAAATCACTTATCGATAGAAAAAAAAAAAACAATTATTAGTCTGTTATTCATACGTAGGTTTGCCACAGTGAAAACAAAAAATTGGTTTTAATCAGAGATGAAAGGGATATCCGGTATCCGGCCTATCCGGCCTTGTTTTCGCTATTCCGGATAGTAAAATTCAAAAAATTCTCAATATTTTACACAATGCAAATCACACCACAATAGGTTAAGGACACCGTTTATTTTTATAATCACACGTCAAAAATGTTTGTTTTATTAATTACTTTAATTTATTTCCGATCTCGTTCACCGCGCTAATATACAAATCAAACTGTTTCATCTCTAGTTTAAATTAAGCAATTACCAAATAGACGTCACGACATATAATACCTACTTAATATTTTAACACAATCAACGATATTGAAAATATTTATAATTGTTTTCAAATAATTCCTTTCTTTACGAAAACCATGTTGACTTCGATTGATTTTTTAAAGCTATTGGGTAATTTTTAACTGACTTCATAAAAAGACGGATGTTACTCAATTCGAATGTATTTTTTTATGGATTTCAGTAATAAGTTTCTTTGTTTATGAACCGATTTGGATGATTCTTTTTTTGTTGGATTGGGGATACCTCAAGGCTGGCTCCATTTTAATTTCACTGGCAACTGGACCATCAATTTCGAAGATACACCAGGGAACTCTTCAAAATCCTTTAAATTGGATTTCTTTTTTGTTAAAAAATGTCTTGTTTTATCTCACTTGCAAATGTATATACGTTAAGAAATAATTTTTAGTGTTCTCGTATTGTTAAAATTTACTCGTAAATATACTACGAGAAGTTTTTAAAGAAAACAATGTTTTATTTTCTATACTACTAAGGTGGCAAACAAGCATACAGTCCACCTGATAGTAAACGGCTACCGTAGTCTATTTCATGATAATGACTTAGCTGGTCAAATGTTGAATAATATTTGAATTAGTGATGAATAGAAAATCGTTAATAGTATAGTCAAGTCCTATTGTCATACTTTATCGAAGGGAACATATTATTTTATCCTTAAGGACGATTTCACTGGATATTTTAAAAGCGATTATTTAAACGTCACTTAACCTGGAACACAGAAAGCAGGAAAATAATTTAATCAGACCTAAGTCATAAATATTAAAACGCATTCTGTGTGTACAACACTTCGGGTATACACTTTTGAGTTAAGAACTGAGGCGGACGCGAATTTATATAATTCAACTTTTGATTTTAATTATCTTACTTATTAATTAATATGATAAAGTGAAAAAGTTTTTTTGTTGTTTGTTTATTTGTTAGTTAGTATAGGCTATCTAATATTAAACTAAAACTCTTAGGTAGCCTTAAATACTGATTTTCATGAAGTAGGTCGGAAGTGGAAGCCTTCGCGCACTGCTTTATACGCATACGCTGGGATATTAGTTAACGATACGTAAACACAATGTTCTACAAAAATATTAACCCTTAGTATTTCTAAAAAAAGTCTGCCATAGCATACGTCTATCTCTTATACATAAGCTACAATAAAGTATTTTAGGCGATTTTTTTTTTGTTGTTGAAGCTTAACATTTATTTATGAGCTGTACTTTTAGGCATCGTATAATCGTAATCCTTACGAACAAAAGTTACTTCATCATAAAGACAATTTTATGAAGATAAACTTTGCCCTTTACAACATGTTATTTAGAGTAGTTTGAGAGATAATGGTAAGTTAAAATAATTCAACACTCGGTTCGGGTCTATGTATATACCTAATAGTAGTGGCGAGAACGAGCTCTGGGATTTGACTATATGGTCACCCGATAAAAATATAGTCTATATTGAAGTATTAGAAATCATCAATCAGTGATTTCTTTTAAATTATATGCGTGTGAAACCGCGGGTCCCAGCTAGTTTTTAATATAGCCCACTGACAGTATGAAACACGATCTAGGAATATATATGACACGTATCATTGCCATTAACCTATATTGAACACTATATGTGCCTTATGGGTTATAACCGTATTACATTTATTCGACCAACTCTCCACCGCTCCGTGTAACCTATCGTGATTCTCACTAGCCGTACTTGCCTATAGCTTTTCTGATTACTTGATGTTCATTACTGCTCCGCTCTTTAGTACATATACATCATGTTCCTTCCTTCCCCCCAGGAGGCAGGAACATGTATATGCTAGTTTAGCTCGAATTTTACGGAAAGGGAATTAGTCAGATCGCGACTTCTTTGAAATAGCGGCAACAGCCCAAGCCGAGGTCCGGCCACTTTGGAACTCTTGAGCGCTTGTAGCCCACGCTTTTGCGGCTGAGTACCTTAAGCGAGCGCCGCCAAGCCCGCTAAAGCTGTAAAGGTCATCAGCGGCTCTATTTTTGGATAGGGACCCACGGGCTAACAGAAAGGCCATATTGAAAAAAAAAACTGCTCTTTAGATTTCTTGACGTTTGAAATCACAAGTAGGTACGTCATGAGCTGGCGTGGTGATTAAGCTGGGGCCTTTTCTCTGGCCTCTGCCCAATAGTAAGACACTTGCAGGGTGATATTACTTACTATTAATAATAAATGGTATTTCACAAAATAGTAATTTAAAAAATTAAATCGACTTCAAAATGAATTAACTGAAAATTATGAAATAATATTTTTATATACTTAAATACGAAATTAACCAACAAAGTAGATTATCACACTTATGTGAATATGTTGCAGTTCCAACAACAATTGATAACCAATAACAAGTTCCAATTAACAACCTCTTTTTATGATGTCAGTAAAAAAAACTTAAATAATATACTTAACCAAAAAACATTTAAACAATATAAAAATATCTGTGTCGTTTAAACTAAATAAAACCTTTTAATTGAAATGTTCATCTAGAATACAATACTATATCTCAACTGAGGAATAACTGGGATGTTTGCAGGAAATTTACTGTAATCGTATCTTTTAAGTCAATAGTATATGTAGTCCGATAGATAATTAGGCATTTTAATCCTTATATTGTGTCTCTATACTAGTTAGTGACTCAGTTTTCTAAACCTTTGTTCGGACGATCACTTTTTTCAAAGTTATAGCGGGCTTTATTTTTAAAGGAGGGCTTATCTTTTGTGTTACGTTGGGATTATTTTTGTTTTATCCACGCTCCATTTTAAACTCCACGTGCAAAGTGCAAAAATATATGTAACATAGGGAAACGTATGAAAAAGTACATACGAGCGTTTTGCAGCGGTGTATTTAAAAAGTCGTATGCCTTATTGCAACTATTAGGTATAGTTTCCAAACAAGTAATTTAATTCTAAAATTGATAGTTCCATGGATGTGGAAAGACTTTTAATACAAATAGAAGTTAGTCCCACCGGCCAACCTCCTTGGTTTAATATTAACCACATGACACTGGTGGAATTCTATACTCCACTCATGTCCCTAATTTTATAAGAAGTGAAGTTAATTCAGGGCCAGGACCAAACCTTGCACAAATATTCCAATGAATGAAAACTTCCGTGTATCCGATGCTTAAATATTACAATTTATGAACAATTTTAAATGTCATTTGCACCCGATTGGAGCAAATTGTCTTAAGGATGAAATTTCAGTTTGAGGCAATTAACTGTGTGAACAGTTGAAAATTGAAAACAAAATACAATTTTGTATGAACCTGCTTTCTACGTAATTATTACATTGTAGTGTTTTTGGCGTTTAAATTGAATTGAAATAGTCGGTTGATTTGGAAAAGAAATTGTACGAATACTTATCAATAAGAGATATATCCAAATTAATGTAGTAGGTACATAATTGTAGATTTCAAAAAATACATACAAAAAAGTCAGGAAGATATGTCTGTCTTGTAAAGATCAGCCATAACAATCTGCATCAGCATTCTGTAGTCCACGCGGGCCCAACCGCGGGTACAGCTAGTCTAACATATAGATGAAATAAGAATGTATATGAAATGTAATAAGAAACGGAAAACGGTAGGAAACGTAATGGCGTATTATTTTCACACGATTCTACTTACAGAGGTCAGAAGTGAAGTTTATATTTGTTCGCGGCCCCTACACCGAGACCTCCGGTGGTCAAATAGATTTCACGCCAATATGGACCCGCGGTAAACAATTTTATTGAACCTATTATATTATGCGATTTCAAATCACCATTCAAATTATATTAATGTATATTTCCTTAAATAAAGTTGTTCTCAGTGGCAATGGAATGTGAATATCTGTATGGTGCGAATTGAATTCCTTGCTTGGTTTGATCGACTTCAATAAAAGGAGGAAGTTCTCATTTCGAAATATTTTTTTTATGGATGTTCAGATATAACTTCTGAATGAGATGATTCTGTGTGTTAGAAAGGGGATACCTCAACGGTTGTCCCATTTTAATTTTATTGGTATCCGGCCTTGAGCTTCGAAGACACATCACAAAATTCATGAAAATCATTGATATTGGTTCTCTTTTTTTGTTAAAAATCATCTTATTTAAATAAAGTATTTAAATTAGTTTTTATTTAGTATTAATTTATCTGTTTGGCGAAAAAAAATTTATGACAGAAACATAATAATATTCTACAAGAGTGGTGTTATTAGTAAGTATTTTTTAGTGATCATTTTTAATTTCTATTAGTATACTTTATTCTATTATTATATAATTCTACTATAAATATTCTTCTTTTAGTACATTTAGTAAAGGATAAAATTCAAAGTTACGCGCGTGTCATGTGATAGAGGTACGATATGATGACGTCAACGATCAATGATTATAATTTACATTTATTTTACTAAATAAAATATAGTAAGTATAAGGAAATTTTTGACATAAAAGGAAACCATCTTCAATTATTTAGAGGTGTTCCCTGGTGTATCTTCGAATTCGCAGGTCCAATTAAATTAAATTGTGATCGTCCTTAAGGAATCCCCTCTTTTCAACGAAAAAAGAATTTTCTAAAACGGTTTCTAAACAAAGAAGTTGTGGCAGTTAAAAAATAACATCCGGGCGACCGAGCTGCGATCGGTGTCTTATAAATATAAAAAAACACCTATCTAGTTAAACTTGGTATTTAAAACGTTATCTAAATTCAAATATATATACAAGTATTGCTCCCTTAATATAATAAGATACATTACAATTAAGAAACTTTTCCTTTTTTGAAGTTAGTTAATAATTAATTTACATTATTATCACAAGTTATAACTTCATCATGTTGTTGGTATGCGGAATAAAACTTTTGAACTATTTTTTTTTTGTTTCGACTCACGAAAGACGTATAACTTCTTACGTACGTACATAAGTAGGTACACATATTTTTCAAGATATACTTCTTGACGGCCTTGAATAAACGTAGTGGAAATTTAAGATTTAGTAAGTGTGGAGAGTGTGTACAGGGATTGGATAATCCTATTCCGCGCTACATGTTCCTCCGCAAGACAAAACTATTTTATTAGGGCTTTCCCTCTTATGTGGTGGACATTGGAAGCGATTTACTTCGTCGTTTATTATAAAAACGGCTAAGGAGTGAAATTTTGACTCTCGGCGTCTGCCTTTCCACTTAACTTGGTAGTTTTTCAAAGATTTTGAATAAAGGAGTATAATAAAGTTCTGCTTTGTATCACACAAATCAGGAAAGATTATCACAATGATACAAAAATAATCATACTTTATTAAAACCCGACAATACCTAATACATCTGGAGATACTCGGATACGGATATGTCTGCATTTTTGTGAAGAATTTTATGTGAGACAAGTCTGCGATAAAGAACACGATGCGGTATTTCAAACGTTAAGGGACAACGAATGCATATTGTTACATCCGTGGGTAGTGAAGACGCCGCGCCGTTAGATTTTACATAAATAATTTATTCGTACTCAGTGAAACAAAATTCAAAGAAACTGTGATGGTGTTCACTTTACTATGACCGTACTTACAGTATTTGTCTCTTTGATCCTGTTACAGATTGCTTCCTTTTTATAGCTTGTTGTTTCCACTTGGTTGTCTAAAACAGAACTGTCTTAATTACGATCACTGCTCGCTTATATACTCAAATAAAACGAGGGTTGAAATAACTGGAAAGGCCTTGGACATAAAACGTCATCGTTTATATTTTCACACCGTTGTCTGTTGAATAATAAATCGGAGCTATAAGCTTTTTATGTGTGAGTTAACTATGTCTTTTTACACCTATGAATACGAAGCCGATGTTTAGAGTAGATTCTAGACGTTTCCAGATATTTCGATAGTAGTGCCTTTTTTAATTTTTAAGTAAAATCAGTAAAGTTCACATTTAAATTAATAATTACTAAAGTGTAAACAAAAATAAGTAATTACTCTTATAAATCAATATGGCGCAGTGTAAACTAATATTTCGAGAATATTGACTTTTTTAATTTTTTTAGTAAAATCAGTAAAGTATTTAACTTAATAATTACTAAAGTGTTTAACAAAAATAATTAATGACTGTTACTAAACTGCCTCGTTAGCCTAGTGGTCGAGCAAAGTGTTATTGGGTTTTTCCTGTGAAATTCTCAGTAGTAGCTCGGAGTTTGGTTTCGTGCCCGATTAAAGGCAATAGGCTCGCCCCCTGTTACATGGGACCTAAAAACATACTCGGCAAACTGTGCGTGTACATTAGTACACCTCTGCCTAACCCTTCGGGGAATACAGGCGTGATGGTATGTTATAAATCAAAATGACATCATATTCGGAGGCAGTCTAGGGTGCAGTTTAAACTAAATCTGCCACTGCCAATCCCCAAGTAAAAATTAAATTATGATTAACAATAAAATAATTGGTAACTAATGCGGTGGTACAGTCGTGACTTCTAAGCAAGTTCATTGCCGATTCTCGTGTCTAACTTACCAAATTAAAACGTTGTCTCTAGTTCCTTATTATTTAATAGTATTGCGTGTCTCTTTGAATTGGTCGACTTATCTGTCATTACATTGACATTCATGACTTAACTTGAGATCTTGAGATTTTTTCACAATCACATTTCACAATCTGCCGTTATGATGTATCACTCTGATGATAAAAAAAATATTTTAAAAGTACTAGCACGAAAATGCAAACACAAAAGCGCTTTTCACGTACGAATAATATAAAAGATGTTTATCAGTTTAAAAAAATCCCCGGTAGCGTATTATTATGGTCGGTTTGAGCCAATTGACTCTCCTTGACTCAGACTAAACTTATGTTTAATAATAATCCATAGATAGTCATGATGATCAGACTTGAACGATCGTCTTCAGGAACCGAAGTCCTTGACCAGTAAAATTTAATGCTTACTTTTATACTTTGAACCCTGAACAACTTGTACTTGGAAGAAACGTGTAGAAAAGGTTAGGACATAAAACTTCTTCAGCCTTTGGTCTACGTCGCCTCAATACCTTTGATTAAGTTGCAGTATTCAGCTTTTATTTTATAGTTCCACGTAGTAAAATCACTTATTTAAGCAGTTGGGGTGATAATAATTAGCCCCATGAATAGTAGGCATGTTCTAAAGGTTGCTTTAAATCACGAAGTGGCTGTGGTAAATAATTCCAGCATCGTGAAGCCGCAAACTGAAATGAACCTCGGAAAGCCATGGAATGGAGTTTCGGAGTAATAAGTAATCTATGTTGAGACTCTGCCCAAACAATTAAAGTATAAATAATTCGGTTTTTGCTTGTTAATTATTTCGAACAAAAGCACTCTGAGAAGCAGCCTTTTACGCGCCTTCATTTTTAACAAATTAGAAGAGTTTGTATAAGGAGTAATATGTGTACGTGATGGAACATCTAAACAGAAACGTGCACAAGTATTTTGAATGCGTTGGATTAGTTTCTCCGTTCTTTTAAGTAAACGAGTTTCTTAGACAACATCACAATAATTAAGTAACTGTGACAAATTTATCGCCACGTGGATGATGGTTGAGTCTCAGTCGGATACAGATATCTACACCTACAACCCGGTTGAGTTACTGGATAACAAATGGTTGTTTCCGGAGCGTTTGTTTTTTTTTTCGAACTGACTAGACTGTTGGCCTTAAGGGCCCTTGAGCCATTCGAACTTTTGACAACTTCACTTGGCTTGGGGGCGAGCTAAAAATAAATGCTTAATCAGTAAGTGTTATAGTAGAGATGTTAGCCGTTTACTCAAATGTTTATAAATATAAATATATCACGTAAAAGTATGATAATTAAAAGATAGCACAGAGTTCTTTTAGAAATTTCTTTTCATTTGAGGCAGCCCGACTCTTGGAATATCTCAACCCTGCAGAAGACCGCAGCCGCAGCAGTGAGCAGGGTTGCCAGAGCTCTTTGAGGTAGGGGGGATCAAGGTCGGCGACGTGCTAGTGATAGGTATCTATGACACCACAAGCGACCTGACCGCTTACCGTCAGGCGGGCCGTATGCTTGTCTGCCACTTTTGTTGTATAAAAAAAATGCAAGCAAGTTGTTTTGTTACATTATAATAACAATTTAATCATTATTTAAATAATCGTTGTTTTGTTACAGGTATGAACGGGCAACTGGTATAAAATAGCTAAGGTAACAGACGCACGGTGACCAAATTAATGGAGTTACAGAACCATATGAGCTTCGTTACATTTAGGTCTTGAAGGTTCATTCATTAACCCAGAAACTCGCCTAGGTATCCTATATTATTATAATTGCATTCAGATTTAAGGTTACCAGACAATTTTTTTCAATTAAATGTGACAAATTTTTTATTTTATTAATTTAGTATTTTCATAGCATAAGGATAAAACCCTATTTCTTTCAAAAGTTTGTGGTTATTTAATTATTTTTTTGTTTACTGGCAACTATGTCCACACTTTATATAGCCTCTTCAAACCAAACTCTCATATACCTAATCTTCCTGTCGCGCGCACTAGACTTGTGAATATACATATGAACTAGTTATCATGAGTTTACAGAAGAGGCATCAATAACTGGCAACACTTATCATGTATCATATCATATCATCAGACTAAAGTAAACATACCTATTACATCTATATATTAATCAATGAATCATTTTTCTACCCCTTTTTAAGCGTATTGCGTGCACGGAAAACTGAGATTTGGTATGGTTAAAGTTTATATGGAGAAGGAAAGCAGAAAGCTAAAATTTATCTGTAATACCTGTTACTAATATATTAAATTAATACTGAGAATCCTAACACGACCAGTGCTATTGAATTTAGACCCCCCAAAATATTGACATTGTTACTCAACGAAAAGTGAAAGCAAGTGATGTAAATAATACTCATTGTTTAGATTCATGAATACTGAAAATGTCAAACAGAAAATAGTCTATGATCAAAAAGTCGCTGGTCGAAATTCGAGCTTAGGGCGACCGCTAGTATAAATATTGTACAACTTAAAATCACATTTTATCATCACTTTTCTCAAGTTAAGTACAAAGTAATTACATATAAATTGGAAAGTTTGTATATCTTATCATTTGATATAACATCTTCACATCCATTAGCTGAAACACTTCTGCCCATCGCATACTTGTGTAACATAGCGTGATGATAACATGGACCGGACGTAGAATACATTACGGGCAGTAATTACGTATAGATACACCTAAACGCCGGGTTATCGGTCTATTTCAAATTTGACGTGGGAGATAAATTCGTTTCAGTCATAGAGGACATATTAACTTGTTGTCGATAACCACAGTGCACGTAGATCAGCTTGTTCACTGTACTATCCTTATGAACATAACAATGGAAAATTCTATGTTCAAACTAGAATCTATTGGATCTGACGTGCACGGAAAGAGTCCTTGGGATACCCATTGTGGCTTCTAGATATGTTTTGTTACAATTTCACATACCGATAATTAATTGTAAATAAACCAAAACTTATATTATGATAATTAATCGGATGATATACATAGATATACAGATATTTAACACCCAGCTGCACGATTTAAAATTATAGTCATCACATCATTCATGTGCACTGATGGAACCAGCGACCTCTAGCCGCAATATTAGTGCTTACTATCACTATGCCAATATAAAATATGTAATATAAAAGTTATATTAAATTTAACATTTTATCAATAAATGCAACGAAAAAAGCTTTTAGCTTGGTCCCGAAATACAACGTGATAAAGAGAACAATATTAACGAAGATTTCTTTATATGTATAGTAGTCGAATTCTCATAAAATAGACCATGATTAATATTTTACCACTTTGTATCAATCTTAAATTTCTTACCATAAAAGTAATAACCAAGCTTTAGATCAACAATTTTAAAAGTTTTTACAAAAATTGGTACATTTATTTGTGGTTCCGGAGCCACACCTAAACTAACTGTTTCGAATTCTCATAGTACTTTAATATCGCTGGATTTTCTATTTCAACAAACATGCTCATTATTTATAGTCTGTGTACGCCGCGCCGTCTCATTAAATCTCGTTTCCAATTCCGTCGATTGCGTGTAGTGGACAAGCTGGTCCTAAAAGTCTGTGGCGTTGTCAAAGACACCGAACGACACGGCACGTTATCTACAAGCAGACACCCAAAAAAAGCCTTCGGATCGATTTATAAAAATAATGGCTTAATTAGCTAAAATAAGATTTATCAATGCCTAACTAACGTGTTTGTGGACGGATTTTGAAATTGAGATATGACGTCATTACACGATCGTGTTGTCGGTAATACGTGTTTTCGAGAAGTTTCGGTTCACTTAGATATGTCTAAAGTAATTTATATTAAAAACTACTAATGTTTTTACACCTACAAGATTTATTTTAAATGTCATGTCTTAAGTGTAACATCACCTCTTTGAAACCGGCTGGTATTTAATTTTTCGCAGTACGTTTTATTATTATATTTTGTTTCTTACGAAATCTTCTTTGATTTTTAGGTTTATTCTACACAGAATAACTCTCTTAAAGTGTTAATGTACTTTAAATGATTATTTTACATGAGATATACTTTAAATACATTTAGTATGTCTACAAACAGTACAAATAGAAACTACACAAATAGAGAAATATAATAATATCAGTTCAACTAAATCAGCAAATATTGTATATAAGTAGGATGTTATACCTATTTATATTAAATAGCGGTCGCCCAATGATCGAATTTCGATCAGCGACTTTTTAACCATAGACTATTTTCTGTTTGACATTTGCAGTATGAACCTAAACAATTAATATTATATCACTTGCTGTCACTTTTTATTGAGTGACAATGTCAATATGTTGGGGGGTCTAAGTTCAATGGCACTGGTCTGGTTAGGATTCGCAGTATTAATTTATTTTAGTTTATTAACTGCCTCGTTAGCCTAGTGGACGTAAGCGCGACTGCTATGAGCGAGGTTCTGGGTTCGAATCCCAGGTCGAGCAAAATGTTATTGGGTTTTTCCTATGAAATTCCTCAGTAGCAGCTCGGAGTTTTGGTTTCGTGCCTGATTAATGGCAATAGGCTCGCTCCCTATTACATGGGACCTAAACACATACTCGGCGAACTGTGGGTGTATATATTAGTACACCTCTGCCTAATACTTCGGGGAATACAAGCGTGATGGTATGTAACAGCTATTATAGATAAATTTTAGCTTTCTGCAGTAGTTCTCCATATAAACTGTAACCATGCCAAATCTCACAGTCTTCCGTACACGCAATATACTTAAAAAGGGATACAAAGTTTTTGCTTCATGAATTAATATACTAATAAATCTTTAGCTGTGTCTCAACCGATTTAAATTCATAATTGTAATCGGGAAGCTTACGAGTATGACACACCTCGATTGAAAGGCTATAAGAATATTCGATAATACTTTTAAAGAATCAGAAAATTACAGTAAGATATAAAAATACGAGCGAAGAAATTACTTCGTAATAAACGCGTGTAAACCCTGATGGTAAGTGAAGATGAGGCCCAAGAGACTTACCTAACAGATGCCCATTCGCTATTCGCTTAAAACCTCTCCCTTAGCGAAAAAGACTTCGAGAAAATTTTCATTCTTAAATTTTTGTCTACCATAACTCACATATATAATCACATGCAGTTTTAACTCAGACCAACCGAGAAGTCACCGTGAAACTTGTCTACACTATAATGTATAGTTGGTGTTAGCCTAGGTCGGTCTGGAGTCTGGTCGAAGCCGAAAAAAAGAACTAAGTCCTTAGCAGTTCAAGTAGCTAAGGTCGAAAGGACATTTACATTTGACGATTTTTAATTTAAACCAATATTTTCAAGATTTTTTAATTGCCTATCTATTTATGTTTAGTCTTAAAAACAACACATACCATCACGCCTGTATTTCCGAAGAGTTAGGTAGAGTGTACTAATGTACATCCACAGTTCGCCGAGTATGTTTTTAGGTCCCATGTAATAGGGGGCGAGCCTATTGCCATTAGTCGGGCACGAAACCAAACTCCGAGCTACTACTGAGAATTTTATACGAAAAACCCAATAACATTTTGCTCGACCTGGGATTCGAACCCAGAACCTCGCTCATAAGCAGTTGAAAAACAACTTAAGCGATATTATTGTTTATTTTTTGTTTGGAAATTATTTTAAAAGAAATTGTAATATTATTGTCATATTGAATAATGGTTAAAATATGTGCCATAGTTAATTATGACATATTTTAGTCTAGTTGAAAAAAAAATGACAAATTTTCATTTTCAAACTAGACACTAAAATTTTCTTTACGTAGGTAGTACACTCCGTAAGTTTGCTTAATGAAACCGCTTAAATTTGTCTTTTTATGTTTTGGTATGACTTTTTTATTGAAAATATTTAAAGGTATGCTGGTAAATAGATTTTTTAAGTGAAAGATAGCTTGTTATTTAAAAGATGTAATGATATCTAATGTGATAAAATCAACAGTTATACGTGAAGTAATATTTTCCGCACCGTGATAGGGTTGCAAAATATGCGATGTATTACGAAAACAAAAAAAAAGAGTAAAAACATAGGCCAATCCGTATTATGAAATTATGTTGCCGGATGAATATTTAAATAAATGAACACTAATTGCACTTTTGTTTCATACACTAGTGAGCTTTTAATATTACGATGCATTTTTTTCCAACTAACCAGCAGTATTGTGGAATAATAAAATTATTACGAATAGTGGAAATGGAAGCATTTAAATATTAAAAAAAAAACGATCAAGCATTAAAATATAAGTATTTAGTACAGTAATAAAATATAAATACACACAAAATAGTCATTCATTTTATATTTAATATAAGAAAATAAAAAAAGTGTTTTATCGTTTTCAGTTAAAGATAAAATTGACACAATGAATCGTAAACGTGTCGTTAAGTCGTTCACGTCGCGTTAGCACTAAACGAGAATTCTAACAGAGAAATGCTAATTGATCACTTTGTGAAATCCGCTGGCCACGGACAAAGTTAACTTATGCAAATGCTTTTTTACGCTTTTTGCATTTTGCATTCCCCTCATACTGAAATGCGACTTGAAGGCATAATGGCTTTCGCTAGACCTAACAGATAATTATATGAGAGATTTCAATTTGTTCTCTCGTACATCGAGGAATTTCTCTTTTGAGTAATGAACCGCTTAGCTTCAACGATATGTTTGTTCAGAATAAACCCATAGATAAAACTATAAAGTTTAATGATAAATAGTTATATTTTCTTTTTAACTTTCACTACTGGGTATTTGTGTCTAGAGGAATATATAGGTATTTTATCTCAAACATAAAAAGTTATTGCTTATTGGTGCATCATTTTCTGTTATGTTTTTAAGGATAAGGTAATTTGTTTGTTACACTGGTATGTATTAAAATTCTGTTTGCAGTAAAATAATTTTTCCATACAAAGAAGAAGAAACTCACTAACAATTTCAGGTGTGCCTGTCGTAGTTGTAGTTCAGAGAAAACTTATATAAACTACTCTGTGGTTGCTATAGTCCTCTGTGCCTATTCAATGTGTGCGTGTTCCGCGTGACCGTGTGACATCTTATTTTTTTTACGAATTTATTTTCGATATTGGTAATTCATCATTAATTCATTCATTACCAAATATATCCGAAAATAATGGATTTTTATTAAACAGCCAAATAAATGTACTGTAATCGCGCTAAGAAATGTAAAGCATTTCTGTTTTCGTTCAAAGTTGGAAGCTCCCATAAAACCGTAGGGTCCTGACCAGTTAGCACTCTTTCAAAATGTTTACAGCGTATGTTTTAGAATAGTTTCGTTCATCTAGACCCACTTGAATAAATCTTTCAATACGCCATTTTCCACTGTCAATGTCGTTTATTTTTAGAATGTACACCGAGCATGAGCGGGAGCGGTTTATTACAAAAAACGTAATATCTGATTCCAGTAAAATATACTTATAGAAACGAACCTTTCGAAAAGAGTAGGTATTCCGTAATTCTGTATGATAAATTAGTGTTATATCATTCAAAAGTAAAATTGAAAGTATTACGAGTTAGTACTTAAAAAAAAAAAAATATTATCAAATTATATATTTAATCAATCAAAGTATATACCGTTATTGTCTATTCACTTTCGCCATTTGACAGTTGGTTCATTGATTCCATTGCTGACAACATTGTGCGAGCAAGAATTAATAAAATCTTTGAAGGCGGTTGAAGATGTCCAAGCTTCATCGAAAATGAATTTTTTTCTTTGCAAGAAGTTGTCCAAATTCCTAAAGAAGTGGTAATATGTTTGATCAAGGTTCCGAAGAGTATAATAGGTGTCGGAGACATTCCAACCGCAGTTCCTCTAAATTATCGACCGTTTCTTTTATAGTTGCTTCCCCATACACATCATTAATCCTTCGAGTTGTTTCTGCAACGCTGATGCTACTGTGGAACTTATATTCGTAAATAACGCGATATTTTAAGTTTTCCATTTTGTAAAAAGAACGATGTCAAAGAAAAATCAAATGGTGCGGAAACAAATGAATCACTAAATTCGAAAAACAAGTACACAAGCCTAAATTTGAATTTGGAATTCCTAACCAAACGCTAGATATTTGAGGTCAAAAATGGTCAGTTCAACAAAACGACAATTTTATATGTAAGGAGCTAATATTATTTAATAGTATAGTATAGTTAGTAATACTAAGAATACATTAAAATCGCTTCAGTGTATGACTCAGATCATTCTTAACGCAGTAGCGACGCATGAGTGGCTCATAAAAATGCACATTTACAACGTAAATATAGAATTGCGGACGCCGCGCCGCGCCGCGACGACTTTTTTTTCCATATACATCCACCCATTCTCACATGAGTTCGAGTGAGTTATTGCATTTTAACTACGAGTGCGTTTAGTTTTTGCTTATGTTTAGAACATTTTTTATGTAATGCAATGTAATATTTTGCCATGAATGTAAGTTATAAGTGATTTCTGTGATTTTATGTGTCGTTTAAGTATTCCACGAACGACATACGACCAATGAATTCTATTATACTAGAATCGTTATTTTGTATTGAAATAGTTCAAAACTGCGTAACATACAAATATCGTAGGACAAGAGAGGTTTTATTTATATTAGAAAAATGTTAACGCAAAAATCTACAAACCTGCACAATCTGCAACAATTGGCAACTCTTCAACTTTTTCTAGTTTTGACGCCGCTAAAACGACTTACCAGTGTCAATGTTTCAAGCCTTCTCGGTATTTTCTAATAATCAAAGTGGAGTCTAAGAAGATAGTGACCTCTTGCTAGAAATATCCAGGATTTTTTTGTGACACCTTAAAATGTTTCCAGTCTATATTTATAATCAACTAAAATGCCATCAATATTGCTTAATTTACGATCATAGAACTAAAAACCACAAAAATATAGCAACTTAAGATCTCGCCAAAACTTTCCAGTTAGCAACTAATTAGCCGACCGAGATTCATGTCGACTGTGTCATATTGTCATAAATGATTATTGTACATGTGAGAATCGAACACTGCGATAACATATTATTATGTGTGGCAGAGACGTCTTCACAATAACTAAAATATTAACAAGTTTAAATACGTTTTTAACCGATGGTTCCGTAATAGTAAATCTATATTAACCAAATTACCTCCTTCGCTTAAGGTAGTTATGTAAATTATGTTGATTTTTTGTGTTTTAAATCAGTCGATCTGTGAATAATATCAATCCGAACTCCGAAGTCCGTGTTTGATACACCTGTGGACTAAACTGAAACACACCTTGTGTGCCAGTGCGTTTTAACGAGTTAAGAAAAAAAAACCTACTCATGTCCGCACGTAAGAAGATAATACATAATTGGCGTAACAAAGTGAAAAAAAAAACTCCAAAATTTTTATCCTGCATACCAACAACAGGATGAAGTAACCACTTTTTAAAAATTATAATAGTTATTTCATTGTTTATAAATATAAACATATTACACAAGTCAGGTAGTTTACACATAAAAATTTTTTACACAATAAAACAGTGAATAAAATTAATTTATATTATTATTTATTATCATTGTTAGCCTACTTTAAAATGTCACACTTCCATCATATTATGATGCGCGCACGCAGCTTTTAATTTCACCCATAAATAAAATCAGTAAAACGTCTGGATATCTTAATTGATCCAATATACAGAGAAGTTACTTGATGAATGAGGTTATTTTTGACTAATATTAGTATGTATAATTTTATTAACCTAGTCTTTCTTTGTAGACTTCTAAACATAATAAATAAACACATCAACAGAGTCAAGCGTAAGCGTATTTAGACCATATTAAAAAAGGTAAAATGTAGATAATATTAAATTTTGTTTAATCTGTGGGACCATAAATTTAAAAAACGAACACCAATCCGAGGTGTCGGTCGGGCTGTGTAGTGTTATCTCGGCTCACGAGCGTCGATCAATCAACACCGCGTTCGAAAATTAAAAATTTAAACAATGAACGTTGAAATCCGTTTATTGAGGAGACAGGGGTCTCGTCGGGTTCGTCGCCTACATTTTGATAGCTTGACCGCCCTGTTTGTTTTACTATGGAAAATGTATAGTTATAATATTACTGTCTGTGCCCACGGTTTCACACGTGTTAAGTTTATAAGAAAAACATCGTCAACGCGATTTTTTATACTTTGTGTAAGACTATCGACATCTTTATGATGGATAAATTCATATTTTAAATTATGTAGCTTGTTATTTTCTGATACTGTAGCTTTATATTGGCGAAAGAATTTTAAAAATCGGTCCACTAGTTTTTAGTTATCCATTAAAAACAACATTACAACAAAAACAAAAATAAATAAATCTCAAGAGATATGTTTGTTTGTTTGTACGCACTAATCACTTGAACTAGCAGTTAGGTTTAATTTTTTTTTGCGTTTTATAGCCCACTAGCTCTGCCCGCGGCTGCGCTCACGAGGAGTGCATAATACTGTTGATTGAGCACGCGCGGGAATCGTGGTACCACTCCCGGTTATTTTAAAGACAAAAATACTTACTGTGGGTGATCCTTAGAAGATAAATATATGGACTCCCAGACGTTTTTGTTGGTCTTTTGAAGATTGACACTTATGTACTACATTAATTTGGAATACAATGTTATGGTGTACTCAGCGTAACCAATTTAAGCACCCCAAAATCCTCATATTTCCAAATTCATTTTTATTTGCGCGAAACCTTTTATTTTTCTAAAATAAAAGTAATTAAGTTACTCCTTATAACCTCAGCTATCTGCTAGTGAAAGTTTCGTTTAAATCGGTACCAACCGTTTCGGAGATTACCCGGAACAAACAGACAGATAGACAGAAACTTCAATTATATTTATTTGTATAGATTTATTCAGGCTTGTTATATCGTCACACTATAACCCTAAGGAGCTAAGCAGTGACCATAACTATCAAGCAAACTAGCAAACTATAGGGCAAGTACGGTAGTGGGATAAAATTTAACACAAGCGAAACTGTCGGATACAGCTAGTGTAAAACAAAAATCCTGAAAGTGAAAAAATAAAATTAACCTAACAACTAATGCCAGAGATTAGCTCGTTGAAACAAACAAAAACAATTTCTTTATATTATATTTACTATCTCTGCCCTACGGTTTCACCCGTATTAATTTTATTGGACAAACAGCGCGCCGCGCCGCCAACGCACCCGTGTAGTTTATCGTAATTATCCTTCCCGCAAGTAAAAATTATTTTAATTTTTCATTATCTCCTAAACTATGTGTCCAAATAGCATACTATAAAGAGCAAAATTTATCTTTTTAAATTATCTTTATGATGAAGTAACTTTTGTTCGTAAGAATTAATATACTATGTTTAAAAATAATACATATAAATCCCTTTTTAATTTTCAACAAATCTTTGTCATAAAATACCTTATTGTGACTTATGTATAAGAAATAGACATATGCTAACGCTGATTTTTTTTAGATATACTAAGGACCCATATTTTTGTATAACATTTTATTTTCGTATCATTAACGATTACGCCAGCGCACGCGGTTAAAGCAGTTCGGGAGGGCCTCGACTTCCGACTTACGTAACAAAAATCAATACTTAATGCTACCTGAGTGTTGTAGTCTAATGAGCCTATATTATTCCCCGAGAGTCTGGCTATCATATAGAAAAGGATTTTTTCGAATCCGACTGTTAGTTCCAGAGATTAGCGTGTTTAAACAAACAAACAAGCATAGAAAACTTATGCTTTATTATATTACTATAGATTATAATAGCATAGCATAGATTGATGAAAAAAAATATATATCTTAATGTTTAAAAAATCATAATGCAATGAAATTAAGGTATTGTAATAGCTATAACATTCAAAAAGAAAGAAAAAACACAATTCTCAGGTAGTCTTAACAACCGCATAGTTTTCGTAATAAAGCGCTAAATTATAATTAAAAATTACTTGCGTTCGCGCGCCTTCACTCTAACAAAAAGCGGCTCAAGCGGGACCCGAAAATATCCGAACGTCGGCGACGCCAGACGAACACTCAGCGAGCGATTACATGTAATTACTCAATCGTCCGAACGTGGAATGCTTCCAATGGCTTTGAAAGAAAGTTGGCCTTAATTTTGGAATGGTTTATCGGGACTGATGGAATCCTTAGGAACACTCGAATAACAAAAATAAACTCAACATTCCCTTGCCTTGTGGTTACTATTATAAAAAAAAAAAAAAACAATCAAATTTTAGTCATAAATGTGTTCCAAACTAGCTGTGCCTGCAGCTTCGCTCACGTGGACTACAGATTGCCCGCGCGAATCGGTCTCCCTCGCTTCCGGCTATTTTAAAAACCAAAATGCTTATTGTGGGTGTTCCTTGGAAGATAGATATATACTGTCTCTTACTTTTTTGTATGTCTTTTTAAAGTATATAGAGAACTATGTGTCTAAAGCATACTCTAAAGAGTAACATTTAACTAAATAAAATTGCCTTTGTGGTGAAGTCTTGATCTTGGTCATTGTCCCAAGACCAACCTGAATTCTTCCTCAATAGGTCTATAAGTGGGGCGGTAATCATTGCGTACCCTTTTATGGAACGTCGGAAAAAACCGGAAAGACCCAGAAATTGACGTAGTTTTGTTTATAGTTCTTTGGAAACTGAAGGTGCATTAACGAGACCAAAGGTCATGCGGTTGAACTCGAACTGACCGTCGGGTGTCACAAAGGCAGTTTTTGCACGTGAATCTTCCGATATTGGAATCTGGTAATAGTCTGATGCGAATAATGTGAATAAGGTGTTGCCTGCCAGTAAATCCAGTTGGTTTCCACTCGGGGCATCGGCGTTTATAACCAGTTTTTTTCTGTACCATGTTTTGTTGTCTAACATTTCTTGAATCATGTTATTTACCGTTAGTCGTTCAGTATGTGACATACGATACGGACGGTATTTGTCCTAAACCCCAAGTCATGCAGTCCATTTGAAAAACAATCTTCGGTGAAACATTATAAATTAGGATTGCTGGGGTTCAGCGAAACATTACTGACCGGGAATTAGGTAATACTCCTTGCCTTAACCTCTTGCTTGCATTGTCTCTATTGCGTGCATTGTATTGCAGGGAATCTCGCAAGTTATAAGTCGTCCTTATATCTTTTTCTGAGGTATTCTCTGAAATTTGCGTTTGGTGTTTTGATCATTATGATGTTTGGCTTCTCCGTGAAGGAATGCCCCAATAAAATAGGATGCACCAAGAATATTTTCTTGAATTTGGTCTCTCTATTGAAGTTGTTTAATAGACGCGTTTTACCTGAAATAAAACGCATATTAAAATACTTCCCTTATTAGAAGCTTACTTTTAAACCCTGCCTGGTGTATATTTCGACACAATGAAATAAATTCGCCGCGTCCTACTACCACGGCTACGGCTCCCCCCGCGCCGCCTGGTGACACATGTTGGAGGTGGTCGACGAAGTGTGCCATCTCCGTACCTTTGATATGACCCGTCACCTCGGTTTCCTCCCTTAATGACCAATCACCTCGGGTTTCCTCCCATAATGACCCGTCACCTCGGGTTTCCTCCCATAATGACCCGTCACCTCGGGTTTCCTCCCTTAATAAGGTATATTGATTGTAGTTCATTCTGAAACTTTCAGAAATATATGTAGAACTAATATTATAAATCTTGGTAATCGTATCATCAACTAGCTATAATAGCTAGGTAAATAATCCATTGCTAAATTCGATTTGAAATCGAATATATATACATATATTTAAAAAAAATAATGTAAATTTATTTACTTACGTTTTTTTTTCAACTTAGTGAGCATGACATGAGAAATGTGTATTTTCTTGACGTATCCCACTTCTGACTTATTGGGGTTAGGTAAGTCAGAACTAGACTCCGTGGTATTTTACCAGTTATCTCTATTTTTATAATCACTGAACTATTTTACACTAGTATTTTGACTCTCCGACTTCGCCCTTTGCTTGATCAAGACTGTCTTAATCTTTTTTTTTTTTTTAACTGACTACACTGTTAGCCTTAGGGGCCCTATCCAAAAACAGAGCCGCTGCGGCTTTTACAGCTTCACCGGACTTGGTCTTAACCTTTCCGATACGCATCCTTTTATCCTTGCTCTTTTCGGTAGTGGTGGTGTTTTTGACGTTTGTGATTGGTCTCCTTGCTCTACTCGATAGTGGCCATGTTTTTACGCATATGATTGGTTGGTGCGCGCCAATGTCTATGATTGGTCGTCCACAAACATAATTTGAGCAACTTATAATAAAACTAATCACATTTTAATACTTAAATTTAGTTGTAAATTATAATTATTATTATAATAACTTTATACAATAATACTCATCTTTTATTGTCGCTACTACAAGATGAGGGCTTAAGTTGCTGTCGCCTTGCGTTGCCTTGGTTGATTCACTCACAAACATTTATTTTTTTAACGTGGAGAAACCCGTCATAGGTGCACACCCGTCCGGGGGGATGAGTTGTTATGTGAGACTCCTACTCACTAAAACTCCACGGTGCACAGTCCGCCGCCGTAATGGGGCGACATGGGACCAGCGATAGCATACTACCGCGCCGCCCCGGCGGCAAGGCCCGGAGGAAGGGCCGCCCACTGACGGAGACAGCCCGGTGCAAAACGAAACTATCTCCCCGTCCGCCAAACCAGTGCAATGGGAAGACAGGCACCCAACCCATCTCCCCTTGGTTCGGCCTGGCAGGAGAAGGAGGCGGATGAACCCACCTCTTTCCCCAACCACCCGGCATTGAGTTTTTATAGAGGTTTTCTCCTCAGCCTCTGCCATAATGTTTTGGCATATGGCGGGGGTAAGGAGGCGAATGAACGCACCCCCACCACGCTAGCATGGCCATGATATTTTACCGAGGTTTTCTCCTCTGCCATCCGTGAAACGGCAGGAGAAGGAGGCGAATGAATGCACCCCCTCTCCCACCAGTCCGTCGTTGGTTTTTTATAGAGGTTTCCTCCTCTGCCGTCATTAAGCTCCCGTCCGTCCTCGACAATCCGGCTTTGATTTTTTAACGAGGTGCTCATCCTCATCCCTCTGGTTATTTTTTAAGTGGTTTCTTTCCACTGTCCGTCCTTAATTTTTTATGCTGGTGGTTTTCTCCACCTCCGACTAGTCATTTTTTAACGAGGTTGTATCCTCTCAATTTTTTAAGGGGGTTTTCTTCCTCCTCCGCCGTCAAAGACGAGTCCGTCCATAGTGGACGAGCCGAAGCAGGCCCACTCTTGCCCTATCCCCTGTCTCCTCTGATGAGCAGAGGGGTACAGAGGAGGAACGCCGTCGGTATGGTATTGGCCGCCAGTCATAAGACTGGCGTTACCCGGGGCACAGCACGAGGAGGTTCCAGACATAGTGCCCCACTCACAAAAATGTCTTAACTCTCAACTACTCGGTATTACTATAACCATCCCTACAAAAATATCTAATCCTTTTCTAAATATTTATTGTTAGCGTGGGTAAAAAAAAATAATATAAAATATTCCTAACTTATTAAAGGTGTGTTGATTCGTTGACAACGTGTACTGTTCGTTACGCTATGAGATAAAATCTTATAAATGGTAATTTATGCGAATACTTAATTAATAAATTGTAGTCTAGGAGCGGGATTCAAGTTAAACAGTGCATTGAATCAAACGTTTCGAAGTAAATATTGGTTTTGTATAACATTTCATTGGTAGAGGTAAAAATAATAATAAATGATCTAAATATATGCCTAATGTTAGTATATAAATATATATCCTAATACTATCCTAATGGTAGTATATATTCCTAAGTCATATAAAATTTCACAACATGTAACAAGAATATGTTAACCTTATTGCATGTCATTAATTAAAATGTTTTAGGCTCATAATATAATTAGGCATAGTAGATTCTAAAGAATAGAATGTAACGTGTAAAATATAGGTCAGGTTTTAGGCAAAATTATTTAAACATTAGTTATACATTATTAATTATATAAAATTTGGATGTTTATGAGATTTCACTATTTTAGATAAACAAACAATTTTTTCAGGATGTTTTCTTGGGATTAGTTTTTTCTATACAAGGCAGGTGGTAAACGTGTAAACGGCATACCCAATGGTAAGTGGCTACCATAGCATATGGACACGTGTAATATCATAGTTACCAATAGCGCGTTGCAGACCTTTAAACTTTCTGTTCCAAGGAGCTCTGGAAATCCTACTAACTATAGGAACACAGCACTAGGTTATTTGCTTGTGATCTTCTGTATGGTGCAGTTATTCCACCAGTCGGACTGCGTAGACATTTCTCTTTACCCTACCTCTCTCACTTCTCTAAGTCTATACACTTTACTGATAGATTAACTTTTACTGATATATAGCTGATGTTATAAGAAGCAACTTAGGCTGCTTTTATTTTAGAAATAGAATGAGGGTTCCGCACAAATAAAAACCTGGTCATGGTGAATCAATTCGGGTGCTTAAATGGCTTACGCTGAGTAAACCATAAGAGATATAGTAAATTAATGTATCACATAATTGTAGGAATTAATAATATCTATAAAAAAGTTACGGAGAGTATATGTCTATCTTCTAATGAACACTCACATTATGTATTTTTGTCTTTAAAATAGCCTGGAGCGAAGAAGCAAGATTCGCGCGGGCATTCTGTAGTCTACGTGAGTGAAGCCGCGGGCACAGCTAGTATAACAATATAAGTAACACTTTGGAACTGTTCACCCGTAAACTGAAAAAGCAGTTCCTACGTACCTTCCACAGACTGGCGTGTGATACAAAAATAAACTGTCAGTTTGGAACATGTTCTTTTCTATTCGAGCGATTCTATTATACTTTGTTATAGAGATATACAAACAATAATTATGGTCTGGAACAAGTTCTTTACTCGTGTTGTTTTCACTTTACGTACTGGCAAAGGTCGAGGGCGGGTTGACCGCCCGATGAGAACAGATCATTTTCAAGAAGAACCGAACCGTGAAAAGCTTTTTATAAGTCTAAAAATGTCGTTTACGCCGCACTGCTGTAAGTTTTCTATCATTATTATTTAAACATCTTCTTAAGTACATTTTTCAAAGTTTTAAGTACGTGAAATTGGCGAATTCTCCGTTCAAGGGAGCAGAGGAATTAATTAAAAGCAACTGTGTTCAATTCCGATAAAATCATAATAACCGGGTAAGTCCACGAACAGTCTGTTAATTTCTGCAATTTGTCCGAGTCCCGCGATCCGGGCGGTTCGGATTGTCATCGATAAAATCTAAGAGAATTATTGGTTCCTTGGAGTAATTAATTAAAAGTTGTAATTTTTCTTATAAATCCTATATCAGTTAATGCCACAAGAATAGCAACTTACTTCATTCCTGCTTGATTTATCATTTACTTATAATATCTTCACTCAAATAGGTCATACCTGGTATTTCAACCTTGTTGGTTTAAGTTTTACAAATTTTATAAGGCAAAAATATTTTCGGTCATCAAAATTTATATTCATCACTAATATGTATCCCCTAATTAATACAATAATAATAATAGGCGTTGTCATTTAGGTATGCGTGGCTCCGTCACATAACTCACTGATGACGTATTAAAATGTGTAAGTAGTAGGTATAAGTTATGACGGGACTGGCATGTCCTTAGTGACAAAAGTCCCTAAATAAAATTGAGATTAAAAAATAATAATATATCCCTAATTATAATTCCCAAGAGATATTTTTATCATCATATTAATTCTATTGATATCTCCTAATTAGTTTCTATTAGATGTTGGTTCTCTCTGCATCTTCTACCGCATTTATCATGGAGAGTGTTCCGAGGAATTGTTTGGATTGATCCCGGCTGCTGAATTTCACCATCGGACATCGCGTCAGAATCGTAAATTCCATCCATCCAGCGTTCTACAACAGTGCGTTCCTAAGGCACTTTCTGCCTCGCACAATCACTCTGTTGGACCATCTATCGCCTGAGGTCTTTCTGAGCTGTTATGTCCTGGTGACTTTCAAGAAGAGAGCTTATTCTTCCCTAAAAGATAGATCTGCCACCCAATATTAAAACAATTATGTTTCTCATTTTTTTTACTGTACACAATCTTTGTTGTCTACTGGGTTGGTTTGCTTCATATAATTATTTAAAAAATTATGAACAACATAAATATTTCATAACATTTACAGTACTAATGAGAAATAGACAATCCCACAAGGCAACTGGAGTTAAAGTAATTTAATATCTAAACACTCCTTCTACACAGGTTTAATTGAATCTTAGTGCTTTGTGGGACATTGGACCGTTACTGCGTCTACTTGCCGACATTTTGCGGTTAAGCTTTGATGATTCTTGTAATAGAGTTTCTGAAAAACGGTGTATTTTTTCTATTTTATTTACTCCTTAAAATGTGAAACTGTTATAAAATAAGTAAATAAATGCAGTAGAAATGAGAGCGCTAAGACGTATGTTAGCAGTGAAATTGAGCGACAGAATAAGAAATAAATAGAGTGATAAGAGAATTTTGTTGTGTGAAAGAAGATAATATAGTCACACGGATTGAGAAAGGGATGCTTTGATGGTTTAGGAATGAAGAGAGTATGTATGAAAGAAGAATAACTAAACAAATTTAGAAGGCGAGTGAGAATGGAAGCATTGGAAGGGGAAGGCCTAGACGAACGAAATAGGGGACGTTCTGAAGAAAGGTGAGGTCAAGAGTACTCTAAATAGGCGATTTTGCGTAAAAAGATTGATGAATGTTGAAGAAGCGAAAGATGTATGCTAGGATCATAGCAAATAGAAGAACGTGGTCTCAACCTACCGCATTGGGAGGGAGGCGTGATTTGTAAAAATAAGCGTGTAACAAAATAAACAAATATATTCCATCGATATTTTTGTTTACAATCGTCCATCCCTAGTCCAAACAAGAAGAGTCTTTCATTATAAACAAGAACATTATCCCTATCATTTATAACTAGTATTTTATTAAATTACATTCAATAACACCGAATAATATATAATTAGGTAATAATTTAAAGGTATTTTAAAATATAAAATATGATTGAATATATCGGAACGAAAAGATACTCATTAGTCGGGGCCACACGTAGCCGACGCGTATGTAACACTATCAAAGTGTTGTAATGCTGTAATTACGTGAAATTACTTTACGATACCGGTTAAATTGTGAAATACATAATATGTTTATGCAAATATGTGTACACGAATTCTCATATCATAGGCATTTACAAATAAATACCTACTCAATTATACTTCAGTAAAGTACAAATTCAACTATGCAGAGGTGGTGGCATATGTTGAAATAAATTGGTGTTTAAGAAAAGCATAGACCAAGGAGACATAACGTCTCTTACCGTCTCTTTTTAACATGTTTAGTTTGTTCGAGTGATAGAAGAGTCACTTGACAGACACTTGTCTGTTAGGTGTCTGGAGGAAAAACGTTTTTTATACTTTAGCTTAAAGAAATTAATATAGAATTAAATGAACTCATATCGATTGTTATTTACAACAAAAAAAAAGATTATTCAATTGTAAATTCATTTTGAAATTGCGTTATACAACATTATTCATTAAAATGAAATCCGTTTCGTAGGTGTGGTTCAAAACCACACCTAAATGAACAGAGAGATCGTTCGAAGCGCTCAGTCGAGAGTACGGATTAATAATTTATATAAAAACGCTTCATTATTTGAAACAAACATAAATAAGATTCTACAAATAGTATCACGAAGATAACGTATTTAGAATCAAATAATTAATTAAAAACTTTATCAATAATGACTATATTATTCGATTGTAACCACAACAATCTAATTATGGGCTGGGGTATATAGTACGCAAATGACTTACGTACTCGATTTTAGCAAAGGTATTGAAAAACCCAGATTAAGGTATTGAAAAGATATTGTACTAGCCTATGAGCCTAAGTGTTTTCCTATCAGTAACAGAAATATCCTACTTTTGACCCTATATTTAACCCCCTCAGGGAATTAATTTGAATAGTCCTTTCTTAATTCTCATCTAAGAGGAAACTCCTGTTCCTAGTTTCTATTTAATGTATCTAGAAGCATCTGTTTAAGCTATACGTTTTGCGTCAGTAAGCCTTAAGAATTTTTTAAACTAGAGACATGTTACAAGGCTATGTAGAGTTTTATTTTATCACTAAATTGTTTAACTCCAACTCTATCACTTGGGCTTGTAAAAGATGTATATACAATAAACAAAAGGTTACTTAATAATTTCCTTATCAATGTAATAATTGTTGTCTTTACAACATAACTCGATGCAATTAAACGGTATGAAGATGCTAAGTAAAAATATTTAAATAACTTAACTAGCTGTCTTCGCCCGTGTTATTTTAGCTTTCTGCCCGTTCCCTCGTTCACACATTAATTATTTCAGACAACTAGCATATCAACACATATTTAAATGATAATTATGTCTTTAAAATCCTCTAATTATTATGTATTTATTTTTATAAATATTTCATTCATGCCTGCCATTGTTACGTAAATCTGTACAAACATTAAGCATCGTTTGCAAGTTTAATAGTTTGTCGGGCTGTTTAATTATCTAATTAAACTAATTAGGAATGTATTATTTATTCAAAATTCACTCTGTGTATGGGAATTCACAAGGTTATGATAGGAACGTTTCATAATTTGAAACTTTTGCCGGAATCTGCGGTCACGTTTTCTTCGGAATGTAAAGACTCACCTGCCATCTATTGTAAACTCATTACATTAAAACAGATAAACTAATAAACGTAATGAATCATATCGAATAAATAGTTTAGGAACGCACAAGGTACAAACAAAGAAAGAAATTTTTTTTTTTGTAAGAATGTATATAGATTTTCTCTGTTTTTGTAATTTTTGTTTGTTTTTGTTGTTTAGTTTTGTTTTTGATCTGCTCCTCAAATTTCAGTATCCAAACTGTGTATTATATCTATTTGTATTGTAAAATACAATACAAGCTACAATAAAAGCTCGCGCTACTGTTTCCAAAACCATTTCAAATCAATTGGACTTTAAATAAAGAGATAAACAAATCTAAAGCTTAGTAAGAAAGTATGTATGACTTCACAAATTTATTTCACGTGTTGGGATTATGGATATGTGACAGTGTACTCTTTATAATGATTGAAGATTTTCTTCATTGGAAGATTTTTTATTTATTGAAATAGAGTTTTCGGAGGTGTGTCTTAACACCATCAAGGATCAGAGAGAACTAACTGCTTACAACTATATTTCTACAGTTGTCCTTTTTACATTGTGTAACATTTGGTGTTTATGCAGTCTATACAATACTCGAATTCTACCTAGTTTTTATGACTCGTAGTTCGGGTGCTTTAAACTATCTTTCTCCGAAATAATAAATTAAAACCTTTTTCAAGGGTAAAAATGTGTTCACCAAATGTTACTTATAAGGAAACTTTTACTTTCAGAACAAAACAAATTTAAAACATTTAAAATATAATATCTCAAAGAGAATGATTTTTGTAGACGAACTCAATATTTTAACAGCACGTTTAGTTTTTTTTTTAACCCTTATAGGTTTAGCGTTATGGTCATAATCTCACCTAATGTTGCCTAAGGGCCCAATTAAGATGGTGACTCGCTAAGTAGTGGGAATACTGGCACTCAATTTTTAACTTGAGGGTGGTAGCTAACCTAGCGAGCTTTGGACAATACCCTATCACCATGCTCTAGTTTCATCATTATATTTTCCTTCACCGAAAGCTCAAATACATTGCAGTGATTCGAACTCACATCAATCGACACCATTGTTTCAAAACATAAAGTGTTACAAAATCTCTTTTTATATTCAGATCTGCGTAATATGAAGCTATCATGGGGATATTTACAAATCCATCTCACTCTCTTCGTAGCTCCAGTTATACTGGCTACTAAAGAATACTCCGTATGTACGGTAATATTAATTGACATTCATTATTTTGTACGTAGAAAGCAGGTCGGTCGCAGTAGTCGCTCGCCCTCCCATTACTTACGGGGGGTGTCCGAGCTTCAAAGTTTTATGGGACACATGCAAAGTAGTTTACCGTCCTACGCGTAACAGTTGCGCGAATAATAAAATTATAGTAAGCGACTACATTAAAATTTAATATGCTATGTACTTTATTAAATTACTATAAAAGTCTATTTATAAAAAGGTGGATGCGTGTACTATGTTGATGCATAATTTCTTCACCACAATAAAACAAGAAGCGAGCAACATCTTGTGTAGACTTTTGATACAATATGCTCGCGCAATATATAAATTTCTCTCATAATTTTACACCTAAAGACGTTTAACTAAAAAAATTTAAGGTTTAATATATATATATAGGTATAGGTATGTAGGTAACTAGGTTAAATACATCGGCGCTTGAGAATAATTTCGAGTGTGTCTATTTTCAGAACAACAAAACAAGATATTTAGCAAAAAACTACATAGAATTTTTGTTACAATGTGCGTGCTTCGTAATAATTCACTCTCATCGTTTCATCAAGACTTAAAAGTCTAGAAAGGTTATATTGATAAATAGCGTTAGAATTATGAACTACATAGTCATTCGAAAAGTATTTATCATAATTGATATCAACATTTGCATTAAAAAAAACGAGTTTCACTAACTTTTTTCTAAAGTTTCGTTGCTTGATTTTTTCGAGAACTTAATGCAAAAGACAAGGATAATGTTTTCCCAACTATACTTTTATAAAGAAATATTTTAAACTTAAATATTTAAAAACAAGACTAACTGTTTTTGATAAAGCACGGAAATTAATTTTCGGTAAATATTTTTGTTAACTTCAAAAATCGTTTCCTATGGTATAGTATAGCTGGTGTTCATAACATGCAAGCGAGACAATATTTTACAAGAAACGAGAACTACTACCAGTGTTTATCAGATCTAGAACATTTGCTATTAGCAATTCTAAATTATACCTCGAGAGATGGAGCTATGTTTGCCACTGAATTGATCATGATACTTATCTTAGTAATGTTATAAGTGAATTAAATATTCTTGATTAATTTACGTGAAATTATATTCTTCTTGTCCCTTTGTTAAATCTTGGCTTCCTTTGTCTGTGTTTTTTTTTTTAAATTGCTTTGATGTATTATATAATTGGATGGTTAGAGACATATTAAAAATAAGTAAATGTTAATGGCTTTTAAATTTCTTTCCAGTAAGGTCTACAAAAACAGTTTCGTCAAGTAACAAAAATAATGTCAAATTTTAAGTTGTAACTGTGACTGTCACTTAAATTTTTAATAATACAAAATATTAGTATTTTCTACAAAATTCTATAATTTTCTGTCACCCTACATTAACAGATTTATGAATATGCATGCCTGTGCTTTATCCGTTAACGCTTTTGTCCCGTACTATTAAGACATAATTGTTACCACTTAATGGATACCATTTATTTACTTTCTCTATGACTTTGTTTTGGTATTGTCTCACATAGTAAAGTTGAGACGAGACCTTTGTTAGTGTCTAAGACGGTCCAGTTTGAATTCACGTTGAGTAGTTGCTGAAACGCATAAGTATTTTGATAGTGTATTAATAAAGTATACTATATGCGTTAGAGAAATCTGCACTAATAAAATTATTAAAAAGGAAATATAAAACCCGACTGCAACCAAAAAATTCCTTTGAAATAGAAAACATATTTTAATATTTTTTATTTGGTTTCAACAAGACGTACTTAAATATTATATAGCCTATGTTACTCCTACAATTAAAACGAATCTAAAGACACCTCGTATGCTAAAATCCATCAAGCCGTTTAGGCTACAGAGTGTGCCAAAGAAATAGATATACCTAAAATATTATCTTACAATGTCATCTCATAATTACTCGCAGTCGAGTAATTATGAGATGACATTGTTAGATAATATTTTATATGATCGCCATAGGAAGCATCCCCGCCAAACCACTTGTCTTTATAGGTTTAACGTTTGGTCTATAATGGTAAACACGTTAAGCCCAGATAGACTCAGTTTCAAGTGTAACTATGTATTTTCTACTTGAGTGTTGTAGTTAACAAGGAAAGCATTATTAAACTCCATACCGCCATGCTATGGTTTCATTACGGTGTTATTTTTTTACTGGATGCTCAGGCTCATTAGTGAATCCGAAGCTACATCGATCGATACGGTGTCTAAACACGCTACCTCTCAGCCATTGATTTAAAAATATTCATGGGATAGAATTATTTTTAAATTTTCTTTAAGTCATTGATTATTTTGATATAACTGTTAAAACAGATTACCAAAATGCTGAAATCCCTTAGCACTAACTCGGTGATGATGTTACAGTTTTTTTATTAATACTGTCAATTGTATTAATGAATCCACTAAAAGATATTGCCGTAATAGAGTTTGCTATATCATCAAAAATAATGAACGTGAAGGCCTAAATCCTGAATGCCAAAGTTTATATATCAATGGACTTAGTGCCCGACTAGTTATAGTTCCCAGGGCTCCCGATACGGAAGTTACAGCTCGTATTCACTTTGCTAACGAGTAGATATAACAAAACGAATTTTTGAAATGTTGTTCTGTACACATTTCTATAACGCCGGTGTGTAGACAATCAATGGTGTCAATAGTAAACATTAAACACTAAAACTTTACTGATGATTGTCCAAGATTTCATGCTTCACTAAAATTTGACCAGCATATTCATGGAAAAAAATAATAATGATAAATATGAAGCTGGAGTATAGCTTAATATTTGTGAGAGTTTAAGAGTGTTAGAACCCTAAATTCGCCATAAAGCAGCTGTGTTCGCCCTGCTGTGTTGCAAATCGAAGAGTAGGTTTGTATCACATACCGATATTCGAGGTGCTCCTACCCAATCCAAAGAAGCAGCAACCTATTATAAAGCCTCAGGACCACGATACTTTTGAGGACGTTTTATTTTATATAATAAAAAAGTAACCTTTATATACCTATTAACAGTATAAAGCACTTGAAACAATGTATATCCTAAATTTACAAATTAGCAGAGCACTTTTTTAAAATGTCTTAACTACCTCCAGTCGATAAATAATAATGATAATGTTCTCCATCAAGGGTTCCGGAAGAAGCAATTATGTGCAGTGGAAAACTTGGCATCCAAACCATCGCTGGAGTGGAGGTTGATAAAACATTAGCCTGGGTTTTACAGGGCTATGCAATTTATAACAGTTAATATTATTATAAGTTATAATAATTCAATTATACTCACCACTCTCGGTGTTTTCTCTGAAGGGAAAAGCTCCACAATTCACTAGTAACAGTCAAAGAATAGAAGAGGTAATATTTAGTTATCAATCGATCAAATCGTGATTTCCCCACACCAATTCTTCTCGTGGCGAGATTACAAGTTTATACAATATAACAAAATGGCCGCAATAAGAATCAGAATCTTTGTTTTATAACTTCGAAAGCTAATCTAATCTAAGGCCATTAGTATTAGCGATTTGGTAATTTGCAATAATAGATACTTGGTGGTCTTTTTTGATGTTTAATGCAATATTTGTTTAGTAACTTTGTAATGTTATAAATATTAGTAGCTAATTAATACCGATATATTGTATTTTCGTGATTGCAATTTGTGATTATTTCCGCATTTTTAACATCAAATAAACATGCTTTCTTTCTTCTTTCTTTCCTTCTTATATAATTATTATATCATAAGCTATATTGTTAATCTGCATCTTCTAATAATTGGTTTATTGATAAAACAATTCTTAGTCGGACATGGATGCAGCCATAAGTAAAAGATAGTTTACAACTTCGATACAATATTATATGTACTTGTAACGCCCAACGAGTATCAGCAACTCGGGTTTCCATATTCGTATGTTAATTTACTACGACATTTTTGCGTGTATTCGTTTGCATCTAATATTTCACTATTCGAGCGCATCTTATTTATGCGTTCTCAGTTGAATAAGACGTATCTGTCTGTCTGTATGGCTTTTGGACGCTAATGATGCGGATTTGTGCCTCCGTTTTTTTGCAGCATCTATATAAATAATGACAACGTGAAGTGAATCTTTTAGTTTAATAGTTGCTTACTTCGATCTTCTTGAGATTTCATATTATTTACGCTAATGAGTATATCATCCAGCTTTAATCTATTTATTATAAATATATACATTTCAATATCAATTATATTTTTATACAGTCCCTTCTAGACAATTAAAAGGGTTTAAACTTCTTGCTGCTAAATAATTAAGTGAAATTATTTAGGCTCCATTTTTCAATCGATATAAACCATACTTTTATTTGAGGGATAAATATGACGTCTAAACGAATAATTTATGGAATATCTGTCAAAATTAAAAAAAGTATCCTCAAATAAAGATATTCTGTTAATGGATAAATCGGCCCCTATAGATATTTCGAATGTTAGTAGATAGTATACTACGCAATTGATGTAAAAACAATAGCTTCAATAAAAATGTTTAGCAAACAGTTATGATTAATAGTACAAAACCATTGAGATGGTTAATTGAAAATTTGAAATACGAAAGCAATTCTGATACACCGGGGCGTGGTTTTAATTGAAATTATTTGCCTGTGCATGTTGTTAATTGAATATTTTGATCCTCGATTCAATGAACGCATTTTGATTGTACTGTTTTATTTTTATGATACTGCAATAGTCATGAGATTTTCTTCTTCTTACCCTTATCCCAACTAGATTAGATCTCCAAAATATGTTTTCCTCTCTCCTCTATCAGTTGTCATCTCACTTATCATCATCATTTGTTTACGTTTTAAAAAGGTCTCTTTGTTATTGTATCATAATGATTTTAACTATCATCAAATAAGTGTAAATTCAATAACCTAATTAATAAAAAAAATCACTTAAATTATAGATAGAATCATCGAGACGTACAGTGTAGTCACTTTGCCTTGCTACGATGAAAAAAGATATATCACCAGAATCGAAAAACGGAACAAAACCAAAAATTTTACCTGAAAGTTTTTCAATTAAAAATTCTTAATTAAAAGAACGTTAGGTAGGGCGGATATAGGAGAAAAGGAAAACCTAAAAATGTATGGAATTTATATTTATGTTAGTGAATTTGTATTGATTGGAAATTACTATTTGGTATTAATTTGAAATTGTTACAGTATATATTACAACATATACTATGCTATTACGACGGACTAGTCACAAGTATCATTACTAGATTATTCAATAATTTGAAATACACTTTCAGTTTGACTATTTATTAATATTAGCGATCGCCCTAAGGTCGAAATTCGACCAGCGACTTTTTGATCATAGACTATTTTCTGTTTGACATTTGCAGTATTCATCAAATTAAACAATGAGTATTATCTACATCACTTGCTATCACTGTTAATTGAATGACGATATCAACATTTTGGGGGGTCTAAGTTCAATGGCACTGGTCAGTTTAGTATTAATTTATTTAGTTTAATATATTAGTAACAGATATTATACATAAATTTTAGCTTTCTGTACTCCTCCTCCATATAAACTTTAACCATGCCAAATCTCACAGTCTTCCGTGCACGCAATACGCTTAAAAAGGTACCGAAACCTTTTGTTTCACGTATTAATATATATTTATTAATATTGTGACGAAAGAAGTCAAAAAAATTGTTTCCAGTGAAAATATTATCTTATAATAACTTGAATATAGTAATATTTATAATACAAATAGACAACAACCATTCGTTCGTAATATCTAAATAGGTATTTAGCCTTTTGTCGGCCTAGATACAGTAGCCGTTTCGTTTCACACCGTGCTGGCATCGCCCAAGGCGTGTTTATGATTAAAAGTTTAAAGGTACAGTGGGTGGCAAAAGTATGGACATATTGTATTTGATTGTTATGAAGCATAGGCCGTCATGTACAAATATGATTATATTATATATTCTGTCCGACTTTTCATACATTTTTTTTGGGGTTTACTCTTTAAGAATCGATTTTCATTTAAGAACCTTGGTATGGAAATTTTATGAGGAGTGAAATTAACTCAACTCAAAAGCGTTATGTATTCTGTCAAAAGGTCATTACTCCTTAGTAATTATCAGATTTATGAGCCATCTATGCCATAACTTTTTTGTTTATAAACCGATTTGGATAATTATTTTTTGTTGGATAGTGGATGATACCTCATAATGGGACTAGAATTTAATTTCATTAGCATTGGAACTTCAACTTCGAAGATACACAAGGAAACTCTTTAAAATCATTGAAGTGGGTTTTCTTTTTTGTTAAAAATTTTCTTTTTTTATTTATTATTCGATAAAGGAAAATACATATTGCAAAATACATCTTCGTAATTATGGTAAAATTCATCTCTCCAAGTTTTTCGGTTCATATCGAGATAGGAACTGCAGTTCAAAATATTACGCAAATATTATATAATTAAACGAACTGTCCCCAATGTTTACAGTAATAAATATATCATTTCGTCCGAGTTACGCAAATGAATTTATATTGACACTAGTCGTTCCTTGCAGCTCTGTAAGCGTTTATTAAGCAGCAATTGCTTGTACTCATATTTTATGATTTTTTTAATGGTTATATTGAAAATTTTTATACAATTTCGGAATGATATACACTCCCTGTATTTAATTTCATTAAAATCGGTTGATATTAAATAAAATATAATAAAAAAATCTGAAGATTTCTAAAAGTTATTATTAATAACTTCAATGACATATTTATAGTAAATCATGTATAAAAAATAATATTAAATTAATTCTAGCCATTTTTAGTTAACTCCAGACATGAAATTAAACGAAAAAAGTCAAAATGTGTGGCCTTTTAAATATTTGTAAAAAACTACAGATATATTAAATTTTAATAGGTTACACATTATCATATACCTTACGAATTTAAAAAGTTAAGAACACATGGTAGAAATGAAACTTCTTAAAATGGGGAGACGCGAATAGCCTGAACTGAGTATTAGGTATGTGTACCTAGCTGTCTTTATTCATATCTCTACGTTATATCTCTCTTCTCTCTCATGTAAAGAAATGTGCCTAAACGTGTGAAATGTCACTCTCAATTCTCTTTCAATTATCGAATCGCAGTCGAAGAAGTTTCACTTAAAAACTCCAGTACAATTACGCATGCTTAGAGTCGAGACACTCCCTGAAACCACTTTCTAGAGATTCTCAAGCGAATCGTCAACAGCAAGTTTCCTTGTATAAAATAATTACAACCAGTTATTTAGCAATCACAATTAAATTATAAATTAAACGTTTTACTAAGTTTAGTGTCAATTCATATAACATGTTTACATCATGAATTTACTAGGTGCGCAAACGTTACGACATGATGGATGCGAAAGTGTATATAATAATGTTTATTAATAATTTATACAAATAAATAAAACTGAAGTAAGTGTCTGTTTGTAATGCCAAAATAACAGCTTTTTACTAAATGCATATTAAAGTATATGAGTAATACTAACAAATAAACATTTTAAAATATGTGCCTGTCTGTTCCGGATAATCTTAGAAACGGTTGGACCGATTTTGAATGGACGTTCACTGGCAGATAGCTGATGTTATAAAGCCGTGTATCCATTTAAGCAGCCTCAGACCAAGCAGGCTCAACTAGAGGCACAGCGTGGTTGCTCGCCCTGATGCAGAGGATCGATCGACGCACATTGCGGATCAAGGTGTGGTGACGCTACCTAGTTTAGAGTAACAACGCGATGTTATCAGACGCACGTAGTGTTAGCTGCTTTATTACACATTTTGAGGCGGGACCTGAGGAAAACGTCCGTCCCCACTAAACGCACGGCTCAAACTGAGGCGCCTTTGACCGTGACGAAACACCGACAAAATATGGCTCTGCTCGCGGTGAAGAATTTGCCTCATGGGTAGTGGATACGAAGCATTAGGAGGAATTTAGACTACATTTATTTTAGAAAAATAATTAGGTTACTGCGCAAATAAAATAGATAAATGTAACAGTAGTATACAGTACCGTGCGCGCGCGCACTTTCCCCTACGCCGCCATCGCCGCATACGAAATTCCATACGGATGAAGTCGCAAACACAGCTAATCTATACTAATGGTATAAATATCAAGAGATTGTTTTTTTTTTTGTTTGTTTATTTGAACACTCGTACCTCTGGAGCTATTAGCTAGATAAAAAAAAAAATATTTTGTCATTTAATCGCCCACTTATTGAGGAAGGTTATATATAGGCTATCTACGTTATAGGTTATAAGAGCAGAGCAGCAACAATGAATGTCAAGCGATTCGAGCTGTACGCAAGTACGGTAAGTGAAAACTTGGATAGGTTACACGGGTGTGTTGGCGGCAGCTCGGTGGAAAATTGGTCAAATAAATTTAGCACGGGTAGAAGCGTGGGACACAGCCGACTGGAAGTCCCACAGATTAGCACGTTCAAACAAAAAAAAAATCTCTCGAGCTTTAATATATTAGTAAGTATAGATTCCTATCATGAATATAAATAATAATTATATGGACTCTAATAATTATCTAGCTTTAGCTAATAATCTTCATTAGTAATGTCACTCATGCACTCATACAATACATCAAAGTGGTAAAATATCAATGCCGTGACCCCGGTTCTACGTACGTAACCAAATTAAAATTTGACGCCTACCATATGCAGGACATGTCGTAAGGATGGAATAGACCAGAATACCCAAAAGAAATCTCGAAGGAAACCCTGATGGGCGTAGAACTCGTGGTAGCCCTAAACTCAGATGGTTGGATGGCGTTCATAATGATCTAAAACCAACTGGTGTGAAGAGCTGGAAACAGAAGATTTGGAGATCTGGAGTGATATACTGAAACAGGGTACAGAGGCTGCAAAGCCTCAAATGATGATGTTGATGATTACATAATTATCTATCTAAATATTGATTGCAAGACTATATATTATATATATTTGGAACACATGGTAATATTGTCCCAAGTAATTACACTCAACTCCTGCAATAACTTTGAGGTAAAACTTTCGTTCAATATTTGCCAGACAGGAATATCAACTGTTGCCATATCTATGGCATATGTCTATAAAATAAATTGCAGTTTCAACAAAGAGTCGACTGTGCGGCCGCTTTTCAATAAAGTAGTATGAAAGTAGTAAACACGCAGAATTTCGTTTGTAACACTAAAAAATGGTTAAGTGGTTTTGGTGAAGGATTACATAACTATGATAGAGGTAAAGACATCATTAAAATCAATGCCATACAAGCAATTCAAACTATTAAAAAAACAAAGTGCCAGTGCCTTTATTAATTGTTGTAACACCCAAAGTAATACATCATTAATTTCTTATGTAATATTACGTAAGAGAGGATTATACTTTTGAGATAGAGTTAAGGACATCATTAAAATTAATATGATAAAAGCAATTCAAACTATCAAAATTACAAAAGCATCTATCATTTCAGTACCATTACTCATTGTTGTTATAACTGAACAAATAATACAACATTAATTCCGAAGGTGTAAAGCATGAGATGGCGTTTACGACTGTCACTGCTTAAAGAAAACAGTTATAGATATCATTGGTTATAGTTAAGGATGCATTAATCAGTTTCCACCGTTACTTATTCCTGATCTATTTAATCATTAATCATTAATGATCTAATGCGACGATGCGTCCGTTTCCGCGTAATTCATCAGAACTGCTCCGGCTTTGAGATTAAATGATTAGAATTTCTCGACCGTCGACCTGTTATGTACCGAAGAATTTCTACTTTGTTACTACAGATTTTCTGGTATTAGCATAGCAACTCTTAAATTCATTACTGGATTTTTAAATGGAAATAACAAATGTTAAGGTTTTTTTAAAAGCTACTGCTATCTATATCTAACTGAAAAAAAATCGCAGTCCTAAGTGAACTCAAACAATGTTACTTGTTGGATTATTTGCTGTTCAATAAATAAATTCTAAAATAAGTAAAAATCTTATTAGAGTAGATTGGGATTTACTTTTACTTAAAATAATATGTATGTCGCAATATATTTTCGCATTCTTCATCAAAATTAGTTATTTTAACATCATTATAAAGCATGTCCTCCGCTATTAACGAAATATTTAGAAATAGTTTAAAATTAACGTTTACTTACAGTATTCCTACTGAAATATATACAACTAACATGTACGGGGCGCCACCCATGTATTAGCAATGTGTTTAACTCACATGATAGCTGATTGTTTACATTCTTTAATATTCACACGGGTTAGGTTTTGAATTAACAAGGAACGTGTTTTATTGTCCGTTGAATGACGACAGCCGAGATAAGAATGTTTATCAAAAATGGCCTAAGATATGCGACAATGGCTACAAATATAGTTGTAAAAGCCAATGTAAGTCGTTTAGCACCATTAAAATACAAACAACATAGACTTATAGAACTTCAAATTATAATTACCTATACTAATAGATACTAGCGATCGCCCTAAGCTCGAAATTCTATCAACGACTTTTTAATCATAGACTATTTTCTGTTTGACATTAGCAGTATTCATGAACCTAAACAATGAGTATTATCTACATCACTTGCTGTCACTTTTGGTTGAGTGACAATGTCAATATTTTGGGGGGTCTAAGTTCAATGTCACTGGTCGTTTTATGATTCGCAGTATTAATTTATTTAATTTAGTATATTAGTAACGTATATTATAAATAAATTTTAGATTTCTGCACTCCTTCTCCATATAAACTTAACCATGGCAAATCTCACAGTCTTTCGTGCACGCAATACGCTTAAAAAACGGTACAAAGTTTTTGTTTCAGGTATTAATATAATGATTACCCAAATCCACTTTACTACGCGCAAGTACCTACACCTAATTTGACAGTAATTTGCAATGAATGGCTTTTGTTATTCAGTGATATACAAACAGTATGGTAATATTGTATTGTTGTAATGGTGCTATCTGATTGTACGTGTAGTAAGTTAATTTTGCTCAAGGTTTTTGTCAATTTATTTACGGAGTGATATCTAGAGGATGTTTGTTTTACGATATAAATTAAGTGTAGTTTCTTAATATAAAGATAGTATTTACCCTTCACTAAATTTTCTTTTCCCAACTTTTAGTGTTTCGATTAATATATTGTTTATAGGAAAACGTTTTACTAAACATTATTTAAAATATTTATTGCATTTAAATAAATGTTTTGTTTTGTTGGTGACTCATAACAAATAAACTGATAAATTACATTACAGAGAGACGGAGTATAAATGACAATCAAGAAACGAACAAATTCTGTGCATAAATAATAAACTCGAAAATAATGAAAAAATATAATAACATAAAATATTAAAACAAACAAACTTACAATTGATAATTACCTTGTGAGTAAAACAAATAATGCTGTTATTAAATAGTCTTTAAATATCTATAAAGTTTATTACGTGATTATGGATCATTACGCGAATGATAGTGAAGTCTCGAACTGACTCTCTCTCTGAACAACCAAAAAAAATTACTTAAATAGTAAAAGAAGTATGAATAAACCGATCGAGTTTCTTGCTGGCTCAGCTCTTCTCGATGACTAAGAAGTTTTTCGAACCAGTGGTTGTGTTTCAACGTTCGTAATTACCTTCTAAGTGCCTATATTGAACAAGGTATTTCTGATTTTGATTTTTAGTTTACCTACGACAAAAATTATTAAGGCTCTTTCTCCTCCATTAATGGCATAATATTGCTACATATCGGTACAGCTCTCTAAGTTAACTTTCATGAAATTCGTTATTGTCTAATCTGTATATTTGATTAAGAACTTGTTTTAAAATTTTCCGTGATTGTGAGGTTACGCTTGTGTAAGGTAAATATAACCGTTCATTCAAATCGACCCAATAAATTCCCATGGCTTATGTCACAGCCGGGCTATTAACGCGTTTAGATTTACAACACTATATTATATCGCAGTAACAGTGAAAACTAAACATATAACACGACCTTTTCCGCGTGCTGGTGGCCGCCATCTTTCATACCTCGGTGTAATGTTTCTTTGTAGGCTGTTTCCAATCAGCATATTATGGACAAGGCAATTGGTTGGAACTCCGTATTTTTTTTTTATTTTCAACATTATTGACATTATATTCTCAAAGAGCAGACCAACAATGAAATCTCAAAAAAATCGCAGATCAAAAAAGCTTTCGGTAAATATGTCAGTACCTAATTATTTGTTGGCAACATTTTAAAATTATATTGTGACAATCTTTACTCTATGCGACTGTTTGACAATTACAAATGTTGAAATTAATTATGGTGAATACTCTTTAGTCTACTATGTTGTTCATAATTGTAACGACCTCAATACAATATTTTTAGACTTTCAAGCCTTGATGAAATGAGAGTGAAATTTTACGATGTTTGCTAAATTTCTTGTTTAGGTGAAGACAGCGACACTCAATGTTATGGCGTCACATGTTAAGCTTACCCAGTCGAATTTTACTCAGATTCTACCAACTTTCTGAATATTAACAGGTTCCCATAAACCGCATATTCACTACCACAGCATAACTAGAAATGAGAGATTAATTAATAAGCAGATTATGTTGCTTTAGGTCGTTGGTCCAAATCTGGCTCGAAGGACCATTAAGCGGGTTGAGATTGCAGTGTCTCGATGCACGCTTTTGATGTATTGTTGAAGTTTATTTTAACTTGTTATATAGTCACTTATACTTTCTGGCAGTCACTTAACAATGTTAAATATTATTATAATGTTAAACTGTTACCTATAGTTATAATAATATTGTTAGTTGCTACCATTCGAGACGCTTATTGAGGTATGACTGTCTACTGCGCGAGCACTCGTTAGTAGTTTACTTGAAGCCGATGTTCTATCACACCAGACCGAACATCTATACAATCGTATCCAACAAAGCACAGTATCTTTCGTTAGTCTGAGTACTACGCGATCACTACCCAGCTCATTCTAATTAAGCAGCCATCCGGAGATTTATAAGATATGGAAGCATTAGTGAGATTTATACCTAGTAGTGAATAATGAGATAAAGCTAATGGTACTGCGTACATTTAGATTCCACCGAGTGCGATATTTGCTGAGAAAATTCTATATTTATTATTTTAATAAATTACCCATATAAGAGAATATCAGCTTGTTAATTGATTTCCTTTAAATGTTCAATGCGTATATGTTTTTATTAGAGTGGAAGTAACGTACTCAATTAAAAAATAGTGTTCATTTAAAATCTACTGTTTAATAATTCGATAGTATCGATAGCTATGTAATAAAACTATCACTTAATCGATTAATCATTATCGATTGTTTTTTAGTACTGTATAATATTTAGGCGACCGAGAAGAGACCAATGAGAAAAGAAACATGTGCGTAATTCACTCTCGGTAGAAGTATCTAAAAGCTTCAGAAATCAAAAATATTTTCTTTTTTTAAATCTTAAGTCAGTCGTAATCGTGCTATCAAGCACTCGTAATGTACAAACAATAGTGTCTACAAGTCTGGTCGTCATACTGTTAGGCCATTTCGACTGGGATCATAATCGTTGAATATCGGGATTTGCAATAACAGTGTAGTATGTTTGTCTCTTTTAAGTGTCGCTTTTTTGTTTCTTCTCGTTTCAGATCACAACGGTACTAAATAAGTTTTCACTTCAAAAAAGATAAGTTGATTGATCTCTTGGAATCAGTTACAGAAAGCCATACAGCGTTTCTTCTTTTTTAAATATAGCAAATTTGTACTATTGACAGTTTAAGTGCGACTATCAATTGTTCTATAGTTTAAATGAATATCGATTAACCGATAATTAATGAATACTAGAAGTACGTAAGGTAAGAAGAAACTTATGATCCAATGAACTGTCGATTGTACTGTTCCAGTCATTACGTTTATTCCCTTTAGATCACTATGCTATTATAAAACTATAATTCTAAAATTAAACCAATGTAAAAATATAAAAAGTGTACCCGATTCCTTTGAATTGAGTGAATTACCGCGATATTAGATTCTGATTTATTATTATTTTACCGCGGTCTAAACTTGTGCTGGTTTATTACAGTAAACTAACTGGTAAACATTAAAAGAAATTTGGGCAAATATCTCGGGAACCCTATAGAGTCTGTTTGGTAATACGTATTGACCCACGAGCTGATCAAATTTAACGCACATTAACCTCCTCATCCAGATTTACATATAAGAAAGTTATTTTTAACAAAATAAAATTGTAACGAGTCCTGAGATTAACCCAGCACATTTCAGGATGGAAATAACGTTTTGTAAAATCTATATTTAAAACGGTTTATATTTGTTTTGATTTAATTCAATATTAATAATAATCATTTTATTATTGATTATTTTATTGACAAACAAAATATTGTTAATAAATCATAAATGAATAAACACACAAAATAGGGGCGCATATAGACGTCGAGTTGCCGTAAACTTAGCCCGTTTAGACCTGACAACTGATAATAAATAATTAAAAAATTGTGTGTGTAACCTTTAACTTCGGGTCTAATATCTGAGGTTTCGCATTCAGGATTTATTTTAATCGAAACACACACTTCGTTTATTTAATTTTATTTTTGCAACGATCGCTACAACAGAACTGATCAATTTTTCCAATTTCAACAGTTTTTGTGATATCCACAACTATATTCTCAGATAAAAAAAAAACAAATGAAATGACAAGATGTTGTAGCAGATAGGTATAAGGATTATAGTAAAAAATAAATAAGTCATTTTAGAATACAGTCATGCTCACCTCAAACAAAGTATTGTATAAAAGCTAGTTATATTTTTAGTCGACTTCAACAAAATATAAGAGGTTACTCAATTGTAATGTATTTTGTTATGGATGTTCAGCCATAACTTCTTTGATTATGAACCGATTTTGATGATACTTTTTTTGTTGAATAGGCAATATCTCAAGAATTATCTCGTTTTAATTTCATTGGCATTGGACTTTCGACTTCGAAGATACACCAGAGAACTCTCACCAGAAATCATTAAAGCTGGTTTTCTTTTTTTGTTAAAAATTGTCTTGTCTTTTATTTTTCTCTTGTAAGATAAATACCATTACCTTATACGGTAGCCTTAACACACCCTATTTTTCTCTGAACCTACCGCCTCCTTTAAAATCTACAGCGCCCTTAAGGAGACTTAATCAAGCACTTTGAGAAAGATAGGCTAAAACTAATCCTTTTTAATATTCCCGTTAAATCAACAACGATGTAAGAATTACCAATGTCACCGTACTCGTAAATAAGTCGTTCGAAACAGTTACATCCGAATTATCATGCCATTAACAAATAATAAGTACGACATTAGTGTCGCCTTTATCATACGGGAGATTATTTCGACAGGCGCTTGCGCAAGGGCCGGCGGCGCGGCGGCGGATTTCAACTCACGGCGAATGTGCGTCGATATTCTTTCTCCTTTTAATTTAATTAACGACATTGTAATAAATTTTTATACGATCGTAAATCGAGTAAATGAAAATGCCCGATTTTTATATATTAAATCTAGATGTCGCTGAGTTATTATTATCGGTGGAATTCAAGAAAGGATGATAATACATTCAGTTTTTATTCAATACTAGTAACCCGCCCCGGCTTCGTACGTGTAGCAGAGTGATATATTTATATCCATTGGTTTACGCGGCGCACGCCAGTAAAACCCGGCGTAATTTTTTCCAATATTGGAATATACACCTAAACTTTCGTCATAAATTACTCCGGTCATTGATGAAAACAGTTTCAAAATCCTTTAGGTATTTTTTAAGTTTATCGCGTTCAAACAGACAAACAGATGCGGGGGGGGGGGGGGTCTTTGTTTTAATAAACGATTAAGATGCTTAGTTAAGTAGTAGCGTATATTGACATCGCTCGGTCGACGTGAGTTCGAATCCCCGCAATGAGTCTGAGCTTTCGGTGAAGGAAAACATCGTGATGAGCCATATTATGGTGGTAGGGTATTTTCTATTTCCCGCCTTACTCGCTACCACCCTCAAGTTGAAAATTTGTCGCCAAGCACCTGGAGGTGTGTCCTGGCAACTGCACTTGAGAGCCGGTCCTTCCACTAGGATTAGCGTGTTATCAGGTGAGATTGTAGTGATAGGTTTAAAACCTACAAAAACTTTAAAAAAAATGAAGAATGTTACAATGGTAAGATTAAGTTCTAGATTAAGTAATCTAGCGATGTGTCCCTGCTGTTCCCCTCGAGAGCACGTCGAGATGAAAATATAAGGCAGCCTGTCGACTGAAGCGAATCTGTCAAAATTTCGAAATTGCATCTCTAGCTAATTATGACCAACAGAATTGCATCTCTAGATTTTTATGCATTCTTACAAATCAAATTTACATAGCTCCGCTTTAGTGGACAGTCAGCCTTAGTGTCATTATTGTTTTTTTTTAAATCAATATTGCAGTAGCCTTTGTTAGCAATTTCGTCAATTTCAAAAAGTCTTATAAGTTGTCTCATAGCTAGGGTTGCCAACATTTTTTCTGGGAAATATAGTATTTTCAAAATAAGCTATAAAAATATAGTGTACTTCAAAAAATATAGTATTTTATTGTAAGCCCAAAAAATAAACCAAAATTTGATTTGTTACTTAGGTATATAATTTTATAAAATCTATATTTCTTGGCACTTTTTATCAATTTTTTTGTCTAAAGTAAAAATGACATATACTTTATCACATTCAATATAAATCAAAAATACATTTTTTTTATCAGATCAAATTGAAAATAATTAATCGAAATCCCAAAACAAAAATAATGTCGATGAAAAACTCGTTTCACGTTGTCAATTTGACAGTACGGACATGTTCGGAACGCAATATGAGACTATAAATTCGAATACAAGCTTTCGCATTTAATTAGTTATAAGTTAAGATAAAGGAGCGTTCATATATTACTAAAATGAAGCATTTTTTTGTTGGAATTCGGCGTTGAAAATATAGTATTTTGCATACTATATATTTCTTCAACAGTACCGATATAGTATGCAGACTTAAGATATAGTACAATACTATATAATATAAGTACGGTTGGCAGCCCTACTTATAACGTACATTATTTTAATTCATGTGTCATCTCTTTACAGTTGAGAGAAATTTTTCATAAAACAATACAAAAACATATTTTGTTTATTTTTTATTAGAAAATCTAAATACAGATATAATAAAATCGCACAGCACCGTGGGAGATCAACTTTATGGGTAAAAATATAACAAGTATCAAAAAATATATAATGTATAGAAAATGTTAATATGTGTGTGAATAGATTACATATATATTAATTTATTACCTAAAAATAGACGACATTTATAATGTAGGCAAAAAGTTAAGAAATACTTTCGAGGTCATTATAAAGTTTTATTAAATCAGTTACATAATTACTGTTTTCTTGAAAATTTTATATTTACATGTATTTTGTAAAAATGCATATGCGCATATGAATTATAATATTTACGATTTTTTTATCGAAACATGCTAATAAAAATACAAGCCTGTAAGGGAAGCAACTGGATAATCACTACGCCAGCACTCGGCATGATGGCGATTTCAAACGCCGAGAAATCAATTATTTATCAATATATATTTTTTCACATACATTGAAGAACATTTTTCAATCGTTCAGATTTCCTTAGGATATTTTTCCATCACCATCAGCCGATATTGTTACCAATTTCAATTAGTAAATGTACGCAAATTTCAAAAACTGCGCAAAATTCCGTAAACTTTGTTTGGTGTGGGTTCGAACCTGTTGAGTATAGAATACCTAGGGTCTTAAGTCCATTAATTCTAATCGGTTAAAATATAAAACGCTGTATTATTTAAATTGTATTAGAATAATAGCATACAATATGAATCCCGTGGCACAAAACTGGCCTTAAGAATCCAGTGGCCGTAATAAATTATTCTCAATGTCAGCATACCATGAGTGACTAAATAATAAGACTAGCCGTGCCCGCGGCTACGATCGCGTGGACTACATAATGCCGTTGTTCGGGAATACGCGCGCATCGTACTACTCTTTTTTTTTTTGAACTGACTACACTGTTAGCCTTAGGGGCCCTATCGTAAAACAGAGCCGCTGCGGCTTTTACAGCTTCACCGGACTTAGGGGCGAGCGCTTAGGGCACTCAGCCGCGAAAGTTTGTGACGACCCGCACGAGGGTGCCAGAGTGGCCGAACCTCGGCTCGGGCGGTCGTCGCGAATGCGAAAAGTTGCGATCTAACTAATTCCCTAATCCTAAGAGAATTTGAACTAACTAATATATACTCATATGCACGTTCCCCTCCTCCTGAGAGGAAGGAGTGGACCATGCGTATGTGTATTTAATAATCGGAATGGTTTTTCTACACTAACTAGCGCATTAGTCTAACTAGCGCAAAAAAAGAAAAAAAAGGTCCCTTACAGAACCTATGTGCCTGTGTGGTGTGCACGTGTGTGTGTTCATACGTGTGTAATGTTGTGTGTGGGTAGCTAAGTGTTGCACGTATAGTGTCACTTTGTATCGCGCGGGCGGCTGCCTGACCCAAGGGTTTCACACCGAGGAACGGACCTAGGCTTGGGTTGCCGCTAGAGAGGGTGGACGTGACGGGTGTGCGGGAGTGTACTACTCCCGTTCACTTTGTTTATATCGGGTAATGATCCTTATAAGGCAGACATATGTTCACACTGACTTTTTTATAGGTATTTTTAATATCTCCAATCATGTAGTACATTAATTTGAAATATATCTTATGGATTTACTCAGCGCGTACGAACTGATTCACTATGAACAGTTCTTTTTATTTGCGCGGAACCTTAATTATTTATCATAAAATAAGTAGCCTCAGTTACTCCTTATAACATCAGCTATTTACCAGTGAAAGTTCCGTCAAAATCGGTTCAACCGTTTTCGAGATTACCTGGAACAAACACGCAGACAGACAGACAAACAATATAAAAAGTAGATTTTTGTTATAAGCTCCGTATGTAATTTCATATGCATTTAGTAAAAAGCTGTTATTTTTACATTACAAACAGATACTTCAATTTTATTAATTGTGTAGATCAGGTAAATTGTCTATCGCTTACTATTAACCTATTCATTAAAAAAAAATACACTACTCAAAATTTTAATAGAATCAGGCTTATCATTAACCGAGTTTATTAATTTGAAATATGACTGGAATATATTATAATTTTTTATTCAAACTTTAAACATAACACTTTATGTGACAAATATAATTAATTCCTCAAACAAAAATGTCGTACAATTAAATTAATAATCCAATCGCCCACCCGTTTGTTTAGTTTTTCTATTAGATACTGCTTATAAATAATAAAGTCATCATTTCTTATTTCAAATTCTGTCTATTGATGGCTCTAGTGGAATTTAAGAGCTGTTAAAATGCCATCTTAAGATAAGAATAATTGGAAAAAGGAACACTATCCTCACTGAAAGAGTATTAATATTTTATTATGCCTAACAAACGGTACCAAGTGGTTCAACATCATCATAATCTCAGGCATCGGCTTGCCCACCGTTGGGTAGGCCCCAAATGACCAATCCAGCGGTTCTTGCATCCACCGGGTTCCAGCAACAGCAACCTTCATCACGTCGTCGGTCTGCCTACGCGGCGTCTTTTGGTACATGGACGCCACTGGAGAACTCTTGGTACATTAATACACCTGTACGTAATTTAAACTTAACAAATGGTTATATTATGATGGCAAGACATTTTGAGGGCAAGTAAGAAATCTATCGCCAGGCGTCAATAGTTGTGTTCCGGCAGCTATATTCAAGAGTCAATTTTTCTCTAGACTTCATAATACTTATTACTATCTCCAGCCTTTTTATCAATATACGAGACCAATGATGTTTTACAAATAGACCCGTTATACCCTACCTAAAAGCAATTTAAAAACAGTATATCAGCATGCTGAAACAATAGAGATAGGAGATCACAGCGTAAGGCGGAAACTCTGTTGTCAAAAAAGGATAAAAGTAGTGAACGAAAAGAAAACTGCCCACCTTTTACGATCGATTGTAAAGAGAGCCAATGTCGTATCTGTATATCTAAACAATTAATAACATTGAAGTGTCTATTTTTAATGTCAATATAACAGTTTTTTTTAGAAAAAGAATTATGGTTAAATAAAAATAACTGCTCATATTGAATCAATTTGGACTCTTAAATGGTTTACGCTAAGTAAACCATAAGAGATATAGCAAATTAATGTACTACATAATTGTAGTAATTAAAAAGACCTACAAAAAAGTTACGGAGAGTATATGTATATCTTCTAATGTTCACTCACAATAAGAAGTTTTGTCTGTGGTAGGGAGCGTGGGAGCAAGATTCGCGCAGGCATTCTGTAGTTCACGTGAATGAAGCCACGGGCACAGCTAGTCTACTTATAAAATTTAATTGGACGAGACTAACGTCCAACACAATATAAAAAAGAAATATTTATCGGCACGAGTCATGAGTTTAAAATTCGATTTTGCGATAGGATATTGAAAAGTTTGTAAATGTTAAATAATATTATCCATTTATATTTCTCCATTTCCAAAAAGGCATTTAGGTATAAACAAGAGTTCTTTAAATTCTACATAAATATAATCTCGTTGACATCGTCGTAATTCGATATTTTCAAACCGAAAGGCATGTGTACCGTCAATCAGCAATTTAACACGTTTGAACGAGGGACCCGTGGAAACTCAAATAAATCTTGTCGAAATACAAACAAATAAACAAAACGGCAAACATATTACCGTGGTCAAGATCTTTGGTATCTACCTAAAGTGTAGGATGCGTTCTAACATTCTATATAAAAGGTGGTTCCTTTTCGCATTAAAGTATATTAGTTGTTAACGATAATAAACAATATTAAAAGGCCGATGCATTTAAAGAAGATAACGTGGTAAGCTTAGAAATGGGATGAGACGAAATCCAAGTGCAGCTGCCAGAAGGCAATGATGGATATTTAGCGATAGATTTTCAACTTAAAAATCATGAAAGAGAAGCTAAATACGCACTCCAATCTCCTACAACATATGATATTTAAAAGGATTTTCCGTTGGCTTACTAAAAAATGGAACTATTCTTACAAACAATAGAGTTCTAGTTACTAAATTTTGTAACAAATAAAAAGTTCCAGTTAGGGATTTTACCGCATGACCATCGAAACGGAAAAGTATTTCTACAAACAACGTGCAACTTAAATATGTATAATGCAAATCAATAGTGATTTATATTGCAAACATAAATACTTAAAGAGCTTTTGTATTATCAATCATAATAAATATTTCAACTAATTCTGCTTGCGAAATCTCGTAAATACAAAAATAATATTTTAAAGAATCTTTGTCTGCGTTCTCTGCACTCTTTCTCCTTTCATTACATATATCATCTTAGTTATATGATATAATTAATAGTTAATTTCCCTTAAAGAGGAACCTGTCAAAGGTTCAACTGTGTACCACTCCTAGAAAAGAACAGTGTAGTATTCTATCCTGAAGTACATGGCTGACAATACGCACTGGTATAGGACTCATTTTAACACAATTCTCATGATTACCAATCTGCCATACCTCTATGACATACCATCACGCCTGTATTCCCCGAAGAGTTAGGCAGATGTGTACATTTGTACACCCACAGTTCGCCGAGTATGTTTTTAGGTCCCATGTAATAGGGGGCGATCCTATTGCCATTGTTCGAGCACGAAACCAAACTCCAAGCTGCTACTGAGAATTTCATAGGAAAAACCCAATAACACTTTGCTCGACCTGGGATTCGAACCCAGGACCTCGCTCATAGCAGTCCTGCTTAAGACCACTAGGCTAACGAGACAGTCCTATGACAACCTCGAACAACCTGTATTTTTTTTAAACTGTGATCTTCTTTAGGATGGAGGTATTCCATCAATCGGACTGATCCCAAGTAGAGAGAAGTCTCTAAAGAAATTTATCTTTACCCTACTCTTCTGTTCTGTTCCTTTAGCAGTTTGCATGTACTGATGGAAATAAATCTTACTGTCCACTTGACTGCATGTGTACATCCACTAAAATATTATCATTATTACATAAGTGTAAATGATATTTTTTGCTATCTCTTCTCGATAACTGGGATATTTTTCGAACTAATGATAATGTTTTGACGTTCATGTCTTTTTAGGATCTAAAATAAAGTATTTTTGATTTTGATTTTGAACCTCACTTAGAGAAGGATGGAACGGGTCTCGAATAAAATCAACACTAGCCCCATTAGCGAATAGGGAAAGAAGATACCTGTCTATCAATAGATTCTGTAACGACCGTAATGTTCCGTTTAAATAGCGTTAAAAGTGAAGCCTAAAAAATGTCTGTGCTCAATTTATTTTTAATGAAAGCTCGCCCAGAGATTGTTTCGCTGGGCGCAGTACGCGACCGCAGCGCGAACGCAATGCGACCGCACCATATCCGATTACGTTTCCGTGACCTCACACTCTTTTAGGGCTGCCAACTTGATTATATTTATAAATTTACATTTATTAAGGTCGATTTTTCAATCGTCAGATGACTTTAGTTTAACAATAATCTTTACATTTTTATACTTATAAGATCGCTTGTCAAAATTTATAAATAATTCCTTGAATTTTTATCTGTTGATTGAAAAATCTGCCCTTACAAAAATATTTTATTTAAATCATACATGAGAAAGCACTAAAAGTTACAACTCTACTACCGGTTCAAAAAATATTCTAATCATCGAGAAGAACCAGCAAAAAACTCGATCACTATAGCACTACTAATCAGCGCTACAACACTAATACCAAAAACAAAAATATTATATTTAATTTAGGCCCTAAGAAGGAACTTATGAACGTTACAATACTACCACCAATTTATATATGATATTTATATACCACCAATTTGGAGTTTTCGTAACGAGCCGTCAAGAAAATCGATCTGGTTTTTAATTTAATTTTTTTAGTTATGTAATTATTTCTACAATTAATAATTATATTTAATGAATATACAGTGGGGGGTAATTTAAAAATCACTATCATTCACGTAGTGATCTACCCTATAACATCTTAGATAATAATAGTAGCGCGGGGTGGCTGTGTAATGGGAAATTTTAAGAACATTTTTATATTTTCCAAGTAGCTGTGTGTCGCAGTTTATATAATAAATTTGTTCCATCAATTCTCTCCCGCATTGCTGCCAAAGAAACTATATGGGCATCATTGTTTTCACTTCCCGTACTTGTTTACAGCTTGCTAGATTTCTTGACGTTCATAGTTTACTGCTCCACTCCTTAGGGCCGTAGTGTCAAACTATAAAGCTTAAAACCTCTCTAGCTATATAATGCAAAAAGATTTTTTGAAATTCGACTGATAGTTCAAGAGGTTAGCTCATTCAAATAAACAGACAAAAAAAAACAACCTCTTGTCTTTATAACATAAGTATAGATTGGAACACTAACAAATATACTTCTGGTTTGTGTAAAGTCGCGTTATAATTAGCATTTAGTATCAATGTAATAAGAACTATAATGTTCATAACTAAGGTTTGTTCTAGTTTGTGTATTAATAGTAATAAATAATAGTAAATGATTTATGTGAGAGGAAATAAGATAAGTTATGTTTTGTTCAACCCTATATCTCTGGAGGCTCTCTGACATGCGTTGACACTTCACACACGCTCCGGCGCAGCGTTGTAATACCAATAAACACGTATATTTATTCAGAGTTAACTCCCACACTGTTTTTCGCTAAAATATAAAGATTTTTACACGATTTGATACGTTTAAATTCAGATAAAACGGCTTTATTTTATTTATAAAACGTACCGATATCGGGGTGTTTATTTTTCCTTTTATGAAACTTATTTAGTGTTCTTTTTTCTGTTTTAAGTCGTGAACGATGATAATATTTAAACTTATTTTCGTAAAACTAGTAATTCATAATAGAATTAGTATAATTTTTATGTTGTCGAAAATGTTCAATGTTAGTTAACTAGGTACGTTTATGTACAAATTTTGTACGGGAAAGCAAAGAATTGACCGCAAGTCTTACGATGAGAATGACAATGGAAGATAAAAAATAACAAACGTATATCGATGCACTGGAGTATCTAGTATTTAATTAAAGTGGAATTATATTATTCAATTAAATTAAACACGGGCATGAAATATTTGCGGCCGCAATGAAGTTTATAAAGAACAAAAGACAGTTAAAGGTCAGACTACGCACATGTACGGACAATTAAAGGCAAGAGTTTATTTGTTTCTTTTAATGTTATACTGTTTGATTTTATTGAAATTAATAAAGAGAATAATAGAATATTTGATTTTTGGATTTAGATCTCTCAGTGGTCACCGTTGTGTATGGATTGAGCTCGGCTTACCGTCAGGGACAATATCGTCAATGAACCGAGATGTTACAAAAAAAATGTCTCGGAAATAATCTTCGATCTATTTATCTATTTTTGTCTTTTTTAAGATCCAAAGCTACATCTATGATACATTTAATAGTTATCGCAAAGGTTTAGTGGTGAAAAGGCGAATAGACTTTCGAATTCATAATTTTTTTCGTGGGTTTTAATACACAATTAAAAATTCGATATTATACATTATTATAGTGTTAATATATATAAAATAATTTATATTGATCTAAATATCCCATAACCGACATATTTCAACCTCGTGATTGAGTTTGATTTTATTATTAGTAACATTATCAACTGACGGTGAAGGGAATCACTGCGAAGAAACCCACACTTTTAAGAAATGTACTTACTTAATGGAAAAAATACAGAACCATAGATAGCTTTTCGGTTGGATTCGCTAATATTTCGCGGATTGAAGTGTTAATTACGCCCGCGTTTTTTCTCAAAAAAATACTTTTACCATCAATGGGAAATTTGCAGTCTAGATAACGTTACCAGCTATTAAATTTATTAAAAGTGTCTCTAGAAAAATATAATGATTTTAGATATAACGGAGAATATCATTAGTCCAGACGTGCACGTAAAAATTTTTGGTCAATTTCCTAACGACCTCATAAACCTTTCCTTATAAAAAATTACTTTATAATGAAACAGATACGGTTCAAAATCATTCGTAAACAAGACGAACGCAGAGAAACTAATGACACTACAAATACTTCTGAATCCGTCTCTGGTATTGTTCTCTCGGAGTTTATTTGCTCGCTTACACACCGATGTCGTCCGCTTGCGTTATTCCTTTTATCGTGGACAATTTTTAAATGGCTTACGTTTGATACCATTATTGTGTGCCAATCAGCTTGAATTACAATGTCCTTTACCAGCGGCCGAACCGGGTAAGGATGTTTATTATATCGCTGGATACATTCGGTTTTTGTTTTGGATTGAACAACGCAACTGTAGCTTATTCAGATGAGGGCTGAGTTACGGAGGATTGTCTTTTGAATTTAAATTTTACGTTTGACGACGAAACCTCGGTGGAAACCATGAAACACTACTTGTTAGTAAAAAAACTGTGGGAGATATTTGTGTCACTTAAAAGTTCGGTATAAGTAAGTTATTGCAGGTACTGCAGGCGAGGTGAAACCAAGAACTAAAATATTTTCGAATCAGGGGCTCTCTTTAAGTGAACATTTATTTTGATTTTTTACAACAATGATTTTAAGCAATAATAGCTCAGTGGTAGAGTGTATACGGACATCGCATCGATTGACGTGAGTTCGATTCTATGCAATGAGCCTCAGCCATGAAAACATCGTGTTGAATCCATAGCACGGTGGTAGGGCACTTTCTTTTGCTAATTTCTAGCCTCAAGTTGAAAATCTGTCGCCAAGTATCTATAGGTTTTTTCCGACAGCTGCACTTGAGGCCAGTCCTAGACTTAGCGTGTTTAACATCTTGGGCCATATCGTTACTAACCTCAAATGAGTTTGAGGCCAAATGCTACAACCTATACAGAATTAAAAAAAAAAATCATTTTTTGAAAATCCTTATCAGATAATAAATTTATTATTCAAATTAAGATTCATGGAAATCGGTGTCAAGACAAATATATACATTGCCTTTTATAATGCATTTATTTAAGGAATTATATATTTAGAATTGGGTATTTACTAAAGTTGATATCGTTTTATACATTATGAAAATATTTTTTTCTTTTTCCGTTTCTTATTCTCAAACATTGTACTTAAATAATAAGTTACTTTCACAGTTAAGAGGAATCTATCGACACCTCATATGCTTAAATCAATCAAATAAAATACAGGGCGTGCTAGAGAAATAGGTATACATGTACATACATACATATTATACAATATATTGTGCATACTGTATACCTTCAAGTTGCCCCAGACAATGACGAACTGGCGAACTTTAGTTTTGTAGGTTTTCTTAAGATTTTTACATTGGCATCAGCCGACAATGCTATCAATTAAATTCATAAATGTACACACACAAAATCACATATCGATCCTCGAACAAGATGATATCATACCATTATTCTATCGATCGTAATGATCCGACAACAAAATCGCGGTAAAAAAATTATACCAAAATAATCGCCAATTGATTTGTTACTTTTAAGAATTTAATGATACCGAAAACCTCTCTACTGTTTGATACCTATAAATCTCATTGTGACCCCGAGTCGGTTTTATCTCCGCACAGTGGTACTCAAACTGTGTCAGGTCGATTGAAATATTTAAATAAAACTACTTAAGTGCACCGACGCGACGCCATTACTTTTTATCTCGCACTCATAATATAAAAGGTGTTTTTTATTTTGTTCCCATTAGCTTAACACCATATAAGGATCAGTGGTAATAAATAATAACAATTTATTCTGGGTAACTTATATTTAATAAATATAAAGTCAAAATTTAACTTTTAAATTAAAACAAAATATTCTATAATCCAGAATTAGGACTGTAGTAGTTATTGAAATGAATCCAGCAAACCAAAACACGACGAGTTCTGCATCAGATCGACTCAATAATATCATATTATTGTATTATCATCGAAGCTACATAAGTATAAGTATTTCAAGTTTCAGTTGAAATGGTTAAGTGGAAGTAGTAAAAAATGTAGTTGAAAATTTTGATCCATAAAATATACATACCAACATAGCGAGTTAACATCTTGTAATATAATTAAGTTATCAACTACAGACTTGCATTAAATTCATTATATTATATTTATTAATTCAATACATGTATCATTATTTATTACTTCTCAAAAGTGTGTTTCTTAGCAACGCTATGGAGATATGCCATTAATTCTTCATCAAAATTAATGATTCAAACATCATTTTAAAGCATATTATGTTCCCCGGTATATTTAAAAACTTTTTCAATAGGAACGCCATCTATGATCTATGATGCTAATGAAAATATATTAAAGGCGCAATCTATTAACAATATGCTTAACTAAAATGACAGCTGTTAGTTTATTTATTTACATTATATCATAATGTGCGAAATATTCGAAACGGATTGACTAGTTAATATTTATTTAACATCGTAAATTATCCATGCTTGAATACACATCCCTTGAAAAATAACAAGCCAATGATTGACGTTAGTTTAAATCACTACAATGAGCCTGAACTTTCGGAAGAAATGATCATGGCGAAACCAAAGCATGGAAGTGTAGAGCATTTATAATGCTCGCATGGCTAAGTTACTACCCTCATGTTTTTTTAATTACCTACTATTGCTATATTCTTTTAGTAATTTAAAAACAAAACTTCAATTATTATAAAATTAGTACTTATTTATGAAGTAGCTATCTATTATTATTATAGTAAATTGAATCGTTTCCACAGTACTGCTTATTATCTGGAAGAAAATCACACATTCATTCGTTTCCTTTAGCTCCCTTACGTCATAAAAATGTATGAAAAATAGGCATAAATGACATCCCCGGGAGCGTTATTAAAAGAGCGAAATAATCCAATTATATATCCAAATATGAATGATACTCATAATTGATAAGCTACTCGCTACCATAAAGGCTAAGTATCAAGAGAAGATAAAAAAGCCCAACATTTAGTGTGTTTGATATATAGAATTGTTTTGTATATGATCCTCCAATAATTTTTTATACAAACAAACCAAAAAAGTACATTTTCTTTTTCGCAATATATTATTACATTAACTACCTTCTGTCAACACTTTTATCCCTGTTCCAACAGTTACAAATACTCATAACAGTTTGCCAGGCAATTAAAGATTTAATCGATTTTCTTACAACTTAAATTCGAGTTAAAATTCATTAAAAAAGAATTGGAATGAGCTCACAAATGAAAAAAAACCGTCGAAAGAAAACGCACATCCTCTTTTTAAACCAATACATTGACCATAAAAACACCTTTCATACATAAAACCGAGGAGATCTAAAAACACATCATTCAACGATGGGGTTGCCGTTTAAAAAATAACAAGTCCAGGGCAAATAAAAAAAAAATTATATTTATAAAATAGTAATCAGGAAATAAGCCTCATCCTGGGGGAATGCACATACTTAATAACCACATAAGCCTATTTTAACCGACATCAAAAAAGGAGGTTCTCAAATCGAAAGTTTTTTTAAGGATGTTTAGTCATAACTTCATTGTTTATGAAGCGATTTAGATGATTCTTTTATCGTTAGAAAGGGGATACCTCAAGATTAGTTCAATTTTAATTTCAATGCCAATGGAATTTCAACTTGATACATAAGGAAATTTTTAAAATAATTGAATTTTGTTTTCTTTTTTGTTGAAAATTGTTTAATGTATCAGCAATAATTAAAATCGAGAAAAATTTAGGTACATTGTCAGATAGTTTTGTGTATTTTTATTGAATTACACATATGTAAATTATTTTTACATTCTTAAACACATATAAAAGTCTGTAAATTTAATCCACATTATAATCATTGATGGCTAAACGCGAAGAAGTAAAAAGTAAAATAAAGAAGTATAATTTTAAATAATGAAATTACGGTAATCCCGACAGTTGGAAACCCCGGTCAAGGAGCCCAGGGCGTGCAACTTTGTAACATCGATAGTGCATCAATCAGCAACATCGTCTCCCAATAATAATAAAGTAAACAGAGTATCAGATTCGAGTACCGTCCGTGGAAACATTTCCGAGAATTCACTTCTGTCGCGTGTCCTGTTTTAATGAAGGTTTAAAACGAGACAAAACAGTTGCATGTGCTACGGACAAGTGATCTAATAAGTATACGGGTTAAACGCATTGTTATTTGGTTTATATTTTATTATTTACTACTAATTTAATCCCTTAAATAATTTTTGAAACGTAGCTATTTTTATACACTCCCGAAATCAAAAACATATAGCTTTTTTAATATTTTTTTAATTAACGATGGACCGATAAACCGGAATCGGCGATATTAATTCACTGAAGAGTCATTATATTTAAGATGAGCTCTTTAACGACGTGTTCACTCTAAGACAAAGTCGAGAGATATACATATCTAAAATCTACTAATATAGGTAGAGTAGAAAAATCTTAAATTTTTTGGTGCAATCAGGTTCAATATCCAAATTTAAAAATATAGCTCAAAAGTTCTTTATTTTCCAAATGAGCTCAGTCGTATCTGAGAGATTATTTTCATAAGGTTTAATAATATCTAAATTTAAAAATATAGCTCAAAAGTTCTTTAGTTTCCAAATGAGTAAAGTCGCATCTAAAAGATTATTTTCAACAGCATTTCTCATTCTAGTACACTTGCGAAATTGCCTTATATTGTTTAATTTAAGCCAAATTTGTATGTATTATATTTAAATCGTTAAATTGGATTTAAGATTGACAGTTCCATACATTTTGACACAACTAAACTGAATTTAAGCTAAAACTGAATTTAATTAATTTTTTTGGTGCAATTCATCCGTTATGGCTTTTTTATTAGTACAATTGCATTTAAGTAACATAGAGAGAGAAAGAGAATATAATAAAGAATATTTTGAGAGGTAGATCGCAGCGAAATAAACTTGATTACTGGATTTACATCGGCTGATCCCGGAACGCGACATGCCGAAACGTGACACTGTAGCAAGTACACAGGTTTATGTTATTTGCGATCCAGTCGAACACAGTTCTCATGTCCTACCAGTTACCACCCAATGCTCAGCTAGCTACAAAAATGTATACAAGTGAGTCATCATTCGAAAATATCGTAATGTTTCTAAAGTAAAATATCTCAATCACAAAGCAATTTTTATCACGGCCCGTCCAGCAATGTTAATAAGACCCGATAACGAGAATGAAGCCATTACCTAAATCAGTAAACTGTGAAACTAACATCGATTCACACTTTAAAAAGCGACACGCGAAATTCAACTTTATATTATTAACGATAAAATCTTTAATAAATAAGCATTACTGTCGCCACATATCCTGGCTCGCAATTTATCTCGCCATTGGACGTAAAAGCAATTAATCAAGATCCGTTGTCACATAATATACGGGTAAAGAGAAAAAGATGATTCAGAAACTAATTATCAAGGATGTTGTGTGTGGTTTTTTTAGTCGGTTTAACACCTCGCCACTGCCATTTGTCGGCTGTTGGCTTTCGGCGCATATCGGCGTTTCATGTCCAGATAACAAACAACGTTTGTGTGGATAGAGATGTCAAAGTCGAGTTTAGAATGTGTGAATTCACATGTTTTTGTTCACTGTCATTAATATCTTCACTTCTGTGTCATTGGTGAAGTAGATTTTAATTCTACAATGAACGTGACCTTTCGGTGAGAAATAGATATAAATTAGTCATACAGTGTTTGACATTTAGTAAGACTAATAAAAGTTTTTTTTAGGTAATAGTGTTAGGTTTTTTAATAAGATTCCGAAGCACGTTACTGATTTGCCTGATTCGCAAGCGGATAAAGCAGTTCGGTAGGGCTTCCTCTTCCGACTTAACAAAAATCAATATCTAAGGCTAGCTAAGAGTTGTAACCTAATGTTAGATCCGATAGCATCCGACTGATAGTTCCAGAGATTAACATGTTTAACAAATAAACAAAGAAATAAAAAACTTTTCCTCTTTATTATATTAATATAGATTTGACTGAACTATTCCTGCAGCTGCATATGAAATTCAGTTCTCCTTGTAGGCTTAGACACCATCTTCGGCCAAATCGTCATATAGGTACGTTTGCATGGACTAAATGACGCTCGCATTTCCTCTTGATTCTCAGTGGTTACAGTTTAATCTAGAAAGTGATCAGCATTTACTTAACGTAGCTGAATTATAAGCATAAATAATAATTACGATATCTATACAAATAAATATTGCTGAAGTGTCTGTTTGTTGTTTGGGCCAAATAGTGCGTGGTTTTCAGGGTTTCATATCCTGGTAGAAGTTGGCTATGAGCTCGCTCAAATGACGCGCATCCAGTTGTGTCAGTCATCAGTATGCGTGCGCATGAGAACCCCGGCGGTGCGCGCCGGTAATGTATGTTATGTATGTATAATCCAGTTTGTAATGTCTAAATAACAGTCGTTTACTAAATGCATATGAACGTTTTCACGGTACCTATAACAAAAGACCAATAAAAAAAAATTTTTTTTTTGTCTTTCTGTTTGTTCCGGATAATCTCCGAAATGGCAGAATCGATTTTGACCGGATTTTCATTGGAACATAGCTGATTTTATAAGGAGTAACTTAGGCTACTTTTATTTTAGAAAAAGAATTCGAGTTCCGCGCAAATAAAATAATAAATAAAATTATCTTTCCGATAACCGACGGGCGACCGCCATGGGTAGAAGCGGGGTTACTAAAATAGCGACAGCATTCTGTAATCCACGCGAGCGGAGCTGCGAGCACATTTAGTTATTAATGTAATATTATTACCGATTACGTCCTCTGAGTATCTTGATGTGCCTCTCGGAGGAACAAGCCGTAGATGGACTTTGCAGTGTTGATTTATTAAGCTCTCATCGATCCTGCTTTATCATCGTATCGGATTCGTTTGACTGTTTATTTTATAATGAGACGTTGTCCACGTCGTTTTGCTTGGCAACTTTTTGTTCAGGTTTGTTATTATTTTGCTATCATTATGATATATTATAACACTGATAACTTATTACTGCGTTGTATAATGTTATCTATGGTTTCACCCGTGTTAAGTTTATTCGACCAACTCTCCATCTTGCCGCTAACGCACCTACTTTTTCTACCACAAATTTCTAATTATCTCAGTTTTACCTTTTCTAAGTTTTTACGGATCCTCCATGTTCTCTTTTATCTCTTCGTCTGTCCCAAGATTCTTCTTAGTATCTTTCTTTCTTCGACCATTACTTTTCGTACTTCTTTTTTTCTTTTTGTGATGTATCCATTTCTTTCAGCCCTACATTAATACAGATTCTTATTTTCGTCTTTCTGCTCTGTAATGATACTATCACACACTATAAAGCTGTACTGCATTTCAAATTATATTGTAGGTGATCGATTTCGCCTTCTCATGGTTTATCTCGTAATTTCATTTACTTCATTTACCCATCTAATATTACTAGCGATCGCCCTAAGGTCGAAATTTCACCAGCGACTTTTTGATCATAGACTATTTTCTGTTTCAAATTTACAGTATTTATAATCAATGAATATTATGTACATCACTTGCTGTCACTTTTCGCTAAGCGACAATGTCAATATTTTGGGGGTCTAAGTTCAATGGCACTGGTCGGTTTAGGATTCGCTGTGTTAATTTATTTTATTTCATTAAATTAGTAACAGATATTATAGATATATTTCAGCTTTCTGCAGTCCTTCTACATACAAACTTTAACCATACCGATGTCCTATGACTCCTACGTATAATGGCCAAAGAGCAAAATCAAAATATTACAGGATAGACTTTCAAACAATGTTTTTTGGCTCTTGTATGCTGTCCATACTACATACGCCGTTCTGCAACAAAAAATTGTTCTTACAGGAATTTATTTGTATTTTTTTTAATGCATAGAATTAATTATATTGAAAGTATTTACCGTAAAAATTTGTATCATTGTATTTTTGTAGTTGCATTACGACCATTTACTATCAACGAAACCTTGTCTCACATAAGCTATTATTATCGTTGGATTTTAATATATCTACATAGGGGCCGCAAGTTAACATTTTTATAACTTTCTCCTTAAAACAAATCTTTTACTATCTTTTCCCGCTCCTCACACTGTTCTGGAATAGGCTGAATAGAATTAAATGTATTTTAATTAATTACCCTCACTATCGAGTGAACGCAAGCTGTAATTAGTCGAGGCATTCTAAGGGAACCGAGAAAGATATTTGTATCCACAACTGATAGCTCGAATAATTATTTCCACTGGAATTTTATAAATATCCTTGATGATTATTAACATAAAAGAACAGAATTATTAAAATGACATTTTAGCAGAATCAATCGAATCTTCAGCTTCAATATTTCGAGTTTTTTTGACTTTAATTTTAATGGAAGTTCGTAAAAATTATGAACTTATGAATGGTATATAAGTAGTATAAGTAAAGGTAGATATTTTTTATAGCCTACATATTTCGGAATTACTGTTTTTTATAGCATTTCATCAAAATCAGTGGGGCATAAACTACAATTCATATTTTTAATGATTTCTAATAATATTATTGGTTTTTTATGACCTATCAATTACGAGAGTAACATACACTTTTCGTATATTAATTTTTACTAAAATCGGTCAAGCCGTATTTAAGTTAAATTCAGACATACAAACTGACCGAAAAAATAATAATAATTAGTGGCCTATAAAAAATAGGAAAAAATATACACTGAATACAAACAAACCCACAGATTTATTAATATGGATATTAATTAAATACTTACAAAAAATACAAATATTTATGAGTTTTTTCAAATGACGAAATAGGAATTTTAAATTAATTTTAATGGTTGAAAAAAATCATTATTTATAATTATACAGCGAGTAATAATAAATTAATATAGGTTTCTTTTTTTACTTCAGATGTCAGCCGTTGATCCAGACTGCGGTGTGAATGCAATAGTCAACTATACTTTGGGAGAAAGCTACGGAAGACCACAGTTTTATGTGAAGGCGGACTCGGGAGATCTTTGTATCTCATCACCACTGGACTACGAGACTAATAGCGAATTTGAGTTCCCAGTAATTGCTACTGATAGAGGTATGTCTTATTTTCTTTTTTTTTATCGTTATACGCTTTAGCGTTATGATCATAATCACACGCTAAACCTAATAGAAGAGGTGCTTGGCGATTGATTTTCAACTTGAATGTGGTACCTTGAATGAGCTCTACCACCATGCTGTGGTTTCATCACGATATAAGCTCAGGGATTCGAACTCGCGTCGATGGACGCGATGTCCTTACATGCTGAGCTAAGGTAATGATGAACTTTTTTGATGATTTACGTAATTGGTAAATTCTGAAGTAATGATGGGTCAGGCGTTGCGAGCTCAGAAGCCACGTCGATCGTAAGCCAATTCAAATCCCTGCGGTGAGCCCAAGTTTTCGGCGTATGAAAACCATAAAACCATAGCGTAGTGGTTAGGGTGTTTTGTAATGTCACCCGCCATAAAGACACGCTTAACATCATGTACCGGGATCAGCCGGTATCTAGTAATCACGCGAACCCGTTAGTGAGCCCCCTGTCCCCGACACTCCGATGATTAAACGCTGGCCGAGGAACATTTTTACCGATCCCGATGATCGTCATCGAACGCGTACTCCACGACCGTCCATAGAAACCAAGCGTGCTTGCGTTCACACCCGCGAAACTATCGTTCTCTCCGCAGGATTCGGATGGTTAATTTCGCTCCCGCACATCTGCCACGTCCACCCTCTCGTGCGGCAACTGAAGCCTATCCGTTCCCTCGGTGTAGAGCCCTTGATTCTAGCATCCGCTAGCGCGATACAAGTGTCACTGCATTTGAATTCACTAGCAACCAACAGACACCATTACACTCCACCCAACACTCGTGCGCACCGCACCGGTACATAGGCTCTGTAAGAGACCTTTCTTTTTTGTAGTGCCATCCAGGAGAGAGGAACATATATATATATGTATAGTTAGCTCGAATTTCTACGGATAGGGAAATGAGCCAGTTCGCGATTTAACTGCAACTACGGCTACAGCCCAAGCCGATGTTTGGCCTCATTAGCAATCCTTGAGCATGTTGCCACGCTGTCACGACTGAGTGCCTTAAGCGGTCGTCTCCAAGCCACGGTGAAGCTGTAAAAGCCGTCTGAGGCGCCAAGGCACATATGGCTAACGGGACATTCAAATAATAAAAAAAATGTGATAAATCCGTCATAGTAATTCTCTTTTGATTTGCCGAGTTTCAGGATCATACAGTGTATATCCAGTTGCCAATAGCTTTGCAGGTCGTCATTACAACGGTGGTCGCCGTTATTTTGGATTGTACTGTGCTTACCATCAGTCAAAAGATTTTCCATTTTCCAAGCCCATTATTCGAAATTCGTCTCGCAACTTTTTGATCATAGACTATTTCCTGTTTCAAATTTGCATTATGAACCTTTACAATTAATATAATATAACTTGGTGTCACTTTTCATTGAGTGACAATGTCAATTTTTGGGGGTCTAAGTTCAATGGCACTGGTCATTTAAGGATTTGCAGTATTCTTTTATTTAATGTATTAAGTAACACATATGATATATAAGTTGTAGCTTTCTGTACTTTTCGCCATATAAACTTTAATCATGCCAAGTCTCACAGCCCGTACATGCAATATGCTTAAAAAGGTGTCCGAAGTTTTCTGTTCACGTTATACACTCTATGTCTTTTAAGGTATATTGCCAAAGAAACGATTTGAACTCATAAGGAGCTATTTCATGATGTAGTAATAAAATATAAACATATATTACTTAAAAGCGATAACTCTACGTCCCTTATTTCAATTATACAAGTAGGCTAACGGCATTCCTCGTCCAATCCGTTAACATTATCGACAAACTTCCAGATAAATTAATACTTTAGTAATTAGTTTTGATAAACCGCAGCGTTCATTAGAATAGGTAAATTATTTTGTCATATAATAATTTATTTGCCGTCTCTCTTTGCTTTTGCTGTATTAACGTGTTTATGCTCATCGAACTATATTGCGACCACAGCGGTAGGCTTTTAAAAAAAAAAAACACGACACTAAGTCTTGCACAAATTTAATTGTTTAAATTAAATTTCACAAATTTCATTAAGTACTGTGCGGTTTCTAGACTTTGTTAGTAGAAAACTCACTTGAAACTAACTGAATTTAAAGAAAATAGAGGCAATGGAAAAAGCTTTTAAGCATTTTTAATGAGTGGGAATGTAGTATTACTAAAATAGCAAATGTAGGGAAAAGAATAGGGTTGTAACAATACTTAATGTATTTTAGGTCCAAAATCATAAATCCTACATTCAATTTAGACCTCAAGAAGGCAGTTATGAACGTTAAAATACTTTCAGTGGTTCAAAAAGCATCCCAGTTATCGTAAAAAGCCTCGTATCATAACTCTAAAAATAATGTTTACAGTTAATAATCATTAATAAAGTGAATGTACAGAGGAGTCACTTTCAGACATCACCATCATACACATAGTGATCCACCCTATAATAACCTTTTGACAGTAAAACCTGTTTGAAAGTTCTTGAAATATGGGACGTAAATCGAACCGAAAGTTGAGTCGCTTATTTTTATACATTTACATACAAAACCCCGAGGTTTTGTTCCGTGATGACTTTAAAGACTATTTATTACATAAATGCTTTATTATTCAAAGCAACTTCTTGAAATACTTATTTATCGAATTAGTAATTATTTTTAAATCGTAAAATTCATAAATCGTAAAAAGCAATGTTTGTTTGAGGAGTGGTATCAAAATGTTGATTGACGTAAGTTGAATCTATTTAAGTCGTAACGACGTAACTCGTTGTCTGTTAGTACATATAATAATACTATAGACTCTAAATTAGCATTTGTTAATCATTAATTTAGCTAAGATGCAATATGCAATTGCTAATTGCATATAGCGAACAATTAATATTTATGTGATATTTCTCAAGACTACAGGTTTCTTCCCCGAAGTATCCTTTAAAAATAGAAACTAATACCTACAATTAATTCTTTTTATCTACTTCTTGTTCTGACGCCGCAGAAAAACTTGCCAGCGTCAATATTTTTAAACCTAACTTCATAGTCTTTTATAATCTTCAAAGTTTTCTTAAAAAGATGGGCAATCCCTTTTTAGAGCTGTCTAGCGAGGTTTTGTGGCAACTTAAAATGCGTGTTTCTAGGTATTATTTGTTTTCTTCTTCACGTATGTACAATAAACAAATTATACACATAACAAAATGTCACCATAGTATATGGGTAATATAGGGTCAAGCAACCTAAAAAGATACCCTATGGAATATTTAGCCTAATGACAATGTGTTGTGTTGTTGCGGTGAGAAGGGTTGCCAGAGCTCATTGGGGAAGGGGTGTTTAAGATCGACAACACGGTTAGTGCTACCTCTGGTGTTACAAGCGTCCACAGGTAATTGTAATCGCTTACCGACAAACGGCTCGTATGCTTGTCTGTCAACTAACTTGTATAGAAAATACGTTGATGAATTATCATAAAAACCACAACATAAACAAGATTCTGCAAAAGAACTTAATTAAATTTTGAATAGAAATATAAATTGATTCTTCTTTTTATTTAATTGCAACTGCGTTCTTACACAATTCTGCCAAAGTTACGTATATAGAATATTTGTTCAATTGTCTGTTCAATCATAGCTTCAAAAAAATGGCGGCGCCCTTGTTAAATCTATCCAGGGAGTTTTTGTGGAACCATAAAATGCATTTTTCTTATTAATATTTATAATCCACTTCACTTATGCACAATAATCAAACTTCATCACCTAAATACCACCAAAATAACATAGTAATTATAGGGTCCAATAACAAGTTTATGTATTAAAATAACAACCACTACATAACCTTTCAAGATCCCGCCAAAGACTCCCAAATATTTTTTTTTTCATCAATTTTGACTACAGCTGTGTGGTAAAAACTGAAAATCTCGACATGCAAGTCGATAAATGTCATTTATTGTTAAATTTTAATTAAAACTTCACACTTCGTTTATGTATGCTAACTAAATAAAACTTAAATTATTGTGAAAACAATAAAAAGGTAAAGTTACAAAGTTTCTGCAGCGAGTATATTAAAATATTTTACATATTCAACACCTTATGTTTAATGTTGTGCCTTCATTGTGTACATAAAAGGCACGTTTAAAAGGACAACAGTGCTATTTTATAGACCCTCGCAGTACTTTGTTTTCACAACAAAGAGGGTTTTACTTCATAATATCAGTAAAAGATTTATTTATCTCGTATACAAAGTAAATATGAAGTAGGTATGCTCATAAAGTCGAAATTATGTCAAATGAATAAATTTGTTATTTTAGAATTATTGTAATCAGAATAAAATCAATTTGAATGGCCGAGTGAAATATACTTTGTATTTTTATGTAATGGTAATAGGTGGTACAGTCATGCCAATGTACCGTGTACAGAATATTTTATTTAGTGTTCATTGTTCAAGCAACGCTTTAACAAGATGATTACAACTACAAGGTTTTCGAGGGAACTCAGCTTAGTTATAAAAATGCATCCTAAATGTACTTTCAGACTATAAACTACAACCATATCAAATTTCATTAAATTCGGTCTAGTAGTTTTTGCGTGATTAACGTTATAATACAATTCACGTATGTATAATAACTAAGCTATATAACGCAAATTTCAGAAATATTATATAATATAGAGAAAAATAACATAAGTTTATTAATGAAAAAAAAAAAAACAACATGACATGCCAAGATCCTGCCAAAAAATCCAAGTGAAATTAGCTCATAAAGCTACTACAATAACGTAGTAAAGTTTGTTTGTATGTGTCTGTGTCTACTAATCAGATTTTAAAACATATTTCACTATTGAAGAGCAACATTTTCTCCGAGTGATAATTAAGGTGTACTTTTTTTATTGTTACTAAAATTTAATTTTGTAATTAAAGCGAACACATTCGCGCGCGGTTGCTTAAATCACTAATTTATAACAAATGATATCGGCATATTCACTGTATTTAAAAAAAAAATAATTGTTTTACATAAGAATGTATGCTAATCTAATTTTCCTACATATATAAAGAAACCTATAAAAAAGTGTCGTAATTTTACAATCTTTACAAATAAACCCTACACAATTTTTTTTTAACGAAACCGTTTGTCAGCTTCCGATGAATAGCTTTTCATATTTACGAACGTCATTTGTAATTCGATTTACTATTGTTTGCGCCGGAAATTGTCAGATGGCGCCGTCTCGGTTTGAAAAAGTTGTTATGAGTATTTTTTCTCAAATATGTTGCTATCATTTCCAATTAAAAAAAAATATAAAACTATCATTGCCATTTAATTTTTTTACAGTATAGGTACAAGAGATTAAACCCCGATATTTTTAGGATACGTTTATTGTTACTGACTTTTTAACGATCTGACGATCTGACCTTACTGTTAGTTTGAGGGGCGCTATTCCAAAAATAGAGCCGCTGTTGGCTTTTACAGCTTAACCGGGGCTTTGGTTACCAAAGGGACTGGACCTCGGCTTGGGCTATTGCAGCGATTGTAAAGAAGTCGCGATCTGACTAATTCTCTATTCGTAAAATTCGAGCTAAACTAACATATACATATATACATATCCCTGCCTCCTGGGATTATCACTATTTTATACTATGTACCCTATATCTCAGCAACTTACACAAAATTTTGGATTTAAGTGACTAACAAAAATAAGTCAGTGCGTGTTGAGAGTTTTGATAATTATTTAGATTGTATATGTTTGTGATATAGCTCCCATGAACGTCACGTAGACCAAATCAAAACAATCAAAAGTCAATTTACTTTATTAATCCAGTCCCTTATTAATGTTACCACAAATAAAATTAATTAAATCCAGCAAAACATGTTATTCTATTTTCACACACTATCTTAAATGTACCTAATACATAAATAAAAGGTTCCATGATATTCTTCAATACATCATCCATTGCATGTACAAAATGAAAGAAACAATTATCAAACACGCTGACATCAACATAAATCAACATGCTGTCAATTAAACATAGCATTACAACAATGCAAACAATCGCTATAACCAATTATTTATTTATTCGCAGGGGGCCTCTCGACGACCGCCGTGGTAAAGATCCAGTTAATTGATATAAACGACAACGTCCCGGCCTTCTCAGTCAAAGACTACAACGTGTCCTTGAAAGAAGGTCGGATATCATCGAGCGAGCCAATAATTGCTGTAGCAGCGACCGACACAGATTCAGGAAGATTCGGAGCTGTCACTTATAGGATCGTCAGCGGCAACGATAATGACGTATTCAGAATCGACAGGAGCAGCGGAGAGATATTGGTCACGAAACCGGCTTTGATAGATAAGGATAGGAAATTTGATTTGGAAGTTTCCGCGACCGATGGAGGAGGTTTGACAGCTCCTCAAGGTGCTATAGTGCACGTCACTGTGATACCGGCAGGCGTCGGAGCAGCCTTGTTCGACAAGCCGAGGTATAACTTTCGTGTGAAGGAAGACGTCAGGATTGGCACAGTTATTGGGAGCTTGAAGGCAACTTCCACTGATAGAGGTGAGTTTTTTTATATTTAGTTAGTTAGACCGTTATCTGGTGGTAGAGCATTTATGACCAAATCATCAATTTATTTATCATGCTTTTCTTAAAGAAAACCTTATAGTAATAAACTTTTGCACGTAATGTTCTGGGACTGACTTGGATGCAGTTGTCCAGAAATTGTGCAATATTATTGATATGCCAACATGATAATAATATTCTTGAGGATAGCAGACTACCTCATGCCACTTTACGTAAATTAAGCATAACAAAAGCAATAAATGAACAGGAAAATCAGTAACTGGCATCAATATTCATGGAAAGAATGTAATAGGTAAACGTATAGGTAAAACAAACTTTGGAAGTATATATTAATGTGAACGGAACGTGTACTACCGTTCGTTGAAATTACCTTATAGCTTCATTTTGCTTTAACAAATTTATTGAAATCGTGCCACAATCGCTTGAACAAAAGCCTTAAGCGACGGAGTTTTATATATTTCACGTTTCATAATAAACGCATATAGCTTAAAAAAATTATTATTGATGATTTTATAACGAAATACGCGAAAAAAATAGGTACCTACAGTCCCACAGGTACTGCATTCGAAGCAAAAAAAGCTAGTTAGAAGATCGCCCGTCTCTTTCTGATTAAACCTTCTAAAACATATTTATTCCTGACTATTTTAACATGGAATTGGCGATTTAGTAATTAGGTCATAATTCTATCATGGACTTAACTTAAAACTGAATTAAACCTAAACGTATCAAACGCGCTATTTTTTGTTATATTAAACTATTATGTGCCGTGAACCACTTTAAATTATATCTTGCAATTTTTTAAATCATAAAATGATTTATGTCGCTAATTGTTTTTAAACTCATTTATTTTTAATTAAACCTAGAAATAATAAGAATTACTTTTTAAATATGATTTGAAAATGTATAGTATTAAATGGTAATAAGGTAGCGTAGGGTAATATCATTCACAATGTTTTAAATATATTAACATTTAAGTAGCGTGCCCACGTTGAATTTCTTTATTTTCATAAAAATGTAATTATCGGCGAACTTGTAAAACCTCAAATGCGATTTCGCTACAATCTTGATTATTGAGTTGATTCAGTTTATTATAAAATTTTAGTGTTTCTAGTAGACCAAAATAAGATTGAAGATTAATGTTGCAACTTGATATAACAACGTTGTTTAAAAAGAACATTTTGAAATAATAGTTTTTTTGTTTTATTGGCCACTGTTTATTCAAACAATGAGTGCAAAGTGGGTGTACAGTAGTTGCAACAACTAGCACTTTCAGCGTCATACAACCATATAGTTGTATAAAGAATAACGTGACAACCTGTCACTTAGACCACACATGAGACCATTGGGCTAACTATGCAGAATCGTAATCGGCCATTGTCTCTAGTCAAGATCACGACCGTGTGATGGGCGGGAAACATTTGCACCATCCACATACATGTCCTTTGAAACCCATTTCATGAAATCTAACCTCATTTGCACTTACATTCCCGTGCTAATTTACCTTCCTCGAGAAACTAGGAGTATCATTACGTTTGTCTGCAAGTGTGATAGATGTCAATCAAAATTAAATTTCACTTGCTTATAAAATAAAACTCAACTTCATTTTATCCATCGCATCATTTTTGAAGCGATGATGGCTCATTTGGTAGCTTGGACGGACTCCATAAGTAATACGTATTCATGCTTCATTTGCCAAAAGAGAGTTTTAAGAATACGTAACTTGTTCAAACATTTCACGATCTTTTCGCTCATATTCATGTGTCTGCAATTCTATTGCATCATTTGTCGTCAACATCACATTTAATACTATATCTTCAATCATTATAAAGCAATGATGTTTTTTTAGAACTGACTGTACTGTTAATTATAAAGGCCCTGGAGCCTCAGGCGGCTTTTACAGCATGTAGTTTGTACGGACATTGCGTCGATCGATGTAAGTTCGAATCCCTGTAATGATCCTGAGCTTTTGAAGAAGAAAAACATCGTGATAAAACCACAGCATGGTGATAGGGCTTTTTCTAATGACCGCCTGGCTACCTACCACTCTCAACTTGAAAACCTGTCGCAAAACACCAATGGGGTGTGTTCCGGCAGCTGCACTTGAGAGTCAGTCTTCTACTAGGCTGAAGTCCAGATAAGATTGTGGCTACAATGCGAAGCCTATAACGATAAAAAAGGCATACTTTTATAAAGATAATAAGAACCAGTTTTTGTACAATAAAAATCTATTTACTGATTACGACCACCATATACTAGGTGTCACTTACACCATAATGGTAAGTATGCTGAGGTGTTTCGCCTTAAGGGATCATTAATCAAGCATAGTGGAAGGGTTGGTGAAACTTGTGGTCGAGACCATCATGCATATGATAGAAAACCTCTTAGAGTGACTCTCTTTTGGTTGGTTTAGTTTAGGGATCAGCCTGTGTATATTCAACTGCCGAGCTTGCAGGCCTGCAGGATAGCATTGATCGATTATATTATGCTTACCATTAGGCACAGTGCTGACAATGTGTCAAGGAAGGTTAAAAACAGTGTGTGCTTAAGATCCCACGACAGAACTGAAATTTTCAATAATAAAACGTATTAGCACGGCACATACCGTTCTTATATAAGTCGATACTGAACAAACTGATGCGTCATGCTCTCTCTTGTAACGCTCGCCGAGCGAGCATAGCAGTAACGCGTTGACTATATCTCTCTCGCTCCCTTAGTCCACTCGAGTCGACTTTACCCCGAACGAGCGTTATATAGCCGAGCGTGACGGCTCAGTCTCATTCAATACCCACAAAATAAAGTAATCAGCGCGCCTAAACAAGTTTTCACTTCAAAAATGTGATCCACACAATTATTCAACTTAAAACACTCAGATAATGTACCGACTTAAATAGCGTCTTCATCATTTAAAATTAATTAAATTTACTTATAAAGTTATAAAATATTGATATAAAATGAGTCTATAAAAGGGCTTGGATAATCATACATTATCATCACTCCTTCAAAATAATCTTTCGTATTGACCGTTTATCACACCATTTCGTAAAGTGCGTATGCGGCGGACTGGTGCAGATGAAATTTAATGCCACCGAGAACCGCTCAAAGTATTTCTATAATAAATATACATTCCAAAGCCAAATTTATTTGTTCGTTAAACCAATAATTAAGTCGAGAATGGGCGATGAGTGGACAATGGTCGTATATTAATTTTATTTGCATAGATAAAGTGATTCTTAGAATTACATTTTACATAACATTCTACGATTAGTATTGTTAAAGGTAAATAAATACCTAGGTTGTTCCGAAAATTGTTAGCCACAGAATGAATACAATCTCTTTTTTCTTGAAACGATTTTTAATTAAAAGCTAATTTAAATAAAAATAAATGTTTCGAAAGCTGGTTCGCCCGAAAGCATAAGCGCATTGGGGTTGGAAAGTAATATTTTGAAAAGCTATAAATAAACTTTATTTATATTGTAACTATATTATAATTCACTAACAATTTTTCAAAATACTCAATAACGTATCATTTGAAAGATAGCTATTACGTTAACAGTTAAGATATACATCATTATATCCATTTACTGGATATTATTAAGCTAAATGATTAAGTATTAAAATATTCATCCTGCTTTACCCTACTGTGAAGCTGTGGAACTGTCCCTCGGGGAGTGTGTGTTACCTACTTCCTACAACATAGTCTTTCAAACATAACATGGAGAGACATTTGAGCAGGCCGTCATAACAGCAACCACTGGCGATGGATTATAGATTCCACGATGATCGCCAGTGTTATTGAATTGTGCTGTGATTACCATCAGGTGCAATGCAGTCACTTTGTCGTGCTACGATAAAAAAAATATCAAAGTATCTTTAGGCTTTTTAACTACCTACTACGAAATATCCATATACCAGATTAGTGACAAAATCATTGTATAAAAAGATAATTTAAAATGAAACCTTTATCCTATATATAAAACTTAATTTATTATTATAAAAGATTGAAATGACTAACTAGGATAGAGAAAGTCAAGGAAAAATAATCTTGATTAGGATAACTCTGGATAAAAAAAAGATAACGACTTTTATTAGACGACAAGTAAAGACTTCTCCGTCAAGGCTGTGTTCTTTTGTATTACTCAATTTATGGACTAACCTATTAACTCACAAGGTTTTTTTTAATTATTTGGTTCGTAGACCTTTTTATATGTCATTATTTGGTGTTGTCATTATTCACATAAAGGAAGATACAATTAGCCATGCGCGGCTCTTGAGCATCTGTAATCTTTATGTTTCCTATATCGATGTGAATACGCAAATCCCCTACTACACTTTATGACCTCACTCATATAATATCTCTTACAGTGATATAAATCATCACCGACATATACATGTCAAAACATTTATCAAACCAATAAAGCAAAATGTTGTAAAAAAACTTCAAAACTTGTTCTTTATAACATTTACTGATCTATAAAAAACGTTATAAATAACTCGAATGAGTGCAAATCAATGTTTCGTGAAAACATGTTTTTATTGCACTATTTATTGACAGGTCGGTGTGAAGATGTCCCTTTTTAATAATGAAACTAAGGTACATTTCTGATTGACTAAACAAGTTTTTAGTTTTATTTATCACATCCCTCTTTATATCCTGATGACGTTCGTCTTGGCTTTCATCCTATAATAAATAGAAATCAATAAACTATACAAACCCATTGATATTACATTTTATTTGATATTTTTTCTCTCTATTTGGAATTGTAAACTTACAGTAGATAACACTGACAAATACCAAAGCAAATTTTCTTCAGTAGAAATTGAAAATTTTGTATTAATGCTTTTATACATATAAATCTATAAAATCCATTTAAATCTCATAAATAGCAAAATTTAAACTTTCTACTAGCATTAGCAACGATATAAATATCAATTCAACAATGTTAGCATCAGGTCTTAAACAATGACCAACAAATGGGACCGCGAATTTTTATGTGTAGAAGCAATGACCGTGGTGGTGATGGTTGTGGTAGCGTGTAGAGACATCACGTTCATCGACGTGAGTACGAATCCCTCCAATGAGCTCGAGCTTTCAATGAAGAAAAAAATCGTGATGAAACCATAACATGGTGGCAGGGCTTTACGCTGTTCTATCCTTAGGTTGAAAATTTGTCGCCAAGTACCCGCAGGTGATTTCCGCCAGCTGCCCTTGAGAGGCAGTGTTCCAACTAGGTTTAGCATGTTTTCCACCTATGGCCAAATCGTCACTTAACACCAGGTTAGATTGCGACCAAAATGAATAAAAGCAATAAAGCCATCATTATCATGCGCATTATGTGCAAAATAAAATCCACCTTATAATGTCCATTTCTCCGATCAAGATTTTTTTCATTCATAAAGTTTTTATAATCCTTGAACACACTAGGTGGTGCTATGATCGAATTATTCACTTCTTGAAAAAGCAGAACAATATTTTCAGGTCCAGCTAGTCATATATGATACAGAGAGGGCCAGAAAGGCGTATGATTTTAAAAACACTCACTCACTCACACCTGAAAAGTAGATTCTACTCCAATAACCCAGCCATGATTAACCAGTTGAAGATAAATATCCGAGAAGAAATAACAACTATTCTTCGTACAATGTGTCAGCGAGTTTATACTAATTTGAGGTTCAGATTCGATGAATGTTTGTAGCGGGATGGTGCACACCTGAATGATGTAATTTTTAAGGAATAAATTTCCCAGATGTCTACTTTAATTGAAATAGAGATGTATTGTATTTAGTTTTTTTTTTTTTTATATTTTTTAAAATTCGCAAATCTTTCTGGCCCACCTGTTGTATAATGATAACTGATAGTATGAAGGTGTGTTACCTAAAAATTCGTCCATTTCTGTTGATTTATCCCCCCTTATACAGCTAGATCATGAAGGTGATCTTTAACGGTATTAGCAAAGTAATATTGCAAGGAAATCGTTTAAATGCATATAGATATTTCTAATAATGTCTGTACAGTCGGACATCAATGATAAATCAAAGTGTAGTACTATGGCCAATAAAACACGTTTGCTATCTCACTCGCGGCAATGCGTTGCGTTTCGCTAATATTTATACAGTCTGACTTTCTACTGATCTGTGTGTCACACCGTGGTGTAATATAAGAAAATCTAGTAAACTTCGTTTAATTTAAATACCTACATATTACGTAAAAGTATGGAATGGTTTTGAAAATTTATTACAATTTTAATTTAATTTAAAATATGCTTTGTGTCGATTAATATATTTTTATGTTTGAATGTTTGTACGAAGCTATGGGAAATGCTGTATGCTCCTATAATTAACATACTACTTATACATAACTACAATAATACTGTACAATGTGTAATACTGTTGGAGTATCCATTAAAACAAAATAATAAAATATGGAACATAGACAATTAGACATGTATTAACAGTATTAGGACATAGCTTAAGAACTTACACTTGTTGAATTGCATTCGTGCTAGCTGGCACTACCCGTGACCCTTCAGAGAGATGTCAGTTATTTCTATTGTAGATCTAATAAATTAATAATTATTTTACCAATAGGAAACAAATCTTCAGAATGATCCAACTTTCACTTACTCCAAAAACGAGCACCAACTATATACACACACATAATCAATAGTGTTTACAAATAAAAGTAAACTATAAGCGCATCTTCGATTAAATGAAATTTAAAATATATTTCACTTTAATAAAAGATATTATTTTAAAAGATAATACTTCATAAACATAATTTTAAGATAATATTGTAAACTTATAATGTATCGGTTTGTAGCAACATTTATTTAAATTAAAGACAAACGTGTTGAATATGGTAATGCAAACTTAGGCTTTTATTTTGATAATGAATTCTAGCTACATATTTCTTCGTTTTTATTCCAATACTACATATTCAATATAAAATTATAAATGTAATACTTCACAGTTTATTTAATAAATTGATTAATTGGAAAATGTATGGACTATGCGAACGTGCTGTCGCCAATACAGAATTATTAACGTTGTGCGTTCGCTACGTTGTAACAAACATTCATAGCACAAGACCACGTTTATTCTGTTATAAGTTGTAGCACTGTAAATCACTGAATTGCAAACTCTACCGTTATGGTACGTGGGGCACTTGTCTATGGGAACTCTACGCCATGACTTCGCCATTGTTAGGACAAAGAGATAGCGGCCGTTTAAAATTCATAGTTCTAGACGATACGTTTATATTAATACGTGAAACATAATCTTTCTCGCTCGGAGATGTTAGTATGTCGTCTCTTTTGGCACTTAAAATATATTGTTGTAGAAATTTATTACTACGACGACATTCTTCCAAGTTTATTTTTATCGTTCGAAGTCGTTTCAGTTTTGTCGGTTGTTGCAAAATGTGTAGGTAGGTAATAATATTTTATTAGAAACTTTTATTTTCGTACATTACTCGTGGTACTCTAAGCTTTAAGGATTAATTATTTAATATAACAAAATAATATGTAGATATACCGGTAAATAGTTATTTAAAATAATTATTGCGCTTTATGAGGTAATTGATTTTAATTATTATAGGAACCTTTCTTTAGAATATTAATACATGAAAGCAATAAAGGTGAAGTATACTTACCTATTTTAGAATTTATCAATAGTGGTTTCTACGTAGAGGCTTTCGCCGCGCTGAGAGGTAGTTGCCATAATGAAAAAAAACTTTTAGATGTCACTTTTAAATGAGAGATCAGAGATGTTTTTAATGGAACTTTAAAGCGAAGTTTCTCTACTTGTGGCAGTCCTGTTGGTGGAATACATTTACTCTACAGAAGGTCGCAGCCAAATAGCCTAGTGTTGTGTTCCTGCGGAGAGTAGGGTTTCTAGAGCTCCTTGGGAAGGAGATTCAAAGAGAAGTAGGGAGAAATATCTTTGTACATTTATTTTTACTTGAAGCAGCCAGATAGGTGGAATACATCTCCACCCTACAGAAGATCGCACGATAACCTTGTATTGTATCCTTGCGGTGAGTAAGATTTCCAGGGCTCTTTGCGGAATGGGGGGATTCAGGGTTCAGTTTTCTTAGGCTACAGTAACTGCTTAGCATCAGGCAGAGGATACGCTTGCTCGCCATCTTAGAAAACCAGCCTGTAAGGCATCTTCCCAAGGGAAGGTATAATCCACCACGCTAGCCCACGACGTATTGGCGATTTCAAACACCGACAAAATCAACAGTTCTAAACTTTTCACACATACAATGTTACTACAAGAATATTTCTCAAGGCGTTCAGGTTTTCTCACGATGTTCTTTCACCGTCAGCCGATAATTTTACCATTTTGATGAATTCCGAAAAATTCGTTGGTACATGCCGGTGTTCAAACCTGCGGACATCGAATTCATATTCCGCCGGTATAAATAACTCGACCACCAAGACTTCGCCAGAAAGACGCTCGGCATCTTAGATGTATAAAAATTTTAGATAGATAGTTGTTGGAGATCCTTAATTCCTTATGCATCGGAGACCATGCACATCTTGAACTAAAAAAAAATATTATCGGCAATGAATCCTTGCAACTCGTTGATCACCACTTTTTTAATAGGACGTATATTATTATTTTTATTTGCATGTTGTATTCTAATCAACTATATACTTAAATTATATTAAAAGATTATACATATGGGTATTAGGACACAAAAACTCACTAATTCTAAAGAATTGGCCGATTCTTTCCTGTACGGGAACTCGAGAGGGGACATAAATAATTTGGTGACACTACTCGCACTAACGTAATACCAATAAAAAATAAGCGATGTAGGTATATCAAAATGTATACGTGTTTTCGTTTAGAGTAAATATAATTTAATGATATAAATTTTAAAAAAATTGTCCTATATTCAAGTTTAAATTAAATTAAAAAAAAAATCAATCGCATCCTTTCTTGTAATTCAGATTAAAGGAAACGAATGTCATAATATAAAGGGCAATATTTGTTGGATATTTCACGTACATAATATATGTGACTATACGAAAACATCGAATTTAGTATTTAACATATTGATCATAGCCGGGTTAGCCTAGTTGTCCTAAGCGCGACTGTAATGCTCGACGGTCTGGGTTCGATTCTCAGGTCGAGCAAAATGTTATTGGGTATTTCTATGAAATTCTCAATAGCAGCTCGGAGTTTGGCTTTGTTCCCGATTACCAGTAACAGGCTCGCCCTCTATTGCATGGTACTTAACGAACGTAGATGTACATTAGTACATATCTGCCTAACCATTCGGGAATACATGCGTGATGGTATGTTATGTTATGAACATTAATATTCCATAAAAAAGGCATTAAAATGTCTGACTAAATTAAAAAAAAAAAAAATTAATAGTAGCCAAGCAAAATGTAGCCAGAAAAAATTACGTAACTGTGCATTATGGTAAGGCCAGCACAATCCAAAAACAGCGACTACTAATAGATAAATAAATAATTCGTCGCCGAACCACCATAACGGCTTTTTCATAATATGTATGATGGTCGCGACCCAGTCGGGCTGTACAGCCCTCTCACCTCGCGCGGAGTTATTAATAAAACAGATGTTTTTTATTTATTTTTTATTTTGGCTTTGTGCCTATGTAAGCTTTTTTGCCAATGTCAAATGTGAAAATAGATGATTTAAAAAAATTATAATACCATTATATTTTTAAGTTTATTATAAACCGTGCTGCAAGTTTTAACTTCGACCGCTAACACGATTACGTCATAATTTTTTTTTTTCTCCAAGTAACAAGACTGCGCAAGCAACACCAAAATACAAAAAGAAATATGAAAATTATAATTGGTAGTCTGAACAAATAAATTACAATGTAATTAGTTTTGCCACAATAGTAACATTATAACTATTATATATTGCAAATCAAATCTGAGATTCAAAAGATATTGGCTTTAAAAATCGTATTTACGCTGTACCGTTCGGGCGTGGAGTAACTCATAAGCGAATTTATACAGACCGATAATTTGTTCGGGCAAAATATTGTACTTTGAAAACGTTTGCTTTTTAAAACATCTAAACAAACGTAATAACCTCGGTTAAATGTAGTAATAAAATATTCAAAAACTAATACATTGCTAGTAACTGAAAACTTTTAATTTGATTAATTAAATTTAAAATGTTATAACTATTTATCGTACTTGTAAAATTACGTTTGTTCATCAATTATGCTCAAAAAGTTGCACGGATTATAATGAAATTTGGTACAGAAGTCGTGAAACAGGACATAGGACACGTTGTATAGGTACCTATAAAAAAAGACGCCTAGAGAAGCAGGCGGCTACCGTCTAGTATAGGTATTATAAATATCAATAAAAAGTACGCATGTTTAAAGGTTTGTCTGTCAATCATGCTTGAGCGGCTGAGCGAATTCTACGGAGTTTCGACATAAAGTCTATTAAATTATCTTTGGAATAGCTCGCTGGATACTCTTTATATATCTATCATATTTGTCGGTGTTTTGAATGAAGCTTTCCGAATTTATTTGGAGAAAGGATAGGCTACATATCATTGGATGTTTAATAATAAAAATACAATAGGTAAATACTCGTTGTTACCGGGCAACATAAAAAACATTTTAACGGGAACGAAATACTAAAAAACGCGAAAGTATCTCGTCTATTCGATAGCCGACGGATTACAAATCGCTAATATCTTACAACTTACACTATCAAAAACCAGCCTCCGCTTTAATTAGAAAGAGGTCTATAACATTTATGATCAGCGTACAGATGTACGCCCCCCGCCAGATTTATTGCCATCTGCCCCGAGATAAACATCCATTAATTAAAAAAAAACTATGTATACAATGTATAAAAGTTTTGAGTAGGCAGAGAGAATTCTTATGAGTATTCCATAAATTTCTTTCGGTTTCGTTATGATCATAAAATTCCGAGTTGCGAAACAAATTTCTTTAAAGAGAAACACATCTAAAACACGGCAACTCTGCCTTACCGCACAGAACAACCCAAAAATATCGGCGACCACCGTAAAATCTAAACCTATCGATGGTAACCGCTTCATGCCAGTCTATAAGCCTCTTGGCAGATCGAAATACACTGGCTAATCCCTAAACGCGACAAACCAAAAAATAATCATTTTGACGACTTTACCATCATGTGCATGCTGGTTGCAACCCATTTGTATACCAAATTCTTCTTTACCACCCATATAAATTACTGGATATACCTACTCTGGGTGATCCCAAACAACACTCATATGGGGACTCTTGTCCTCATAAATAATTGTGTCATTAGGGCGAGTGCCTACCACCCAAATTTAATTCTTATAAGCGAAACCTCGACGACTCCTAATGTTTCTTGATTAAAGAAGTTAGAGACAAAGATTATTTTCACTGATAAAAAACTACCTCCTCCCTGCGTATCTCTGAGTCTATACTTTATTAAGTTTTATATTTCACTAGCTGACACGCGCAACTTCGTCTGCGTTACAAAAGAGAGAGAGAGGGTTCGAAAGAGTGGGTCGTATTCACCTTTAATACAATTCTAAAGGTGTTGAAACTTTCTTTGTTTTATCTACAAATGACACACGAACACAAGTACGCGGCCGCGTCACGCGCGGCATCTCTCCCGCACCCTCCCGTTTTCGCAACATTTTTCATTAATACTCCGCGCCTATTGATCATAGCGTAATGCTATATAGCCTATAGCCTTTCTAGATAAATAGGCTATCCAACGCTAAAATATTTTTTCTAGTGGAATCAGCGGTTCCTGAGATTCAACACATCAAATAAATTGTTCAGCTTTATAATATTAGTATAGATTCAAAGCGAACGAGATCGTGGGTCGTTGCTAGTCTAAAAAACTATTTATTACGAACTAAAACCAAATAAAATTCATCCATAACCAATTTCCATATTGAAATAACATAATCCGGCTAAAAATGTAAAACATTATAAAAAAGTAGGGTTTATGGTAAAAATAATGCAAAAAAAAAAACCATTTTATAAAAATGTCAGAATATGATAAATATTTTAACACATTACTGTCACATTTTCATGAAAACTAAATCTTTTAAATTATATCAAAAGGCTTAATGCGATCACGGAGGGTGACATTTTACGTAAAGTACGCGATATTGTCCTTCAGACTAAGTTATAATATTGCTACCTTTACCATTCAGTGTTTAAAATATTTACCTTATAAATAAAAGGAATACCATTTCTGAACAGTTTTTATTAAAATGGGATAAGCTTTGTAACTCTTATTTATTAAGCCATGATTTACAAAAATTAAAATTTGCAATTTCATTTTTTTTTTTGTCAAATCGAAAAATTATTTTACCTTTAATTTAAAACTTCTGAGTTTTTGTTATTATTTAAACGAAATTATTCTTAATGCCAATATTTCTAGAGTTTCAGACTACACACAATCACGCCTGTTCTTTGTAACATGACAAAATTGTAAGGAAACGCGGTCGGCAAGGCATTTGAGAATACGTTTTAACAGAAATAATAGGTCGAGAAAAAGTTTCTTCGCATTTTTATATGAAAACTCAAGACATTTCAAAGAAAACAATTTTTTTTTTGCATTTTTTTTAATAATGTTTTAAAATATATCGAATTTCTTCATTTTTACAGAAAGAAAAACACATGAAAAATAGCGGGAAACAACTTGTTTTATTTTTAATGTAACCTTTTTAATGTTACCAAGACGATAATACAGCCATATAAATTTTATAACAAGTTTATACCTACGTTATGCGAAAACACTTTTTCCCCTATCTAATATATTGGTGTCACACCGTGCACGAGTGAGTAAATAAAGCGCGAGAGAGACGACTGTAGTTCAGACTAGATTACCTAAATAACATAAACGAGAACATAATTTCGTATTCATCTGTTCCCTCCTCTAACACATAGCCAATTTTAATATATTTTTTGTCAAGAATAATGTAACAAGGGTTGTAATTAAACCCTTTTTCTATATATTTGTTAAATTTTAATAATTTTAGTAGGCTCGTTGTTACAACATATAGATTAAATTGTACAAAAACATTTGCTCTAATGCCATTACCCAGGGTTAAACCAGACGAATGCGTTCCTTTAAATGTAATGATAAATTAAAACAAACAATATCACGAAAATAAAACCGTTCACACGAAATCCTCATCAAAAAGTCCTAGATTTTTAACAGGATTGTAGTATTGCAAGATATAAAAAAAAAAACAATCACACTTGCCATCGGCATTCGCATGGTGGCTGAAAAATTTGAAATTCGAATCTCGAGAAATTCGAGGACGTTTGGCTCCAATCGGGGCGCGGCACACGGCATCGCTACTCCCGAATAAATCCCGTCGTCGGGTTCGTCGAACCCTCGGCACGGCGACAGTTTTTGCCGCCAAATATCCTTATATTTTTCTTTTTTTGAAGACGTTTCTGTAGTTGCCTCAATTATTCTCAGCTTTTTACAGGCCGCATTAAACCGAAGAATTTTTATTTTTCGAAATTTTCAAAACGTCATATAAACCATTTTTTTTTTGTTTTATATACTTAACAACGACCATCGTTATTAATTTAGTTTATAGTGTTTGGGATAATGGAATTGTGTTACATTCGGGTTTGGTCTCTGAACCATGCCTAACGCGGAAGTAACCTATTCAAATGAATTCCTAAAAAAACATTGAAGTTGCTTTTCTTTTTTGTTCAAAATTGTCTTGTTTTACATAAATTTAACACAAAGTAAACAAGACAACATTACCCAACTTGTTCTATCATGTAGGCAATCGATGCGTATTGGTACCATTACAGGTACAAACTAAGAATTATGGAAGGACTGCAGTTCAGCTACCGGAACACACCTAGGGGTGCTTGACGACAGTTTTTCAACTTGAGGATGGTAGCTAGGTAGGCTGGCTTATTAAAGCTTAGGCAAGTTGCCGTGATTCGAACTCGCGTCGATCGACGTGATGTCCATATATACAACCAATGAGTCATTTACTTAAAATGTTTAAAAACGAACGTCCAACTATTTTGCTTTTCACTATATTCTTTGCTTATTTATAGCATTAACTATGTGAGGTAAACATACTTAAGGAGTTAGAAAATATATAATGATCTCGCAATAATCCCTTGGATCTTCTATCGGTAACATTCCCCGTATCTCGACTATATAAGGCCAAATGGTCCGATAACTCAAACAATTAAAATATCACATAAAACTAAACGAAAGATTCCCATTAAATGAACAATTGAATTTCTCCAAACGCAGCTATCTCCCCGTGTTATTCAAAGCGGCCTCAGATAATGTAAGCCTCTAGATAAATTAATTCATTAAATTAAATCTGAAATCGCTTGCATTTCACGTAGTGGAGAGATCTTTACAACACTTAATTGAACCGAAGTTTTCAATACTCGTGAGTAAGATAATCACTTAGCCATTAATGATTTCAACTTAGAAGGGCGACATGTAAATTTATTTTGTAATGCCAAAAGGGGCAGGTGGGGTCGCCATCAACACTGCTGCTAATAGGATAATCTCGTAAGACTTACAGACATTTGGTATTTATTTAATAATTATTAGTAGCACGTATCTGATGGTAATCACAGTACAATTCTAAAATAATGGCGACAACCTCCAAGCATCTCGTTATCTGGACATATATTGGCTGGTCTCAAACGTCATAAACCAAAAGAGCCACTGCCACGGGATGATGGTCTCGATCATGCCACCTGCCCAGTGAACACACGACCTATATGACATCATTCTCACATTATACGTGTAAAAATAACCAAAATCAAAATGAAAATATTTTTTCTGTAATTTAGGCCCTAAGAAGGCACTTATGAACGTTAAAACATCGGGCTTATCTTTTTTTTTCAAACTCTACAGTTGTTAATATAATTGGTAAAATAATAATAATTTAGTTTTTGATCATTCACATAATGATCCACCCTATAATAAACAACCTTTTGACAGTAAAACCTGCTTGATATGGTCCTTGAGCTTGGTGTCCGGTAAATCAATAATGTGCTTCGGGATCTTATTATAAAACCTGACGTAATACTAATACTTAATACGTAATACTTTTGAAAGCATACTAAGTCTAAAACACGGTACGTGTAATTTATCTCTATTTCTATTATTAAAATTGTGCTGACCTTTGACAAAATCTAGCTTGACTAAGTTTTTGCGAATATACATAAAGTTATCAATAATGTATTCAGATGGTAACGTTAATATAAATAATATGTTAAAATAAATATGACGTGCCTGATGTGAATGTCATGTCGAACTAAAGTTACATGTTAACTTACTGCCGTTTCCAATAACTTATCTATCCGTTGTTTCAGTTACTAAAGATAGATAAATGTAACCATTTGCCCTTACTTTTTTTTGAATAATCTATCAATGCATAGTTTTTCTTTTCTATATAATATATACCCCTGTCGTATAGCTTGAATAAGTATGAGGGAAGCTGATATATGTCTTAAGAAAAAAGATTGTACTTATTACAAATGTATACTAATTGGGGTTAGTAATCTCAGATATGTCATTCAAAACGGTCGTTAATTACTTATTTACCGGCTGATCCCTGAACGCGAAATGCCTTAACACCTTGACCTGGTTCATTCGGACACAATTCTCATACACAGCAAGATCAATCTTTCTGTCATTTTTACGTGTAAAATTCAAAAAAGAAATTAATTTAAACTCTTGGATGGTACTCAGCAACGTCAATGCCACCACCAGTGTGGCAAGTATTATTGCCTTGGAACCGACAAGAAAGTGAACTGGGTTCTCCCACATTATTATTTTTTCATGATATATAATAATGCATACATAAATAAAAGAGTTTCCAGATATCTCTCACAAAAAAAAAAATAGTAATTAATAAAAACAAATAACACTTTATAATGAAAAAATGTTTGTGTTAATTGGTCACACTACATCAGTACACCATATGCGTCGTGACTGCAAGGTACATCCATTAATGAATTGACCGAACATCAAATTTTAGCTTAACCTGCCCTGAAGTTTCAACTTTGTCACTCATGATTAAAGATTACAATGTTTGTTCTCTGTACATAATTTGTAAGGAAATTAAAATCAAGCAAATTTTAAATTGAAATCAAAATTTTACCTTAAGCCTTAAGCTTGGCTTTGTATCTTTTATATGGGTAACCTATCTCTTTTACCTACCTTAATGGTATCTACTAAATGTCACAGAAGATGGTTCGAGTTTTATATCGTAGATTAGTTAGTACTTTCAGTTATAGCAAATCTTTAACATGAGTCAACCAAATACACACCAAATAAATCATAAAATAATGTAATATTTATTTGACGAAGGACTCGTGGCATTGCTTTGAGATCAGTTACCAACAATCAGAATTATCAACTAAAAAGTTTGCTATTATGTTTTCAAGGGTTAATAATAGCCATGAAATTTATTTCGACTATGAAAAATATAATAAAGACGTAATTAAAGAAGATTTATCTATAAAATATAAAAATACTTTCACCGAATACACCATGGTATCTATCAATTTTTTAATTGGCAGTTCTCACAACAATTTAAGGGGCTTCATTGTCCAAAGTTTTTTAGCCGTTGACTTTTTACATGCGCTGATTTTTTTGCCGGCCCTTTTGGGCAGGTACTCTGACGCGAGATTGATATAGAACCGTATTCGTGGACATGCCCGGCAGTCTTTGTTTGTGTAACTGGTCCTCGACTCTCCCCCGCGTCCCTAACCTCGCCCTGTGCCCTGCCTTTGTCTCTTCTCTTTATACAATGACGCGTTCTATTATTTTCGGGAGGATTTGACGTTGACGCTTTTATTTCTTGTTTCGTTTATTGCATTATTTTTTTTACTTTCAATTTTATTATACGTTTTGGATGGCAGGAGACGATTTTTAACTAGGATATGAGTTTTCAGTAATGTTATTGAAACGAAAACATGTTTGTGTGCTTATGTGCTTTTAATTTATATTTATTTATTGGTACGTATATTTTTCATTATTATAAAAAGTTCGTTATATGAAATTATTAATTAATCGTTCTAAAAACTGGGATTTATTGAGGTAAATGGATTTCACGCTTTAATGAAGTTAAACTAAAACTAAAATTGCTAGTTTGATTCATTCTTAGCTAGGTATGAGTTAAATGAATCAATAGTGTATGCTATTAAATCGAATTAAACAACCGTTTTCAAGTATCCCATTAAAACCGTAACAATGTTATAAGCGCTTCTAATCGTTTATATAAATTTACGAAACGTTACTAACTGTAATTGTGTATTAATATTAATTAACATAGTAAAATAGATCAAAACGATACCGAGATAGGCTATAACAATAGAGACAGCAATGCTTCGGTGGAGCTTGATAATTTAATACACTAATTAATGGCTGAACGAAGCAATGATTGTGGATATCTAGCAAACTTGTTACGCTTCTTACTTGTAATTTTATTAATATTTATATATATTCATGCAGTTGAAATTTGCCATTTAATTTAAAAGTTTCAAATTAGAACTTAATACTCAAATGACTTTACTATTTGAAATCGGCCTTTTTATTAATATTAAGCATACTACATACAGAATTCGATGTGATCTACTTCCGTTTTTTGTTACAATAGAATATATGTGCACTGTTTGATCAATTATGTTCTATAGATAGCACTCAAGTGCTTTTATCTAGTATTGACGCAAATAGTGTCTCCTGCTAGATACGTTCTGTGTTAGGTACATTTAGTGCGTTTGAATGATCTGTGACAATATAATGATCAATAAAAATGTCTTTACAGAATATTTCGATTAAAGAATGTCTATGATGATATTATATTTTAAATTAGGAAAAATTGTGTAGTTCCCTAAAAAGTGTGCGAGCCCTAATGTAGTATCCCAATTCCCAATATGAATTCCAATGTACAATTGACATCAAATTTTAACTTTTAATGGTTTTTTGTAGGAAAACAACCCGTGCGATACAGCATCGTGTCTGGCGACCCGGATCGTAACTTCGCCATAGAGCCCATATCAGGAGCTATTAGAATAGATGGCAGATTGGACAGGGAGACCAAATCTTCTTATCTTTTAAATGTCCAAGCTACTAACGGGAATGCTGCTGGTTATGATCAAACTCAGGTTGGTATTCTATCATGCACGTTTTGATAAAGTTCTGGTGAAGGGTTTGTAAACTTAGGTGACATAGATAATTTTGATGAAGATGAAGTATTCATATCTATTCATTTGTGCTTCTTATAATAAGTTATTATTTTTCCAATTTAGAATAATTACACTTTTTTTATTGATTGATTAGTTGTTTATTAAGGTATTTATAAACTTCACAAATCCTAAAACTAATGCAGTTACGCCATATTCAAATGAGTTTTATTTTACCATATCCACTTATAATAATATTTATGTACAAAAATATATTTGAAGGTTCAAATCACCCTGGAAGATGTCAACGATAACGTACCAGAGTTTGGAATGTCATCTGTTAAAGTATCCGTAGCAGAATCAGCAGCCATCGGCTCGATAGTATATGAAGCTCGAGCAAATGATGAAGACGAAGGCAGGAATGGACAAATAAGCTATCATTTGGTTTCAGCATCAGGACCATCAAATACATTTGCAGTTAATTCTCAAAATGGATTGGTCACTTTACTGAGGTAAATTATTCCACATTTGATTATAATTTATGCAGCTCTACTGATTAGTGGAGATTAGATGTTTAATTTTTTCATAATACACCTGTTATATAAATACACATACAGTATACAATCGAACTTTCAAATGTTTCTAAATTGAGTAAATGTGTAGCAAGTGGTAGCACAAACTTACTTTATCTTTATTTTATTTATATTTAATGTGCTTTCTTTTAATACTAAAAGGACTCGATGATTTATGTTCAAAAATTTAATTTGGTATGTATTTATTAAGATATAAAATAGTATAAAGTAACCGCAGTAAGAAAATTTATAAGATATTAAAAGCAATTTCTAGTGTCGAATAAATTAAATTTTTCATATTCTGCAGATCGTTAGACTACGAGAACCTCGTCCGCCATAACCTTGTTATCTCTGCTAAAGACGGTGGATTACCTCCTTTGAGCTCCAACCTGACTTTGGTAGTTGACGTTCAAGACGTAAACGATAATCGGCCGGTCTTTGAGCATGAATCTTATAGTGCCAATGTATTAGAATCAGAAGCTATCAATGCAAAGGTACGTTTTAAACTTTATAAAATATTATATATAACATATCTATCAAGGACATCCATAAAAATAATATTATTAGATTAAAAAGTATTGCATAGTAAATAAAGGAACCCAACATTTATTATGTTGTATTTTAAACGTATAACTTTCTTTCTAGATATTAGAAATACAAGCTATTGATAAGGATACAGGCAATAATGCAAGAATAAGCTACCGTATTTTACCAGAAGGGAATCATACAAATGATGAGTTTTTCAAAGTACAACAATCTACTGGTTGGGTTTATTTATCCAAACAGCTCGATAGAGAAACTGTAGCAAAACACAAAATGATTATAATTGCGACAGATAATGGCTTACCTTCATTATCAACCACTGCTAGTCTCGTTATCAATGTCATTGATGCCAACGATAATGACCCGAGCTTTTCACAAGCTGGTTATGATTTCCAAGTAGAAGAAAATCAGAAGATTGGAGCATATGTTGGAAAGATCTCAGCAACCGATGCTGATTTGGGTGATAATGCTGTTTTGAGATATAGCTTGTTTCCTTCAAATACCAGTTTCAACATAAATCCAATAACTGGTAAGTTGTTTGCTTATTTTGATTTCCCATGTGTTTTCAATTAATTAAACCAATGTTTATTAGACTATAATAAAATTTAATTCAATGAATATAGTTAAAAGTGGTTAGAATAAACAATTCTGTTATTATACTCTCTTACAACCAATAGACCAAAGGCTTCATTTTGATGTCAAGCTAAGTAATAAGAAAAGTAGAAACACATTTTAGGTACTTAAAAGTATTATTGATCACTTTCCATAATCTCTCAAGAATCAAAAATTTTATAAATATCAAAATTAATGTACTGCAAAAAGAATCTATACAGCTGTTGTAAATAAATAAAAAATATCAGACCGATTACTATCATCAACTGTCCAAACAAACATAGTCAGCACGCGTCATTACAATGACCACTTAACTCGAAAACAATACTATTTTCCCGTATTACTGGACAGTATATTGTTTGGTTAAGTAAGGAGTAATTCTGGCCACCAGTGTCGGCCACTCGCTTTTGTTTAGCTTGGGACGGCCCTTTTGAAATCTAAAATCCAAAGTATGTTATGCCTTAAGACTCATCGGCTGTGCAAACGATATGTGTAAACAAGAACGTTTTAATACCTGCATAATTTTAAGGTATAGAGAGCAGATCCGCTATTTGTTTGTTTTATACGTTCCCATGAACGAGGCTGACATCTGTCCCATTTAGTCCTAAGATAAATATTTTAAGTGATATTTGATATCAATCGGATTTAATTTCGTAATGTTTAACTATTTTGGAAGTTTATTTTTATTTCAATAAGAAAGATTACTTTTGGTTCCCGTGGATGTTGGATATGTTTATATGATAAAATATTAAGACGATGTATGGTGATTTCATGACTTTTCTATGACTGGTTACTCTCATCCTTTTGAAAGTAAAGTGCATTTGACACATATTTAAATTTGCTATTAGAAACTTAGAATGTACTGCTTAAATTTACACAAACTCTTTTGCAAAGACCTGGACATCTCATTGCCATCATTTTTACTATCTGATATCCACTGGTCATTAATCGTGAGCTATCATTGCTCCTTAGTAAACGTTTACGCATTACCGACGGTTTAATCGCCGGCGTTTCTTAACTTTTCAACATCTCGATATGGTTGTCCGCGATATACGGAGTTCGTTATCAATAACTGACTGATGAATGGTGATCCCTCCATCTCAATTCGGTTTATCTGTGATCAACACCCCACGAGCTAGTTAGCGAATCCGTTCACCCTCCGATGTCACATATATCATTGCCGTTGGCGTGTGTATGTAGTCCTATTCGAATTTCTAAAGACATATACAATGTTCCGATTGGTAAAAAGTTTTTTCCACTTATGAGCATAATCGTTCGGCGATGTGTTCATTTTGTTTCGGCGAATCAAAGGTAATCAATTGACGGTTATGGTCCTCACGAAGGACTTTGATTTAGCTCTTTGACTTTAATCAATTTGAAATGTTCACATACGTTTGATGCTTCGGGAATTTAGGAAATTCTTTTCAATTTACTTACAACTTAGGGATGATTATATTTTTTAAATCAAATTTTCTATTATGTATTGTTTTATGAATTTAGAAAAAATATTGCTATTAACTTGCTTGAATTTTATTTAAGTTTGTCTAATAACAATAAAATGCAAGTTTATGAAATACAAATGAAATTAAGTGACCAATCAAGTCCCTGCCAAAAATCTAACTCTTGACTTGATTAAATTGACTACTTAAAAAAAATAAAAAAATATAACTCAACAACATCTCAATCTTAAGATATAATTAAATATGATTAATCAAAGTCATATCGCAAACACGATCTTAATCACCCATCGATTCATTAACGACAATATCGCTAAAGGTCATACGAATGTACTCGACAGTCGACACACGACGGGAGGTGCAATGAATTTACACACGTCAATAGTGGATTATGAACGTCGACGCTGCGTGCGCTGCGACTCGCCATTAAATACTATTAAAATATTGCTATCTAGAGAAACCTGGACTTATTCTCTGTTGTGTTTTATTATTCATACATTGTTCTGCAAGCTTATATTAAATAACTGTCATAATGCCAATTCAGTATAGTGTAATTTTTCTCGTTTATAAAATTTTATTCTATGTGAGATATTTTTTAAAATTTTGTGAATTAAATATTTATTAAAAGTATACTTAGAAGGAGGAAAAAATATTAAAGGGTTTATCTCCAAGTATGTACTACTTTGCAATGAGTGTTTAAAGTTAGAAAATTATACTACTAACCGTAGAGGCAGATGAAAGAGGAATACCGGAGCAGATGCATTAATATGCCCATATTAAATATAAATTCACAAGAGACGGTACGACAATGCATGGTAACGATATTCACAGAACAAATTATCTTAAAAAGACAGTGCATATAATTCATTGTGATGATTAATAGTAAGCTTCTTTATACTGAGAGATATTTCTGGATGCTACAATATCATTCTACTTGGCCATAGGCTATAAAAATTAATCATTTTTTATTTCACTGAAATTTTTCACACTAATTATACGGGTATTTAAAGTTTGCGAAATTCCGAAGTAAACTGTAAATGTTATATCATAACAACAATGTTAATATAATACATGAAACAAATTTGAATATTGAATAATATTCAGATGAGTTTCAAATATAATATTAATTATAACCTAAGTAAAAAATCTTTTTCTTCTTAAAATTTTGTATAATGCCGATGTCGCGTCGGATAGTGTAACAGTCGTGTTCGAGACTCGTTCCTTTGACCAACATCTTTTATTTTTCCAACATATTTAAATGAGTTATAGGCGTAAAATGTAACTGGAATCTGAGCTGGGTTTCACGAATATAAATCGCAATAGTACTTGTCGTCGAAATAAAAATAAATAGGTAATTGTGATCATGAGATATGGTTGACATTGTTAAATTAATTCGTATGTTAAAATTAATGTGTACAAGACTTTATTGTTGAGTTTTGTTAATGGCCATTATTTTTATGTATATTGTCTACTAGTGGTTGCAATGAATAATAATATATTTTAAATCGTTGCTTTTCAAGAAGAGTCACTACTAAATAAAAGTTTACTCAATTTAGATTTTACTCTGGTAGTTACGAAGATAAGAGCTACCTACCATTAGTTTGGAAAACTATTCCGAACCTAAGGAATTAAAACTTTGTTCGTCTTAACTACATTACAATAGTATAGCAACAGAAATCGAAAAATTTGAGGAGATAACATATTCCAATTGTTTCACCTTTCTTCTTTTGATGGCTCTTTTCTTTTTTATATTGTTCTACATTTCCAAGAGTATGATATTTAGTGCTGCGATGATTTCTCTGTTTTTCTCTATGATATATATTATTTTAATATAATTGTTCAGCGTACCTACTCACATTTATATAGATTCTTGAATAACGTATATTATGTTCGCATACTTTTTAATAACATCGTATTAATATTTCTGTTTCTATTTGTTCAATATAATTGATATCACCCTAAATAATTATATCGTTACAAGGATGTGTTATTTTTATTATAAAATCCATAACCCAAACTGTAATTTTCATTTCAATTTTAACTTTAAACGTATGGGTTTTTGATTTATAATAGTTACATTATTTTATTTTATGAGCTCACGTCCATCCCACGTCCTGTTATTACAATTTGAGGTACCAAATATGGATCTAGTTTAGACTAATCACAGGTTTCAACTCACCGATCGCACCATATTCGTTAAAGATGATTTGATAACAAAAATCTTTCTTTGTATAGGATATGTTTTTTTTCCAGAGTGTAATTCATCTTTCTTATTATTTCTAATCATTTTTAGAAATTATTATATAATTCCAACTGTCTTTATATTATATTAAGCGTATAACTTGTACTTAATATTTGTTCAGGTTTATGTTCTTATTTTTATAATTGTTCATTTTTGTGCTAAATAACACATACGATTTGTGTTTATAATCAAATAAGTAGAGGGATATTATCGCGATGGTTTAATAATTACAATATAAACTATAAAGGGTTTACCTGTAAAACCTTGGGTATGTTATTTTATTTTATTTTATTTTATTTTATATATTTAGCATGCCAACAGAGCAATTACAAAAAAGGAAAAATTACATGTTATCATTTCCACATAATAAAAACAATGCAATCGCTCAGATAATAGGCCATGCCTGACATTTAAACACATAAATAATAAGGATAACTACTATGTTATGAAACATTACACATTAAAATTAATATTAAATTATATTTTAATTATTAAACAAGGAGTGCTTGTATGAACCGATTGACTGAGAAAAGATATCTATTGAGTTATTCATCATGCTTGATCTCTCGTTGTATAACCTTGCCATACGCACAAAAGGGCTATTAAAAGCAGTATTCAGTGTTGTAGTCGGAATGTAAAATATATATGGGTTGCGCACCGCACGGGTATACGATCTAAAATACAAGTAATTAATAAGGAACGCATCTATTGAACCATTTACAATTTTGTAAAGGATGAGTAAGTCAGCTATATTTCACCTCTCTTTTAGGCTTATCATGTTAAAATATTTTAGTCTATTAACATAATTAGGGATAGATTTACGAATACCATTTCTTATGCTCAGACATCTAACAAGACGAGCTTGGACAGATTCTATAAGCTCTACGTAGGTGGTATAGTGAGGTGACCATATGGCAGAACAATATTCAAGAATACTTCTAACTAAGGTGTTATAGAGCAAGATAACACTCTCGTTATTGCGAAATGGTCGTGAAGTACGCATAACAAATCCAAGCACCTTTTTGGCTCTGGGTACAATATTAAGTATATGTGGTCGAAAAGAAAAAGAAGAGTCAAACATGACACCCAAATCACGAACAACGAATACTCTCTCTAAGCTTATACCTCCAAGCTGATAGGAAAAATCAATATAATTTATTTTATTGGTAAAAGTTATGTATTGACACTTTTTCACATTAAGAGCCATTTTGTTGATGATACACCATAACTCGAGAGTGTTAAGGTCACTCTGTAACTTAATACAGTCACTTTGGTTTGTTACCCGAATATAAATTTTTATATCATCCGCATAGGCTAGGCAATCACAATTTAGGGAATCTAAGAGGTCGTTTATAAAAATTAAAAACAATAATGGTCCCAATTTTGATCCTTGGGGGACACCAGATGAAGGTATGAAAGGTGAAAATTCGTAGCCTGCCAATGCAACTAGCTGAGAACGATTACATAAATAGCTCTCAAACCACCTTAACAGATTGCCATGAATGCCAGCGTGATTAAGTTTGGCTATGAGTAAAGAGTGATTAACGCGATCAAACGCTTTGGCAAAATCTGTATAAATAGCATCAACTTGGCCTAGGCCTTCCAAAGTATTGGATATAAAATTAGCATATATAAGTAAATTTGATGTTGTAGAACGATTAGACATGAAACCATGCTGGCGCAAGCTTATCATGGGGTTTACTTGACAATACACAACTTTGTATATAATACCCTCAAATATTTTTGCAAATTGTGAGATAATACATATTGGTCTGTAATTTGATACGACATTCCTATTCCCTGACTTGTAAATAGGGACTACATATGAGATTTTCCATAAATCGGGAAATATTCCTTCTTTGAGTGACTGATTAAAGATCATATGCAGAGGCTTAATAAGCGCTTTTGAACAAAGCCGTATAAATATTGGTGGAATTCCATCAGGACCAGCCCCTTTACTGACATCCAAACTTTCTAAACTGGTTTTGATATCTTTTTCACTTATATTTATTTCTGGGAGGGAATAATTCGGTGAGGTATAAGACAGAGTAACTGCATCTGAAGCTTGGTTATCAGTATAAACTGAGGAGAAATATATAGCAAATAAGTCTGCAACCTGGTCACCATCAGCAAGTCGACCATCATACGAGACCTGGGCGGGAATACCATTGTATGTTTTTTTTGATGTAATGTATCGCCAAAAAGTTTTGATATTTGTTTTGAGTTCCTGTTCTATCTTAGCTATATACGACTTGAAACAAATTTCCATAATTTTCTTTGATCTAATACGTAAGGTATTAAAAGTATCATAATCACGAGGATTATTAAATTTTTTGTATCTTATTCGATATTTGTGTTTTTCTTTAATTAGCTTTATCAATGACGAAGAAAACCAAATAGGATAATTATTTTTCTTTTGTCTTTTTTTGGGAGTGTATTTATCAATAATTGACCACAAAACGTTATAAAAGCTGTGCACAAATTTATTACAATTAACTTTACTAAATTCTTCCCAATCAATTAAAGAGAGTTCCGCTATACATGAGATATAGTCAGCCCTGTAAAAATTATGTTTCAATGAAGCAGTGTTACGAGCCAATTTACTGCTTTTAGCTTGTTTCAGCAACACGTGTAACTCTAAGGGTGGGTGGTAGGTATCAATTTTACTAAGTGGAACAGCTGTAGTGACACAGACATTGGTATGATCATCCACCAAAATAAGGTCTAAAATATTATTTCTCTCGTTACATACATTATTCACTTGTAAAAAACCAGTAATATGTAAGAAATCCCTTAAAGCTAATGATTTTGGTTCGAAGATACCAGAAAAAGGATCTTCAGGACAACTCCAATTAATATGAGGAAAATTAAAATCGCCAATAATCACTGTTTTATCATCTAAGTTACCTAAACAAGTTTCTTCTAACTTTGTAAGGAACTCTTTGAACGTATCGCAAGGTATGTAGGATGGTAGATAAACCAGACACACATTCAAGCAAACACTCCCGACTCTTATGCGTATCCACATGTCTTCACCAGAGGTTTGCCAATCAACCCTATTAATAAATGTGAAATCTTTTTTAACGCCTATTAGTATTCCGCCTCCATGAACCTTGGAGTACCGTTCTTTAAAATCAGCACAGCGATCTCTACGGACGACCGTGTACCTTTGATCAAAATACTCAGAAGACGAAAACGATTCATCCAACCAAGTTTCTACAATGCATATTAAGTCATAGTCTGCATTTAAAATTGACATAAATATTTCAGACGATTTCGTTTTCATACCTCTCACATTTTGATAAAAAATAGATAGGTTAGCCATTTTTATATTAAATAAAATTAAAGTGGCAATCAGTAGGCATAAGAAAATACAATAATAACAAATAAATTAAACCATTCTATCTAAAGATTGCTGATCTTTAATCAGCAGACTGCCAGAGCTCTCATCCTTACGTACATAAATTTTTCCATATTTAACCCACACAAATTTGTAGGACTTTTCCTTTGCTCTTATTCGTGCCGAGGCATGTAAAGCTTTATTTGTTGGAGAAAGATGCTCAGAAACATATATTGGCATTTTTCCTCCACTTAAACCAATGAGAGAAGAATTCAATTTGTCATTTTTGTATGTTTTATTGTATCTGGTAATTGCAGAGTATAGTTCATCATGACATCTTGGGCTTCTCAACTTTACTATTACCGAGCGGGGGCGCGATTTGTTGTTACTGAAGCTGGCAACTCTAACAACTTTCATAATATCATTGTCATGGAGATCTTTCGATACGGCCCGAGCTATCTGCTTTATGGTGTCTGGCAGAATTTCATTTTTATTTTCTGGCAGACCATTAATTTCCAGATTAGAATCACGTGAATTCTGATCAAGGATATTCAGTTGAGCATCTAGACGAACAATAGATTTCTGTAAGCTCTGATTTTGATTGAGTTCCGAGTTTTCCTTTTGCAATTTTTGTTGTTCAGACTTCAATTCATTTAGATATGAGACGTCAAAGGAACTAGATGACTTTAATTCTTCAAGCTGTGTTTTAATATCATCAATCTCAGCACGAAACTCCCGAATCAAAGTTTTAACTTCAGAACGCATAGTTTTTCTAATTTCATCTCGGATGATGAGTCGAATATCACTGTCCTTGTTCTCCTCGCTTGAACTATCATTCACATCAGCAGTGACACGGATAGGGGTATCGGTGTTATCCCCTTTAGGCCGACTATCTAGACAACCCGGACAAAGCCAAGCTGAACGTGCAGCTTTACCCAGTTTTTTAAATGAAGTGGCATTCAAATTAACACACAAATGATGATAATTTTTGTCACAGCTCGAACAAACAATGTTTTCTAATGTTTTTACCACTTTGCTACAAGCGTCACAAATTGACATTATTATTTCTTATTGTTTGATTTTGAAGTAGTAAATAATTCAAAAAGATAAAATTCTACGGCTAGGCCTTGATCCGACGGCTTTAAATTGTAACAGTTCTAATATGTTATAGATAGTCCTTGGAGACGTAGGTAGTCTTAAATCAGTTATATTTCACAAATCAAAGTCCATTACAGAGCACTCGGTACTGTATTGAGCTATATACGGCATAAAGGTCTTAAGCGCCGTGTATAACTTGTCGCTTACGCGTAATCGTCACACAAAAAACAACAAACGATATTTTGAAATGAAATGGTGTTTGATTTATGGACTTTATTTAGAATTACCATTTATTAACACTGTAACACATCACACAATACTGACATTATAGTCACTTGAACAATCACAAAGATAATGGTAAAATTTTTCGTCGAAAAGATCAATTTTAATCCAGTTTCAAGAATTATTAACGCAGAGCGATCAGAACACGGTTACTTATATCGTTACTTAAACGATTATATTATATTTATTATAGTTATATTAAATAACAGTAAGCCGTGAGCAGAAAAAAAACAACTCTGAAATATTGCAACATTACATTTTTGTTGCAGGTATCATTACTACCAAAGAAGTATTAGACAGGGAATTTAAAGCTTCATATTTGCTCTTCGCTGAAGCCAAAGACCAAGGAACCCTACCTAGATCCAGTAGAGTTCCTGTATATATAAAAATTACTGACGTAAATGATAACTCACCAGAAATTATCGACCCTCGGGAAGATGTAGTCAGTGTACGGGAAGAGCAGCAACCCGGAGCTGAAGTAGCAAGAGTAAAAGCTATAGATAGAGATAATGGATATAATTCTACTATTACTTACTCTATTTTGAATGAGAGAGACATGGACGGATATGGAGTTTTTGTCATAGATCCTACCACCGGTGTAATAAAAACTAGTACAGGTAAAGATATATATTTCATTCATTACGATTTTATATTTAATAAACATTTAATAGAACTCAAGTTATTTATTTATTTCTACGTAGTTCTTGACCACGAAGAGCGATCAATATATCGATTAACAGTAGCTGCTACTGACAGTGGAACACCTCCGAGACAAACTATAAGACAGCTCAAAGTTGAAGTATTGGATCTCAATGATAATAGACCAACTTTTACAAGTTCAAGTTTATATTTTAAAGTAAGTATATGGTATTTTAATGAATGTAACAAGCATTATATATGTATTAGACATAAACAACTAAAATCCTAAAGTTATTCAGTGAAATCGCTTATGATATACCAGTTTTAATATAAGTATAACATTTTATATAATAAACTATAACACAAACAATCACATTACAGGTTAAAGAAGATGCAAAAATTGGTTATATTATTGGCACGGTTTTTTGTTGCGAAAACGGTATTGAAGATAATACTGTAAACGGAAATGAAGAAAAACAAATTTCTTATTTACTCATGTCTCTTACTACTGATCATTCTCCAGGCACCTTTGAAATAGACCGAAAAACCGGTTCTTTAGTTGTCGCTAGACAATTAGATCGAGAGATTCAAGATGAGTATAGGCTAGAAGTTAGAGCTTTAGACACATCAGCAACAAATAATCCACAGAGCAGTGCCGTTACCATTAGGATAGAAATAGTTGATGTAAATGATAACGCACCCGAATGGCCCAATGATCCTATAAATATAGAAATATCTGAAATTATCCCCATAGGAACGACTGTATATAATTTTACAGCTAAAGATGCTGATGAAGGAGTAAATGGAGATTTAAATTTTCGTATTATATCATCTTTGCCATCAATAAAAAATATTTTCAATTTGGATCCTTTGACAGGTTCTCTGACTCTCACATCAGTTTTGGATTATGAACTATTACAAGAATACTGGTTGGTTATAGAAGCTACTGATTTAGCAACAAATTTATCAGAGAGAATGGCGACTTTAGCTACTGTCCATATATCTATTATCGATGCTAATGACAACACACCAACTTTTGTGTCAGCCAGTAAAGTGACCGTTTCTTTGAGTACTCTGTCAGGTACTCTTTATCAAGCTCTGGCAGTCGATGCAGATGCTGGTGATAATGGAAAAATTTCATATTATATTTCAAGTGGGAATGATTACGCATATTTTTCAATGGAATACGATGTGGGGAAATTGACTTTGTCTAATAAATATGCTGCAGATATTTCGCGAGTTCGTTCAGGGATATACAAACTGAATTTAACAGCATCAGACCATGGTATACCCTTTCCGAGACAAAGTCACATGACATTACAACTGACTCTTCAAGAATCCACAAACGTTCCACCGAGGTTTACTGACTCCTTCTATAGAGCTAATATAAGTGAAGACATTCGTCAGGGCAGTTTCGTTACTAGAATAGCTGCTAAATCATCTAGAGGTACATCCAGTAAGTAAAACATATTATTTAAAGTTATTTTTATCACGGAGAACATACGCTGTTTTTTTTTTTTGTACAATAAAAGGTAAAGAATATACGTTTAACATTATTTTCAGGTAATCTAACTTATACGATACCTTCTGGTGTAGCTGACAATAAATTTGCAATAGACGAACGTCTCGGTACAATCACTGTAAAAACCAAAATCGATAGAGAAGAAAGAGACCAATACATCTTCCCTGTATATGTTACTGATTTTAGTACTTTTCAGTCATCTTCAAACTTTGACGTTGCCACAATAACCATTAGCGTGATGGATGTAAATGACAACGCACCTACGTTTAAGACAGGTTCCTGTTATCCATTAGCTGTGCCAGAAAACAACGACCCTGAAGTAATACACACAGTTACAGGAACTGATAAAGATATCGGGGCAAATGGTATCGTTACTTATAGTATTACGTCTGGCAATAATGGAAATAAATTCTCTATTGATGCTACAACTGGACAACTTACAGCAAAGACTTTAGATCGTGAAACACAGGCTAAATATCACTTGACTATCACTGCTTTTGACCATGGTTCCCCCATAGCTTTGCAAGGATCTTGTAATATTACCGTTATGGTTGAAGATCAAAATGATAACGATCCTGTATTCGACACTGGGCATTATTCTGCTGCAATTCCAGAAGATGCCATGATAGACACGTCAGTTATAAAAGTCAGAGCAACTGACGGTGACTTGGGATTTAATAAACGTATCGTGTACTCTCTAGCTAACGAAAGTCAAGGACTCTTTAGGATTGACAATAAAACTGGCATAATTTTTACAACTGGGTAACAAATTATTCTATTCCTATTTATATAATCTAAAATATTTTTATATCGAAGTGATTAATATATATCTTTTTAATATTTGTTACAGATATTTTGATAGAGAAAAAACAAACGTTTATCACTTTGAAGCTGTAGCAACAGATGAAGGTCGCTATATTACACGCTCGCAACGTGTTTCCGTTGAAGTAACAATAAAAGACGTAAATGATAACAAACCTATATTCACAAAGTATCCATTTAAAGAACAAGTGGCAACGTTGAGTCCTCCTGGGCAAAGCTTACTTCGGATCTCAGCTACAGATATGGATATAGGAATAAATGGTGAAATTCTATATGAATTAATAGACACATTCAATAATAAGTTTCGTATAAATCCTACTACCGGAATCTTAACTGCAACACAAAGTTTAGCGAGTGAAAACGGCAAACTTATACATTTAAAAATTATTGCAAAAGACAAAGGTAATCCACCGCAACATTCTGTTGGTCTAGTAGAAATACGAGTAGGAGATTTTTCAGATCATACTCCTACTTTGATTTTCCGAAACTCTACTTACAACATTACAATACAAGAAAACTTAACTTATGGGAAAGAACTAGTACAATTAACTGCTGTAAGGACAGATGGTCGTCGACAAAGGATAATTTACGAAATCGGAAATGGGAATGATCAATATGCTTTTGAAATCGATTCTAATTCAGGCATTATAAGAGTAAATAACTCTGCAAATTTAGATTTTGAATCATATCCAGGTTCCAAGAGACAACTGGTTGTGGTTGCACGAACGGAAGGCAGCCCAACATTATATGGATATTGTGATGTTATCGTAAACCTTTTAGATATAAACGATAACGCTCCAAGGTTTACTCAACAACAATACATTGCTAACGTACTTGAAGGGAATACTAAAGGTGAATTCGTTATGCAACTTGCAGCAAAAGATAGTGACAGGGGCGTGAACGCTAGAATCTTATATCACATTGTAGACGGTAATCACGACAATGCGTTTATAATTGAACCAGCTTTCTCTGGATCCGTAAAAACTAATATCGTGCTAGATCGAGAAATAAGAGAGACATACAAACTGACTGTCATTGCTACGGATGAAGGCGATCCTCAAATGACTGGCACTGCAACACTAAGAATAAATGTAGTTGATGTAAATGACAATCAACCAACATTCCCACCATCAAATATCATCAGTGTGTCTGAAAGTAAGTTTATTTATCTTTATAAAATAAGCTTAAAACTGTTAGACTAAAGACCCTTACAAATAAGGGATATTACCTAACAGTTATTTCAAATGTCAAGAAATCTGTAGTTCTATATTTTCCCATTAGATCTAAGAGAATATTTATCTTATTCAAGTTTCAGTTTTGAAATTTCACTCAATATGAGCCGACCGCTGTAATTATAACATTAAAAAAATTATTATTGAATGTCCGTGTATCTCAGCAGTATCCTTAGGACACAAATTAGCGCATATCAGACCTAGTCTTAAATTTGATCACCATTAAATGAGACATCCAGGTCTTTAATACTTTGACTCCCTTACATAACAGAAATGTACTTGAAATTGATGAATTAGCCATCCAAGAGAGCTGGGGAGTTAATATATTTATTAGTTTTCTTTTACTAACGACCAATAACTTATTATAATACAGTCAGGAAATAAGTAACTTCGTAAACAAATATAATGAATTATTTACTATTAAAAGCTTAAGGTGTCGGTATAGAGATCATTATTTGAACTTTCAATCAAACTAATGATAATAAACAAAAGTATTAGTATTATTCTTATTATATAATTTTTTTTAATGACTACAATATACAACAGGTAGTTTAAATATTGATATGCAAAATTTATAAGAAATTTAAATACATGGTTTTCCGTCAAAAGTACGTTTCGTTTTTATATTATTGTTAGTCTGTCTTTTACGAAATAAATTGGTAGAACAAAAAACATTTACAAAGAGGAAGGCATTTTACATAATTTGTATTCTCGAGTCCGCGACCGGCTTACATTGCGACTTTCCGATTCCAATACCGAGATTAAATAAAAGGGACTCCTTTAGGATCAATATTTATTGGACGGTATTACATTTTTTCTTAGTGTATGTTTTAGCTGTGCCTCCCCAACGGTCCGCGGAGTTTTATTATTTTTTCTGTATCATTGTAAGTCGTCGAAGTGTCTTATTTTAGATTTTATTTTATGTGTCGTTAAAGCGGTAAAGTTAAGAGTGCCTGACATCATTTTATTTTATTTTATTTTATTTCACAGGTGCAGAAGTTGGATCTGTTCTTACATCTGTCACTGCAAATGATGTTGATACATATCCTGCTTTGAAATACGCTATAGTGGATGGAGATGACAGATTTTCAATAGATAGATACAGTGGAAAAGTAGTTTTAAATAAACCTCTCGATTTTGAAAGTATAAAACAGTTTCATGTGAATATTACAGCGTCTGATAACGAGCATGTCACTGATACAATGCTCACTATACAAGTTACCGATGTTAATGATAATTCACCTATATTTGATGATATATCTTACAACAGTATTTTACCAGGTAAGTTTTATTTTACGTAGGTATTGAATTCAATAATATTAATATATATTTAAAAAACTGATAGCTTTAAATTTCATCTATATTTTTACAACATTGGCAATGATAATAACATAAATGGTTCTGGGAGTTTATATATTTGTAGAACCTCATATACGAGAAGATATATTTGAAAACGTTCCTATCTCCTTTTTGTTTTTATTCTTTACATAAATACATTTTCAAAAATACTAATAAATGCATCCGTAAACAAAATTTTAGGTCACATTTATATATTAATTTAACTGACTTTTCAGAAGGTACAGACATACTTGAAATAGGGTCAGTTAGCGCAAACGACAACGACAACGGTGATAATGGAAAAATTAGCTACTCTTTACTACGACCTACTAAAGGATACCACATAGACACAATAACAGGGTCTATCTTTGTTAACTACAGTGCTTTACCTCCTGGCCCGAAGGATACACAACTTGCCGTTGTCGCAACTGATCACGGAAAACCCAACAGAAGCGCTGTAGCCTCAGTAAGAATTAGTACAGGGGCAACATCAGAAATTAAGCCTTTCATCGGACAAGACGTATATAGGTAAATAAGCCTTTTGATTTTAATTATAAACTGTACTTGCAAACATTTCTTACTGAACTTTTAGTAACATAAAAAATGTAAAACTCACTAAAATACGAAACTAAATAAATAATAAATTATTTAATCCTTTTAAACTTATTGTAAATTTGACAATATTCTACGTTAAATTCATGGAATCTTTCTTTTCAATTTCAGAATCACAGTCAACGAAAACTCAGAAAAAGGTTCTTCATTGCTCCAAATCGGTAGTATCAACGACGTTCTAAAGAAATATAACTTAAACTTTCATATCATGTCTGGAAATGAAGACGACGCATTTGATGTTACTTCCGAAGGAGCGTTAATTCTTCTTAACAAATTAGATCGAGAAACTCAGGACTCATATGTTTTAGGCCTGGCTGCTATAGAGAAAGGAAAAATAATTTCCTACAATCACAATAAAACAGCTGTTACTGTGTTTGTAACTGTAGCTGATGCAAATGATAATGCACCAGTTTTTTCTACAAATGATTATGAATTAACGGTAAGCGAAGACGTTAAAATAGGACATACACTAACTCAGCTTTTAGCAACTGATGCCGATTTATATGGAACACCAAATTCGGTTATATCTTACAATATAACATCCGGTAATGGCGAAGAAGCTTTCTTAATAAATCCAAGTTCAGGAGTACTTAAAGTAAATAAAACACTTGACTATGACACAGGTAATAATAAATATAAGCTAATTATAGTAGCGTGTGATCAAGGCATACCATCTTTATGTAATTCTGCTTACGTAAATGTCGATATCATTGATGAAAATGATAATGTACCAACATTTCCAGTCAATGAATACTTTGAAACTGTGGCTGAAAATGAAAGAATAGGAACATCTATATTTACAGCTAGAGCAACTGATTTAGATAAAGGTCGTTATGGTAAGCTGAATTATACTATCATGCGTTCATCACACAATTATAACAGAGACGACGATTCTTGGAAGATGTTTGAAATTGATTCAGATTCTGGACTTGTAAATACAAACTCTGTCTTCGATTATGAGCAAAAGAACAAGTACGAATTTTCTATTAAAGCTTCTGACTTAGGTGGTAAAAGTACTACTGTCAAAGTTAGAATTGATATTGAAAGTCGAGACGAATTCTATCCACAATTCACACAAAAAACATATAAGTTTCGCGTACCAAAATCAGGATCCTTACCTATAGGGTACGTGATAGGTCAAGCTACAGCTACTGACAGAGATAAAGGCATTGATGGAAGAATTGTGTATCAATTATCAACATCTCATTCATATTTCAAAATCAATAGAACTACCGGTGTAATCATACTAAAGAAAAAAATAGATGCTATTCAAAATCTGTTTGGCTCTGATAAATCCATAAGCTTAGTAGTTACTGCCAGTTCTGGAAGACAAGGCTCTTTGACTAATAAGACTGCAGTAGAAATAGGAATTAATGATATGGCGATGGCATCAGACACCGATCAAGTAAATGATACAACAGCTGCTGTAAGTGGTGGACTTTCTGATTGGGCATTGGGATTACTTATTGCGTTTATTTTCATAATTATTTTTGCTGCAGTATTCTTGTTTTTACATATGAGAAATAAACGTCACAAGAAAGTAAATAAACCAGGATTGAGTTCGGAAGGCGTAGGTGCTACGAATAGTTACGTCGATCCAAGTGCATTTGATACGATCCCTATTAGGAATACAGGTGTTGTTAATCCTGCGGGACAATTTGCACCTCCAAAATATGATGAAATACCTCCTTATGGTCCGCATACAGCCAGTTCTAATTCTGGAGCTGCTACAACTTCTGAACTTTCTGGTTCTGATCAATCTGGATCTAGTGGTCGAGGTTCAGCTGAGGACGGTGAAGATGGCGAAGACGAGGAAATAAGAATGATTAACGAAGGTCCATTACAAAGAGAGTCGGGAATTCACAGACAAGCAGACGAAGATAATCTCTCTGATGTATCCGTACATAATACGCAAGAATACTTAGCAAGATTAGGAATTGTAGACACAGGGACGGGCGGAGGAGCATCGACATCGTCTAGAAGATGTTCAGAAAACGTTGGTAGTAAAGACACAATGTTACACCATGCTCCAATTGACTCAATGCACATGTTTGATGAAGATGGAGGACACGAAAATGATATAACGAATTTAATTTATGCAAAATTAAATGAAGTAACAGGAAGTGAAAGAGGCAGTAGTGCAGACGAAGCGAGTGCTGCAGTTGATAGGGCAATGGCTCTAGGAGCTTTTCCCAGTGCATCTGGAGATAACGCAGCTGTACCAACGGCAGGGCCATCAATGACAGGAAGCCTCAGTTCAATAGTACATTCCGAAGAAGAATTAACAGGCAGTTACAACTGGGATTATTTACTCGATTGGGGACCGCAGTATCAGCCGCTTGCCCACGTGTTTTCTGAAATAGCTCGACTTAAAGATGACGCTGTATCTCTACAAAGCGGTAATAGTGGTGCTTCAAGTGCTAAAAGCAAAGGAACATCTATGTCAGGCGGTAAAAGTGTCCCACCTCCACTCTTAACAACAGTAGCACCTAGAAGTTGCCCGGCCCCATCACTGTCTTGCAGACAGCCACAACTTCTTTTACCTAGATCACCGATAAGTCATGATATAGCAGGAGGTTTCTCGGCTGCAGCTGCTATGTCTCCATCGTTCTCTCCATCTTTATCACCTTTGGCAACGAGGTCACCTTCGATGTCACCGCTGGTCGGACCAGGTTTACCTCCTGCTCCAGCTAATAGGAAACCAACCCATTCAACAATGAGGATATGAAAACTATAATTAGAATATTGTAAATAATTATTTGATGACTGTTTGCCTTTAAGTATTAATAGTACTATTTATTTAAAAAAATCGATTTGATCGGTTTTTGTATCTTTTTGATTCATTTTGTGCATTATATTTGCCTAGATATGCTCAAAGTGATTTTTTAAGCGCTTATTACCGATTTTCCGGTAAATGTAAATATATACAGACTCGGTTGTAGTTCATAAATTGTATATAAATAATTATGTGTACATTATACATATATAGGTGCCTTGTAAAATAATTAAAACAAAGACTGCCATGTTATTTTTTACTATTATAACAAATAAATCAGCTTTACTGTAAGCTATAAGTATATTTTTAGACATCATTTTTTTACAATAAGCTTTATCAGATATCATGTATATTATAATGTAATATTCAGTCACAAACTTTTGTAATTTTTTGTGAACTATCTTCATGATTATGACAGATTTCATTGAAATTGTTTTACGGATTTTATCGCTCTCTCTTTTTGAAGTTTAGTCATCAATTGTAAGAACGTGAATACTGGCTACTAATTTTTCTATGTTTCTAAAATAGATCATCGGTGTGTTAAAATAAAAAAAAAATTAAATAATTTTTACACCACAACAAAAAAAAGTCAGCAAAGTGAATTTACATTGTTATTATTAAAGTTTTCGGAGCATTTTATGTTTTGTTACGCAAAATAAATATAACTTCTTTCGTGCCTATACAAGTGCACATATTTTTTGTATTAATGTCAATGACGTTTTATAAATAATAATAGACGCATTTATACTCTCACTAAAATCAATTTGAAAACGTTACGAATTTTGTTATCAGCATGTTGATATATAAGAGATAGGAAATCACAGCGATAGGCGGAAACTCTGTTGTGAAAAAAGGATAAAAGTTTCTTCTCGCTCACGTCGGTATCAAGTCGAAAGTGAACTGAGGACATTTGCCCACCATTCACGATAGCATGTAAAGAGCGTCAATGCTGTATCTACTTATAAAATAAAATTGATTAATATGACTATTCTAAAAGCTTATAAATAAACATTGTTAAATCCGTTAAATTGTTTTATTGAAATGAATTGTTATAATCGATTGCTAGCAAGTTAGCAATATTTTGTACTGTGATTTTCGTCTAAGTATAAAACTTATTGAAAAGCTCTGTTCAAAACGTTTTGCAAAAAAAATATAATTTATTATTTTTGCCTTTTATATTGTTACTGTGCTATAAAATCATATACGTTCATTTTTTAAACTATCGTTGTAGAAGACCGTAAATAAATATCAGGAATTTAAAAACCTGTTTGCCATTTAGAAATAATTTAAACATATTGTTGCTTGAAAAGGCATTGACATCATTAACAAATAAGCTATTACTTATCATTACATTATTATAGGAGACACACTTTTCACACCTGTGACCTTGTCTTGTCTTGTATTAATTAGCCCATGGTCTTCTGAATGAAACGACTCGTGCGTCCCATATTGTAAATTGATTGCAATAATTTACAAAATTTTCTTAACTCAATTGCACACAAAATAAAAATAAGTGGTAAATAAAATTGAGCTAAAATTAATTTTCGCTAAAATTTAGTCGTATATGTGCTTAAAGTATACACACTAGGAGACATTTATTAATGTATCCTTAGGTATGAAATAATTGAAAAAATAAATGAAAAATTACCTACCTATACGTGTGTGATCACGTTTTGAACAGAGCATAATATGTAAATAAAAAATGTTAATAATTACTTTTTAAGTTTCGCAAATTAAACGTAATGTAAACTGAAAGTGAATAAACAATTATGAGAAGTATACAATCTATTGTTTTCTTTATTACAATTCTCAATGATATTATAATTTAAAAGACTACATTGTTTAATATTATGATGATCTCCGCTACCAATAGATGTCACTGTAGCATTTTTATTCTTACCGCGAGTTAAGATTTGCTATGAGTAATTACGATAACTATTGTCGCAACTAGAGGTCGTTATACATTTTAGAAAAGAGGTTTCGTATATTTAAATATGTTAGTGTATCTTTGTAAACTTTTGTTCTTCCTTGTCTAATAAATAAAATAATTGTCTTTGAGTGTTGTGTTACGATTTAACAACATGATGATAGCTTCATAAAACAAATGGCACGCTTTTTCATTAGATGATATGAGGAAGTAGGACGGCATAATTTCGGCAGCGAAAATAAGACAAGTATATTTATTTATTTAAGATATGCAAATTTCACAACACATTTAAAAACTGTAAAATAATCACAATATAATTCCAAAGTGCCAATTATGAAGTAGGACATAAATTACATTTTATAATTATACCTAACGATAATGATAAGTGTGTATGAATGTATTTAAAATTAGTTTACCAAGTATTATGTGTATGGTTGTGTTTGTTTGTGTGTGGGTTTGTATGTGTGTTAATTAACATGTGTGCGCATGTGTTTAGGTTTCCTGTAATTACTCCTGAACTAACCTTTTAGAGACCGACTTGAGAAACTGCATTCGACTTAGGTGGAAAATATCAATATCATTGAAGAGCTTATTGTACTGTGTAGTACATCTATAAAGGGTGGAGTTTTGAGCATATGTATGCTTTACAGAAGAAATGGCGAATAAAGTGGGGTTCCTAGTATGCTTACTAGGCACTCGCAGATATAATTTACTTAAGAGTTCAGGGCAATCTATTATTGAGTTGAGTAAATCATATAGAAAACGCATATCGTTTATGATTCGACGGTATTTTAGTGACAAAATGTTATAGTGCTTTAAGTTATTATTGTACTCCATGCGATGGTTCTTACCTTTGAAATTAAGAAATTTTAAAAACTTATTTTGAATATTTTCCAACCTGTTATTATGTGTAATGAAAGCTGGTGACCATATTGATGACGCATATTCTAAGCAGCTTCTCACATAAGAAAAATAAAGAATTTTAAGTGGTAGAATTTTGTTGAATGGCTTTGTGACTCTAAATATAAATCCTAACATTTTGATGGCATTTGATGAATAAAGTCGTAATGAAGATTGTACAGTAACTTCGAGTCCATCATAATCCCCAGATCTTTCACACAATTAACACTTTGGATTGGCAAGTGATTTAAAGAATAACTGTAATTAATTTGACGAAGTTTACGTGTGAAAGTTATAGAATTACATTTCTTTATATTAAGATCCAGTTTGTTTATTTGACAATAGTCACAGAGTCGATCCAGATCCTGCTGAAGGAGAAGGCAGTCATTAATACTAAGAATAACCTTGAAAATTTTAGTATCGTCCGCATACATAAGGCATTCAGCATGTTTAAAACAGGAAGATATATCAGAGACATACACATTAAACAGTAACGGACCGAGGTGTGATCCCTGCGGGATACCGGATGGAATTTTTTCAAAGCGTGAAATGTGTACACCTGCGCGCATATGTATATATTCCTGTGCTGCAAGTCGTCTGGTACGAGTATATATACTTGTCTTATTTTCGCGCATATCCGCGCCGGCGCGACACTTGAGCTTGGATTTGCTAACTAGCATAGTTTCAAAGTGTCACTAGAGGCCATATAATTTATCTACGCCTTTTTACTTACCTGTATAATGAGATAAAGTTTTAACAAACGTAATAAGGCATGCGGCTAAACCAATATAGGTTTCTAACGGAAGGAAAAAGTAAGTACATTGCATCGAAATAAAATATGTCGTAAGATATCAGTACAGATGGGACAGTAAGAAAGGATTGTTTTAAATGACGATCCGCTTTTATTGTCATTAATGATTTTTCAAGCAATAATGGCTTAGTGGTGGCGTTTATGAACACAGTGTCGAACGACGTGAGTTCAAATCTCTGCAATGAGCTTAAACTTTCGGGTGAAGGAAAACATCGTGATAATACAATAGCATGATGGATTGGCGTTTTCTAATGTCCGTCTCGCTAGCTACCTTCAATTTAAAAATTTGTCACCAAACATGTATAGATGTGTTCCTACTAGGCTTATAGCGTGTCCACTATCTTGAGCCACATCGTCACTACATCACAAATAATAATAATAAAACATAAATGGATCCTGGAAAAATCATGTGTATAATGTGTATTATTTTGCATATTGAATTTTATTGTTCACATAGATTAAAACTACTCGAAATAACGTACAATAAACACCTTATGATCAAATCTCGGGTGGCAACCATAGACTACTTTCAGAACAGAGAGTCACATTTCTAAAAACTACGCCAGTCGTCCTGCCAACCATCAACGATTTCGTAAAACATCTTGAGGCTTGAAATATGGTTACAACTTAAAATTGAATAATCTACAGAGAGTTGGCCATCACGGGACGCCCGGCTATTTTAAAACATCTTAGTGAATATTTAAAAAAATTTACAAATTGGCTATCCTGAAATACGACAAACCAAAAAAATCACTGTGAAGAAGTTTAGTTTATTAAACTATACGTATGGTGATCGGGCTCTAAACTTTGAAATGATCCAACTGTTTTAAAATAAAAAACTCGACTCCACGACGCCAACGTTGGGACCAAAGCGTCGCCACACCAACAGCCGGCAACGTTGGGGCCAACGACCAATCTTACTTGCCCTATTAAATGTCTCACATCAAAATAAAAGTCATAAAATTTCTGTGATACGTTTATTCAGTCGAAACAATCTGCCAAATTCGTAAATATATAGAAAACCCTATTACAACTAATACACGATACTTAAGAGGAAATGCGGTCGGTAAGATATATTTTAGTTTTCAACAGAAATCCATAGACTCCGGCAACTGTAATTTGGACTACGTAAAATAGGCGAAATTATAATTTCGTATTACTTTGTTTCTTCTTCCAAAACATTCTCATTACTGGATGTCTGATAACAGCGATAAACCGGGTAATTTTATAAAACTTTGAAAGGTTCCCAGCTCACACATTAATTAATACTAGCGGTCGCCCAATGATCGAAATTCGACCAGCGACTTTTTAACCGTAGACTATATTCTGTTTGACATTTGCAGTATTCATGAACCTAAACAATAAGCATTATTTACATCACTTGCCGTCACTTTTCGTTGAGTGACAATGTCACTGTATGTCAATGTATTTTGGGTGGTCTAAGGTCAATTTCACTAGTCAGTTTAGGATTCGAAGTATTAATTTATTTTATTTTATTTATTAGTAACAGATATTATAAATAAATTTTAGCTTTCCGCACTCCTTCTCCATATAAACGTTAACTATGCCCAATCTTTCAGTCTTCCGTGCACGCAATACGCTTACGTATTAATAATGATGACATAAAAAATTGAAATGGCAGTGGTAGATAAAGGTTGTACGGTATTTGGTCTGGTATCAATATCCAAAAATAAAACAGAGGAATACGTTTATATATACCTACTAAACCCCATCCGCATTTCCTCTAAACATGGGAAAATGTAGACAAATTTTTATCACAGTTATGATATAAAACTACCTATTTGTTATATTTTACCTGTATCTTATTAATTAATTGATAGATAACTGATAATTATTACCAATATATCAATAATGTTAATTTACACTAAATCCCCACAATACATAGCGACGTACGGTAAAAATTTAAAGCGAAACTGCGATTTTGATTGTAGTTGTAAACGTTATAAAGATAAAACCATTATATTATATTATACCTCAAGTTGAAAAACTGTCGCCAAGGCCATAGCGGTTTGTTCCCACAAACACACTCAAAGGCCAGCTAATTTTCTTGGCCTATCAATAAGGAAAGCGCTCATAGATTTAAACTGATCTCATTGCCGTTAGTCTACTAGTTACAATCAGATGGGAAATATTGGTTTTCTGTTATTCATTTACGTACTATAAAAGCTGTTTTAAATAGCGATGCCATAATAAAAATTGTTGACTTCGGACAATAAATTGAACATCACAGACTATTTAGATGAAAGAGTTTTCCCCGAACTTAAAAAAAAAATCAATAATTGATATCATAACGTAACCAACAAACTATTAGTCATCTAATTTAGGCACCTACATCAGCCTACATTTTTTATTTATTTGCTAATCAAATAGTATGATTTTCCCTGGACGCAAAAAGGACACTTTTTAAACACCCCGTCCGAACACTTCCTGAACGCTTTACAAACTTGGACAAATCTGGGCAAACCGAGACGCATGGCAACCCTAGTTTTAAGTAACAAATGCACTGTATCTAGAAGTAATTTGGCACTTCTTATGAAACACCTTGTATAAATGTGGGATACTTTGATATCAAATAACAATCAAAGGTTCGGACAAGCGAACACTCATTTACTTCACTCCAAATAAGAAAAATTCTCAATAACGTTTAAAAAAATCTTTATCCGTAGACAATAGCACTACTAAGCAAAGACCTGAGAATATGCACGAGGATAATCACCACGCCTTGACCATATATTAATAATTTCAAACCACAAAAAAAAAAATTAAAGAAATACAAATAGAAAGATTAGTATAGAAATACTGCCTATTCTGTTTTTCAAGCATTCAGGTTTCCTTGTTGTATGTATATATTTGTTTCGAATGTTCGATCAAAAATTGTTTTTCCTACAAACCTACTAGGATGAGCACAAATTTCATATTAACCTAAACCTCTACATATATAGATAACTTCCGTAAAACTTAATTGACTTATTATAATATACTCATGTTGTAATATAATTCGCGGTATATTATGTTTAGTATGTAAAAAACTTACACTTAGCAAATACCATATCGTGCTTCGCTATATGCGACCGTTTCTATATACATGAACTAAATTCTATGGTTCGAAATATTATCACTTAAACTTAGATCTATAATTACGTTATCAGATAAAATAGACCTTTCACATGGAGTTAGATTTCCCATATCAATTTCAGTCTTGGAGGTTACCCCATTATCTTGCTCCTAAAAGAAAAAAAAAACATTAATAAAATACTATTGTACTAAGGATTTACGACAGGAGCATAATTTAGAGAAATATGCATTTTATAGGATTATGAATCCAAAACAAATTTCCTATGAGAAAGCTATTCAACTGTATTATTATTATATTATTTATTGCACATAAAAGTACAACTGGATGGCTTAATACTAAAAAGCATTATTTACCAATCTAGCAGGAGAACAAGAGAAAGGTACATGTAAGGTGTGCACGATATATAAAAACAAAAAAAAACTAGCTGATATTCAATTGTTCCAAGTAAAACCTATGTAGCGTATACTTTTGAAGGAATCCCGAGAGTTGGCTAGTTGGAAGTTGTTGATGATATTGCTGCTGTTACAGCGAAAGATCGGACGCGGAAATTAGTATGCTGATTTGGTATACTGAGAATTAAAAAATCAAAAGATCTTAGCTGTATATTTAATTGTGCATATTTGCAAGAAATTAAAAGATTTGAGAGATTATTAAGGATGGACAAAAGATAACAAAGTATTCATTCCTACGTCACCAAATAACCACAATGAAATAACCATTTCAATCTGGCTCGGCATTCATATACATGATCAAACTTCCGCAGACGGAAGATGAAATACATATAATATGCACAATATGACTGTATACTCATCTGATAAACAAATACACAAGATTAAGCAAACTCCAATGTAAAGCTAAGAATGAGAATTATTTACCATATATAAAGCATCACAAGCCATCAGCTCGTTCTTGGAGAGGTGTTCAACGACTGCCGCAGTGTAGCAATCACCCAACATATTATTTGTTGTTCTTATCCGATCACTAAAATGTATTTAAATTATTATTTAGTTATTTGTTTAGGTATTTACTTTTTAGTGTCTTTACATCTCTTTCTGGTAGGGTATTTCCTAATGTTTACCTTGATAGCTTACACCCTCAAGTTGGAAATACGTCGGTTCATCCCTGGAACTACTCTTTAGAGTTACTTGCATATTTAAGTTTTGATATTTATCACTTTCGACCACAGCATCACATAAAACAATAAAGGAACAATAGGACGAACCATAATGTGACTTACACTAGCCAATCGACGGCGAACAGTAACGAGACGTCATGTGTAGGAGCATCCACAGAAGACAAAACTACTAGGAGAAGCACTAGAGCCGCAGAAGGGACTGAAGCAGATGACATAGATGCAGCCGTTGATGTTAAACTAGAATTTGAAATAAAAACCACTAAAATATTGATTTTATTTTAATATAATTATGTACCTAGATTGTAAATGCCAAAAATCACAAGAGTATTTAGAAATGAGACGTTGCAGTCATTTTCCGAATAAATATTTATTTTTTACTAACGTTTGCATGTTCTATTGGCAACCCAATATAAATTAATTTGTACAATTAACTAGCAGTACTACATAGCATTGTATCTTGGTGATCTTTTCGCTACCATAATCCCGATAGTACATAATTATTATTCCATAAACATGAGTTTGATCTTATGTATCACAACGCCTCAAAACCTCAAGAAACCTCAAACCTCGTCTTTATTCTCAAAACTGTGACTAACACTTTCATATGAGATTGGTACTTGTAAAAGTAAGAATAAAGAAACATTGATGATTGAAGGCCCCTGACGTGTTAAAAATTAAATATAATAATTTATATAATTTACACTTACAAAATAGTAGCAAGCTGCGCAAAACCAAGATGCATACTGTTCATCTGGCATATAAAAACTCCAGAAACAGCTAGAAATAGTGCAGTTCCGTCCATGTTGATGTTACACCCAATAGGCAACACGAATCTGGTAATGCGAGGATCGACACGTAACGGACCTTCCATAGCTTTGAAGGTCACAGGAAGAGCTGCAGCGCTGAAAATAATTAATGTTGGTTAAACAAGATATTACGTAAAGTATATTAATTAATGGTGATAGTTAAACGTATAATTTCTTATTAACATTAGTGAAAAAGCAAGCGTTTGCTGAAACTAAAACTGGATTTTATTTATCTTAAAATAGGCAATAATCATACTATATTATAAAACAAAGTCCCCGCCGCATTTTCCTGCTTTCACAGCACGCTAAGCACCTGCCGGAATACACCAATTTGTAATTGGCGACAGATTTTCAACTTGAGGGTTGTAACTAGCCAGATATAAGAAAAAGCTCTAAATCGATGGTTTATATTTGTTAAGATCTGATAGGTGGCGCTCTGGTCATGCCATTAAGTACGCATTAAGTGCCAGCAAATAATGTTGCGTGCAAAATTGCCAAACATAATTATTTTGGTCTCTAAAATGACGAAGTCTTAGATATCATTACACTGGTCTTCAAAATATGCATTTGGTATGAGAGATCAAGCTAATTTTAAAACTAACAGTTAAAAACTCTTCCATCCTTAAGCATTTGTTTGAACAGTTGATATTTCATGTAACTACGTAAATTACGTACTTTTTTCTTCAAATATATTAGATATATTTGAGATAACTGCGAAGAATAAACCTATTCGAAAAGTGTAGGGCTTTGCAGATAGTGATCTCGGTTGCACCAAATAATTATAGCTAAATGCAGTTGCTTGTTGTTAATACCTACTATTTTTAGTAGGAAGTGAATAATGGCCAAAGTGGAATGTAAAAATTAAAGAGAATAGAAAATAGAAATAAATAATTGAATATACTTACGCAGAAGCAGTAGCAGAAGCAGTAAGCATAGCATTCGACAGTCCCCAATAAAACTTGTAAGGGTTTTTCCTAAGGAATGCAAAGTATATCAACTGCATCACGATAAGTTGATAAAAAAATACGCCAACCGTCACCGTTGCTATAAACCACGCCAACTGATTCATCATTTGAGCTGGAGAATAAAATACAAGTAAGTTCAGACACGATTTGTAAGAAATACTATAGTGACGTAGGTAGAGGTCCAAATCAGTTTTATATACTGATTAAATGTCTCTATTTCTACTTGTCACCATATATCTCATAATTTGATTTTTCTGTCTACATTACTTTTTATTTTTATCTATATGACGGTTAATACCGGTTTCAATTTATTATGAAAGACGGTTTATTTTTTAGTAAATAAATAAATTATAGTTAGCCTCAGAAATATTCGTTTCTGCAACTCAGGGTAGTAGGCTATTGGCAGTTCTAAATAAATATGGACAAAATAAACCGATTTCGAAATGAATATTACGACAAAAGTACTAATAGACAAAAGGTAGTTTCCATCTTATGTGATGGAAATTCCCCTCAGTAAAGAGGTGAAATTCTTGTGGAGTACCTTGGGAATCTTCAATAGAAGAGTGAACAGACATTTAATATGTAAGCGCGATCCATCGTCTACCTCTTTACCTACCTCTTTACTTACTATAGAAATCGAGACCAGGTGCATACCTGTTCTGCATAAAAAAGATATATTAGACAATATTATATTACTTACCAACATCATCAACGCCTAAAATTTTCCCTGCAATTATACTACTGACGCCTAAAGGTGTAAACCACATAACACCTGTCACCATCTTCATAATAACTTCGAATATAGCTTGAAAGAAATCGATTACCACTTGGCCCTTAGCTCCGAGTGTTCCAAGTAGACTGCCAAATACCAAGCAAAAGAACACAAGGCCGAGTGTGTTGGTTCCAGACCTGCAAATGTATTTTCACTTACATTGCTACCAATATCTAAGTTTTAAGAATTATCGTGATCAAATCGTTAGTGATCTTCTTAATATCATTGTGAATTTTATAGGTGAAAAATTTGATGCTGAACCTACTCAACTCTTTGCGAAAATAACTCAGTTATTTTTTGAAGTGATAAATTCTTATGACAGGGTAAACCGCTTCGTAACGTAACGCGTTACGGCACCACTCTGTCTGGCTTCCCTTCTCTACTAAGTATTCTAATGTACATATTCAAGAAATATATTTTATAATCAATGTTTAAGTAATAACCTAAGCTTTTCTCAAGTTAAACAATTTAATTATTAAATAGTTCAACTTAGATTAGTTTAAGTTATCACTTCTGTCGAGCGTCCCGAGACTCACACGTTGTTTTATTATAAAGTAGCACTGTTCGCACTATTGTATTTTTGTCTGAAGGACACAGTTTATACCGAATCAGTTCAACTTAAATATAAGAGGCTACAAACTGCATTTCTTATTGGCTGTTAAACGATAATTATGGACTTCTTTTAGTTTTGAAATACGTTTAGTGATATTACGACAAAGGTACAATAATAGACAAAAAATAGTTTAAAGGTAGGTTTTGTTTTTATGCATACTTAAGACAAAATACATGTGGTAGTTTCCAATACCTATCAATTTCTTGTATACCATTGTGTAACAACGGAATAATTACATATTATCAAGGTGAATGACTAGTAAACAATTAAAATGGATTTGGGTTTCTTGAAATATTTTAAAGGTGTGTAGTTATATTACAAGTATAGTATATTATATAGTATTATATGTATACATTTAAAAATCAGCATGGTAGGTAATCTATTATGAATCTTTGCACCTAATAGGATTGGATGAAAATATACACTTAGGTTATTAAAGAACTTACAGTGTCTATTCTGAAGAATAAGAGTTACTTATGTAAAATAAATATATTTTAATATCCATGAATAGATGATGTGAACGATCCAACTGTCAAGTGAGAATGCCACTGCTCCTTTTTTTGTTAAGGGTCCTGAGACGAAGGCTTTGAGAGTTTCGTGGGAATTTCGGGCGAACACTGTAGGCATTTGGAAGCGATAGCAGGACAACAAGCTCAAAGGTACCAACGTGACTGAACCTCGGCTTGGACTGTTGCCGAACATGTAAATAAGTCACGATCTGACTAATTCCCTATTCATACAAAATTTGATCTAACTAACTAAACATAATATGTACACGTTTCCGACTTATGGGAGGAAGTAAAAAACATGCGTTTATGTATTTAGTAATCTGGCAATTTGATATAAAAAGTAGCCGCAAAAAGGTCCCTTACAGAACATATGCATCTAAGTATTTTGCATGTGTGTAATGCAGTGTCATGTATGTATGTTGATCGCTGGTTGATGCAGTACCACTATACCGCGCGAGTGGCTGCCGAGCTAAGGGCTTTATGCCGGAGGAACAAGATCTAGGCTTAAGTTTTCGCAGGAGATGATGGTCGTGACGGATGTGTGTGAGTGAAGTTAACCGCCTATCCCCTACGGAGGGAACAATGGTTTTGCAGGCGCGGGTGCGAGCACTCTTGGTGGAGTAGTTCGCGATAGTTGCCTCGATATCGTCATCGGGATCGGTAAAAATGTTCAGCGGCCGACTTTTTACTAACGGGACATTGGGGTCTGGTGTCTGGTCTGTCGAAGTAGATTTCCGCGAGGGATTTAGCGTATGTTTTGATTGAAGGAAGTTCCATATCTCTATGGAGGTCTGCATTCTGAACGAACCATGAAGCATCGACCAGCTTACGTAAGAATCTGTTTTGCAGTTACTACATGTGATGAAAGTTCAGTTTTGATATATGTGCGAATGCGGAGCAACCATACGTTAGAATTGGACGGAAGCCCCCGCTCCTTGTACGTATACTTCCACTAAATTCGAGCAGTAGGGTTAGATATGAATATACCCACTATATATTTATCGACTGCTAAAATTAATGATATTTAGTCATTCAAAAGATTTTATATAACTTTATTATTGTTCGTGTTAATTTAAAAACAACTTACCTTTCAGAAACATTTCTTATTAATTCAGGCATCGTGTTGGCTTCACTTGTATTCTTTAGCGTTTCTGCAGGCTCGATGAACACTGTATGCGCTTGTTGGAATGTAGCCTGTACTATGTTATCAGGGAATATATTTCTGTTAAAGGGACGACCTCAGTTATTATTTTGAAGATTAAATGACTGAGCAATTATAGCGATGTATATTTTAGTCGCTTTGAAATCGAGATAAATGCAAATACCAAATTCACTTATATTTAAATTCATTTTTTATCATACTTTATAGGACAGGCATAAAGAATTAAAGAAGCTGTGAAAGAAGTATGCAGTTACGCTTTGGAACCATGTCTCTGCTAGTGTCTTTCCTTATTTGTTTCCATCGAAACGTAAAAACCGAACTAGAACCCCGTATTGCAGTACTTAGAACTGTACTATACTCATACAGCATTTCGCTGAGCAAAAAGAATACTGAATTTTATAAACATGGAGAAAAACATTTTGGAATCAATCTTGCTTAGCAATTAAATTTTCTAAATGAAATGAATATTTTTGAAATGTTAACTATATAAATAGATATTTGAGTATTGGTTTTAGACTTAAAGAATAAAGCATAATGTAAAATATTTCCTTTTATATGTATATGTTTCATATTCACAGAGCAAGCTACATAATAATAATAAATACATGATTAATAATAAGTTGGATGATTTATTGAAATGCAATTTTTTTCACGTACAAATGTTGCCTCAAATGTCTCACAAACAAAACTGAATAAATTGAATAAATATCATTAAAATGCATAATTTTTTGTTAGAATTAAAGATATTTCAAACAGAACTCACCGACCTATATCCAAAAGACTATCCATAATACTATGATCCCTTTTCTTTTCCGTTACAACTTCAATTTCATTTTTAAGCTCCGGTTGACCTGGATGTATGACTACTGCCAATATAATGCCCAGGAACGCATTGAACATCGACGTCAAAATAAAATAGAGTAAGGTCCGCACCGCAATCTTCCCACTCATTTTGGCATTGAGGCTTGCTGACCCGGCTATTAGACTGGCGATGATCAGCGGCAAGATCATGAGTTTCAGGAGTCTCATGAACAGCTCGCCGGGGTATGAGATGAGCAATAATGAATCCGAGCTAAGTCGGTAAGGGCGAAGACCGAAACCTAAAACGTAAATAAAATAGGTTTTTATATGAAGTCAAATTTTTATCGCTCATAGGCAGCGTTTTGATATTTGATGAAAAAACGTAATGCAACTAATTTTGAACAATGCGATATAATCGTAAGTCGATAAAATGCGTAAAAAATGCAAGATATGCATCATGTTTTGATGGAATGTGTCCGGATCAAAACTTCCGTGCTATATTATCCAATCCTGGGTAGTACTGACTCCCTTTCAGTAGGTATACAATTTTATTAGTTGTAGCTTCAACTGAAATGCATTGATTCAACTAGGGTGACGTAATTATTCAGTAAATATTTATTTTTCGGAAATGCAACCTTATTAAGAATATTTCATGCAAATATACGTGAAAAGAAAACTTCGGACACCTTTTTAAGCGTATTGCGTGCACGGAAGTCTGTGAGATTTGGCATGGTTAAACTTTATATGGTGAAGGAGTGCATAAAGCTAAAATTTATCTATAATATCTGTTATTAATATATTAAATTAATACTGCGAATCCTAAACATACCAGTGCCATTGAACTTGACACCCCAAAATATTGACATTGTCACTCAATGAAAAGTGACAGCAATTGATATAATATTCATTGTTTAGGTTCATACTGCAAATGTCAAATAGTCTATGATTAAAAAGTCGTTGGTAGAATTTCGATCATTCGGTGATCGCTAGTACAATAAATAAATGGGACTAGACTTGAACCAAAAAAGTTGATTGACTATTATAATCATAGCGTTCAAACACTGAACCAAAACCTAGTTATATTTTTCAGTAAATCGATATAATTAATAAGTTCTCATCCAATACTGGATCATCTACAGTAATTATGTGATACTGATTATCCTTATCACTATAAATTTATAATTATAATTTTTTTATTTGTCTCCCAAAAATCAAGAAAAAACAGTCGTTAGTTTAATTCAATTGTAAATGAAAAATAACTCACCTATAGCGACTCCGCTGAAAACACCGATCAAAGTTATCACCAGCATTACATTGTCCAAAAGACGTTTTCTCAAACCAGTAGGTTCATCCGGTACAACCCGGTCTTCAGTAGTCCTCGGTCCGCAATCACCGGGGCCCATCTTCGCGAACAAATATTCTGTAAACCGTCTCCCTTTATCCATCACAAGTCTATATTGAATTATACTAATACCTTCCACCAGTTCAGTCTTTATATAACTTTAAAAAATCAGAACCTCTCGCAAACTCTTGCAAATAATTAAGATAATTTTTTTTTAAATTTTAATTAATTAAACTTGTTAATAATTTCATGGAATATGTTATTTAATTTTGAATTAAATTTACATAAATTTGCATTAATTACACCATTAAAGTTCAAGTTGTGTATTGGCATGTGATATATTAATTATCCGTCAGAGTTTTTATAATTATAATAAAACCGGTACATAGTATTTGCACGTTTAGTGTTGTTAAGAACAGTCTTTATAGGAAGCCATTTTGAGACTGCGCGCGCATTCATCGATTGCATCTATTTTCTTCAAGCTGGTTAGAGACGTCCATTAATTAAAGTAAAGAGTTTTTTATTTTATATACCACCTACTGCTTGATAAGATGTAGTAAGGTGTGATGGAGTCTCCCCTTTCCTAAACCTTATTTATACTTTATAGTTTTTGGACAATTGAATTTATTTCATATTTTCATTTATGCCTCATTCAAATACCTAACCGTTAATAATGATATCTTCTATTCATATTATTACATTCATACAAGTACAATATTTTATACAAAATGTTATCCACCAATATAACTTGTTATGTAAAACATTTAGTAGGTAAATAGTATGGTGACGTTTTTGTTCTGTTATTGCCTTATTTAATCAACTGGGTGAGTGTGGAGACATATACCAAGCATTGAGAAATAAATAATTCATATCTAATTAGCAAATAACTGTAATTATTTTATTATTACCAGTTCGTATTCCCTAATGCTGGGGAAATAATTGTTCCCGAAGAAAGCACTAGAGGGTAGAAAAGGTGAGATTTCAAACGTACAGAAATGTATAATTGTATTTGTCTACACTAGATGGCATTAATATTAAAACAATTTTTTATAAATATTTTATTGAACGTCGAATTTTTATTTCGCTAAGTGCTGGCCGAAGATGGTAATAATTATTACTACATTTACGGTAATAATTCATTAATACATGCGCAGGCAATGATGAATAAAAATTATTTACACAGGTAATAAAATAATGATAAATATTTTCCGAACCGGTAGTAATATTTTGATGTTTATGAATGCCTTAGTTTTAAGGCTTATTTTGAATCAAGTTTTTATTTATTTTGATTTTGTAAAGTAGTATTTTTATTTGTAAACATGTTTTCACAGTGTCTATACTGTATTCGATTCTCTTCCCCGACATTACAAAATAATGTAATGCTTAGTAGTGAAGTTAGATAGGTTATTTTATCATTTTTATCTCCAGGACAACCAAACAATTTTTTTATTTTCTACCATTCACTTCATTTGTGATCTAAATAAATAATCCATCATCCAATCCATGATCTTTTAAATTACCTATATAAAATAAATCATTCAAAAAGCACAAGTTTTTAGTTTTCATTATTTATGTTATAAAGGGCAAACAAATTTTAAATGCACTTATTTCTTAATAGCACTGTAGTGTAGTGTAGTAATTCTTAACAGGAATAATATAATTGATAAATAAAAAAATGAAAACCGCATTCACATAACACAAAAAAAAATGTAGGTAGGTAAAAACTGACAATATTTCTTTTTTCTTACCTCTGATTTGCTTAATTTTGACGGTTGCTTTAAAGAGTAAATAATAATTTAAGAAAAAAAAAAGATTTCTAAAAATCTAATTTTTTCCTCATATACTTAATCGGAATAACAAATTTTATTCTTAAATCAAAAATATAACATAGAAAAGTAAAAGTGTTGCCAGCTCAATATTAAAATAAACTGAAAACACCACACTAAATCACAGAATACAGCTTAGTACAGTGACAAAATTAACAATAATAAACAATATAGTAGTAATTATGTCGTAAATATCAGACTTGTGTCTCCAAATAACATATTCTTGGCAAGTGGAACGAATATCTGCTGCATCAGTAACAAGGTTATTTCAATCGTGCCCCGCAAACAATCATTGAACTTTGTATGTAGGGATGAGATGTACTTTAATTGATTGATTTAAATTGAAAACCGGTTCGTTCATAGGGTTTTAAATGGCCAGTAATTACTACTATCACTGTGATTGTTTCTATGCAAGTGAAATTGTAATATCCAATTGAATTGATGGTCCAAGTCCACTACCTACTAACGGATTTTTATGCAGTTTTTTATGGAAGGTTTATTTAAATATATATATAGTATACAAGTACACTATACAAGTTTTTGTATAGTAGAGAAAATTCAATTGTTTGTAATTAAGTCGTCAAAATATTTTTGAAGTGAAAACTTCTTTACATCGTTATGATTTCAAAGATGAAACAAAAAAGCGAATGAAGTGAAAGCAACAGTAAAAAGAGACAGACATCAATTTATAAGATTTAACGTGGTAGAAAATGTGATAGAAAAATTTTAGGCAATGGTAAAATGGTACAAAAGAGGTTTGTTGCCACGCAGTAGTGAATTTTATTATCTCACCAAAAAGGCTCAAAACAAAATCTTTTTAGACAACACTTATAGCATTCTGTTACTGATTGATATTGTGTTAGGTTACCATGTATATTTCAAATTGAATTTAATTACCTCACCAAAAAAGGCTTGAAACAAAAACTTTTTAGACAACACTTATAAAATTCTGTTACTGATTGATATTGTGTTAGGTTACCATGTATATTTCAAATTGAGTTTTATTACCTCACCAAAAACGCACGAAACAAAACCTTTCAAGACAACACTTATAACATTTTGTTAGTGATTGATATTGTGTTAGGTTACCATGTATATTTCAAATTGAATTGTATTACCTCACCAAAAAAGGCTCGAAACAAAAACTTTTTAGACAACACTTATAACATTTTGTTAGTGATTGATATTGTGTTAGGTTACCATGTATATTTCAAATTGAATTGTATTACCTCACCAAAAAAGGCTCGAAACAAAAACTTTTTAGACAACACTTATAACATTCTCTTACTGATTGATATTGTGTTAGGTTACCATGTATATTTCAAATTGAATTTTTTTTACCTCACCAAAAAAGGTTTGAAACAAAAACTTTTTAGATAACACTTATAGCATTCTGTTACTGATTGATATTGTGTTAGGTTACCATGCATATTTCAAATTGAATTTTATTACCTCACCAAAAATGCACGAAACAAACCTTTTTAGACAACACTTATAACATTCTGTTAGTTATTGATATTGTGTTAGGTAACCATGAATATTTTTAATTGAATTTTATTACCTCACCAAAAACGCACGAAACAAAACCTTTTTAGACAACACTTATAACATTCTGTTAGTGATTGATATTGTGTTAGGTTACCATGTATTTTTCAAATTGAATTTTATTACCTCACCAAAAAAGGCTCGAAACAAAAACTTTTTAGACAACACTTATAACATTCTGTTACTGATTGATATTGTGTTAGGTTACCATGTATATTTCAAATTGAGTTTTATTACCTCACCAAAAAAGGCTTGAAACAAAACCTTTCAAGACAACACTTATAACATTTGTTATGATTGATATTGTGTTAGGTTACCATGTATTTTTCAAATTGAATTTTATTACCTCACCAAAAAAGGCTTGAAACAAAAACTTTTTAGACAACACTTATAACATTCTGTTATTGATTGATATTGTGTTAGGTTACTATGTATATTTCAAATTGAATTTTATTACCTCACCAAAAAGGCACGAAACAAAAACTTATTAATAGCTAATAATATAACTAAATAATATTAACAACTAGCTGGTACCCGCGACTTCGTCGCCGTATTATTGGGTATACACAGACTGATCTCGGAACACAAAAAACAAAAAAAAAAAATCGCCGTTTTTGCGTGACTGAGTAACAAAAAGAAACTTTCCATTTATTATATTTGTAGGTTAACACTGGATAAACTATGACTTTTACCGGTATAACAAGTACCCTATGTGTTATTCCAGGTCATAGACTATCTGTGTGCCAAATTTCACTGAGATCTGTTCAACCGTTTAAGGATTGAGTAACAAACATCCAAACATACACACATTCACATTTATTATATTAGTAGGATGAATATTTTAACACTCGCTGTCGCTTTTTGAAAACCATAGTTTATGTATAGTCTATGTATCGTGGCTATACAGTGTGTAATGTATAGTCTACGTGATGAGTGTTATTATTATTCATGTAAATAGCTGATTCTTTGTATATTATTATTATATATTCTTATAAATCATCAATATATATATATTATAAATAAAACTGTCATTTCGAATAAATTTATTGAATTTTCGGTGGTTCTGCTCATGGTAAATATAACACGAAGTATTTCATTAGTATTACAATTGCCCTTGTATCCAATGCCTTATTTTTTTTTTCATGAAAAAAGATATAGGTTCAAGTAAGAGTGTAGCTTGATCAATTGTTTTACAAAAAAAAAAAGAAAAAAAAAGTGTGGTGTCGTGGGACACCAGATAGGAACGGAGTTCTTTATTATAAAATATTAATTTCAAGATCTATGATAAAAATAATAAAAACTACTTTACAAAATATGTTAGCTACGGTCAATTATTTTTGTTCTTGTGAGATACATAAAACAACAAAATTATAGGAACTTCGACTTACTAAATGGAATTTGTACAATTCAATATTCTCGTTCAATTGTTTTAAAATGTATAAAAAATCATCGACATTACAGATAAGTAGATATGGAATATTACCAGTTTGAGTAAAAATAATAATTATTATTAAAATCATTTACAATAATATTTCACAAACAGCGCCATCTATGCGTACACTTGTCAATTATTATGGTTAAATTTAATATGACTTCTCTTTCAAAATACATAAAGCTTTATATTGTACTATAGGTGTCACTATATTCAATTTTATTTGCATTTAAAAATAACTCACATTAATTAATTGAATATTAAAAAGGTTTTATGGTGAAAGTAAAACAAGGTTATATTATGTACTAGTTTACTAAATTAATTATTCCATAAGGCCGATAATTCGTTATTTCTGTAACATTTATTTCCTGAACTCATTGTTTTTAATAAACAACAAATAAATTTCACATAGCTCCTAAAAAACCAATTGGTATTATTTTAAAGCAACTCAGGAACGTGTAAGTACGGTTCTTTCAATATTGAAAAAACCAAATATTTATGGAAAATAATTATTTATTCTTATTAATTTTTCTAGAATCATGATATAAAACCAATCAACAATAAACAAATATGGTAAAAATACGCGATTTTCTCATTAAATAAGCTTACTTCATGCATGTAGCACAAAACCGTTTTAAATCCACGTTATTCGGTAGGAATTCTCTTTTCTGGTGAATCCTTCAAACAGCTAGCTTTCAAAATTGCTGAAATGCATTTACCGCGCTTACAAAGTGACACACTGTTAGTGCGCATTTCCAGCTTTGTATTTTTCATTATTACAAAGAACGCCTTCATTGTGACCACCTATAAAATTGGTAATAAGATTTATGGATGAAATTGGCGGTCGCTGTTAAGTTCCCTCATATTATGATAAAAATTTGTGTGATAAATTTAATTGTTGTGGAAATTTAGTTTGATATTTACTTGTTCATTATCTAAGAATATAAGTATGTACATATCGATAAGCTATCCAAACAGCACTATTATTGCTTACTAACATGAAACAGGACATCTTGCTCTCTGCATTTTAGCACTAAAACCAATAAATATTTATACCCATATATATTTAAAGAAAATATAAAGCATTACAAGGGGACTTATAAAGATGTCGTTATTTTTGAAAAACTCTGATTAAACCTAACCAATCATAGATTTTGTGTACCCTAGCTAGTTCACCATAGGACAAATATTAACCCCAAAGCCAACACTTGGATTGTTAGTTAGACACTATCACCGCTAGATGGCGGTGTTATATGTGTTTTTAAGATTACTTTCCAATATATTTCACTGTCGAAATGTAGGATTTTTTATACTATTACGGCAAATTTACAGTACTGTTTCCTGATGTTAAGCGACTACCGAGAGATCGTAATCCATTGACGGTAGCCACTGTCATGCCAGCCGGCATACATTTAACTGTAGGTATATTCTCAAGAAGATCTTGAAAGGCGAAGTGCATAAAAAGCGGGTCACTAAGACGGACTTTTCACCAATGCATTATGGTCGCGAACTAGTCGGACAAAACAGCCCCACCACCCCGATATCGCCATTTCCTGGTTCGTTAATCAGCAGAGGGCACCATGTGCAGTCGAAATTGGCTTGGGTGACTCAGCTTTGAAGATCTAATTCAACACCTCGTAAGGGCTTCACTGACTAACAGTTGGCCGGCAGTCTTTCGTCTGATCAGTCGGCCTTCCGTCACAGTTCAGTATAGTCCACTCATTAAGCGATTCTTGCCTGCCGGTTCTTAATGTTCGAACATCGGCTCTGTTAACTGTGCATGTCCACGCTCTAGCAGGCGGCTGCCGGAAGGCGATAGTCGGCAGTCGGCAGTTCAACACTACAGCAGATCGTCAGTTCACACTGTGCACCGGTAATTACAAGTGTGTGTTCGATTTGGCATTGAGGTTACGGAATGTCCAGCCAATACCTGTTGAGACTCGCATCGACGAGGACCACACATTCGTAGCTCGCCGTCTGTCCAAAACCTTAAAAAAACTATAAGTGTGTTATCTATTATGATTAACCGACAGGATAATATCTGCCGGCTAACTGTTAGTCAGTGGGGCCCTTTACACCTCCCAGGATATTACAATTAGCTTTAAATTTATTACCGTTTTTTCCTGGCAATGCCATACCTACGAGAGTTCTTCATCAAACTTTATGATTTAGTTTAAAGCTTATGTTTTCCGCTATTGACGTAATATAGAGAAATACTTTTAAATTAATATTTTCGTTATAAAAATATGTTTTGAATAGCAACGCCATCTGTTGATGCTTATTAAAATATATTGATAGCACCATCTAATCAATATTCTTAACTAACATGACAGCTGTTAGTTAATTTGTTTAAATCTTAATTTATTGTGCGAACTATGCGCAGGGGTTGGCTAGTTACATCATTATATGGACGCTATACATTAAAAGAACGGATAAAAGAACTCAATTCCAGAAGAATGTGCAAGAAATAATTCTAGCTTGCATTGATGAGTCTTTTTGTAGTTTTATATTATGAAACACGTTTCTATCTACCTGTCTTTTAGTATGCACCACTTAACTCATTATTAAGTGTTTTGATTAACTGTATTAAATAATTTAATTATATTTTGCATGTTTTTCCTTTGATATTTAGTTAAGTAATTTAAGAAATAAGTAAGGACGATAATGGTAAACCAAGTCAGGTATAGTTAATTGTTCGACATCGCTCTCATAGCATATATTTTTAAATAAAAAATGGTTCTATAAATAATATAGTAGTACAAAGATGTTTGATATGTCGTCTTTGCCGTACTGTGAAGTCTGTAAAGCCATGGAACTATTTCCTAACCATTGTGTTCACTTCTTCATATAACATGAGAGTTCTTCAAGCATAACGTGAATAGACGTTTGAGCAGGCCGGCATTACAGCCGCGACTGACGTTGGATTGCGGATCCAACGGCAGCCGCCAATATAATTGGATAACACTGTGCTCACCTTCAGGTACAGTGTAGCCACTTTGTCGTGCTACGATTAAAAAAAAGTAGGTTTATACGTGTGGAATGATTAATGAAATAATTTACATTCGTCACACTTTAATTAGTCTGTATTTGATTTCTGACTAAGTACTATAATATTATGAAAGAATAATGAGTAATTTTATAAATTTATTTACTTTCTTGATTTGGTTAATAGTTATTAATTATCTTTTCTCGGTAAAACTAATGTAATTAATAATTGTGTAAGTTAAGGGGAAATAGTTATGATAATTTTCTTTAGAAAGTTATTTATGTCGAGAAAAATTTATAGATAAGTTTGCCGTTTAATTATTCGCAGAATGACATTCATGGACCGACTTCTCATTTCTTTGCAGGTCATCTGACTACAGTTTTATCGGATCTTAGTGACCAAAGACACAAGTTAAACCTGGAGGAACCGGCTCTCAAGTGCAGCTGCCGGAACTTTTACATAGGTGCTTGGCGACAGAATTTCAACTTGAAGGTGGAAGCTACCCAAGCGAGTAGCGTGACTTCCATAATTTTGTGAGATTACAATTAAAGAACAACTGAACCGATTAATATGTTTTTTTTTTATCTAAGAAATAAAATATTGTCCTTTACTAAATATTTTGGTATAAAATAAACCATGAGACGTTAAAAAACGTTTTTTAACCGACTTCCTGCCTCGTTAGCCTAGTGGTCGTAAGCGTGACTGCTATGATCGAGGTCCTGGGTTCGTTTCCCAGGTCGAGCAAAGTGTTATTGGGTTTTTCCTATGACATTCTCAGTAGCAGCTCGGAGTTTTGGATTCGTGCCCGACTAATGGCAATAGGCTCGCCCCCTATTACATGGGACCTAAAAACATACTCGGCGAACTATGGGTGTAAATTGTACACCTCTGCCTAACATTTCGGGGAATACAGGTGTGATGATGATGGTATGTTCAAAAAAAGAAGGAGGCTATCAATTCGAATGTATTTTTTTATGGATGTTCAGCCATAACTTCTTTGTTTAAGAACCGATTTGGATGATTCTTTTTTAGTTGGAAAATGGGATACCTCAAGGGTGGTTCCATTTTAATTTCAATGGCATTGAACCTTTAACTTGGAAGATACACCAGGGAACTGTAAAAAACATTGCAGTTGGTTTTCTTTTTTGTTAAAAATTGTCTTGTTAATAAACTATTTTTGTAGTTCACGCGATCGTACCCGCGAGTACAGGTTGTCTATTAAATAAACAGTCCGACTGTATGTCTTACCTGTCAACGTATAAAGCGTTTCAGCAATTTCAATCCTGCGTTGTTCGTGAATATTTTTGTTCCTCTAGAGTCTAGCGTAACATCAGTTTTAGCATTTATATATCGGGATACTGTTTGTTTACTCCTTATTGTAAAATAATATTTATAATTTATACATATAATATTTTGCTGGGATATATTCGTATTTTTCATTGTTAATAAAGTGCATCTTGTACTTACTACGTATTTCGAAACACTCTATGAGTTATGATACCTAATTTATGATCTAGGGCTTTTTGATTCTTCTTCATTCTTAACCTGCCTCATCAGCCTAGTCGCTATAAGCGAGACTTCTATGCTCGAGGTCGTGGGCTCGATTCCCAGGTCGAGCAAAGTGTTATGTCCGATTGATGGCAATAGGCTCGCCCCCTATTACATTGGACCTAAAACATACCCGATGAATTTGGGTGTACATTAGGCTCATAAAGTTACATATACACAATACTCATTCATACACATGGTGACCCTTACACACTTACATACATGGGATTATACACACAAAAAAAAAACACTTTTCCCTATACACGTTTTACTATGTAGCTGTTATATATATTTGATGACTTTTGTATGTAACCCGAGGAAAGGCATTGGTATCGGAGACACAAAACTATTTTTATCTGGACCCTATGAACCCTTATTAATAGCTGTACTGTAATTATATACCTAATACCCATTATTAGAATCATTAATATAGATTTAATTAAGAATAAACTGAACTAATACTTCTTGAAGCTAGCTTGAAAATGTTTTCCGCAAACCACTTTTCACATAATTTCACTGACTAAAATAATCTCAGAGTCTTTCGACTATAACACAAAAGTAAATAAATAGAAAAACTAGTCGTTGAATAATTTTGTAATGCTTTTTTTTCACTGTAAAACACCACTATAATTGAACCAATTTCCGACAAAAAAAACTTCGCTATCACTTCTACTTTAAAATGACACTCTATTTTTAAAACAAAACAGTATTATTTAGATAAACGTATAATGCCATAGGCTGACTAGATATATAAAAGGCAACCTTGTCTAACAGCGCTCCATATTATGGTCATATTAATACCACTCAATGATGCTCGGTGTAAACGGTTGCAGGTTCATTCAAAAAAAGGCCGTTTAAAAATATGTTTCATAAACATTATATTAACACGTGAAGCAAAGACTTTTTCTACCTCTTTTTAAGCGTATTGCGTGCACAGAACTGTGGGATTTGGCATGGTTAAAGTTTATACTGAGAAGGAGTGCAGAAAGCTAAAATTTATCTATAATATCTGTTACTAATATATTAAATTAAATAAATTAATACTGCTAATCCTAAACTGATCAGTGCCAATGAACTTAGACAACCCCCCCCCCCCCCCCTCAAAATATTATGTCAGTGATATATAATAAAGTTCATTGTTTAGGTTCATACTGCAAATGTCAAACAGAAAATAATCTATGATTAAAAAGTCACTGGTCGAATTGTAATCATTGGGCGACCGCTAGTTTAATTTATTGTGTCCGATTGTATCGTGTCCACCATATAACAGGTTTTGCACTTAAGTTGGTAACGTTCCGGAATCAGCGTGTACATATCGAGCAATCAAGCGGAACGGTGTGTGGATCTATACTCGACCACCATGCACATGGTGAAAACCCTGTCCTAGTTACACTTTTTTGGTTTATCACGTTTTGGTATCAGCCAGCCTTGCAGACCAGCATAACAGCGACAACCGGCCAAGTATCGCAGATCTCCAAGCCTGGTGAAACTGTCAAGCCTTCTGACGCTTCAGGGCCCTTACGGCTAACAGTTTAGTCTGATCAAAATAAAAAATATCTCAGTAGATGCCGCTATATTTGGATTCTACTGTGTTTACCTAATTACAGTGACAACAACGTCACTTTGCCGTGTTAATTTAAAAAAAAAATCACCTCGCATTGGATCATTCTTAAAATTAATTAGATCCAATATCTTAATTTTGTTTTTATTTAATATTATAGGTACGTGAAACAACAGAGTTACAAATATACTGAGATAACATACAATTGTTTAAACATTTATAGTAGTATTTAATATTTACATAGAAATAACACATCCAAATATACTTACGTTCATTTATTCATAGCTAACCAATAACGATAGGTACTATGTTGAGAAACGTGCTGTTTTAATGGTTTTGAACTAGCACAATATAATAATATGTTACATATTGTTTAATTCTCCCTAAAAGTATAGCCATGAATATATTCAAAATTATGCAACACAAAATGTGACTTCTTAGGTCATCATATTTTCTACTTCTTTAAATCTACATTACTGTAGAAATTTATGGATATTGCGTGCTAAATAAAATTTAAACAAAATATATCCGGCCTCGAAAAGTCAAAACAATAGCAGAAATAGGTAAATATTGTCTTCAAAATTGCAAATTCAGATTGTGCTTGGTACAGGATGGTACATGATGCGAATTTGCCATTATGAAGTCGATATTTTGCAATTTTTTCTATCGTTTTACAATTGCAAAATATTCAATGATATAGTAGGTATTTGGATATAAGAAATCTTAATTAAACCGAACAATTTATTATACACTAGCGACCCGCTCCACCTTTGGCACGGATTCAATTTACAAAATGGTATATTTTATGTTTAAAAAATCTAATTTAGAGTTTATTACTTTAATATTGATAGATTATAACTTCATAACTGCCTCATTAGCCTAGTGGTCCTAAACGCGACTACTAAGCTCGAGATCCTAGGTTCGATTCCCAGGTTGAAAGTCTATAAAATTATTAGTAGAAGCTCAGAGTTTGGCTTTGTGCCTGATTAATGGCAATAGGCTCGCCCCTTGTTACATGAGACCTAAAATATACCCGGCGAACTGTGGGTGTAAATTAGTACACCTTTCCTTAACCCTTCGAGGACACAGGCGTGATCGGTATATTATGTAACATCATATTTACGAATAGTGCGCTTAGCTCGCGACGCGCAAAGCATCATAGGTGGGGAGTGCCGGTCAACCGACCGCGACCGGCTTTGCTGAGAGGTATTTCTTAAATCGCACGTAAATTTGAATTAGTGATATCTTCTACAGTATTCGTTTAAATGGAAAACTACAAAGGGCAATTTTAATTTACATTAAATTTTCATGTTAACTAAAAACGTATCTGGATAAAGATTAATAATGAATTGAATAAAATAACTTTACAAGTAATGTAATATTTTGAATGATTATGTTGAAGATAAAAATGGTTACTGTGAGTCAACCTTAGGAGATAGATATACACTATCGCGAGATTTTCTGTGGAGTTTTTAAAGTACTACAATTCTCTAGAATATTATTTTGATTTATCTGATAAGGTTTAGCCAGCGTAAGCCATTTAAGTGCCTGAAAATCATTTCTTGACGACTAGCTTATAAATAATTGAATTTTTTCTACTATATGAAAACTTCCTTATATAATTCGCTAAATGGTAGTGAAAACCGAATTAAAATTCGTTGCAGAACTTAAAAGATCTAAGCGTACATAGGGACAGATAGCGGGAAGTGATTTTATAATATGTATATATTTGGTTCAAATTAATATAACACTCTGCTCTGTCCCGTGTTAAATGTAGATTGTACATGCATGTTTCATACAAAATTGATATCTAATTACCCACAGATTGTCAGATTAGTTGATGTTTATAATCATTGCTCCGCTCCTAAGGATTGTAGTATGATGTTAGTAGCCTATAATTTTCCTCGATGGATTTATTGAGCATAGTCTAGAAAGTACCAAATGTTATATATAATTCTTTTTTTTTCTCTTTTTCTTATATATTAATATATAATATATTAATATTACTGGGTCCTTCAAACGAGGCGTGAATAAGCATTTCGCCAGGCCGGCACGAGATTAGCGCCTGGCGATGAAAGTGGTGTACAGTTATTTTGCTGATCTAGTATAATAATATATCACGATATAATAAAATGAAAATTTATTCTTAAAGAAAAAAGTTGACGGAGAATAACGCTGGGCATAAGGTCCCCCTCACCTGCAGGGCATAGTAATTCTAACATTGAAACATTCTGAGATCTTTCGTTAGTCTGTCGATATGCGTCCCTTCATTCAGTCGGCCTCGGTATGCAGGTACCAATTTTTTTTCAATATTCGCTTATGTTTACTAAAATGGTTTAATTGTCAATGTTAACAATGAGAATTTATATTACTGACCTTTTTATGCAAAATAAAAAGCATTTATAAAAGATATTATCACTATCAATAGGGAAACATGGAGATCCGAGGGTAAGCCTTTAACCCGTAAAGGGGCAGTTGACACACTAGGCAAGTAATAAACAAATATTTTTGTCGTAACAGACAACCCGTAGGATATAACCTATATCTAGACAGACACTGATAATTATTCATAAGTATAATCGTGTAATTGTCCCACTCAGCAAATGCCTTTACTGAGAAAATGCATGGAATTAATCACTACACCAGTGGTTCCCAAAGTTGACCGGTCCGCGATCCAGAATCGAATGAATGTTAATACTTTAATTAAATTCAAGGAATGATATTTCAAATACAAGGATGTATGTATTTGTTTCCTATTATTTGTCATTGCAGCTTCAGCATCGATTTCAATTTTAGTTACTTTCAATCGCAACGAGTATGATACTTCCAATTTATTTCGTTATTTAGTTCATCATAGCTGAAAATCACACGTCAAATAAGTATGAGATACTGGAAGGAGGAGATTCATAGCTTCATCAAACAGACGAGTATGGATCTCAGCAATTGAGAGCTAGAATTTCGTTAACTGTTTAGAATTGAAAATAGTTTTTGGTCTTTTTTTATAACTTGCTTTTTTAATATTTTAGTGGGTCGATTGATGTGTCGTCCTATTTTGCAGGGCTCATCCAATATTCACTGCGACCCACCAGTCGATCGCGACCCATAGTTTGGGAAAAGCTGCACTACACAAACACACGGCGCCGATAATTCATCATAAGAATAATCATATAAATACAAGCGTGTAATTGTCCGACTCAGCAAAGCCTCTTATTGAGAGAATATATGGGCTTACTTCACTAACATATGGTGTTGATAATTATTAAGAATTGCTCACTTAATAGTATTCGATATCAATTGTCAATAATATGAGTAAAAATATAATTAGGTACAGGATGAAAGAAATCACTGCGTAACAAACGCGTGCGGATCGGTGGGGCACATAGCTAGTTATGAATAAGACGAGAACGAACTCGCTGTCAAAAGCTAGCTAATTAATAAAAACACACGAATTACTCATAAAAGCGACATCCATTATCGGGATGACACAGGAAACAGCAAATGATAGGAATTTCAAAGCATTTCAATTTTAAACGGAACTTTGTAATTATTGCGTTCTACTATAAATAATTTACAATTTAACTAACACTAATAAATCCTAATATATCCTACATAATTAAATGTACGTTCGCTAAAAATTGGATGAAATAGATTTTATATTAGGCATAATTTTAATACCAGACAGAACAAAAATCGGTCATCCCATGTTTTAGACTCAGTAACTACGTTAGATATTTTCAGGTACCTAATAGTGTTACGTTCCATAATTACATTCGTAAGTGTAAGGTTTTATTGTCAAAAGGTATTATCATAAGACAGATAATTACATAAATGATACTGATGTCTGAAAATGAGTCTTTCTCTGTACATCTATTTAATTAATATGATTACTAACTTTAAACTTTGTACAGAACAAAAAAATGAATATTATAAACCCGATCGAGCTTTTTTCCAGTTCTTTTCGATGACTGGATGTTTCCCGAAACCGGTATTAGCATTTGAAAGTTCACACATGGCTTCTTAAGGCCTAAATTGAATAAAGTTTATTTTTATTTTTATAATAGTTCTAAGTATAACTACTAGAGGTAGTAGACTAATAATATTTAAAAGTGATAAAATCTGTGTAAAATTTGGTTATGAAAACATCGCCACTTCCGCCAGACCTATTTGCACGCAAATCGAGTCCTGCTAACTCCTCAGTAGTAAAAATCTATTTTTAACTGGTCTCATTGAGACTACGATTGTTTTTGAGGTCGTTTATAAATAGCTTATAGGCTTTAGTGATAATTAAACAGCAACAGTTACACAGTAAGACTGCAGACAATTAAAAAAAAAAAAAAAAAAAAACTATGACTAATGAGACCATATCATACTTGCGCAATTTATAGTTCATGGCACTACAACTGAAAAGAAGAGTTACTTGAGTAAAATGAAAATCTCCTTCAATATCAGCTCGTTAGAGAGTATATTGTTCTTTGAATATCAGACAACTGATAGCATACCTTATGAATTATGAACCAATGATGTCTTAGTGGTAACGTGTACGTGCATCGTGTCGATCGACGTGAGTTCAAATCCCTGCAATGAGCCTGAGCTATCGGTGGTAGGCAACATTGAGATGAAACCATAGCATGGTGGTAGGGCTTCTTCTAGAGCTAGCTACCACCCTCAAGTGGAAAATTTGTTGCCAAGCACCAGTAGGCGTGTTGCAGCAACTGCATTTGAGATCCAGTCTTCCACTAGGCTTAGCGTGCTACTATCTTGGACTACCTCATCACTTAAGATCAGGCAAGATTGTGGTCATAACTCCAAAACCTATAAGTATTTTCTTTAACTGATGGATTTACAGAAATTACTGTGTTGGTAGGACAAAAGCCAACTGTTGCAACGTAAAATAGTCGCATATGTCTAGTCACAAAAACCAAGCTTGTGAAATGCTGAGTATTTCATTTTTTAATTTTCAATTTTATCTAAATATATCAGTAATTTATTTACCAAAATTTCTGCTAGCCATCAAAGGACCACCTCGCCTCGCTAGCTACCAACCTCACATGAATACATCACCAAGTGCCTGCATTTGAGAGCCAGTTCCAGTTTTAAGACTTAGCGCGGTATCTTCAGCTGCTTTTTCGCTTAACATCACGTGCGTATCCGGTCAAATGAGAACCTGAACAAAAAATAAAACAGAGGATTATTATGTCATAAGTCATACTTAATCATACAATAGGTTTAATGAATCAGCGTAGCTTACATTACAATTAAAGTTCAATCCTTGAATTGGGTACTTTGTTGACGCATTAAGTAATGGATTTAAAGCATAATGTACACTGTAATTTAATTGGAAGTCGTGAAGATACTTCTAGAATATACATATATCAAGAACAGCATATTCGAAATCGGCCAGTAATAAAGATGTTTTTGGAATATGCTTAATTACATTCACTAATTCTTAATTAATTAGCTACCTACATCAACAGTTGAGGAACGTCTTCTTCTTCTGGCTACCAAACCTCGTTATTACTAGCTTTCCACCAGCGCTACCGCCAATACATCTGTATAGCCCAATGACGTTTTATAAATAGACGTGTTATACTCTCACTAATATCAATTTGAACACGGTAAAAAATTTGGTATCAGCGTGTTGAAACAAAAGAGATAGGAAATCACAGAGTAAGGCGAAAACTTTGTTGTCAAAAAAGGACAACAGTTGCTTCTCGCTCACGCCGGTATCAAGTCGAAAGTGAACTGAAGGCAATTGCCTACCATTCACGATTGCATATAAAGAGCGTCAATGCCATATATTCCTATAAAATATCATTGGTATAGCATATCGTTCTTCTCATTTTGCGTTCTCGTACTTGCCTATATCTTGCCAAACTACCTGACGTTCATGGTAATTGCCCTACTCTTTATGGTAGTAGCGTGAAATAATATATGCTATAACCTTTTTCAATAAATAGGCTAATTAATGAAAAAGTATTTTTCAAATCTAACTTATAGTATCGGAGATTAGCGCGTTCAAACAAACAAAACATTTCTTCATTTTTATAATATTGGTATAGATTAATACTAACATTATCATCGTATTATAAAATTAGTGTCTTCTGGTGTTTAATGAATGTGGTCGACCAAGTTTTACTGTCAAAAGTTTATTATAGGGTGTATGTATATTTGGAGTATAGGAACATAACATAGAATATGTAAAAACAGCTTTATGTAGGTAGAAAATGTAGAAATACATTGTAAGCGAACGAATACGCTGAACAGACCACTATCGGTCGACGGCATCAAAGTTCAATTTCGCTTGTTATAAAATTATTCATTGTTTTATAATTATTTTCCACTTATCAAATAGCAAATATCAATTTAGTGCATCGACAGACACAAAACTGTATACACTTATATAATTTATTGTGTATTATTATTATATTAATATTTAAATAAGTTAACAGGTTTCATCAAAAAGTTTTATATTGTTTCGATATGTGTACTTATTTGTGTTCTTTACCAATTGTAGATTATTTAAAAAGTTTTAAAATTATTTAACCGGTTTCAAAACAGTGATATAGTATTTTTAGAAACAAAATGTACAAATTAATAGAGTGTTTGTTGTGTGTTTTATATTATACTTTTGTTTATGGAAATAATAATATATACCATGAAAATTCTAAGACTGTTTTCCAGCCAGAAAGTTTTTATGAGAATGGTTATTTCGGTTATACGGTAGTTCTATATCGTTATGGGTGAGTTTTTGTTTTATGTACAAGTGATAACGAAATTATATTGCAAAAGTTTGTATTAGAAACTTAATAAATTAAATAGTTTTAATAATTAAAAGATGAGGTTACTCTATTCGACTGCATTTTTTTAAATGAAAAGATTTCGATGATTAATTTTCGTTGGAAAGGAGATATCTCAAGGGGTGGTTATTTCATTGGCATTGTACCTTCGAAATAATCGTGAACGGAATTTGTGATAAACGATTCTTGGTTGGTTTTTTTTTATTTTTATGTAAATCATAACTTATTTAAGTTAACTACTTAAGAATCAATGTTCATTTATAGTAGTAGGTGGTGCGTAAATTAGATGGGAAGCAAAATCGAGTGTTAACAAAAAGTGAAGTTTTTACATTACCCATCCACGCAACATATTTACGCATCATATACTAAACGCGTTTATACGCATATATTCAAATTATTTGTATACGGAAAATATATATTATGCAATATATTCATAGTTTAACGTTACCTATTTTATATATTCCAAGACGAGCGTTCTTAAAAAGTAGATAAACTCCAGTGACGCTTTGAAGCTGACTTGTACCATTTTTTTTATATCCTACATTCTGTGACTTTGTTGATATTTTACATTATACAGTTTGGTTATTGTTGACAAGTGAAGCGACTTTCAACTAATAAACGAGGAAAGGTGAATTTCAAGTAGCTACAAAATCTTTTCTTGCCACAATTTCCCGACCACCATACTCAATTGACCTGATACGACACGAAGAGCAGAAGAGAAAGGACTTTGTGTCTCCGAAACTGTAACCACTATTTAGTGGTAAAAGCGCCGTAACTGTCAAAATAGTTGTGTTTGAGAGAGCTGGTGGTGGTTGTTTTTCGATAATTAAACTATGACGTTGATGTTTTGATACTTTGTTCAGAAATGTAATTATTATATTCTGTTTTTTTTTTTCAAATATTTTTATCGCAATTTCATTCCTATTCTTTTTATGCTTAATACAAATCTCAATAAAATGTACCTTCCTAAGTTATATGGTTATATTATCATTGGTTGTAGTAGTAGGAGTTATCTAAATAATGTTGTATTGCAACATTAACAAAAAATAAATTTTAGTAATTTTTGTCTAAATACACATTACATATTTGTAAAGTAAATGAAATAGTATATAATTCTATTTTATTGTTATTTACAAAAGTTACTGCTGCAACAATAGACAGAATTAAAAGGGAAGTTTTGGTTACAAATATTGTAGTAAATAAAGCCGTCGTAACTCAACCGACGACGGAGAATTCCTCACCTCGGATGAATTCAGACTAAAAGTGAATGAAACAATATTTTTAACAATATTAATGTACTTTAAAATAAAATACAAATTACTAATTAATACTTAAATTAATCGCTAGCCATCTTGACATTATTAAGTAGTATGTCAATTAGCGGTAAAAAAGATATCAACCACAGCACCGCACTGTTGGTTAATTCTAATTTTTGTACCTGCTGACAAACATTACTGTGTCAAAATATAAGTTAATAATTTTGAAGTATCAAATTAGGTTTTATCCAAGTATATATATTTTGGAGTTACTATGTTGATATTTTTAAAATTTGCCTCGCTTTTATTCTTGCATTGCCATTTGCAAGCTCTGTTCGTAGACTTAAAACGTAATTCCATTTAAACGGTAGCCTCAAGTTTTAAATAAATAAACTTGAGGCTAACATCACATAACATCTTGACATCTTGAGGTTAACATCGATGATGTCCAAAGATAGCTTTCTCCTATAACTTTATCCATTAAAAATTACTATTTACATTTTACTTCGACACTATTTTTATTTTTTTAAGTTTATCTTAAATCCGCTACCCAACATTTTTAATTTTCAAATGTCTGCTTATTCCAGTACTATTAATTTCCTGCTCTTTGTCTCTAAAATTAACGACAATATACTCGAATTCAGTTTTCATTTTCCTGTAGAATGTTTACCAAGGAAGCATGAAACAATATGCCTTATTGTTTAGGGTTATGCTTTTGTCTATTTTTAGGTTTATTATTATTATTATGAGTAATAAATTATGAAGCAATGATTAAAATTATTGAATTCATTTAGATTTGCATTAATTGTTGTTTATGTGACAAACAATTGAACAAATACAATCTCTTTAAATAGTTATTTGTGTATGTATGACTGTTTTGTGGTTGCGGGTGAAGCGTTAAAACTCGGAAGCTTGAATCATACTTTATTATAAAACAAAGTCCACCGCCGCGCCTATCTGTCTGTCTGAACGCGATATACTCAAAAACTAAGAAACGGATTTTCATACGGTTTACATAAAAGAACGGAGTGATTCATGCGAAAGAGTTAGGCGTATAATTAATAAAAAAATTGTGTAAATTGACTAAAATATTGTCGATGCTTTTTAATGCTTCCAGGTTCCATGTTGCTCAAATAATGTATCTTACTATAATCCGTTATATAGAATGTGCAGAGCATACAATGATAATAACGCAAGGGATTTCGACATATTTTACGCAAATATAAGCAGAGATTATCAATTACCTAATTAATGTTTTTTGACTAGATACAAAAATGCTATTTGTACGCAAAAACAATATTTAGTTTTTATAATATAAGGAATTGAATTGTTTTGTACTTAGTAACTTCCAGTATTTATTTTTGTTTTTTTTTTAATTATTTCTATAATATTTGTAAAATGTTGTGCCCAATAATAATAGGATTTGAGCAAGAATAAATAAATAAATGATGTCTAAAAAAAAAACATGCCAACTAGGAGTTTTAAGTGACCTGCGCCACGTAAACCAATATATATATATATTATATATATTACTCTGCTACCCGTGCGAAACTGGGGCGATTTGCTCGTATAATTTAATATACAATGAGTATACTTATATAAAACAATAACAGAAAAAAATGTCTTAACTAAGGTCTCAAACTAGACCTGTTACAGGGAGATTTAAGATACAATCTTCAATAAAAAGAATTTAGTTACGTATGAGTTAAAAAGGAAATTAAAAAAAGTAAATTAAAAATGTGTGTAAATTAATAGCTTAAAAGTTCTTAAGAAATGCTACGAAGATATAGTTTGATACAGCCAAATCAGCTAGAAGACGTTTTTACGTTTGTAGTAGTGTACAATATAGTATACTTATAGATATAGTATAAAGTGTACATTTGTAATTTAGAGTACGAGGCACGTGGTAGCTACTGGCTAGCACATACTGGTTTATTCCGGGGTGTATTACACTACTACAAACAGAAAAACATCTCCAAGCTGGTTTACCCACAACAGGATTAATGTGGTAGCGTGAACAATTTTTTAAGTTGTAGTTATCAACATATTACTTTTAGTCTATTGTATATGTACATACAATAGTTTCTTGAGCGGTAGGGCACAGAGAAAACTCTTTGGGGCAGCCTGACTCCATGCTAAAGAAGATCGCAGTCAAATAACCTTGTGTTATACTCCTGCGGTGAGTAAGGTGTTATACTCCTGCGGTGAGTAAGGTGTCTAAGGCTCCTTGAGGAAAGTGGGTCGGCAATGCGCTGGTGATATCTAACTATCAGGTGGGGCGTACGACTGTGTGCTAGTTTAATTGTATAAAAAACTAGCTACTCTAAAGGAAATTAGTAATGAATATTTAAATGTTGACAATATTATTAAACACTTCGAAGGTCCGAGGAACTGCTTCAAAAATTAACTAAAATTTATCGTTTTGCAGCTTCCTTGTTGGTGCACCTAAAGCGAAAAGCAAAGACATTCTGGACATGTCCGTATCTCCTGGAAATGTCTTCAACTGCTCTTTTACTGAGCTGGACAAGTCTCCGGTGACCTGCTTACCCATGGGCGCAAACGACACTGGTCAGTTGTAATCCATACATCTATATAATTCAAGTATCTATAAATTAATACGTGAAGCAAGAACTTCCGGTACCTTTTTAAAAGTATTGCTTGCACGGAAGACTGTGAGATTTGGCATGGTTAAAGTTTATATGGAGAAGGAGTGCAGAAAGTTAAAATTTGTGTATAAGATCTTTTATTAATATATTAAATTAAATTAATTAATACTGCGAATCCTAAACCGACCAGTGCTTTTGAACTTAGTAGACCCCCCCCCCCCCCCCCCAAAATATTCACATTATCACTCAACGAAAATTGACAGCAAGTGATGTAGATAATACTCATTGTTTAGGTTCATGAATACTGCAAATGTCAAACAGAAAATAGTCTATGATTAAAATGTCGCTGATCGAATTTCGACCTTAGGGTGATCGCTAGTAACATTAAATCGAATATATTTCTACGTGTTTCTAAAGTTTCAATGTTAAATTGGTCTACTCACTTACGATAGCTAGAATCTTTTTTTTAATACACAAAGAATAAGTGAAGTGTTTTGTAAATCGATTTTGAATTCGCTCCAAACGTAAAGTATGTGTTGCATAGTGTGGACGTCATACTGGGATTCTAACTAGAGATGTAACGGATATCCGGTATCCGTCCTTATTTTCACTATCCGGCCTTATTAAAAATAAACGGTTTCCATAACCTATTGTGGTATGATATGCCTTGTGTAAAATATTGAGAATTTTTTGAATTTTACTATCCGGAATCAGCCGAATACTAAATTACTATCCGGTATCCGGCCAAACCACTATCCGCTTCATCTCTAATTGTAACTAACGTCGATTGACGCGGCGTCCGTATACTTCATTTTTTTTTCATAGTTGCTTGGCATATTGACCGTACTTGCCTCGATGGTAAGCACTGTATAATCCAAACTCAACGGCGACCACCAAGAAATCAGCAATCCGTCGGTGGTCACCGCTGTCAGGCCTGTATAAATATCTCTTCACATTACGCTTCAAGGGCCCGATGTCGAATATAGTGTATATGATGAGCTTATAACTTTAAACGTGTAAAGTTACTTACTTACTACTTACTATATTATTATTTTTACTAAAAATTGAGTTTTTTTTAGATTACATCAGAAATAAGATCCGGATAAGTTTGAATAATGATTTCATTAAAGACGATATGTGGTTTGGTGCAACCATTGCTCCGATATCCGATGGGAAAGTTTTGGTAAGTCCGCATTTATTTTTAATTATTTTTTTCCTAATTTATTGTTGTTCCACAAATTAAACTTTGATATGCGTTTTACATGTAGATATGTCCATTGTATAACTATTGAAAGCGCCTTCCGATTTGGTTAATATGCGTTAAAATTTTATGATTAGCAGTATTAGGGATGGAAGTGGTCTTTATATTTAGTTAGCAGTTTCTATAACTTTGTTTTCTTCTGCTGAATATTACCCATGTTTTGTTTTTTCGATGGGGCTGGCATACACCAGTTGTAAAAGCCCCCATAAAAAAAGAAAAGAAAAAAAAACAAACTAAGCATGAAAGTGACCTGGAATCAAGGTTTACGGAGCACATTAAGACAGAAAAGGATAAGAATATAATATCAAAGATGGCCATTGGTAGGCTAGTATACGGATTCAATTAATTTCGTGAATTGTTCGTGTGTTTGCTTAATTGACGCAAGTATATTATATTTTAGCTTGCGGATCACTACGTGATTAATGTCAGTCCAATTTAGGCACTAAGAAGGTGTTTAATAAGGCCCTTAACGGTTTACTAACCAATCATTTATTATCGAGGATCACCATTCAATAGATCACCAGACAATAGAAACAGAGGAGAAAAGCTGACGAGAAAAATTCTTTTGGAAATTTTTATAGACGAAAATTATTACAAAAAGTACACTTTTCTTTTCGTCCATACATTAAAATTAAATATTGTTATTATGCATCACATGATTGCAGCTCTGCGCGCCTCGTTGGGCACTATCTTACAGAAGCTCGCATCTTTTGGCGATGGGTGCTTGCTATCTGCGTAAAAAGGACAAAGATTCTATAGCATTTCCATTAAAAGATTCATGTATGTAAAAATGTAGTTATTATTTAAATATTATAATAGAATAATTAGTTAATATTTTTTGTCATTAATTTTAATTTGTCTTTAAGGCCATTTACATTCTCATTCCTTGAAACTTTAATATTTATTTTTGACAATTCTTACGGAGGATTTGATTCAACTTTATCAAAAACGTAAATAAATTTTAAATATATATTTTTTTAATTTAAATACTCTTCTGCCAGGCGACGCACGTTTTCCTGTAGTATAAACAAAGTAGAAAGTAAAAAACACTCGAAACAGTAAAATGAAGAGTTTGATGAATCTTTTCTAGCGAAAGAAGCTTGCAAAGATAAAGAATAGCTTTTACTTCATCCTTTCTGCCTACCACAGTAAGGATATAGCATGATAAATAAATGGATAGATGTTACTTTATATTAGTGATATATTGTTTAATTCATCGTTGCCTGTAATTTTCAAAGGAAATTTATTTAACGAATATATATTTTATAGCACGACTAGTTTATTCAACTGATAAAAGTAGAATGGAGTATGGTGAAAATGGATCTCGTCTTCATTACTACGCTTATGGGCAAGCAGGATTTTCTATAAAAGTTACAACCAATAACACTTTCATTATCGGAGCACCTGGACTTTTACAATGGACAGGTTTGTACCTGAATTTTCATTATAAGTCTCATTTATCACCTAACACTGAGAAATTTTCGATTTGCTCAGATTACCTCTTATTATGGACAGATTTTTACGACTCTGTATTAATGACAATGCGTGCAAGATTGCTAAGAAAGTTTTTCTTACTTCGTGTACTGCAAAATTTAGCTTCGAATTTTTTATACTTTACTACATCCTAACATCTATCTACTCTGATCGAAACAAAAGACACTCAAGCAGCAAAAGCTTACGTTTTAAAAAGGTTATATATTATGTTATTGAGGAGATTCTTTCCGTGGACGCTTCAGCTGTGGAGTGAGCTTCTTGTTAAAATCTTCTAAGTAAGAGCAGAGAAAAGGCTTTTAAAAGGTCGACAACGCGCGTGTGGTACTTCTGGTGTTCTAATAGTACTTAGGCTGCACACCGCAAGCCACTTTTGCCACCGACTTGATAGGTATACAAAATATATTCAAGAAACTATAAATTTAAGTTAATTATAATTGAGACTACTTAAATAAAACTGTTTCGGCTACATATAACGGTGAAGAAAATATTCTATCCTATTCCAAATGTGGTAGTATCACCCTTTATATAAGTGTTCATTTTAATTACTTCTAATCATCAGGTGGCATTGTAAACTTCAATTTCAATCCAAGTGAAGAGAGTTCACTAGTAAGCAAGCAACCTATAACCAACCCATATTTCACCAAAGAGCTGGGACCAGACAATTATTTTGGTAATTTGCGATTTATTATATAATTTGATATTTGTTGGATTTAGCATTAACTATTTTACTAATTAATTTAGCACAAACATGAATGATTATTAAAAACTCAAAATAAATTGTTGGAAATTAATTCTGAAATAAAATATTGTGCATATTGTGTAAAATAATGTATATATAATACACATAATTATTTATTTAACAAATTACGTTGCTACTAAACTACAATATAAGTAAGTCGAGGGTGATTTCTTAAAAACATAATTGACATCCACCATTGTGGTACGTATAGGGATGTCGAGTTTCGGGATTGACCAGTGTATACTCAGCTGATTACAGGCCGCCTTGACAGCAACGAAACGGTGATTGTGTGATGGTGTAGTGGTATTCTGGTCGTGTTTTGTCTTTTTATTGTACAGTACTGTCTCTCGTAATAGAAAAAAATCCAAAAGAATAATACATGCATTTCTGAAAATTTTTGAGAATTAGGAATAAAAGACACATAGAATAGATGACCCAAAGGAGAGTACCACCAATGTAACTTAAAGGTTTGCTTCATTGGTTAAGACACGTGGAATGGAACAGAAAGGTAAAAAAGGTATGGAATATGAGTGAATATGGAAGTGGAATTCGGGAGCGATTGAAACCGACTTAAAAGAAGATGAAAGAAAAAGAAGAAGAAGAATTAATAAAAAATAATTGAATGGCTTGAGAAATGTGGAGCTCCAGCCGTCTTGACTACCACAGTTTACTGTGGTATTTTAAGTCTATAGACTTAAAATAGACAGACTTTATATCGCGTAACTAAATTATTTTTATCTTGCTCATAATTATATTATGACTTTTTTAAATTTAATTCCAAAAGTGTAACTTGGTTCAAATAGCTTTTCGTATACATTTTAAAAATCTTTCTATTGATTAAGTGTAACCAATCTGCTTAAAAGTAAAATTACTAAAATATTTTTTTTCTCTATTGGCAGGGTATAGTGTTGAATCAGGAACTTTTGAAAAAGATGGACCAGTACTATATGTAGCTGGAGCACCACGTTCTGAGAGGGGATATGGACAGGTAAACATGATTGATTCATGATGTAAACAAACTACTACTTAGTGGTCCTACAAGAATTGATACTTTGAATACTACAGTAGTAGTTGTTGCTTTAAAATTAGAATATTTTCAATTCCTAAAGCAAGCTTGCTTTTGCTAACGCTCATCAACACTGCAATATTTGTCTGAATCCGAAACAAAAATATTCAGAATAAATCAATATTTACACTATTAACCTTCATACTAGGTTTTAATCTTCAAACCAGCACGGAGAGAACGAGAATCTCTTAACATTCAAGCTAAAATCAAAGGACCACAATTAGGAGCATATTTCGGAGCTAGCCTCTGTTGTATGGATATAGATGGTGATGGAAGATCTGATCTGTTGGTTGGAGCTCCGACCTACATAAATGTTGGTGCAGGTCTATTCTATGATCAAGGTGCTGTTTTTGTCTATATGTCAATAGAAAAGGTTAGATAAATCATTTATAACAGTCTCTTTATGCTTTTAAGAAGCTGAAGTTATAGTCATATCATAAAACTGGAACAGATTTAAAAATTTGCTCATTATAAAAAAAAGTAGAGTAGTCCAATAAGATTTTAAATTAAAATTAATATAATTTCAATCAAATAATATTCAGAGTTAATTTATATTCCATTACTGATTGGAAAGAAATACCGTTTTATAACATGTATTATAAAAAAAATTGCGAAATTCTTATACTTATAAAATTTTCATAGTGACTGCCTATAATTTCAGGATGAAGGATTTATTTTAAAAGATTCTGGTTTCGTATCAGGGTCAGGAGAAAGTGGATCAAAATTCGGTACTGCCATTGCTGATCTTGGCGATATAGATGGAGATGGTTTTAGTGGTTAGTTTTTGAGACCTTATCCATAATAGTATAGTAAATAAACAACGCCTGTTTTAATATTTGCATTTATTTAATAATTTCAATGATAAATTTATACTTCCTTGATGTTTTCTTAGTTCACATATCAATTTAATTCATCATCGCAAATGCTATTCTGGCATGTGCATCTTCTTACAAGTTGAATAAAATTATAAATGAATTAGAAAAAAATATAAATTAATAGACAAAAATATAAAGGGAGCTTTACTTCCAGATGTAGCCATTGGTGCACCGTGGGAAAACGACGGTTCAGGAGTCGTTTATATTTATAGAGGCAGTTATAACGGTCTCCAAGATAAATATGTGCAAAGAATTTTTACCCAAGGATCCAGAGGTTTCGGTATTTCTATATCTAAAGGATACGATGTTGACCATAATAACTGCAATGGTAAACTAATTTTATTATCCACAAAGTTAAATAGTTTTAATTTAGAAAGGTGATTTTTGCCAATGCCAGAGTTACTACTTAATAATTTATTTATGAACATGTTAAAAACTTTAATTTAATATCTACCAATTTTTGTTATGTTTGATTATTTTGTTGAATATTTATTTAGAAACAGCCAAGTCCCAACTGAAGTGACTTCAATAATGGTTAACATTTTTGCTGACTTGTTTTCTTTCAGATTTGGCTATAGGAGCTTATGGCAATGGAAGAGCATATTTATATCGTTGCATACCAACAATACAAGTGTTTTCATCGATTAAAGTGCCTGATGCAATGTCCTTGCCACTTAACGCTTCTAGCTTTACCGCTTTATTCTGCGTAAACGCACCGGAAAAGCCTCTGTGGCCTCATGTTAAATTAGGTTTGTAAATTGAAGAATCAATTTTAATAGTTCTGACTTTTACTAGCCAATGAACCATATAAGTTATATTTTATTTTGATAAACAGGAAATTGTCTATGAATATATAAAAAATTACGTCATATTTATTAGCCAGAGTAATAATAAACTTAATGTTGAAAAAATAATATAAAAGTGATAATTCGTATAATAAAAGCAAATTGTATTGTAAATAATACATTTTGTGTGATAAATACATTGAAATAAGTGTCATCGTTTCTGGTTGTTGTTACACGTCTCATCTCTATACATATATATTTTAAATAACTTATTATTTTTTAAATATTATTCTTATTTTTAAGTGATTTTTATATTATTATTATTACTTTTAACCATTGTTATTATCATTTGTTTCAGACATTCATTTACAGATGTATCGATACACAAATTTATTTACTTTCACAAACCATTATGAAATAAATATTTAAATTTAATAATTGAGAAATATATTTTGCTTAATTTTTTTTCGTGCCAGATCTTCAAGCCCGCATCACAATAGACACAACTGAGAATAGAGCTTATGTATTGGGTGATTCTGAATACAAGATCACAGTTAATCCTGGCAAAGAAGATTGCGATGAACAAATCGTTGAAATCAGAGTGAGTATAATAAAGTTAATCGAAATTAAGACAATGTAATATTTTTCTTCTTCAACTTCCTATGTCATACTTCGATTCTTTTGAATTGCTATGGCTATGTTAAAATTGAAACTTGTTTGATGAAATAATATTTAGCCTACTGACTTGCTAACTATAAATCACTTACTGCTATAGTCAGCTGCTAAGGAAGTGTATAACCAGTGTCAGGAAGTTATCACAGTGTCCCAAACTTAAATATGATTTATGGTGGGTGCTAGATATACTCACAAAAGATGAACCTAGTTACCAAGATCTGAAAAAATGTTTTTTTTTTGTCAAGTTTAGCTGCTATTGAAGATACCAATTAGGATAACCCCGACACTTATTACGCAATGTTGATGATATTCCAAATTGCACCTATGATCTAAATATTGAATGAATTATATTTCGATATTCCAGTTATTTTTACATCAACTTCCCTGGATGATAGCAATTTTTTGTTTATAAATTAGATCTCAATACAACGTTCTGACTGAGTACTTATTCCATTACTTTATTTTTATTTTGATAAATTTCTGTTTCAGCCGACAGCAGATTTATCAAAACCTATACTAATCAAATTCGAAATAGGACCAATAGAGATGTTACAAAGTAAGTTTTTAAGTTTATATTATAAAACTCTTGGTATAATAGTCAAATGGTTTAGACCGGCGGAACATTATTTCAATTTCCGCAGGGTCGAGCTTCGTCACACACCAACAATTTTTTTAGAATTCGTCTACGTTACGTCTAATTTCATTTATTATTAGTAACATTATCGATTAACCGTAAAGGAAAACAACTCGAGAAAACCTGAACGCTTGAGAAATATTCTTGTAGGCTTTTCCCCAGCAATTAATAGTTAGTTGTCGTTATTTGATTATTTAAAAAAGTGCTCGTATTATACGTACGAACTGCATTGATAAAATAGACTTTAGGTCAAATTTATGTATAAAAAATAATTTTTCACAACAAATAAAGAATTCAAATGAACCGCTTTAAAACACTTTTTATGGGTACATAAAAAGCATGATGTATATAATACAAGGTGTCCAGAAAGGGTATCGGGTATTTGTTTTCGCGGCATATTCGAAATGGGGCGTCTAAAGGGTGCGGGGAGGGGTTCGTGGCGTCCGCCATTTTGTGGAGTTTTAGTCACGATGGAACAGTACTCGGGGACGCATCGCGCATTTTGCGTACGAGCGTATTATCGTAATGGTTATTCAATAGTGACTGCTCAACGTCTCTATCGTGCGGAATATCGTACACGCCACGCGCCAAGTGACGATAGCATTAGGAAATGGATCAGGATGTTCGAGAATACAGGTGCGACAGTTAAAATTCAAAACTCTCGTCGTCCTCGTTCAGTTCGCGATGAAGAAACAATTGAAGAAGTTGAGGCGTCGGTTCGTCAAAATCCATCTTTATCCATCCGAAAGCGAAGCCAAGCGTTGAACGTCAAAAAATCGTCTTTACATTCGATTTTAAAGAAAGACTTACATCTAAAAGCCTATAAAATTCAATTGGTTCAAGAATTGAAGGATACGGACTATGCTAATCGACTGAATTTTGCGAACGAAATGCTGCAGCGATTTAACAACTTTAACAACATACTGTTCAGTGACGAAGCAAATTTTCACCTGAATGGTCATGTTAATAAGCAGAATTGTCGGTACTGGGCAGTGGAGAATCCGAGACGAAAGCATGAACGACCCCTGCATAGCCCAAAGGTCGTTGTTTGGGCCGCTATGTCTGCTAAAGGCATAATTGGTCCTTATTTTCATGAAGATCAACGAGGCCGAGCAATTAATGTGAATAGTGACCGTTATTGCGATATGTTGCGAAATTTTTTGGTCTCAGAGTTGCAGAACGTGGTTCCAGTAAGATGGGGCCACTTGCCATACCTCAAATGACTCAATGGAAGTTGTTAACGAATTATTCCCTAATAAAGTCATTTCGCGAAGGAGTAACAGCAACTGGCCTCCCAGAAGCCCCGACCTTAGCCCGCTTGACTATTTTGCATGGGGATACCTTAAAAGTAAGGTTTATCAAAACAATCCGACGAATCTAACCCAGTTAAAGCAAAACATCAGGTCAGAAATGGCAGCAATATCGATAGCTATGTGTCAACGTGTTATCGACAATCTTCGTTTCCGTTTAGAAGAGTGCCAGCAACGTAACGGTCATCATTTGGATAACATCATCTTTTCCAAATAATTCTCCAATTCATATGCTAATAATAAACAATAAACTTTTTTATTGCATACAAATAATTTTTGTTTCATTGAACTTACAAATACCCGATACCCTTTCTGGACACCTTGTATATTTTCATAATACTGTAACAAGAAATTGACATAAATTTTATTTTTAAAACAAAAATGATGGACAACTTTCTTGGAAATTACATTCCAAATTGAAAAGTTTACGCTCAAATAAATGATTAATATTATATTATGGATTGTATATCACGAGAGCATGCCTATTTAATATAAAATACATAAAAAAGGATTGTGACATTTCTCTCCTAACATTCATATTGTTGTAACATGTACTTATTGTTTTGAAATATATTTCTGTATTCATTACGTTGTATTGATTGATCGATATTAAAATACTGGATTAGTCTATACATATCTAAACATATTATAATCGTAATACTGTTATAATATACAGGATATAATGATAAAATTAACTAATTATTGTAGATGATTCAAAGGCGTTTAAAATGGACGTTGCAAGGATTTCTGACGATTCGGAACTACACTCTTCATTCCCCATTCAGTTAGTAAGGGATTGTGGTGAAGACTTAATTTGCACTCCATGGCTGGTGATGACTTTAGAAAGTTTGAATAAGTAAGTAATAACCTAATAAATTTTAAATAACAAATTTTAACTATAATGGAGCCTAGTCCATAATTGAAATGAACCACCTAAATACAATGAAACTCCTGGATGTGCATTGGATTATAGTTTCTACTAGTTATTATAATTTCCATTATACTAATCCTACGTAGTCCTTATATTCCAGGAACAAATATGAAATTGGGTGCAACAGTGACGGTAGTAAACAAAGAAGAACCAGCTTATGGAGCCAGGGTTAACATCACCCTTCCGGCAATACCTATAAGAGTCCCAGGAGATTGTTCTCTACAAGAATTGAATATGACGTGCGTGATTCCCGCTCCTTTGCTGAGAGACGAAGAAGTAGTTTGGGAGATAGAACTGGAATACACTTTTAAAGAAAACTACGAAGTTTCAATGAAATTTGTGGCTGTTTTAGAAGATTTACTTTATAATAGAAGTATATCTAATGATACAGTCAAAGAATTAGTTATAGAAGTGACACCTGAAGCTAATTTTACTGTCAATGGGTAGGTTCTGTTTATTAATTTTTAAACAATGTTATGTATTATCGCAAAAATAACATAATTACCTCGATTTTAATAGTTATTGAGTCGTAGATGATAATGAAGAACATAATACAAAAATAATGTCTGTAGATGCTATGGTAGAACGTCTACGAGCTGTTTTAATATGTACATGTGTAGCCGCTGCAGGTGCTAAATTATTTAGATTTCCTATACCAGGCTAAATGTCTACTGTTTTTTTTTTTTAATATTATTTATAGGTTTAGCGTTTGGTCACATTTTTACCTTATTTTGAGTGACGATATGTCCAAAGATGATAACCACACGTTAAACCTAGTGGAGGACTGACTTTCAATTCCAGTTAACGGAAAATACCTATAGATGCTTGGCGGCAGATTTTTAGCTTGAGGAGGGTAGCTAGTTAAGCGACCATTAGAATAGGCCCTACACTATATAATGGTTTCGTCACGATGTTTTCCTTGGCAGAAAGCTCAGACTTTATATGGGATTCGACCAGGACGATCGAAGCGAAATTTGAGCTTACGACCTCTAAACCATCATTGTTTTAAATACCGTAACTAATTGAAACTGTTAATATATGAAAGGGTTTTCAGTATTATTCTGTTAATTGTATATATATTCGATTTTAAAATCCCTAAGCTATAACGCGAATTTCTACAGTTTACTTTTACTTTTTGCTATATGGCTTTTTGCAATTAATATGCGTATCTATATTTATTCCTAGTAAATTAAATTAAATTATTAATAAATGTTTTTTGTTTTATCTAAGAAATGAAACCATTTTTATAACATGCTTCCCGAAACCGTTATATTAGAAGATTAAATTTAATAATCTCAAATTTTAAACTTACAGAAAACCTCTACCAAATGTAACTATACCTGTCACAAGAGAGAAATTGAATAAAAACGATAATGTAACGTTCGTTCATTATTTTCAGGTAATATCTTATTAAACTAAACAGTTTAAGAATTATATTTGTCAACACCTACATTTTATAAACTCAATGGTAATTCTATTTTTACAGTTGACTAATATGGGACCATCGGATTGGTATGACTTGGAAGCTGATATAATATTACCCGAAAAGGTAACACAATGTATTAATCTATCTGGGTGACCGAGCTTTACATTGTGTTTTAAAAAACAATCTAGGCAAACTTGGAATGTAAAACATTAACTAAATACAACATTTCATCCAAACTGTTAGAGCCGTTTCCCAAAAACCAAATACATAATTATATACAAAAATTACTCACATAATAGTATTTATTAGACTTGTAAACCGCGTATTCTACGGTATTGTTTTGAAGTAGTTTCTTTTTATTTATTGAATCATCACAATTAATCAGTAGTTCTAAAATCTTAAATATGTCTGCTTTCGTATGCACTATGATTAAATTTCACAAAAAGTTTATAGAGGTATTGAATAAATTTATTGCTTAATCTAAAAATTGGCATTTCAAAACAATTCTACGATATTGTTTTGAAGTAGTTTCTTTTTATTTATTGAATCATCACAATTAATCAGTAGTTCTAAAATCTTAAATATGTCTGCTTTCGTATGCACTATGATTAAATTTCACAAAAAGTTTATAGAGGTATTGAATAAATTTATTGCTTAATCTAAAAATTGGCATTTCAAAACAATCAATTTAGCAATAACCTAGACAGATTTTATAAAACTATAGAAATTGTTAATTTGTTTTAACGTGCTAATTTCTGGAAAGACCAGTCAAATTGTTTTTACTAATTATAAGCTGCTTATTGAAGAAGGTTATATAAATTCAAGATACGACTCTAAGGAACAGAGCAGTAACCATTATCGTCAAACAGCCTGGAAAACTTTAGGCAAAGAGGGAAAGTGGGAACAATAATAGGTTACACGCGTGCTTTCTAAGCAGCACGGTGGAGAGTTAGTCGAATAAATTTAACACATGTAAAACTGTGCCCAGTGAATGATTAAACCCCAATGAAACTGCCAATAATCTATCAATAAATATTTAAAATTATAAATGATCAAAAAAGTATATTTCAGGTAAACCTTTCTAATAGCTTAACAGGATGCTTGAAAGTAGATTCTAACGTCACTTGTTCGTGGTCTGTGCCTTCTGAAGTTTCGAAACAAGTAATGCTGCAACTACGATTTGACTTGAGTAAACATGGTAAGTTTAAGTTTTAATTTGACATCGGGTACCTAAATTCGTTATATCTGCAATTTTCGGAATAATAACATAATAGTCCTCCTTCTGAGAGAAGCTCGACAAGTATTTAGTATTAATAATTAGTAACATACTATTTAATGATTCCATAAACACGAAAATTTACACATTTGGTATTCAGGATTTATAAACTAGACTCAAAGAAAAATTTAATATATCATTGCTACTAATAAACTATTAATATAACTTTTTCTTAAATAGTGTTTTGCTAGAAAAGTGATTTAATAAACTCCATTGGATTTTCATCGTTTTTAATGAAATAAAAAATAGGTACATATGTTTTAGGTGAATTTTTGGAGGAAAATCACACGTTTAACGTCACCACGAAGATCATTTTGAAAACTAAGGACCAGCTTGAGTAAGTGTTAAAACATAACTTTTTATGATTTTCCAAAAAATAAAACTGCTAAAAACTTGGGACACAGGCTTTATAAAGAAATAAATTTTGATTATGGCTTTACATCCGTCTGCAGCCATTGATGAATCGTGGATGTAAATACAGTATACCTTCCTTTTAACATACCTCTTTAGCCATATAAACTTTTACAAACATTGTCCTCCAGATTCTGCAATCGTGGAGTTGCAACTCTCAGTAGTAAAAATGGAGGTCCAAATATGCCTAATACGACAAATATTGTATAACTTTACTATTGTTTTTTTTAGACGGGCAGAGATAACTACAATGTTGGTGTTGGACCCCGCAACACCAATATGGCCATCGATACTTGGTATCATTGCTGGTCTATTGGTGCTTGCTATCATAATCTATATTCTTTACAAAGTAAGTCAAAAACTTGTCTTCTGATACTTAACAAATTTTATAAGAAATGCTTTTTTAATAGTTGCTCGGTAGAATTATGGAATTGTGCTCGATTGTGCAGTGGCAAACATTGAGAGACCAATGGTCTCGCTAGTAGCCGCTTACATGCCAGCCTGCATAAATAGAATTTGGATGTGCAGTGGTTGATCCTGAGTAGCAATGCGAATAAGCGAATCACTATGATGTACCTTTATATGTTGGTTGCATCCTAGACGAGCAGAATAACCTAACCACTCCGATAAGGTATGCTTGGACGAACCCTGTTACGTGATATTTACGTCAACGAAGAAAAAGTAAAAAACGTTTATTTAGTTCAGCACATTTTTTAAAATATACAGCAAAGGTGGCGAGCGATCATATTAACCGGCTACCGTAACCTATGAATATTTGTAATATTTGAACGTTGCCAACTTTGAACATACCTCAAAGAGCTCTGGAAACCTTACTTACCGAAGGAACACAATACTAGGTTATTTGGCTGCGACCTTCTGTAGAGTGAAGGTATTCCACCAGTAGGACTGTCACAAGTAAAGAAACTTCTCTTAAAAGTTCCATTAAAGACATCTCTGATCTGTCATTTAAAAGTGTCATCTGAAAATTAAGTTTTTTTTCCAGTGTGGATTCTTCTCTAGAGCCAAACGGGAAAGATTAAAGCAACTTAAAGAGCAAATTACTCCAGAACAGCCTACCACTTCAAGTATTGAACTTCATGACGTTGATGATTGTATGTACGAGTTGATAGGTGAAGATTCTGATTAATGTGCCATTTTATATCATAGTTTTAAAATTAGCAATAAAGACAATTATCCTAAGATTTTATATATGTAAATAAATGCAATTACTTTTTATATCCTTGGTTGATTTATTATAAAAATTAGACTCATTTTGCTTAAATCTTTCAAATAACACTATTAAAAAAGGGGTAAATGCTTTTTTTACTAATTGTTTAGGTGTTGTGACCCATTTATATACCACACAGTCATAAAATAAATGACTTTACCCAAATCTATAGCAAAAAACAAAACATGAGTCTATTTACTTTTTATATTGCATTCTTTTACTATGTAGTTTAATTCCTATATAGGTATATTTCTTTAATTATTTTGTAGTTAAAATGACAAGACTTAAATTAATGTCACGCTCTATGTAATCTGCAATACTTAGTTATGTTTGTAAATAGTAAAATTAAAATAAAATTATTTATTCTAGTTAATTTTACTTATATATTTCTTCAATTAACCAAAGTTAGACTGCAACTATATTTTTGTAATTTTTCATACTGTGGTGAGAGTTTGAATTCATATTTTATATGTTTCATTTTCTAAGTTCGGTTGTAAATAAATTGGTTTATAAATTGTTATATGATAATGTGGATGATTAAGTTACCAACTTAAATTGTGATAATAATAACTAAAATTATCGAATATTACTTATTAAGAAGACTTAATCTTAAATAATGTATAATTACTATAAGCAATTACTATTGTGTTTCTAAATAAGATTACCAAAGATATAACACAAATGGCATATACAATAAATATAATTTTTAATCCCCGACACAAAAAGAGGGATGTTATAAGTTTAGCGTGTGTATCTTTCTGTGGCATCGTAGTTCCCAAACGGCTGAAACGATTTTGATATAGTTTTATTTGTTTGAAAATGACTTGATCGAGAGTGTTCTTAGCTAAGGTTCAAGAAAATCTGTTCAGTTGTTGGAAGGTTATCAGCTCTCTTCTAGTTAATAACTAGATGTGAGCATCTTCCACAGATCTTGTTGAGTCGAAATTTGATATTCTCATACTTCAATTATATTTTAATAAAAGAACTTGACATCCTTGATCTAATGCTGCATCATGCTCTGGAATCTAGAGGATACCTAACTCCTCACCAACTTACAGCAGAGATATTATGTTGACGTTCATTGGAATTGTCTCAATGAACAGGTTACTTCATGCAGGGGGGTTTATTCGATTTTAAATTTATCTTATTAATATAGTTTATATTGTATTATTATAAACTAAAGGCTGTATTTATAATTAGTCTTATTTTTCAATTTACTTTATTTGTAACTAATATAAGTATAAGACAAAATTAAAACATATGATTCGATACAATAACTTATTTATCATTGCTCATACAATCCCGCTCTAAAAGGTTCGTGTCACATAAGTAGTTTTAAAAATTTACAAAAAAGTCAGGTAGTTCATGTGTTTACCATCTGTGGCCACAATAAGTATTTTTTGTCTTTAAAATAATTAAAGCGAGAGTAGTATGATTCGCGCGTGTGCCCGATTGACGGAATTCTGTAGTTGACGCGAGCGCAGCCGCGGGCACAGCCAGTTACATAATAAATTAATCATCAAAGCCGTCAAATGATTTTTTTGAAGTTGTACTCCTTTTGGTGCGTTAAACAAAGGGTAAAAGATAGTAAGGTAGAGAATAGCATTTTTAGATATATGTAATTGTTTAGTTTGCCACGAGCATACGGCCAGCCTGGTAGTAAGCGGCTACTGTAGCCTATAGACACCTGTAACATTATAGGTATTCATTAACCTTTGGTCGACCTTGAACTTCCCTTTCCAAAGGAGGCCTGGAGACCCTACTCACCGCAGGGACACTACACAAGAGTTCTTCTGTAGAGTGGGGGATATCAACAGTCGGACTAACCCAGCTAGAGAGAAATCGTCAAAGAAATTTACCTACCTACCTCTCTTATGTATAAAGACACACGTGCGTGTTTAAGTACACGATAATAAATACACTTAATGGATCGAATGACATTACTTATTTCGTCTTTTTGACACTGAAAATTTGTTAACTCCTTGCGAGTACGAGTGGAAGAATTTCTTCCAATCTGTCTGCGCTGGATCACACAGGAACAGACCACGATCGTTTTCAGACAGAGATGAATAAAGCGACCTCAAGTTTTCTGACTTGATCACCCACGTATTACTCGAAAAGAACTCCAATGAATTTCTCAAACGGATCACTTTATCTACTGCCTTGTTATATCTAGAAGCAACAACGATCAATAACATTTTTATTTTCTTGTGGTATTTATGTTTAAATAATTAGTATTTCAAATTTATTTCTCAGTTTAGCGCTACGTAGTGCGTTTTCTTAAAATAGCCACTACTGTAAGATATAAAAATAAAGTGACTGAAGAAATTGGAGATGGGGATGGATTGAGATTGAAAAATAAATGACCTAATAACTTTTGACTTAACCCTCAGATCATCAAATAAAAGTCAGCCAGATAAGCTGGAAGAACTTGCAGTAAGAACGTCAAGGCTGCAACTAGAATCCTGGATTTGGTGAATATATTATAAGGTAATTGAAATTCCTCTGTAACAGAACAACGAAACAATAAATTTATTTGCGTGGGTGAACGGAGATCAACACATACGAGTTTAAGACAAAAATCTAAATACATTAATTAATTTCTAGATATTGTGTATATCTTTAGAATCTGATATAACTTTAACAGTGCTTATCTATACAATTAATAAAATTGAAGTGTCTATTTTTAATGTCAAAATAACAGTTTTTTACTAAATGCATATGAAAGTATATACGTTACCTATAACAAAAAGCCCATCTTTATAATTTTTGTCTTTCGGTCTGTCTGTCTGTTTGTTCAGGGTAATCTCCGAAACAGTTGGACCAATTTTGACGGGACTTTCACTGATAGATAGCTGATGATAACTTAGGCTACTTTTATTTTAGAAATTAATTAGGATTCCGCATAAATAAGAAAAAATGCTCATGGTGAATCAATTCCAAACCATAAGAGATATTGCAAATTAATGTACAATATAATCATAGGCATTAAAAAGACTTACAAAAAAGGCTGGTAAAGTATATATCTATCTTCTAAGGAACACCCACAATAAGCATTTTTGTCTTTAAAATAGCCAGGAACGGGGGAGCAAGATTCGCGCGGCCATTCTGTAGTCCACGTTAGCGAAGCAACGGGCACTGCTAGTTTAAACTATAATATCTGGGCGACCGAGCTCAGCTCGGTCTTTTATAACGGAAAAAAACACCATCTAGGTATATTTGAAATGTAAAACATTACCTAAAAACAAAATTTCACCCAAATCATTGAAGCCGTGTCCGAGAAACCTATTACATATATTATATATACAAGAATTTCTCACTTCATATAATAAGATTTTGCAATGATTATCACAATCGACTAATCAAAACCATGGATTACTTACTCCAGCCGTGCTGAACCGTATCCTCAATAACTAGTGGGCATCACTCAAAGTCACGGGATTAACTTCATTTGAACACGAATTGTAAATTTGTAAATTATTGGATCTATAACATGAAACTACCATGGATAACTGCTGCTTCTTTTGAATAAAATAGAATTTCAGAAAATGCATTACACAGTAAGCTCACCCTCAAATAATATCAATCTTTAGTACCAGATTCACACATCAAATTTAGTCAGCTTTCAACTTCTTTAATTATAATATTTTCGTAGCACTAAAAATGGGGTAAAAAATCAACAAACAACAAGGCAACAAGAAAGCCAAAGATAACTTCGTGCGCGTACGAACAACAAATTGCACTTTATTGGCGCATTAGCGGAATTTTTGCTGCGGTGGCGTTAATACGTAAGTACCAAATAATGTTAGCATAGCAGTTTACATAGAAAAGTTTTTATTACATTTGAAATCTTACCTATCATATTTAACGGCTGCTACAATACAGGTATTAGCAACGTAATCAAGTGGAATAAAATCAGATATAACATTCCCACTGCCATAGGTCACGCGGTTCAAGCCATTAGATACATTACAAAAGATACATGTTGCTCCAAACCAATTATCAAGCCATCCGTTCTGAGGCTCATCTAATTTAGGGCCCACTATAAGATACGTCCTACCAAGCTACCTGATAGTTTCCAGTAATAACTTGCTTCCTCTGGTTTACATCAATGCAACTACAATCTATGAAATATGTATATCAAGTTGCACTAAATTTTACTCCTATTATTCATAACTATCTATCTTGCATAGGCGTTTTGTTTTAAACAAAACCAAATTCCAAACCAATTAATTATTTAAATTTCCCGCTTATGAATGAAAAATCACGTAAATATTCTTTTAATTTTAGTAACCCTTACTAAATTTTATGTTACATAGACCTTAGACCTAAGGTTAAGGTTTAGGAAAAATAACATCTTAGACCAATATTACCTATAGACGGTCTGACTATATATACATGTTTCAATGTTTCCGTGGTTTTCTGCAACGTATTCGTCTGCTGCTAACGTCTTCGTATATGTATAAGAATTGAGTAGACACCCTGGAAACATAGTAATTATAACATAATTTATTTGTATTTATAACTTGTTCTGTATTTGTACACATACAATAACCACATCTTTGAAATGGCGATTATCGTCTCTCATCACATCTCAATTCAGTCATCTTTAAAAGTCAATATAGTTCCGTTTAAATATTTAGCTAAAAAATCTTTTGATTTTTCTTTATTGTTTTCGTATTTTTTGCAAACTATTCACTTATTAAATCTCAGCTAGTGCTGGATGCAGTTTCTCTACGATGACATTATCACCGACATCTCTAGTAAAAGCGTATGCTGTTGACACGTGTAGCAAAACACTCGAATAAAAGTCATAGTAGAATTTAATAAAATTGATTATGATATTTTGCATCTCTTACCTCTACATAGTCCCAAAATTCTCACTGTCCCTTCATAATTAATTTTGAGATTAACATCCCAAGGTGCGTCAAATTTCACTGATGCAGATGCATGTAACACTATTGATACCTGTACATGAAAAATTCTGACTTATTCATACGATTTTCTAATTATCCAAATTTCGAGGTGGTATTACTAAAATTACATAGGTTCTAAAATTAATTTCTAGCTGGATAAACTGCATTTCCAAAAACACCAGAATGTCTGTCAATATTTTGTGACATGTCTACATTAATTCATCTTAATTTTTATATGAGTCCTCAACCATTCTTAGCAGATATATGGCAAATAATAACAGAAAAGTTGCCCTTGATCAGCTGACTGGATCAACATCATCCCCAACTTGACGTCCTTAGAAAACAATTTTTGTTTTTCAAGTTTGCAGGGTTTCAGTTTTATCTAAATAATTCTTAACAAGATTGATCGATCACGTAACAATTAATTATTAAGTTACCTCGAGTATTGAAGCTTTCTATGTCTATTAATCAAAAGTTTCGATATCAGATCGCCTAAGAACAAAAAATATTCAAGTAAATAATCCATCATACCTTTTCAACCAAAGTTTTAATATCATTAGCTTTATGGCCCAAGTTAGGTCAACAAGATCACCTGCGATAGGCATTATCTTCCTTAGGTTATCTGGTCTGTGCTCGTTTAATCTCTGGAAAAGCAACAAATTTTTATGATAAAGTAATTTTGGTAGATGCAAAAAAGAAAATTGTACCTTATATATTAATATCTGACAACATTACATATCTTAAATTATTTGAAAAGATTGATTGTTCAATTGCAACTGCAGGGTTAAAAAAATAGGCAAGTTAGAAGTGTTAATGAAATTAGAAAAAGGTTAAATAGTTAGATCCGAAGCTATTTCAAAAATCTTTTATATGTATGTTTGGTAGATATGGATTTCTCTTGGTCCGCTTTGGCTTTTATTTCCACAAAAATTCATACTATATTTCAAAAAAATTAAAATGATAATATTATATTAAATGAGAATGATCAAATAAGAATCATGGAAGCAAATTCAATAAGTTCTATGATAATACCTATGCCTTGTACCAAGGCGCGCTGCTGATAAGATGTTTTCAACGTACCGGATTTTTAAAAACATCTTGTACCTTGCGACTAATGGGTTTACCATCTCTCTCACGCACTAATATGTATACTTTGTCCAGTTTTAGTTTTGTGCACGTATAAAGAGCTTTTCAAGTAAAGTCTAAAAATATAGTTTTGAATTATTTTCTAGCGACAAATATATTGCAGCTTTGTTTTCTGGATAAAAACTTCTACGCATATACATAATAATCAAAATAAAATATATTTATTCAATTTAGGCCCTAAGGCACTTATTTTATTGTGAACTAAGAGAATCTAAATATATACTTCAACTTTAAAAGATAACCTTAATTATGGTAGTGCAAATTATTTAAAAAATCATTAAATTGAATTTTAAGAGTAAGAAACAGATAGATAGGTACAATTTAAGTTAAATTTATATCATTATATATAAATACTTTATGGGTATTTATATTTACTAGCGGTCGCCCAATTATCGAAATTCGACCAGCAACTTTTTAATCATAGACTATTTTCTGTTTGACATTTGCAATATGAATCTAAACAACGAATATTATATCACTTGCTGTCACTTGACAATTAACAATTGACATTGAGTGAAAATTTCAATATTTTGGAGGGTCTAAGTTCAATGGCACTGGTCATGTTAGGATTCGCAGTATTAATTTATTTAATTAAATATATTAGTAACAGATATTATAGATAAATATTAGCTTTCTGCACTTCTTCTACATAAAAGCTTTAACCATGCCAAATCTCACAGACTTCCGTGCACGCAATACGCAAAAAGGTTTATAAAGTTTTCTTTTCACATATTAATATTATGATAATACAATAAACTTTTTAATCTTTATTACATGATTTCAATTAATATACCGCAACTATGATGCACTTTTTTTAACTAACATTTTTTCTTACTTTTGGTTTTCGTTCCTCGAATTATAACTATGGTAATTTTAACAAGAAAAAAGTACTTTTGTAAAGTGCTCAGTGGTTTTTAACAATTATTATTTTGTATTTTAATTTGCTGCATAATGGAAAGGCAGTTCTAGTGCTTGCCTGGGAAGTATACAACAACCCTGTATTTTATCATAAATATCTTATTTGTGTGCTTGTCCTTTTTAGTTTCAACCACGATCTTCGACCACGTCGATACTTAGCATAAGTAATTTTCAAACCTTTCCAAGCAATCCAGTGGCGCCGGTAAGAAAACCCGACTTTACAGCATAAAAAGCTTCAAATGAATTATTACATGTATAATCATTTATGCTTATTGTATCTAGTTGTTATTTTACTGCAAAAATTTTTATATGAACTTCATTGAAGTTGTTTTAACTCCATAGGTTTGTCCACAATCTTGCCAGATTTTAAGTGACGATGTGGCTTAAGATGGTAGCATGGTAAGCTTAGAGAGGGGTTGGCTCTCAAGAGCGGCTGCTCGAACAGATGCATAGGAGCTTGGTGATAGATTATTAACTTGGGGGTAGTAACCAGAAAATGCCGTGCCACCATGCAAGTATAAAGTGCGCTTACGTACTAAAAGTTGTAGAATAAATAAATATGAAGACATCATTTCACACACGGCCATTCAATTCCAAACTAAGCAAAGCATATTTTACACCCCGAAACATATATGCTCATCAAACAAATATCAGACGCGACCTCTTGGTTCAGTGGCAGTGATTACTACCATTGGGTACGAGGCTTGTCAAAAAGCCTGTTAAAAGGTCTGTAGAAGGCAGTGGGAAAAGTTTTGACGCTTTCCATTACTAAGCTAAGTAATAAAAACAAGTCTGTAGAATATAAGAAAACACAATTTAATTGCACAAGTAAATTCAGAAACATTAATATTACCTATATACGGATAATTAAAGTATTATATTCTATATAACTGGATCACGCGGACCACCATACACCAAGTGTACACTCGCTATAATAGCTTAGGCTTAGGCGTGTCACGTTGCGAGATCAGCTGGTGTATATCCCGCAAGAAAGGTAGGTGGTATGGTATTTATACCCAACTGGGTAGCAACCATCATACGAAAAGCCCTTCAAAGTATCTCTTTTTTGGTTCACCGCTTATTGGGATCCTAATGTGCATCTCAGCTGCCACCGCTGTTTTTGGATTATACTGTTCTTACCATCAGACATAGCGAAGACAATTTGTCGGGCTACTAAATTGCAGTGTGCGGGTTGCGGGAGGCGATAAATGAGTAGAAACACGTCTACGTTTGACAAATGGTTTATTAAGACTGACTTACAATTAATACATATCTTACACCACTACACCATCGGGGTGCAAGAAAAAAAAAATTACATACATACATATACATACTTTTTTTTTTAACTAAACATTATAAAATGTAATTAAAATAAGAAATTAATATTATATTAAATTAGTACAATCTGAAAGAGAAAAATAATCATAAAACACATTTCATTAATAATAACTATTAATAATTTTTAATTTTATATATTATAGAAAAAAAATGTAATGAAATAACATTTAGCGTATATATTAATTAATTTAATTTTACACATTATTTTTAAACGTAAATACAATGCTAAAGTTTCCGTAACATATTGTCATTAATTTTTAAATAATTTTGTTCTATTTTTGTGTACAATTTCAATGTTATTGTTTTTCAAAATTTTTACATTTGGTTCCTGATCTTCGATAACAACTATAAGGACCTTTATACAATGTGTCTAACTTATTCGTAGTTTCGTTTTTTAACAATATTAAATCACCTGTCTCATATACTACTTGGTTTATATTTCTATCGTACTTTGACTTTATTTGTTTACTTTTTAACAAATTATTTTTCGCATCTCTATGCGCTACTTGTAAGCGATATTTTAATTTTAAACTATAATTATCTGGGTTATATAAAGGTTGTATATTACTTTTTATTCTATTCGGAATGTCAAATGGTTTTCCAAATACTAACTCATATGGAGTGTATTTTGTAGATGAATGTACAGTGTTATTAAAAGAAAAACACCAAAAAGGTAGCCATTGGCTCCACGTTTCACAATAATTATTACACTGTATTCTTAAAAAAGAATTTAAATTTTTATGTGTATTTTCAAGTGAACCTATTGATTCATGATGGTAAGCAGTTGAACTTAACTTTTCAATTCCTAATAGTGTACAAACTTCTGTCATCGTAGATGATATAAATTCCGTACCTTTATCTGTAGCTATTGTTTTTGGGATTCCAAATCTTAAAATAAAATTATTTACGGAAGCTCTAGCTACCGTAACCGTTTCTTTGTTTTGTAAAGGGTAAGCCTCTACGAATTTACTTAACTCGCATTGTAGCGTAAGAATATAACTATTACTATCTATATCCTTATCTAAAGGACTAACTAAAACTAAAAACACTTTTTCCAAAACATATGAAGCCGTGGTTGTAATTACCATAGTCTCTTTAGTTTTTTTGAATATTTTAGATTTTTGACATTTATCACATTTGTTTACGAAATCTCTTACATTTTTTCCATTTCTGGCCAGTAATATTTCCTCTTAATGTTGTTAATCATTCTACGTACTCCAGCGTGACCACTTGTAGGCAGCAAGTAACAATCATTTATAATAAAATTTTTATCAACTTCATTATTTATTCTTTTAATTCCTCTCAAGATCCAAATGCGTGGTCCGGACCACATATCTTTACTTTTTATTTCTTCAATTAGATTTTTTTATGAATAACGCGTTAATATTCTTTTTTATTATACATATTTCGTTAACGTTAACATTTTTACATAGTTGACTTAATTTTCTCACAAAAACGTCTAGCGTGTATTGTGACTTGAAATCAAGATTAATGTAAAATATTTTCTTATTTTGTCAAAATGCAAAACACTCGGTTTCCACATCTATATTATTTTGTTTTCTAATCCTATTCAGCTCCTTTCCTTCTACTAAAACCATTTCTACACCATCACTCGGTTTCTGTAATAATTTCACGATTCTCGGCTGATCAGACCGATAGTCTGTGTCTTTATTATCGAAAGAGTTGTCGTCTTTATTTTTCTGGTCTTCTAATTTCTTTCTTTGCGCTCTAGTCATAACACAATTTATTTTGTCATTAATACATTTTAATTCGTCAGAGGTTATTGATATTCTAGACAATGCGTCAGCTACTGTATTGTCTTTTCCTTTAATATAAACTATGTTAAAATCATATTCTTCCAATGTTAATCTAAATTTTAATAATCTACTTGACGGATCCTTCATTCCAAAAAGATATAATAATGGTTTGTGGTCCGTCATTATTGTAAATTTTCTACCATAAAGATATGACCTAAAATACTTTATTCCCTAAACAACTGCAACTAATTCCTTTTGTATAGTTGGATAATTTTTTTCAGCCTTATTTAAAGGTCGACTTGCATAAGCGATTGGTTGCATATCTTTATTACAAAGTACTACTCCAACACTAATTCCAGAAGCATCAGTTTGTAAAATAAACTCGTTGTCATTTGAAAAATCTGGATATTGTAAAACAGGGGGTGAAATTAACACATTTTTCAAAATTTGAAATGTTCTTTCACATTGACTACGCCAAATAAAAGGTATATTTTTACGACATAAATTATTTAGTGGAATAGTTATTTCTGCAAAATTATTTATATATTTTCTTTAATAATTACAAAATGCAACAAAACGTTTTACTTCGTCTGTATTTTTTTTATGTGGGATAATTTTCAATAACTTTCATTTTATTTTTATCTGGTAAAATTCCTTCTGCTGATACTGTGTGACCTAAATATAATAACTCCTTTTTAAGAAAATTACATTTGTTTGGATTTAATTTTAAATTAACTTTTCGAAGTCTCTCAAAGACATCTATTAAGTTTTTATTATGTAGTTCCCAATTTCTTCCAAAGATCGCCAGATCATCTAAATATATGAAACACTTCTCATATGTAAGTCCCGCCATTGCAATAGTCATTGCTCTTGAAAAAGAACTTGGGCTTGTTTTAAGACCCATAGGCATACGTTTCATTTGATACTGCCCGGTATTAGTCGTAAATGCAGTAAGCTTCCTTGACTCGGGATTCAAGGTCACTTGTTAATAAGATTGGCTAAGATCTAAATGAGTAAAATAAACAACACCAGAAAGTGATTCTAAAATATCAGTTACGTTGGGAAGTGGAAATTTATTATATTTTATTATTTCGTTTAATTTTCGGTAATCTACTACTAATCTCCATTTTTTATTATTTTCATCAGATTTTTTCGGTACTAGTAAAACAGGACTAGACCACTCACTTTGAGCTGTCTCTATAATATCATCTTTTAACATTTGTTTAATTTGTTTATCTATTTCGGGTGTTTGGCTGTTTGGTAAATGGTAAATTGGTTTAAATAAATATTATGTTCATATATTTCAGTAGTTGTAAGCTTGTCTCCCGGTAAACAAAATATATCATTGTATTAAGAACAAATAGCTTCTATTGTTTCACGTTCCGTAGAGTGTAAGTGATCCAACTTCAATAACGATAACAAAGTATTAGTTCGCTCTGCGTTAGCCTTTTGTTATTTATCAAATTTACATATGTGATATTCGTCTAGTGAATGCAACTCCGGTTGAAACGTAGGTATAGTGACTGATTCGTTCTTAGTATTTAGTATTCTAATTGGAATAACGTTATTTACTGGTTTTACTATTAAAGCGGCTAAAAATAAATCCTCTTGTAACTGCTGTGATAAAACAACACAATCATTTTTTAATTTATTATTTTTTAATTGTATGTAATGAATTGATTCACTTCTTGCAGGAATAGTTAAATAATTATATGAAATAGTAGGTGACGTATAAAGTGGTATAGTAATTTTCCAATCATTTTCTAGAATTAATATATTATTTTCTAAATCAATATGTGAATTAAATTCCGATAAGAAATCCAATCCAATAATTCCATCCGATTTACACGGTAAATTATCGAATAAATAAAATTTGTGCTTAAAACAGTTACCACTCTTAGTACGTACTGTAATATAAACATAACCTTCTGAATAAGTTTTACCACCTATACCGTTTATTACAATATTATCTTTGTACAACGGAACTTGCTCCGATAAGGCCTTCTTAGTAATAGCTGAAATGGACGCGCCGGTGTCAAGTAACCATGAACACTGGGAGTTGTTTTTATTGAGATAAATATACCTGACATTTTTGTTACAAGTTAAAATATTATAAGATTTATAATCGAAAAAACTGATTTTCATTTTCGGTTTTTAAATTATCGCTTAATTGTGCTGAAAACATTTTTCGTTGGTCATTTTCAATACGAGATACGCCTCTACCACTTTAAAATTTAGAAGAATTATAGTTATTAAAACTTACCTGTTGTACGTGGGTATGCACCGTGGTGGTGACCGTTAAATTGTTTTTGTTCAAAATTTTTAAAATTTTTACCTGTAGAGTAATTTCCACGGTTACGACCTTGATTATAATAATTATTTCGGCCTCCTCTACCTCGATTATTATAAAATACATTATTTGACCTACCTCTTGCCGTGAACATGTTGTTTGTCGTTAAAGGTTGCATCAGCTCTTCGTCTTCAGCTGCACGAATTGCATCCTTAAGGTCTGAGTAATTTCTCGCTGAAATTATAGTGCTTATACGTTTATTTTTGAGTCCCATGAATAATTCGGATAATTTATTCCCGTATTGATTTATAGACATGTTGTTTTGGGATAAATTATTGAATTGACACAGTATAGAATTAGGATATTTTTTCGCAACTAAATAGGTTTTTATGTCATTTACGAGGCTATCTTTGTCTTTATACTCATTTTTTAATTTTGATTTTGCAATTTTGGTAAGCCTAGTTATAAAACGAAATTAATTAATAATATTTTCTGATCATTATCTTTGAGACAACTGTTATACAGTTCTACAGTATTTATTATTTTTTCTGTTGTTTCTTCTGATCCATCCATATTGGGAATTAAGGACATAGCTGTTTTTAAGTTAAACTTCTCCATCGTTGAAAAAATTTTACGTACCTCACTATCAAAATTATATGATAAAATTTTACTGTAAGTTAATTCTAATTTCTCACTCAACAATTTGTAAATATAATCGGCTAGTTCTAACGTTCTTTTACGCTCAGAATAAATTTTAATAATAGTCTTATAAGAAGCATATAGCTCTTTAGCCTTTATTATTTTTTCATTAACATTACTTTTATATTGTAATCTTCCACATGGGCCTAACTTCCTTAAGCTAACTTGTATATCTAATAATTCACTTAAAATTATTTCTAAATCCTTTTCCATAAAATGTTAACCTAAAACATACTTACATTACAATAATACTTACATAATATATGAATCGTACTTAACTAATTCGATATGTCCAAAAAAACTTCTATAATATAATAACGGATGACGCAACACAGGGATTTTCACTAATCACTACATTATTACGCAAAATTACTTGTAGTGCGTAATTTTACACATTTTCATTTTCTTCCTCTCGTTCTTGCCTTCCCGACAATTGCAAACGCATCCTTCTAATAAATTCGGACTGCACCCGTTTTTCTATCCATTTTTTCTACTTCTTCTTCATGAGTTTCAGTAATGCAATGATGATTCCAAGGACGACAATAGCCATGATCGACGCTAGTAAAATATTGTTTATTTTCACGTGGGATTCTGTTGATTTATTACTTCCTTCCGAAGCATTTTGTGCAATAATCTCCTCCTTGTCCTCAGTCTTGGAATGATATTTACCCATCGTTGAAAAGTTGCACGTAGTTTCTATGGTAGTCAAAATTTCATTGTTTCAAAGTCTTTATAACTTTTATATCTTAAAAGTCTAACTTGTGAGCACAAAGGCACACAGGAATCTGCTGAGTCCGCTCGCAGCTCGAAACCCGACCGCGAAGCGGCGCTTGCGCTGGCAGGGTCGCCATGCAGTGTGCGGGTTGCGGGAGGCGATAAATGAGTAGAAACACGTCTACGTTTGACAAATGGTTTATTAAGACTGACTTACAATTAATACATATCTTACACCACTACAAAATTACAAAAAAAAAAAAACAACTTACTCAGGCACCGTCGTGGCTGAAGTATATTTTACTACACAATTTTTAATACACGCTAAATTAAACAGACAAGTCAATAAAGATTTTACTATAAACAACATTGTTCAGTACTAAGACAAAGGGCCTAATGTACGTAATTACTGCATTATTTATTATAATGTTTTTCCTGCTGTTCATATTACATTCGCGATAACGGGTTTTTTATAGTAGTTATGTTAAAAGTAACATTGAAGTTATTATGATGATGTTACATAATAATAATTTAAAAATTAGTAATAATTCTTTTGAACGCACACAAAAACTTTATTAAAGTAGTCTGGTCATAATTTCTGTTACAAATGAAAATGCATTCATTTATTACGATATGTATCGTCTAGTCTAATCCGTCTAGTCATCAATCTACGGATTTACAGGATTTACGCACAGTTGCTATTGAAGATGTAGCTACTGCTTGCTCTAGAGATTTCATAAGAGACTAGGTTTGCGTGTCGTTTAGCGCAGGTCATGTACTCTAAAACTGACCACAATTTTGTAGTTCAAAGGGTTCAGATCTGGGTTAGTCGAGGGCCAGTCTTTAGTTCTTATAAAGTCGGAACATTGGCCTCGAGCCTGGATTGGAAAGTTTGTTTATACTCACATTACAAAGATAAAGTGGTTATTTTTTTTGTTTGAATGCACTAATCTCTGGATCTACCAGTCAAATTTAAAAATTTATTTTATAGCCAATTTATTGAAAAAGATTATAGACTAATAGACTTCATGCTACGACACTAAGGAGCGGGGAAGCAGAGCCATCTTAAGAATGTGCGGCACCGGGGTTGCGAAAGTAATTATGCGTCCCCGTTATTATTAATCAATAAAACACATTAATTTATGTCTAAACACAAACAAATAATTTTACATCAAATTCAATTTTTCAGGCTTTTGAGTTAGAATTTTTTGAAACTTTTGATTTTATAATTATAATGGTCAAGTTCATCAATTTGTCTTGGGTCATGGACCCATGGCTTACACATAGCTGACATAGCATATAGCAAGCGCAAACGTTACGACACGTGTCGAAAGTGTCATGCAGTATATTTCTTCATGGTATATTTATTTATTGATCTCCATTGTATGATTATTTAATATTGTTATTTGTTCCTCATATTTTTATATCATTAACTAGCTGTGCTTGCAACTCTGCTTGCGTGGACGATAGGGTCCGCAAGTGTCTGGTAGTAGGTTAGTAGATTCCTGTCAAATTCTATGGCAGCCAGCTTGCGCCCCCTAAGACTCTGCGCCCAGGTACCTCGCACCCCTTGCACCCCCGGGTAAAGAGTCCCCTGCGGAGAAGTAATCATAATCTGCAAGAATTCTGGAAAGTTGTAGACGAGTACCAAAATTGACAAGAATGTTAAGCTACACAGGTGAGTAGAGTTGAATAAATTTAACACGGGAAAAACCGTGAAGCACAGCTAGTATCAGAATAGATATAAAGTATTCCCAAGAGATTCTCTCTCTTATACCCACAAAATTTAAAACTCTGGTATTTTTTTTTTAATTTATTCGGAGCTTCGGTATTCTGTATCTAAATTAAGGCAGGAATTCGAAATTTTCGTGTGAAAAAATTTGCAAATTATCCCTGGGGACCATCTGTTCGAATGTTTCATTAAGGTGTGCTGTGGAGAATTGTTTTACCGGCAACTTTAAGGCTCAGTATTATTATTTTATTTAATTTTTCGCACATTAAGCAGGTATCATAGATTCATTATTGGTTGTCGGTCGCGCAACACAACGCGGAAACCGACCATTAATCTATGGCTGGCAGGTTACTTGAAAATTTGGTAACAGAAGGCTTCTTTTACTTATTAGCTGAATATTTATAAAATACGCTTTTTATAAAAAAGTTTTTATTCAATTTTACAACGAAAACATTAATTTACTATTTTTCATTAATAGCGATAAATATAAATATTAAAATGATGTCAGAATAACATTAAGTCTCATGTATAATTTAGGGAGATCACACCTCAAGCGCTACCAACCTTTCACTGTCCATTTGGTTTCACTTCCATATTTCGCAGGTATACAACGCTATTCTCCAAACGTTGGTCTTAATGAGCCATTTTCTAATATTCAAGGAAATGAACGAAGAGGAAGACTTTGACGAAACTTTTTTCAACAAGTGAAGGATAAAGTGGGAGTCATGTCGTATCAAGATGTCAAAAGGAAAGTAGCGGATAGGGAACAATAGCAATTGCTCCAATAACAAATAGTTGAAATCTTAAATTAAAGAAGAAAAAGTAAATCTAAAGAAATAATGTCCTACCATTTTTCACATAAGTACGAAGTTTACTTATCTATTTTCATCTCTTTATCATAATTTAGGTAACGTATTTGTTCACATTATTATACGAGCATCGTGAATTTTGATCAAAAAGGGTCAACACATTTGACTATCGTTTATTCAGCGTCTCGCGACCCCAAAAGTTTTATATTTTCGTTATACACAAACTTTCTATCCTATGCCAATATTGGAATAACAAACGAACATAACATTTCAAATGATTGTGGTCTGAGATTAGGTTCTGAGGCTCAATTTAATGTTTGCATAAAATTTTTTTTGCTATTGTTTGTTTAAAATTTCTGTAATACCTAATAAAATATAATATAATTTTTTTACTGTTATGGTGACCAACTCTACAATACATCTTCAAATAAATAAAATACTTAACGTTCATTCAGTGATTTTCTAAGGGACCGGACATTACGAGTGGTTTTTGATAGCTGCTCGTCTGACTTCAAGGTTATAAATGCCGGAGTTCCTCAGGGATTTGTACTCTCAGCGACACTATTCCTAATGCATATCAACGATCCACTAAAACCCGGTATCTTTGAGTACGCAGATGACAGCACTGTAACTGAGAGGTACTTATCCAATCCGCAAGCTAATTTACAGGAAGTCCATAATGACAGAGATGCCATAGTCGAACGCTTGAATTTGAACCTTAGGTTTGTATCCGACTGAGGTGAGGCTGGTCAGGGTTAATGCTGAAAAAACACAGACGTGTCTATTCTCCGCTAAACGAAGTCCGTTTATCCTGACTCCTACTTTTCGGGATGCTTCCCGTTAGGTAGTAGAAAACCTTGAGATCCTTGGGGTCTAACTATCATTTGATCTAAACTATGAGCACTCGATTGAGATAAAGAGGAGAGCAGCTGCCAATAAATTGGGGATCCTCTTCAAGGTTTGGCGGTATTTTACATCAAATCAGCTTCTTAGCTTATATTAAGCACAGGTACGGTCATATGTGGAATACTGCTGTCATCTTTAGGATGGATCAGCCAAATATCAATTGGTCACTTTTTACTCCAAAGAGCGCCGAACTTGTCGACTTGTTGGCAATAAAGCACTGATGACGGCTAAAATGCTCGGTCTAAAGCATCGAGGTAGTTTGTCTGTCAGTGTTTTACAGGTTACACTTTAGAGAGTGTGCACAGGAATTTCACAATTTAATTCCGCCCAACATGTCACCCATAGGATAACTAGACACCCTTATGTTGTGGAATTTTTCCAGATTCGCACGAAGCAGTTCGCTTCGTCGATCATTATGTGAACGGTAAAGGAGTCAAATTCACTCCTTTCGTCTGTTTTCCTGTCCACCTATAACTTGGGAGTCTTCAAGCGAAAAGTGAATAGGCATTTGATAGGTAAGCGCGATTCGTCGTCGGCTTCATCTTTACTTATCATCAGGTAAAATCGAGGTCAAGCGCATACCTGTACTACATTAAAAAATACTATAGTTTTACATAGAATAACAGAAGCTAAGCTAGACGAAACTTTTTCCAACAAGTGAAGTATAAAGTTCGAATCGTGTCTTATCAAGAGTTCAAAGCTAATGCAGAATATAGGTAACAGTGGTAATTGCTGCACCGACAAGATATATTAAATTAAAGAAGAAGAAAATACAAAATAAAGAAATAATAATATTTGGAGACAATAACAAGGACGCCTATTTGATGTCAAAGTTGGCATAAGTTTTACTATACCTTCAAAACATCTGACAAAGACGCTTAGCCGGGAGCATTGTCGTAGAGTGGCATGCCTCTCGATGTTTTACGTGTAAAATTTTGGAGACTGAGCTTAGGTATTACACGATTTGATTCTACCCACTCTATTTCAACACAGGACAACTAAACGTCGTAAGGATTTTCACACGTATGTAGTGAACATTTTCTCAATTCACCCGAAGCATTTCACTTCGTTATTTATAATGGAAACGGCTATAAAGTGAAATTCACTGTCGACGTCTGAGTTCCCTTTATGAGCTTTTGAGGGAGACAATAAATAGACATCTGTTGGGTAAGCGAAGTTGATCACTCAAGGGGCTATCATGCACGGTAATAGAAACGATGTTTTCCCATTTCAAGAGTAGGGCCACTACTAATACACCAGTGCTATTATTGTAGATAACGACATGAACGATTGATTTCAGCAATTAATTGAATTCAACTATAGTTTTTGGATTAATAGTTCGCTTTGTTAGTTGTTAGTTACCATTAGGTACATCTTTCGTGGAAACTTCCCGCTACTTCCCATTCCTTACAAAGGGAAAAGAAACGAACTTTTTCAACGTCATGGCCTTAACATGAAAGCGCGATAATGAGGGTTCTAACCCAAGGGTCGTTTCTTTGAATTATCCAAGCGTAAGTAGTTGTTCTTTTTATAAATCCGATTAAGCGTAAAACACGGTTTAGGAGCTTATAATGTACTAGTTATGTCCCACGGTTTCTCCCATGTTAACTTTATTCGACCTACACTCTAGCACGCTACCGCATTTCGTTTTAACTTCCCGTACTTTCCTACGGCTTGCCAGATTCCTTGACATTCATAGTTACTGTTCCACTCCTTAATAACAATAACCTAGTGTTAGATATTCATCCCTACACTCCTACTTGGGACGAGTGGAAGCTTATAAAAGGCGTAAAACACAGTAAGCGGGAAGCATTCTCGCTTGGATCATCAGATCGTTCATATCGCATACGGACATTCTTCATTGTTCACCTAGAGATGGATCATAAGGAAGACATCAGGATAATCAATGTAGCGCAATTCTTCATAGGAGCCGAACTTCATGAAACCAATCTTGATGATGTGTTTTGTGAGTTTTCTATGATGACGTTTTATTCGCTTTAGCCGACTTCACAAAAATCGGGAGGCTACTCAATTCGAATGTTTTTTTTTTAAAGGATTTTCAGTCATAATTTTTTTTTTATCAACGAATATGAATCATTTTTTTTCGTTGAATAGGGACCATCTCAAGGGTGGTCCCATTTTAATTTCATTGTTATGGAAGCTTCAACTTCGAAGATACACCAGGGAAATCTTCAAAATCATAGAAGTTGGTTTTCTTTTTTGTTAAAAATTGTCTTGTTTATTTCAGTTTTCATTCTTAACACTAGCATAATAATCGAAACTAGTTTTGGGACTGTAAAGGTAACTTTATTTAGTCACTTTGCGTTTGAACACAAAGGATCTGACATCCTTATCTTAAATGTTATGCTCGAGTGACCTCCTTTTATCTCAAATCGCTTAACTTGGCGATATAATTGCTATCTAATAGTTAAATTTCTTGTCTCTTCTATTGTTATAAGAAACCTAAACCTTTCAAGTTATTGGTCGATTTCTTAGAACTAGCGATCGCCATAAGCTCGAATTTCGACCAGCGACTTTTTCATCATAGACTATTTTCTGTTTTACATTTACAGTATTCATAAACAATGAGTATTATCTGCATCACTTGCTGTCACTTTTCGTTGAGTGACAATGTCAATATTTTGGGGGGTCTAAGTTCAATGGCACTGGACGGGTTAGGATTCGCAGTATTAATTTATTTTATTTAATATATTAGTAACACATTTTATAGATAAATTTTAGCTTTCTGCACTCCTTCTCCATGTAAACTTCAACCATGCCAAATTTCACAGTCTTCCGTGCACGCAATACGCTTAAAAAAGTGCCGATAGCTTTTGCTTCACGTATTAATATATAGGTGTTAACTGTTTTCTGGAAATATTAAACATTTTTTCATTTTTTAATCGCTATATGTTTAGCGTTTTTGCCTAAATCTCAACTGATCTTAAGTGACTATATGGCCCAAGATGGCAGCACGCTAAGCCTAGTGGAAGAGTGGCTCCTAATGCAGATTATGCCGGAAGACACCTATAGGTGCTTGGCCGCTGATTTTCAACTTGATAGTAGCTAGCCAGGCGACTATTTTATAAAGCCCTACCACCATGCTATGATTTCATCACGATGTTTTTCTTCACTGAAAGCTCATGTTCATTGCAGGGATTCGAACTCACATCGATCAACGCGATGTCCCTACATGATACCACTGATTCATCAATACTTCAATTTCATTAATTTGTAAGAACAAGTTCATTTATTAACAATACAAAAAAATATATATCTCAAAGATAATTATATCTTTATACATCAAGTTACAATTATTTTAGGCAAAAATATTTAAAATAATGTTTTCAGAACTTTCTCAACAGCAATTTATGAAATAAATTGGTAAAATACGATTTTAATAAAATTTACATAAATAGTACCACTGACTGTAACGACTGTCTACAATTTTAATATAAGATTTTACTCTGAGCTATTGATAATGCCTAAATTCTCGTAATATCTAAAACTTCGGTTCGAATACCTACCCAAAGAAATTGCCTCGTTCGTAAGTAATTGCCGTACTTGTGAAGATCCCGAATAAATCCGTGCCCTTTTATAGATTTCGAGGCAATAGTCTAATAAAATATTAGAGAGTCAACTCTAGAAACTTTTAAATTGAATTTATCAACAAGAAAATGCAAAGATACTTTATTTAATTAACGGCTAATTTTTCAATCAACACATAACTCTATTTCAAGTTTTCCATACATTATCTGTCCAAATGTAAAAATTATTCCTCAAACAAAGTTATCTGACAATTAAAAAATCAGCCTTATGGCACTTATGAGCGACAAAATACAGACATCACTATAATTCACCATATAATAACGTTCTCACAGTAAACAAGACAATTTTTAACAAAAAAAAAACTTTAATTACTTTCTAGAATTTCCTGGTGTATCTTTAAAGTTGAAGGTCCACTGCCAACAAACTTAAACTGGAACCACCATTGAGTTATCTTCTACAAAAAAAGAATCATCCAAATCGGTTCATAAACAAAGAAGTTATTGGTGAACGTCAAAAAAAAAATATAAATTCGAATTGAGTAGCCTTAGTCTTTTTTTGAAATTGGTTAAAATTTGTACCCGTGTAGTTGTCGTTGTAACGCCTCTCATACCAGTTTCACACTTCACAACGGAACACAGCAACCTAGGAATTGTTGCGTTTTGGCACAAATAGATGTGACAACCTTAGTTACATAGATTTTGAAACCTACGATGTAGTAACTACGAGTATATCCAGCTTTTATAAACAGTATATAATTTAAAAATATATAAATTTTCGGTTTTATTATAGACCGGCTGTCTAATTATATATTTCACAAAAGCAAAGCTACAGTAGAAATTGCAAAATATCGGCTTGAAAATCTGAAATTCAAAATATGTTTGGTATATTATGGGCGATACTTAATACAAATTTGCATTTAGTGAATTCTACTATTGCATTTCTCTTGTAAAATACGTAATTAGGGGATTACACGCCAGCGGAAACAAATAATTAATCTATGATAGAGCCTTATGTGAAATATTGCTCATTTTTCACAAAGCTGACAAAACTCGATAAGCATAATTATATTATATTTTAATTACAAGTTTGAAATTGAACTCTGCTCTCTAAATTACTCACTTTCTAATTAATCTCAATATTCGATTTTTGAAGTATAAGTTTTGTTATATTTATATCTATAAATAAATTACGATTCCCTGATTTATTTGCAATGTTCAAGTCAAAACTGCTCAAATTGAGAAATGTCATTCTTGCCGCAAATGAAAGATATTTTTAAACTTGATTAATCTCATTTCACTTTATTTTACTATAATTTAATCGACTACTTTTATATACTATAGTTGTACAAGTACAATTTACGACAGACGTTGGCGGGGACGAGTTACAATAGACGACAACGGAGCCGAGTAATGTAGCGGGGAAACGCGTGCAGTTGCGTGACGTAGCCGCACAAGTCACAGTACACTAAAGTAAACAGTTTCACGTCTCCATACAAGCAGCTGAAACGCAATCTAGATAAACTTCAGTACTAAATAGTCGCGATTACGCAATTTATATCTAATGATGAAATATTATATTACTTATTTCTTAGAATTTAAAATTTGTTTTTGATTTATTAAACTTAAGCAAAATTTTTTTTTTTTTTTAAAGAAAATGTACATTTCCTTCTTACTACCTCACAATCAGCTTTGACACTAGAAATTATTTAAATTAAAACGTAAAAAAATTCTAGTAGATAATACATTTTTCTGAAAGGATACTAATGACATTTTATTATAGCATTGTCAATTAATACGTAAGTAGGTAACCCAAGAAATACAGTCATTAATCAACCGAGCGGTTGTAAGTAATTATTTCAAGAACACTGCCGAGACAACATACTGTTTATTTTAGAGCAATGTATATTGACGTAATGTCGTGCTGCCTCGCCCCCGCCAATGTCTCTCAAATAGGACGGTCGCGCACGAAGTTGTTCGACTATAACTTTTGCCCGCTACATCATTTACGTTGTCTTCCAAGTGTAGTGACTCGCGTGCCACATAATCTAAACGAGTTATAAGGTATAGTTTTGGTATACAAAACAGAACTTTCGCGAGTGTACATGCTATCTCACATAAATCTCATAGTAATCGGATGAATAGCTTAGGAATGCATAGGAACAAATAAGTCCTATGATGAAGTATACTAAGTATAAAGTGCGAGAAAATGTCAGAAAAAAGAAAACTTTTTATTATGGATAGTCTGGGCGTTACAAAGAAGATGCCGGTCAAAATGTCTCAAAAAGTGAAGGTCAGTTTCCTTAAAAAGTTTTCGAGTAGCTACAACGGTTTACCTTACTGCCCCATCTCAAATGTCCATCCAGCCAGTATAAATCATTCGCGTATTCCCTATTGAGTTAGCTATAGTATAAACCGGCCAAAGTGAGGAATTTGCATTTTTATACGATATTTAACATACTGATATCGTGTTTTATTAATTTCGATTTTTATCACAAACTTATAAAACACAAGTAATTTACATTTTTGGACACAAATACTGACGCCAAACATATTAACATTTTAAACCACGGTTATATATATTTTTACACTATATTGAGCCGTTTACTGAATTCTATGAAAGGTTGTTTAAATCATTGATACAAAAAGTGATCGAGTGAAAAGCTTTTCAATTTGTCTATTTATTATTTTCATGAAAATACTTTGAGCGTAGGTTATCAAAAATAACGTAGTTTATTTTGTATTCGAATTTCATTTAAAATAACGATCATTTTAAATATGAGAGTTAAAGAGTACAAGCTTACTTCTTGTTAACTTATTCGTTGCAGAATATTATGTAAAATAATATCAGATGAGAGTTTGCTACCGTAAAATTATTGCAATCCCCTTTCATCAACTTAATATATTAATTAACTTGTGACTTATTTACCTAACGAAGCGTATCTGCCATCTTGTTAAAAATGATAATAATGATATTATGACAGTTGTCGAGTAGTTTTCACTAAATTGTAAAACGAAAAGTCGTTAATATTTCCAAATGTAAATTAAAACGAAGAGCAATTATTATCTCGAATATTTAAACAACAAACACGTTTGTGGGCGGGCGGCGTTATCTGCAACCGTTGCGGTCGCTTCCCGTGTTAACGACATTTCCGTTTTCATGTTTCAGGTTTATATCTAAAGCTTGCATAATCTCTGAAAATGATTTAAACTGTTCATATTTATATCATTTACAATTAGTATGTACTACATTAAATATTATATTTTTCAGAAAGTAAATGTTTTTGGAATCTAATCAAATAAAATCCAAAATACTTTAATCAATTAATGTTCTAAGAAGGCAATTATGATAGCTAATACACTACTACCGAATCAGATAACATCTCAGTCATTGAGAAGATATAGGAATGGATTTACAGAGAGAGAGTCATTTCCATTCATTACTAATTATAATTCTTGTAATAATCCACCCTAAAATAACTTTTGACAGTGAAACCTGCTTGACAGGGTCCTAAAAAAGTTTTTCAAGGGTTGTGTAAAGATAAATCTCGGAGAAGAATTTATCGTATATTTTTGATTTGTCATAATCATGTCCGAGTAAAAAGTTTAAAGGGCTTAATATTACCCAATGTATTTCTTTCTAAAACTGTTAAATGCGGCAGAAATATATCATAATTATAAAGTCATTACGGTCATCGGCTACAACTTATTAAGACATGTGTGTATAATCTACGAACAGCTTTCTAAAAAAATAGTGGTCCCTTTGTTAGAACTTTCCAGGTTGTTTTTGTGAAATATCAGACTGTACGTTCTATGTTATTTTTTATAATTCACTTAACTTGTGCAGAATAACCAAACTATATTAAGCAAAATGCATGATACCGTAAGATATAAGGCAAAGTGGGACAAGTTTATGAATAAAAAATTAAAGCCACTACATAACAGGATAACAGTCCGCTAAAAAAATCTAGGAAGATTGCTTGAGTAAATACGGGACTGAGCTGAATAATATAAAATAGACACAATAAAACTATTTCTTACATATTATAGAAAGACATGACTTTGGAAGAGACAGAGGAAAGCCTGTTAGTGAAGTTAGTAAAGTTTTTCAAGTTGTAGCGATAGGACGAGTATCATCTCTAGTGACAATTCTGTGATGGAGAGAGATAAATGGCATGGTCCATATATCCATAAAGGAAGCATATTTACCACTACAAATTAAGCATAAAATTATAATGTTAATACTTATTTTCTCACGATAAAAAGAATGAAATTGCAAGAATTTTTACCACTGCTCCAAAATTAAGTGACTATTTCTATCAATGATATTATCATATTTTATTTTTTAATGATGTTTTTGTAGCAACACTATGTCTCTCATAATTCTCCATCAAACTTAATGATTCCTACATCAGTTCAAAGCTTATGTTCTTTCTAGGTATTGACGAAAAATAAATATCTCAAACTAACGTTTTTGTTTAAAAAAAAATGTTTTATTAGGCGCGTATTTCCAAGTAAAATAACCTAAAATCATTATATTCAACTATTATGTAGGAGACTATACCGGTTAACAATATTATTAAGTAACATGACAGCTGTTAATTTGTTTACATTCTATATTGACAATATGTGAATAATGTCCGCGCGAGTCAACTAGTCTTTACGACATTTGCCGGGTTTTTGGCGGGATCCTGAAGTGGTATGTTTTTGTTTTTATTTTTAATTAATTGATATTCATTTTTAATTTTGGTTTTTGACCCTATATTATGTAATATTGGTGGCGTTTTGTGTGATATAGTTTGGTTTTTGTGCATAATTGAAGTGGATTATAAATATAAGCTGAAAGCATTAATTTTGAGATCCCACAAAAACTTCCTAGAAAGTTCTAACAAGGGAGCCACCATCTTGTTAGGATACTGAATTGTTATAACATATGACACTATAATTCACTCGATAATGGCAGTAATGGTCTTCACTAAAGAGGACCGGTTGCCAAGTTACGAAGAAGAAGAAAAAGAGAAGTCATTTGAGGTATTGAGGTGATTATTACAAACATTAAAAGGTCCCATTTGTGGTTTAGATAGATGGTTAATTACTTCTTTAAGGATGATTAAAACAGTTATCACCTCATTTAAATACAAAAATCTAGCATTAGTTACCAATGAACTCACCAAAGGATAATTAGTTAAGCTATCGATGCTTTAGTGAGCTAGATTATTCCATTGAAAACAGCCGCAAGTTTACGTCACAGCAGACATAGTGTTAATTTACTTTTGACACGAATATATAGAGAAGGAACTCGACAAGTCAATCACAGATTTTAATTATCGCTCGTTGTCGTGCCGCTCGACATCGATCTATTGTCTCCAGATAGGAGTGAAATACTATTTAACTTTGGCAATTTCTGAATGTAAATCTACTCGGAACTTGCGTTGGACATCGGGTAAACTAGCGCTCATATATCTAACATCGAAGTGTATTACTGCTAGAATATGCTGAATGAATGATGCAGCATTTTTCTTTGTTTCTTCTGTAGGTTTACAAAACTGCTACGAATGCATGAAATTTTAAATATATATTTTTTAACTTTCTTCCCTAAAGGAGTTAAAAATAGGATGGTTCTTGAAATATTTCCGATGAGAAACCCAATTCAACCTGTAATATCCTATTTTGATTAATGGACTCTTCCCAAGGGATAACAAGGCCTTATTCACCATGCCAATTCACATAGTTAGGAAGATTTTAAAACATCGATAAATTTATAGTTTGGTACCTCCGAGTTCATTTTCGAGCATCTAAATTTCATGATGCTTTACCGTAAGAGACTCTTTAAAAGGCAATCTTAAATGCAAATGAAAATCTCAAAGACCATTTTTTATTCACACTGTACACACTTTGAAATCTATGAAAGTTCACCGTAATAAAATAAGTAGAAATGTTTCCTCGTGTCTCGTTAAAAACACTTGTTCAATACGCAGAATGGGGTCCCGTCTACCGTGTTATTAAGAACCTTTTCAAGACGAAGGTCTGACGGGAAGGTAAATAGAAATGCTTATCAAACTTTAACGAACATTTTGTTGCTTCTGTATTTATGTTCAGATTTATTTAGGAATGAATCAGTCTTACGATAGATATTGATGTGAAACATTTATGGGCGAGGGGTAAACCCGAATGTTGGCGTGGCGATAAAGAACGTGGCGACGTATCGCCACACTATATGATGGAAATATATGTACTATGAATTGGCGAGGGTAAACCTGATTGTTGGTGTGGCGTAAAATAGTCATTCCGTCTTTTAGACTTAGTAAAAAAAAAAAAAGTTTTTTAGGTAATTGTGTTAGGTTTTATAATAAACTTCCTAAGCACATTAGCGATTTGCCGGATAATAAGTTCAAGAATCATGTTAAGCAGGTTTTATTATCAAAGGAGTATTACGTGGGCTGATTACGTGAATGATGGTGATGTCTGGATGTGATTCCTTCTCTGTACATCTACTGAAAATGATAACTGTATATAATTAAATACTGTACAATCCAGTTTAAAAAAATAATAATAATAAGATAAACCCGATCGAGTTTCTTGTCGGTTCTTCTCGATGTCTGGGATGTTTTCCCGAACCGGTGGTAGTGTTATGACATTCATAAGTGCCTTCTTAGGGCCTAAATTGAATAAAATATATTTTGATTTTGATTTGGTACAGGCCGTGGCCACGGATCGCGACGCTTTATGTTTTTAATTTTAGTGTTCAATTATTTTATTTTTAAATTATTTCTTTCTCTTCCTCTCTCTCTCTCTTTCTTTCTTTCTTTCACATCTATCGGGCGTCCCGTGACGGCCAACTTTTGTTTTTAAATATAATAATATGATTACAATTTACATAGGTACTGTCAGATATACAGTAATTTCACCGAGCTAAAGTTAAAACTGTAAAAATCAACGTGCAAAATATATTAAAATAATTCGCATCAGCTGATCGTCGATCGTTGGGTATCTAATCCTACAATAAACCTGACCTGTCGCTAAAAAGAAATATCGAGAAATAGTATCATTGTCAAAACCGCCAAGCAATTTAATGAATGCACTCAAGCTATCTGACGTACTGAAGATTTATAATGAAGAAACATTTTCATAAGCCATACTTATAACTTTTTCCTAACGAATCAACGTTTGCCATTCTCCATCAACGCGTAGAACTAGCCATGTTTGACACTCTATAACACAAGACATGTTTGTTATCTTTTTACAAAAAACATATAAGCACTTTATAGGTTTTAAATCATTGTGAAAGAAAACTATGAAATCGTTAAAATTTGTAACCAGGTTTTTATTATTTATAATAGGTTTATTACTTGAACACAAATCATCTTTGAAATTAAGTGACAATATGGCCCAAGATGGTAACACGCTAAGCCTAGTGGAAGGACTAGCTTCAAATGTAACTGTTGGATTACACCTATAGATCCTTGCGATAGAACTTGAGGGTGGTAGCTAGAAAAACGGGTATTACAAAAATCCCTACCTACTATGGTTTTATCATAATGTTTTCCTTCACCGAAAGTTTAGGGATTTGAACTCACTTCAATCGACGTGGTATCCGTAAACACTGGCACTGAACCCTCATTGCTTCATCATCATTCCAACATTGCAGGGGTTTAAATACTTTATTCAATAAAACAAAATACGAAGACAACCGATTTTTTGGAGTAACAGACAAATGCTGGATTATGTCTGGAACCGTCTAAATCAATTTGAGTTAAGATTTTTTACAAAGTTATGTGATGAATTTATATAGATTCCTATCACATTGAAATAAGGCTTAAAATTGGCTTTACGATAAGTAATGGGAACTTTGCCACTCAAGATATTTTCCAGAACATCAACCGAATCAGTGGACAGCGAAATTAAGAAAAAAAAATAATTTTACATTTTTGACATGTAACAAGAAAATATATTTAGCCTTTTGTTTATTCATAAGGTATTAACATTTATATGTCATTTAATATCAACAACTATTTCATACATTGTACTAAATTACTGAAATACATTACACTTAAGTGGCACGAAGAGCGGAGTGCTTTATATCTCATAAGTTATAACCAATCAGTTGCGAAATAATTTATTCCTGATTCTGATTTTTAATAATGATCTATTATTTTTACTTCGCTCCCTTATCCACCCTAAGTAGGGTCGTCAACTATTTTCTTATATAATATTATTCCTCACACAATCCATATATTCTTCGATCTTTCCTTTCTTACTAAAAATTCTTCTACTTATATGAAGTCCATTCCATCTCGTTACATCATTTTAAGTAGTGACCTATGGTTATGATATCATGTTACAATCCTAACTTACGATATCGTCATAAGATAATACAAAACTTTCAAGAGAAGTAGAATTTGTGCAAGCTTCGCATTTCTACCATAAACCAGTATGCCTCGCTCGCACTCCGATACAGTTTTTTTTTTTTTGTCAGGTATACTGTACGGCTTCTTGTTTCTTCGTTCCTGTAAAAGGATATATTTAAATAAGTAGTTAGTTAAACCATTACCTATAACACATAAATATTATAGTTATTCCCTCGAATTCACAAACATCGAGAATAAATATATTTTTTCTACATAAATTCTGAAAGTAACCAATTCGGCAGAGTATAGAAACTAACGGAAAAAAATTACCATAATAATAATCCCTTTGAGAACGAAATGATTTCGTTGTGTTTATATCCAAACCTTTTTATATAAGTTAAACAGATTATGGGCAAGGACCTAATTCTAAAATAAATAATGAATATTGGACCCAGTGGAACAATGACCCAATTATTCCGGTCTAAAACTTTGCACATGAAAACCAACATTTTTTTGAAATTTTCTTTGATAAGCAACCTCCTTTCATACAAGTACATAATAATAACTTTCGGGACGTATTTAATTTAGTTGCGGTTATTGATTAAGACAATTGAATATCAACTCGATAATTAAGATATCGGCCGTTGGTGACGATTGTATAATGGAGGAAACCTAAGTGTTTGAGAAATGTTTTAGTATTGCAAAACCAAAATTTTAGATTTATTGGCGTTTGGATTTCGTGGCCAAGCATGGTGACTGAACGCTTCCCTAGCATCAAGCTTTTTTAAACTCTTTATTAAATAAACAGAAATTGCAATGAGAAAAGTTTAGTCATTCAGACATCGCAGGTAATATTAAAATGATGCGCGGTTCAATTGCGTATAGGTGTCCCAACTTCCAAAGAGTTATGGTTATATGCTACAATGATTAGAAGTACAAATGTCCTAAACAGAAACTAATGTATAAAGAAATATTAATTACACTACAAAACAATTCTTGAACTCGGACATATAAGCGTATTATCTCCAAGGGTCAATGATACAGATAATTATATCTTCACTGGAACGTGAGTATTGTCTGCGAATTTAGTAAAATCAGACGAACTTACAGTTCATTAAATACTGTAAAGAAAATTCTTGATAATGTTTAGAATATTTACAGTGATTATATTAGTCGGTGTGACGGTGAAAGGGTATAGTGATGATGATTATGTTGATGCAGTTATAGATATGCTTCTGAACGGTGAGAGCAAGGAGTTTACACAATCGGTTGAAGATTATGAAGGTAAATTTTGATTATTCTCAACTACTAGCTTGGAATTTTTAATAGGAACTTGACTGGCCATGCAGTGTTTTTATTTGCTTCTTTTGTATATAGTATTGTGTAGCTTTGGTAGCATTTTACGTCCTATTATTAAGCAATTGTGTATGAGTGAAATGAATTCAATAGAATAATTGCATGAAACGTAGATTTCGACGTGCCAAAAAGTAAATTAAGTTATGAACGATTTTGAAATTAACTTGAAATATTTATTTTATTTTTAATAAATCACATTAACAAATACTTCTGCGATATCAAATTAAGGTATAACTACTGATTTGTATGCAAAGTTTATTAATATAGTAATTTATCAAATTAATATTTAACGGTAACTAAAGGTTAGTAATTATTATATTATATTTGTACTCTTTGGCATATAATCAAAGTTTGTACTATCTAAACCTAACCTCAACAATTCTACTGTTTATTGAAACTGTCACTAGGTAGTTTCTTGTTGCTTTTTAATTTATTATTTTCACATCTTTACTATAGATCATATTATGTATTTACTATAAGATGATAAATATCAAAATAATGATCAATATATTAACAGCTTAAATACAATATTATAAACTATACAGTCATTAACTAAATACAATAATTTACCTAGCACAAGACAATTTTCAACAAAAACTTGAATGATTTTGAAGGGTTTCCTTGTGTATTTTTGAAGTTGAAAGTCAAATGGCAATAAAATTAAAATGCAAATACCTTTGAGATACCTCTTATTCAACAAAAAAGAACCATCTAAAGCGGTTCATAAATAAAAAGTTATGGTTCAACATCCATAAAAAAATATACATTCGATTTGAGTATTTTCACGTCTTCTGTTGAAGTCGATTAAAAAATACAGATTTTGCAAAAAAAATGTATCCACTCCCATTGGAACTATACTGACAGTATAGGTACTTAAGTAATTATTATTGTCTAACCTTTGCCATAAGTGTTAGAGGGGCATCGTGTAGTTACCTGTATTGAATCTAGCTTTCTACTTATTAGAGGAGTGGTAGCCTACTGGCTAAAATCCCACTAGATTTTCTCTCGTTGAATAAATAGCACTTGACAAATTGCAATAATCAGTTGAACGTCTGACAAAATTGTAAGTTGTAAAACAATTAGGCAATCATTTCTTCTAAATGCTGTTCTCCGTCAACACTCTCCTTCACTTTTGATCCAAAGACATATAATCAGAAACGCAGAACTGACATAGTTTGTAAAATCGATATTTCCAGTCTCGCTGTAGTTAGAAATCAATTTCATTTTCTGAGTCCAGTTTTATATAATAGACTTAACAAAGAGCTAAAGATTTTCCCTCTTACCTATCATAAATGCAAAATGCGCATCGCTCATTGGCTTCTCACACTTAGCTATGAGGAAACCGAAGAAATTATTAAACCTTAACATCAATTTCGTTTCAAACACCCAGAACCACCCATTCAAGCAACAATCACCCGCCTACACACACATACACACCCACACCCACACGCATGCACGTGCATACACATAAATACACGCATACACTCTACAACTCTAAATATTGTTAGTTTAATTGAAAAATGTAATTTTTTTGATATTTTTAGTTGTATTTACATTGTAATATGGAACGCAGACCCCACTGTTGTATTGCCTGGAAGTGGGCGCTATTGGCTGCGACACAGTTTTCACTAATGTGGCTAATATCGTACATTTTTGTTATTTGTGAGATGATTTATGGTTCCAATAAATTATTATTATAATTAATTGGATTATAGGTTACATTTTTCATAGTAAATTCGACTTGCGACTTTTTTATCATAGACTGTTTTCTGTTTGACATTTACAATATTCATAAACAATGAGTATTATATACGTCATTTGTTGTCACTCTTCGTTGAGTGACAATGTCAATATTTTGGGGGGGTCTAAGTTCAATGGCAATTAATTTATTTAATTTAATATATTAGTAACAAATATTATAGATAAATTTTAGCTTTCTGCACTCCTTTTACATATAAACTTTAAACATGCCAAATCTCAGTGATACATACCCTTCCGTGCACGCTATACGCTTAAAATGGTACCGAAAGTTTTTGATTCACGTTTTCATATATAGATTAAACCACTCAACTACCTTGGTAAGTAAATCTACTTAATTTTGGAAAAATAATGAAAATTGAAAATTCCAAAAACACAGAAAATCTAACCTTAAGCACTCCCTAGGCTTCTCCTTTAAACAGTTCTTATATCATAAATGTCAGATGTGAGATGTATAAAATGAATGAGAAAATTTTTATATTATCGTTTTCATTACAGGCGACAATCCTATTTTCGCCAGCGGAATCTGGAAGTGTGGAAACTGCACTGACATCAACGACTCCAAACTGGTTTACAGTGAAGTGAACGAAGTCGATGCTGACATGGAAAGTGATGACTCTGTCGATGTTCAGGTTGGTTGTGTTAATGTAATTAGTAGGAGTAAGAAATCATTACTATTTTATCTGGTGTGTAGGTACTGTAAGTATTTTGTATCTATTGTATGTGTTATATGTATTTTATGTGTTGTATGTATGTATTGTAAGTATCGCCGCGTTTAGGTATCAGCTAGTGTATATCCAATTACCAAGAAACTTGCAGTCCTACACGACAACGATACTGTATTGATGATTTTTTTGTGGTTGCCGTTGTTTCTTGGTTATAATTACCATCAGGCACAATGTCGTTCATTTGCCACACTAATATTAAACGAAAACCCCGCACTTCAGCTAAGTCCCCCAGAAATTGTAGAAGTTTTCCGTTGAGCTCATTATGATATTTCTTTTAATATATTATATGTTTATTTTTCAGATAGGCCTGACACTTCAAGATATGCGCTGCGTGACAGTAAGCTCTGATGTGCCAGGAGTTGTTCGACGTGTATCAGGGTCTTGCAGCGGGGATTCTGTCACGCTTAACATCGCCTTAGTTCATCATTTCACTATTCGAATTTATAGTTAACCCACAACAAAATCAAACCCAATACTTTTATTAACGTCGCATACCAAAGACTACCATTTAATTACATAAACCATCTGACCCGTGCAAATATTTCGCATAATATCGATGTGGAATATAATTAATCAATCATGGTCAATTATCATGGTTGTTAAATAGACTGCTAATAGATGGCGCTTTTACATTATAACTGAATATAATATGTTATTAGAAATGCCATGCATGCCATGCGTTTTATAAAAAAATGTATAAATAAGTCTTTGTTTTTTTTTTTTTTACTAAAACATTAATTTTAAGCTACCTGTTTATCTGTTTGTCCACTTTTTAATAACGAATTTATAACTAAAAGCTTTAAAACGATGTTTGATTAAGGGTTGTTGCTCATGCAGGATTTTCAATTATTTTTAATACTTTACATCTTTAATTTAATTTTCCATAAAAATTAGGAAAAATGTTATTAAAAATTATATATTTTCTTTGGTATTGGAAAAGAAGATATTTTTACTGTAATAACATTCGAAGTTTTAACGACGTTTGCTTCTGAGATGCTTCTTCAGTGAAATATTTATTAGTACCTCCTTTGCGTGAATAAAACATAAATTGCAGTTTTCATTAACTCGATTAACTAATTTGTAATGCTTCCATATAATTTATCATAGGGGCAGTGTTTTTAACACATGCGATTAACATTTCACTCTCGAGTCACGCGTAATTATGTCTCTTTTACCAGTAAATACAAAAACTAGATATCGGAGAATCTATGATCGATCAAAACCAACTTCAGGCATGTGGTGACACGAACATCAGAAAGCAATGTCGGCATTGACCAATGCTGTTGCTGATATTGATACTGATCTGATACTGATACTGCTACAGGTCGAAAACGTTTCTGATCATCTGCGGATGCTGATTCTGTTGTTTATATTCGCAACAACCCCGGTTTGAATCATTCATTAAAATAAAGAACTAAGGTAGATAAGGCGTTACCAAAATAAAACATCTTAGAGGAATTATATTTAAAGATTTCTTCCATAAAACATTTTTTTTTCTAGAATAGCTATAACAGCTCTTTAGCTTAGAGCATCCAACAGTTTTAAATTTTCATCGAAGGAAGGCCTTTTAGCATAGGTTAAAGAATAAATCTGAAAATAGCGAATTTTAAAGTTGCGCCTGAAAATATTACGCGGCAATTATATTTTCTGACAGTTTCAAACATCTTCTTGTTTTGGTGCCGCAAAAAGTATTTACCAGTGTCAATGTTTTTAAGCCTTCGTAAAATTTTGTAATGATTATACAAAGTGCGATCTTCTGACAAGATGGTGGCTCTCTTGTCAGAACTATCTAGGGAGTTTTTGTGATATCTCCAAAATGCATGCTCGTACGTTATATGTATAATTCACTTTACTTGTGCACAACAACCAAATTATATCAGGCAAAATGCCACCAATATTACATAATATAGGGTCAAAAACCCTAGTTATTTAATTAGATATAAAAATCACAAAATTTATGAAATTTTTAGCGAATATCGCAACGGGTATTATATTACACATCAAAGCAGCGATAAAACTAAGTATTATACCATTAAAAACTCAGTATAGGTTATACGCCCTTTGTAATTCATAGTGTCGAAAATTTTTGGTTGTATATAAAAAGACGTGTAGTAGCTATTTTGCCAAACTCCTTCCTATAAAATAATCCGTATTTACAATCGATAATGATGCATTGAATAAGCCCAGTTAATTGTTTACAGTGTATATTTATAAATAATAAATATTTGTATACAGTATTATTTCTAAACATTTATTCCTCGGTTGGTACATGGTTTACACGGGTATATATTTAAAAAATAATAAACTGACATACTAGATAATATAAATTATTTATGTAACTTCAAATATATTGACATATTGTTCTTATCTCAATGCAACTATTAAAAAGTGTGCGATCCGGACCGGCCGATCTCCCGGCAAGAACGAATTTAGTAAAAAATAAAATAAGTCAAATATTATTTAAAATCAGTTAGTCTAATTCACAAAGAACATATCGGTGTAAGTACAAAATAACTTCTAAACCACTGAATTAGTGAATATGTGCCTATTTCATGAGACCACCCCGCGGGGCCTCTGTTGAATTGTAATGTCTTGCAAATTGGCGGATGTCTGAGGAAGGGATGCTCCTGTGCTGATGTCGGTGGTTAATTGGTTGGATTCCGAGCCAACTCATGAGAACTCGAATCCTTCCATAAGCATGAATTTTTGGTGAAGGAAAAAACTATACCATAGTGGTAGGGTAACTTGGAGTTCCTACCTAACTGTAATTTTATTGTCAAAATGAGAATCTATCACTGAGCAGAGACCATATTGTAAATATATTACGTTAACTACATTATTATATTCAGAACCATTTATTTCTATACTTATCATACTATTATTTGGACCATAAAGTTAGCTAAATGAGGTGTGAATTTGATCAAAGTGTGATGTCAAATTAGGCTCATTTATTTACTAAGTAATTAGTAATATTAACCGTGGGTAAGACCTAAAATCCTAACGAGAAACAAGACAAAGAATACATCGGTACTCCAACATAAACCAATACAAAGTCTCCGACCCATGTCGGAGGAATTAAAACTGACGACTTCTTTACAAAAAAAAAAAAAATATTAACCATGGAAAGAAAACAAAATCATAAATATTTTATTTAGTTGAGACCCTAAGAAGGCACTTCCCAACATCCCAAGACTTCCCAGTCATCTAGAAAAGCCAATGAGAAAGTTGATCGGTTTTTTTGTCACACATCGTGTATTGTCCACACATCCAGACATCACAGTTATTCACGCAATAACACTTGCTTAACATGATTCTTAAACTTATTAAAACCGGCAAATCGGTAATGTTCTAAGGAAGTTAATTGTAGGACCTAAAATAATGAAGTCTAAAATATGGGATTACTATTTTATATACGGCTCAGCTTTAGAATCGCTACCGTTGAGTTCAGACTCCAAGATTTTTTTACAGTTAAATTACCGTATAATTAGACTAAATATTAATTTTCACACTGCGGAAACACTTAGTTTTTAAGAAATTAAATTTTTAAAATCGCATTTTTTGTAAATCTGACAATACAAATATCACTTCTATGTAGTTGTCATAAAGTTCGCAATTTTTTTTCTATATACTCTTTTGTTAGGTTTTGAACGATTATTGTGTTATTTACGTGAAATACGACCTACTTTAATATTTAGTGCCGTATTTTGTAATGAGACATATTAATTTTTCCATTATGGTGGTAGAATTTGGTTATGTTTGAACTGTGATCGTCACGCACGAGCCGAGCGAGCATGCCGAGCGGGCCCTCGGCAGTGGCCAGCGAGTGCCAGAAACAAATAATTATTTGTTGAAAATTCATACACAATTCCTAAATAGACATAAACTCAAAATGGAAGATTACCTCTAACCCTCCCCTCCCTCCCACAACTCCTTCACAGCATCAAATTCAGCGGTAGCGATTTTAAAGTCCAACTATGTATAAGTATTTTCTCTAAGCATATAAGAGGTTATAGTAAATATATTTATGTGTGACTATAATTAACAAATACGTACGTTTCCGTTTATTACTTTTATTTAAAATTATGTAAAGTTAAAATAATTTGGATTAATTTGGTATCTTTTCACTTTATTTCACTAAATATTTTAAATATATTATATACAATTATATCTACATAAATACCTTTTTTATACGTAACATAACCTAAACCCAATTTATAGACCATACAAATGTTCATGTCCTTCATCCTAGATACTACAATGATACCAAATTTCATTAAATTAGGTTCAGTAGTTTTTGCGTGATTGGCGTACAAACATACAATTTTTTTTAACTATCTTACCTTTCCATGTGTAAACCCCTCCGTAGTATATTTCTCATATATCTTCAACATACAGATTTAGACCATTTTATTAAAAGTATAGAATTATAATATTAAAATTGTACCTCGCATTTACAAATTCAAACTTATCTAAACCAAATATTACCAACATACAACTGTCATACTTTTAAAATTACTATGTAGTCATCTTAAGTTTCTGTTAAATACCACAGTCATAAATATTCAAGATCCATAAGTAGTTAACCGTTTTACATGTTGCAAATAAATATTATTTAATTATTTAAACCTTGATAACGATACGCTTAAATAGCGACTTTTTGTTAAAAACATTGAAAGTACATTATAGTGTAAATATTGTTGAATTATTATGGATAGAATGAAGTATTAAAAAGGGATAAAAAAAAATTGTTCACATCATAGCAAATTTATTATTTTGCATTGATGTAAATTTGAATAGCACCTTCGTCTATAGTATAAAAATTTCGGGGAAGTATCTAATTAAAAGGTGTTGTACCTAAGATTTATTCTACATAAATTAAATCTGTTTTTTTTTTAATCTAAGGTATTTAGGACATGCATCAGCATTGCTTAGTATTAAAAAGTTTGGTCGGCATGGACATCCTCTTAAAGCATACACCAAAAATTTAAATTAGAGTGTATAATTTTATGAGTTCTAAAATTTTCCAACGTTTCATACGGCTTACCTGAATTCATTTTTCTATTATTATTGTTAATTTCTATTTGATTAAAATAGAAATATTCTAAGTTTTTTTAAACATTGTATAATATATACTACTATGTTACCTATGTTACTCGCTGATAATGTAGTTTTATATTGGTGAAAGAGTATCTAAAATCGGTCCAGTAGTTTTTAGTTTATCCATTACAAACAAAAAATCAAATTTTTCCTCTTTTTTCAATATAGGTACAGATTTTATGGTTTAAAAAAACTCAACAGGTTTATAGTAACTTTCGTCTAGGCACGAACTAAAAAGTTCTCTATGACCTTTTCTTTGCCGTACCGTGAAGTGTGTTCCCGAGTAGTGTTTTCTCTTGTTCTTAAAATATCGGATTACCGATCAATCAATGGTTGACGTCATGCTTGGATTATACTGTGCTTACCATCAAAGGTATGCTGTCAATTTACCGTACTATATAAAAAAAATGTAGTTCACAGGTGCGCGTGTGTACCTCCCTTTATAATTATTTTATATGCCAATCAATAACATCATAGATCATCATAAAAATAGCTCAGTCGTTAATAACTGTCAATCGTTTGCTGATTGAGGGGTACAATAATAGTTAATAAAACATTTCTAGCAAATAATACAAAGTTAAAAAGATACATAATGTTCAATAGTAATGAAGAGATAAATTATCGATCCGTCGCTGAATTCTACGAGGGTAAATCGGTTTTTATAACCGGTGCTACTGGATTTCTTGGAAAAGTGAGTATTTTACAATTTCATGATAATTTTAGATACCTTGTTTGGATGTCATATGTAATCTTTGACGATAAACAAACAATTGGATGATAGCAAATATGGCCCTGTAATAGGGAAATTTGGTGAAGTTTAATTAAATTGTGTATAGGTATCAAATAAAGTATATGGTGGTGGCCATAAAAGTTTATACACTAAATAACCTTTTAATTATGTATGCATTCTATACTGTATTATTTATTCCCACGGAGTGGAATGACATTTCATATGTTGCTTGCTTATTGTGTTATTAAAATAGTGATGTCACCAATCGGTACTAATTGTAAACCCATATAGATTACCTATTTTTCTAAAAACTATTCAACCCTTCATATGTAAATCCTGAATAAGGGAGACAAATTGGCACCTGTCGTGCGTCAACCAAAGCGTTTTTTTTTTTCCTTTTTTGCAGATGTTCGTCATAATATTTTCATTTCATAATTTCTTGAATTATGTAATGATAATAGTAAATGATCGGGTATGTTGAATAACACAACATATTTAAATTCAGTAAACCCTCAATTCATTATTTAAAATGTTACGATTCAAATAATTGTACCTTAAAATATACGGTAGCACAACACTACAAAAATAAATGTGACAATATTATATTCAAATTTGATATTAGTGATTGTCAATTCACTACGTGGGAATAAAAAACGCTGATAGTGTTTCGCCACTGGCCTTCCATTTAAATGAATAATGAAACCTAAACCCTATAGAAACAATGAAACACTATTAAGTCATGAGCTAGCGTGGAGATATGTATAGTAGTGACATATTTGCAGTTTTTTTTTTAGATCTGACTACACTGTTAGCCTTAGGGGCCCTGAAGCCGCTGCGGCTTTTACAGCTTCACCGGACTTGGGACATATTTGCAGACTAGCGCTATATATATGATATGATATATATAATGTTATATATAATACGACTATAGTCATTTACTTCGACATGTGAAATAAACTGTAAGCGTTGCTCTGTATACAAAGAAACGACATTAAAAGTTTATATTTCTTAGTTACATGTCTTTTAATTTTACAATTAATTTTAATATTTGATACATCTGTCACCTTTTGTATATCACAATATTCTTTTTAATAATAGATAAACTATATACAACCTACACTACTAAATATATTAAATCTACAAAACTTAAAATAGAATTAAAGAAATATATTTTCTTAACATATATATATACTACTCGTGCGCGATAAGTTGAGACCCGCCCGTTTCCCCGATGACACTCGCGTTGTACAGCGTGCAACGCCATTATTTAATATAGGTTTTTTTTAGTCTCTTACTATACTAAGCTAGTTGTGTTCTTTTTTTGTTCACTGTACCGGGACCCGACAATGACGTCACCGCACTCAGGTCTCAACCTATCGCGCACGAGTAGTATATGTATAATAAGTATTATCCCATCTTTTCCCCAATAGGTGGTTTAGTCCTCACCACGTCGAGGATTCCTAGTTAAAATTCCAATACAATTATAAAGACTTTAGTATTCCAGTCCACTTCGTTTTTCATTCGGAAATATTTATCTTTCCAGGTGTTATTAGAAAGGTTACTATGGAACTGTCCAAAATTAGATAAAATTTATATACTTGTACGTGAGAAAAACGGCGTGAGCGTCAACAGAAGGATGGAAGAACTTTTCAACAGTGTTGTACGGTTCATATTTTTATTTTATTATATTACCGCTTTAAAAAAAAAGTGTTGGTCCTTACATATGAAATTGGCTTTTTGTACGGGAGCAATATAAAGTACATTTTTTTTTTAAATATATTTAATTAATCAAAGTATGCATCGTTGTTATCTATGCACTTTTGCCATCTCATAGGTAGTTAGTTGATCCCTTTACTAAAAAAAACTATGGGGACGAGAATCAATAAACTCTTTGAAGGTGGTTTGGACTGCCGCATCGGAGTTGAATTTTTTCTTTGTAAGAAGTTGTCCAAATTCCGGAAAAAATGGTAGTCTGTTGGAGCAAGGTCCGGAGAGTATGGTGGATGTCGCAAACATTCCAATTGTAGCTCATCTAACTTAGCGGTTGTTTGTTGTGCAGTGTGTGGTCTTGCGTTGTCATGAAGCAGCAGTGGCCTAGAGCGATTGACCTGATTGGTTGTTTAGCAGCTAGTTCTTCCTTCGTGGTTTACAGTTGCTGACAATAGATATATCTCCGTAATCGTTTGGCCAGAATTTAGAAAGCTGTAGTGAACGACACCGGCGCTAGTCCACCAACCACTCACAAGTAACTTTTTCTGAGGACCTAATGTATTATATTTATTCGATATAATAACATGCATAGTGATCGAGAAATGGTGAGTCCCCTAATTTGACTTCATAATTTACCATAAACTAGCGATCGTTCTAAGGTCGAAATTCGACCAGCGACTTTTTGATCATAGACTATTTTCTGTTTGACATTTGCAGTATTCATGAACCTAAACAATGTACCTACATCACTTGCTGTCACTTTTCGTTGAGTGACAATGTCAATATTTTGGGGGGTCTAAGTACAATGACATTAGTCAGGTTAGGATTCGCAATATTAATTTATTTTATTTAATATATTAGTAAAAATATTATAGATAAATTTTAGCTTTCTGCACTCCTTCTCCATATAAACTTTAACCATGCCAAATTTCACATTCTTCCGTCAACGCAATATGCTTAAAAAGAGGTAGAAAGTTTTTGCTGCACGTATTAATATATAGATTATTATTATACATTAAATACTAGTCACAATATACTGTTAAGATTTTATATATTGTAAGGTATTAAAACCGTTAAAGGGGCTAATTCGCTATCATCGGCACGTCACAAAGGAGATACCAAAGAGGATTGTCATCAGGTAGACAACCTATTATAGTCGAACCTGAGTTTACAGCAATAAGAAAGAAAACGTGTTGAACCGACCCTATTTAGATATCTTAGAAGAAGAATATTGCAATTAATCGAAACTCAATTCCATTATTAAATTGTCGATTCAGCAACGTGTTTGTGCACTATTAACATCAGGTACTCCCAGGATATTCTATATTTTTCAATAGATTATTACACTAGCACTTTGCCTGCGGATTCGCTCGCGTCATAAACACATATTTTTCACTTCGTAACCGAATATCTAAATACCAACTTTCAAAGATCTATATTAAACGGATTTACATACAAAATTTCTTCCTCTTTTTCACCACCTTAGGCGTTGATATTCCAAAATTAGTATAGTCCTCACCTACAGTGTAAAAGGAACCATGCGAGTTTTCAAAATCATAGATAGACCGATTTAGTTTGGACTGTGCGTTGATATGTCATCCAGTCACTTATCCAGTTAATTTAGAAACAAAATCATATTACCTTATTCAATCGAATTTAATATTTAGATCAGTAACTAAACTTCGGTTTGGAAAGCATCCATGTCCATAAAAAAGTGTGCAAGCTTTAGGCTACGGTATTAAAACAAAATAATACCTATACAAAATTTATATAAATCAATTTTCAGTAGTCAGGTTTGTTTACAATGTTATTGACTTATGTTATACAACAAATGTATTATTATATTTCATACTACTTATCGTATATTACTATTTTCATAATATTTTCACGCATGTTTATTTGTAGCTGTTTGCAAAACTCAAACAAAACAGACCGGATGATTTGAAGAAAGTTATTCCGATTCCCGGAGATATTACCATGCGTAAATTTGGAATGAAGAAAACAGATCAAAATATATTATTTGAAAAGGTAATTAAACAAAAGAAGTGGTAAATTTTTAACTAGTCTAATGATTGTATCAAAACCGATTTATATTTTTAGGTGAATATAGCGATACATACGGCCGCAACAATAAAATTTAACGAAACTTTGAAACAAGCACTCACAGTCAACCTAGAAGGAACAGTTCAAATGCTTAATTTGTGTTATCGAATGAAAAATTTGGAGGTAAAATTTTCAAATGACACTTAATATTTTGGAAAAATACGTTGAATTTTTTTTTTATTTTGCTGCCTTAAGTGCCACTTAATCCGCTTGAAGTACAAGGTTAAGAAGTCAAAGATTAAGAGTTATGGTTATTGATCACAATTTAAATAACAGTTTGTATCGCACTACAGTACCTTCATATAACATTGTAAAAAAATTAATAAAAGTTAGTAAAATTTAATTAGCAAATGTAAGATCAATTCGAATTTCCATGAAGCTCAAAGGAAAATGGTGACTATGCTCGGAGTTTCTCTACGTGATAAAATCAGAAATAAGAAAAAAAATTAAATAATTTTAGATATGGAAGGAAAATGGTGATAGAATTGTGTCCGACTGTATTAGGTGGGATACCTTTTATGGTGCGTTCCGAGATCAGCCGATGTGTACCCAGTAATCAAATGGGGTGGTAGAGATCGCGACTACCATACACATGGTATGTAATAAACACGTCACTGTGATTTTCTTTTGATTTGTCGCGTTTCGATATCCTGATTAAAACTGGCTGACATAATAGGTGAACCAAAAGCCATGGTAAATGCTCCGAGAAGTTGCTGGAGGCAGGCAGCACAGAACTGGTCATTGTGGTGATCTTTGGGGGAGGAGTTTCAGCGGCTGAAATGATGGTGATGATAAATAGTGACATATTACTATATTATACGCCCAATACATTATTTCTATTGGTTCGTAATATAGTAGTTTTTAATTAATACCTCGCTTCATAATAGAGTGTTTATATTTCTTCTCCTGTTTTTATAGTAATATATATTGACTTTTATTATTTGTGTTCATCTATAGTCGTACAAGTTTGCGCACGACCGTCCTATGTGGCCGACAGACGTTGACTGGTGCGAGGTATGTACTGTGGAGTGTAGCGACGTAATGACGTGCTACCTCATCCCCGCCAACGTCTGTCTCACATTGGACGGTTGCGCACGAACTTGTACGAATGTAATCCATTTAATTTTGTCTAATACGCAACAAAACTGCAATTCTTTTCAGTTTTCTTTTTTTTAAGCAATTTTATCATGTTTCAGGTTCTCGTTCACACATCAACTGCTTATACTAATACTGACAAGAAACTTATCGAGGAGATTGTATACTCATCTTCCGCTACTCTTTACGACATTTATGCACAAGTAATAGAAAATACAGACGCGGATTTCACTAAAGTTCTAAGTAATTACTGATTTTATTTTGTTAGAGGAATACTGTCCTGGTTACAAACCACAGACTACGAATCGGTGACTAAGCTATGTGAATATTCCGATAGCTTGAGCGAAACTGTCCTTTTCAAGCTGATTATACTGTTGGCTGTGAGACAGAAGGAAGGCATTCAGCCGAGTAAATTCCACTCAAGCCTGTGACTGCTTGCTTATTTAATGCGTGTGGTCACAAAGCACAGCCGTTGCTATCATACCCAGTTAATACGAACATATTCAATAATCACGCCGGCAAATATGCAATAATATTATCTTAATAAACATATGACATATATTTGACATCATCCCTACATCATAATTATATTTTAATGATGTTAATATGACGTCACACTAAGATAACTTATTCACTGGGATATAATTTAACAAATTTGAATCTACTAAACATTTTCGACAAAATCATTAATAATTGTTGACTTTATTTGAATATAACCGAAGGCATCTTTATATATATATTATACTAACTGACCCATGCAACTGCGTTTGCTTCACATAAGATAGAGAGAGAGAGAGAGAGAGAAAAAGAGTGGGTCGTAAGCACCTATAATACAATGCTAAAGGAGCTGAAACTTGAAACATAAGGTTAATTACTGCGATCTTCTGTAGAGTGGAGGTCTTTCACCAAGTCGATCAAAATCTCCCAATAAATTTCTGTACCCTCCCCTCTTAAACCACTCTTGAAATTATATACATAACTCTAAAATTAAATATTACAGTATATAAAAAAGAACTATTTCGAAATTTATATGTAAACCTTTAAAAAGACAACTATTCAATTCGTTTGTGCGCGCAGCCCTATGTGTGCCTAATGCGTGTATAGATACATTGACTACGTGTGCGTGTCAAGGGGTACAGCCAAATACATAAGAGAATTTTATTAGTTATTTTAATTACATTATGTTCAAAAATTTTACAAGTTATTTGTCCTTAATTAAAATAAATCAACACATCAATTAAGCAAGTAAATGTGTGTTTGTTGAACATATTACTTCACATTGACTTTTCATTAATTTCATTATTTCCGTCACATTCTGTTCAGTGTTATGTAAAACAATATAATTATATTTTTCAATTCCCGAAATATTTTCTATAGGGTTTAGGACGATATATTGGTTGATTTTTTATAAAATATTGCTGTGTTTCTGTTACCCATTGCTGAATATCTAATTTTTTTTTAATTAGAATAAGTATCGTTTTTATATGTTGATTATTGTTATAAGACACATCATAAAGCAGAACTACTGGTTAGGTGAAACATTTGATCCGTGATGAACCAAACATTTTTATTACCGACTGTACTGGTAGAACAAAGCGATAAGAACACGAGTTGATTGGAAGACGACTGGCGCGTCACTGTCATAATGTGTCATACAAATAAAAACAGCATGTTTATTAGCTCACGCACACATAGGGCAGCACGCAAAGATGAGTTGAAGTCTCTATAGATGTTATATTTTTATTACAGATGGTCAACCGAACACTTACACTTTCACAAAAGCGGCAGCAGAAAATTTAATCTTTGATGTACATAAAGATATTACCACTATTATTATTAGACCATCAATAGGTAAATTATTTAATTACTCCTTTATGAAAATAATAATCAAATTATATTTTAAAAAAATCGTGTACCTTACAACTACTTATCTCTCTAAACAAAGTCTGTTATCATGAATGCTTTATAGAAAAAGCCATATCGATACTGTATAACACAGGACTTCCATTTAGTGTAAGAGGAGATATGAGTTAATAAACAAAGAATGAATCGACGATAACACCACACCATACAACCAATCTAAAAAAAATAATAATAAAAATTAATACAATAAATGAAGTGTTAATAAAGATCATCTTCAAATTAAATCCATATCATAGCTAAAAAATTGTTGACTCATTTTAACATTTGAGTCCAGAACTCTGAATGAGGGATGTAAAGCTCACAAATCCAAAATCTTGTTCAAATTTTCTTTCCCATTCGGTTTTTTTTTTATATTTTTTGTTTGCAACAGAATAACACCAACAATTCACAAAAGCAAAATTGTTTTTAAATTTCCAGTAACTGCTTGCGCAGATCAGCCGCTGCCGGGGTGGATTGACAATTGGTATGGAGCAACAGCAATCCTAGCTTCTATAGGCAAAGGAATAAACCGTGTCCTATGGGGAAATATTGATAATATCGTGGATTTGATTCCTGTCGATTATGTCGCTAACTTCTTACTGGTGGCTACAGCTAAAGGACAAAAGTTAGATACATTTAAATTTACTAAATTATTTACTCAATGTAAAATATGCTTGTCACTTTGTTACGAAATATACGAAATACAACATACGGCCGGGCAAATTATCGGGCTGTCGAAATCCTTCTAGAACAGCACAATACTTTTACAAGGTTTACGAGGTTGTAAGCTTTTCCTTTACTGATCACGAATTAGAAGATAAGAATCACTTTATTTTTACCATACAGTAACATTGAACCGATGACTACATAATATGGCGTAAAATAACTATAATGTTTAATGTTAAAATATTTTAACATGATAAACCTAAAAGAGAGGCGAAATATAGCAGACTTACTCATCCTTTACAAAATTGTAAATGGTTCAATAGATGCGTTCCTTATTAATTACTTGTATTTTAGATCGTATACCCGTGCGGTGCGCAACCCTTATATATTTTACATTCCGACAACAACACTGAATACTGCTTTTAATAGCCCTTTTGTGCGTATGGCAAGGTTATACAACGAGAGATCAAGCACGATGAATAACTCAATAGATATCTTTTCTCAGTCAATCGGTTCATACAAGCACTCCTTGTTTGGTAATTGGAATATAATTTAATATTAATTTTAATGAGTAATGTTTCATAACATAGTAGTTATCCTTATTATTTATGTGTTTAAATGTCAGGCATGGCCTATTATCTGAGCGATTGCATTGTTTTTATTATGTGGAAATGATAACATGTAATTTTTTCTTTTTTGTAATTGCTCTGTTGGCATGCTAAATATATAAAATAAAATAAAATAAATACAGCAACATACTTTTCACATTTGTTTTTTAAATACTTTTTAAAGAACAATGAAAGTCGTCCTTTTATATCAACTATTTTAATTGTTGCAAATGAATTATTGTTAAGCGAGATCTATAAAAACTTCCTTGAACACTCAAATAGTTTAAAGCCAAGATTTTTAAGAACTGTCTCATTAGTTTAGTGGTCCCAAGTGCGACTGCTATGCTCGAGGTCCTGGGTTCGATTCCCAGGTCGAGCAAAGTTATATTGGGGTTTTCCTATGAAATTCTCAGTAGCAGCTCGGAGTTTGGTCTTGTGCCCGATTAATGGCAATAGGTTCGTCCCCTATTACATGGAATCTAAAAACATACTCGCCTCTGTCTAACCTTTCGGGAAATATAATCGTGATGGTATGTCATGTTACGTTAAGATTTTGAAACGTTGATATTTCATAGGTAGCACACTCGAATACCATCGTCGAAAAATTTGCAGTTACCATCCGTTTGTAATTATAAATCATGTTTACTTATTGTAGGTCCAAAGACGTGGTCGTTTACAATTGTTGCAGCAGTTTTAATAATCCTATAACGTTTAGAAGTCTTCTTCGAACATTTGTTGATGACAACATCAAACATCGGGATTGTGAGTTCTGTTTGCTATTATTAAAATATAAACCAATCTAACTGAAATATATATCCATTGTCCTCGATAACAAGTTTAACTTATCGTAATATATGTAATTTTATTATTTTTTCTCAGATATATTCCCATTCCCGCAGCTTTACTTCATGACAAATAATAGATTATTTGGAACTATTCTTACGGTTTTTCTACAAATTCTGCCTGCTTATATAGCAGACTTCTTGAGTTGGATACTTGGAAAGCCTACTGGGTAAATTACTTTTTTAAATAACCAAATAGACCAACAAGAACAAGAAACCAAGATAATAGGATACTATTTCAAATTACGGTGTTTCCCAACCAGGCGAGTACAGAAACCCTACAACTCCGCTTGAACACTGGATATACGCCGGCTGATTCCGAAACGCCACATACCTAAATGTGCCAATGTGACCGGTTAATTACTCCCTAGGTATAGTCGAACAAGTTCGTGCGCGACCCTCCCATTAAGAGACGTTGGCGGGGGCGAGTGTCCTTAAAATAATTACCTACAACTGCTCGGTAGATAAATACGCAATAGTGCTACCCTTGACTGTATTTCTTGGGTTACCTACATACATATTTGATAATGCTATATTAAAATGCCATTATTAACTTTGTCTAATTTTGTAAATTAAAAAAAAATGTAAGTTTTAATTGAAATTATTAACTTATTATTATTATTAACTTGGGTTATTTCTAGTTTCAAAAGTGATTGTGAAGTAGTAAGAAGGAAATGCACATTTAAACAAATAAAAATTTAATTTTTTGCTTAAAATTGCGAAGTCGAGACTATTGTGTACTGAAGTTTACCTAGATTTCGTTTTGGCCGTTTCTATGAAGACGTAATACTGTTTACTTCTGTGTACTATGATGACTTGTGCAGCTATGTCACGCAATTGCACACGTTTCCTTTCCCCGCTATTTTACTCGCCCCCGTTGTTGTCTATTGTACTTCGTACCCGCCAACGTCTGTCGGAAGTATAGGACGGTCGTGCACGAACTTGCACGACTATAGACGATCCATCCCACACGATTGTTACGTAACTTTAACCATTGTCGCAGCGCACGCAGTGGAAACTCTCAAAAGGGAAAAAAATCCCCCGTTTTTGCAACATTTTTCATTGATACTCAGCTCCTGTTGGCCATCATAGCGTGATTTTATATATCCTATAGCCTTCCTCGATAAATGGGTTAACACTAAAACATTTTTTTCCATTCGAACCAGCAGTTCCTCAGATTAGCGTGTTCAACCAAACAAACAAACTCTTCAGCTTTATAATATTAGTATAGATATGACAATATAACTATGAATATGAATAAAAATTAAATCGCAAGATAATACTTGATCTAGAAATAATCTATGTGTTTTGATTGCAGGTTCGTAAAATTACAAAAACGTTCAGTTGCTCAACGAGAACTTGTGAAGTTTTTCACTTCAAACTCGTGGATAATGCAAAACTCGGGAGCAAGAGCCCTGTATGCCTCGTTGAGTACTAGTGATCAAATCCAGTTCCCGTGCGACACGACTCAATTGAATTGGAACGACTATATACCACTATACTGTGCCGGAATAAGACGTTATTTAGAAAATAAATAAATATATTATTTTTGAAAAAAACAAATGCGAGCAACTTGTAATGCTCTCTACACACTGAATCTGCTGACTAGCCGACAAATGTCGAAAACATGTGTGTCGATGATATTACTTTTCAGAATCATGTCGACGACTTGTTCCCGTGTGGGCTAACCGCCGACGACATTTGTTGGCGGGTCGGCGGATTCGGCGTGTAGAGGCGCTTTAAACTCTTGCTTTTTAGTTTATATTGTCGATTATCAATTGATTGATTTATAGTCATTTGCATAACTAAACAATCGATAGTCTGGCTTAAAAATTGTCGATAATAGGAATGTAAATCAATGCTATTTGTAAAATTAACAACATTTTAAGAGTAAGGCACACAATTTATCTAACTGCAACAAATCCCAAACAACACTGGAATGATTTTTTTATCACCTAGATATTAAATGTGATACTAAGAAACAATCGATAGTTAATTGATACTATGGATACAAATGGATTTTTAGCAATCAATTTTTAATTAAATTTTAATCTCTTTGTGGGTCGTCGCTGTGAATGATTAGTTAGTTATGTACATAAAACATTATTGCTAAGAGATGGTTCCAAACTTCACAAGTATAATTTTAAATGTTTGAATCTATTTCTTTATATTAGTTACACAAATGTTGCTAAAGTGTTAGCTAGTTAGGATTGTGATTACAGCTCAAATATGAATCTCGTGATATTAATATATCGAGAACTATTTGATTCCAAGAAACACATACGAATTCATTTGCCATAATTACATAATTATAATAATTCATTGTTGCATTATCGGTAAATGATGAAAAAACGTACTTCGCATAATTGTGAACAATGCGACAAAGTCCAAGATATGCATCACATTTTGATGGAATGTGCCCGGAACAAAACAGAAAAAGTCTGATAAGGCTCCTTGGTCTCAATATCCGGATCAGGGTGCCTTTCAGGCTATATTTTCCAAACCTGGCAGCACTGATGCCCGTATACAACTTCATTGATTGTTACATTAAATAAAATGCGTTGATTTAACTAGGCCGACGTAACCCAAAATCTATAAAACTTCAATATTTCAATCATTCCAATTATTTCAAGGAACTTTATGATATATGTTTGTGTGTGTGTGATTTTTAGTTAGACAACATTATAATTATTAATGGTTTGTTATAAATATTCATTATTTTTATATTATAAATGATATTTAATTTGTGTTATGACTTATGAATAATAAATTATAACAAACAGTAAATTATATAAAATTAATTTTAATTTTATTATCTCCTTTTAACATAATTGCGCACTTTGCGCTTTCCATCTCCACTAACTTGATTAATATCACAATTGATAATTGTGTTGTCATGCATTAGATACACTATATTTTATATACACGGATTCTTATTTAAAACTGTTATTTTTACTTTTATAATATTCTGTATATATTATTAAAAAAAAAAAAAAAAAAAAAAAAAAAAAAAATTAAAAAACATCCGTAACATACCACGTTTCTATTAATACCCAAAATTCTTACGAAACACACTAGAAAAACATGTAAAAACTAACCTTTTTTTATAAATATAGATAACACAAGTTACTCTACAAATCCTTGAACTATATTTAGGTATAGTTTTATTTTTAATGATTGCACTACTTTGTTACTCTCATTAATACATAATGGTAATCTAACAAATGTATTGGTACGCTCGCGAATTAATGTCGTTACAAAAATTCCGTATGCAGCGGTTCAAGAAACATGACCAGGACTAAGCTGACAAGAGTCCTTCATTACAAGACAATTTTTAACAAAGAGGAAAACAATTTCAATGATTTAGAAGAGGTTCCTTGTGTATCTTTGAAGTTGAAGGTCCAATGCTGATGAAATTAAAATGGGACCACTCTTGATGTATCCTCTCTCCAACAAATAATAATCATCCAAGTCGGTTTGAAAACGAAGAAGTTAAAAAAAATATACATTCGAATTAAGTAACCTCCCGTCTTTTGTTCATGTCGGTTAGCCTCAACTGTTAATCGTTAGTTCAACTGCCTCGTTAACCTAGTGGTCGTAAGCGCGACTGCTATGAGAGAGGTTCTGGGTTCGATTCCCAGGTCGAGCAAAAGTGTTATTGGGTTTTCCCTATGAAATTCTCAGTAACAGCTCGGAGTTTGTTTTCGTGCCCGATTAATGGCAATAGGCTCGCCCCCTATTATTATTACATGGGACCTAAAACCATACTCGGCGAACTGTGGGTGTACATTAAGTACACCTCTGCCTAACCCTTCGGGGAATACAGGCGTGATGGTATGATGGTACGGTTAAAAAATAAAGCAAAAACTGAAAATTTTAAAACTAGAAATATGACCGTCATGAAAGTGTTGTGACGAAGTGTGAAGGCTTATTTATCTATCATTTCACTACATATCTACAGGATAAGGATGAAACGTCGTTTTAGAACAGTTAGAGGTTTTAATTATGTACATGTCTTATATAATCAAAGGGAAGGAGAACCATCTTATATGGGGCACAAGTTGAAAAGGTGTCCAGCTGTACGGAACAACATTACAATTCAAAAACTCCCTAAAATAATTAGAATAATAATTGAAAATAAAACAATTGAACAATAATGGGAAAAGTTTGTTAAGTGAAGAGTTGTACAAGTGGGGTAAAATATAACGCCACAGTAGCGCTGCCTTAATTTGATGTTTTTGGATGGACACTTTTTCATACCTAGAGATGGTACTCTTGGTCTCTACCCTCCATAGTTTATTAAGTAGTTAATACTACTGAGTCTAAATGGTAATAGACTGTGATGAATGCAAATTTACGAATCTTTTATTTTAATTTTAATAATAAATTCACGAATATACATACAATAATAATTACGTCATGGTAAAAAGACCGGAAAAAGACAATAGTATGAAATAGGTGTAGTAAGCAGCAGAGAGCTGCTTGCAAGGACAGGTAGCAAATAGATTAGCCTTTCAGGCAAACTGAACTTTAACTGCCATGTTGTGGTCGTTACTTTAATACATTAACTTAGTTTCTTTGACCCTACATTATGTAATATTGGCCGCATTTGGTTATTGTGTATACGTGAAGTGGATTATTAATTATAAACTGGAAACATGCATGATTTTTAAATATCACAAAAACTAGATATTTCTAACAACGGATTCAGCAACTTATTGAATTTTTTGTATTAAAAAATACTGCGAAGGAGTAACATTGCACATTGACAAGTGTAAGTGATTTTTATGGCGCCAAATCATGAAGAAAATCAACGTGAATATTTATATTTTTAAATTATTCTGTGGGGGCCGGATACTAGGTAACTCACAGGTCTTGGGACTTCCTATACTCTACTGGTTCGGTAGTTGTTCAAGTTCACTAAAATAATTGTGCCCGGCTGAACAGTGCCGACTTTCCTGGGGATCGCCGTTGGTGAAGTACTCGCGTTGTGTCCGTGACCGAGTGCATATCTACACTTCACTCTGTTTGGTGGTTGCCGTTGTCTGAATTATTGTATCTGATTGGGAACACATAAAACTGTTCCACCAAGAACAAGTTGAGGCATTCACAGTACTTAAAACATTCATAAACGATAATGTTGATCCGAACAGTTCGACGACGAAAAACCGTTTGCGCAAAGCGCGCCTCCAAGCGTCGGATCATTGCAACAACCGGGGCATAGATTAAAAGAGTGTTGCCTGAACATATTTCATTTATTTTATGTTGTTCATTATTTATCTACTAATATACTCTTGGATTTCATTGTGTCATTTTCTATTTTGCGCAACTTACTGGATAGGCAAATTCTAGAATATAGTTTATTTCGTGAACGATAGTCTCAGTTAGTGAATGTTTGTTGGGTTTGATAAATAAATTTTACTTTTGAAGAACCAAAATAGAATAAAAGTCATTGATGTGAGATATAGTCATTTTGGTTGCCAGGAGATACCTCCTTATGTCAATCAGCGGCTACAGAGCTAAGAACCATAGAGTTTCTACGTTGTCACTGTAGTATGTGATGCGTCCTTTTTTTTAGAACTGACCCTACTGTTGTCCTTAGGGGCCCTATCCAAAAACAGAGCTAAATAATAACATATAAATTTAACTAAAAAATAGTAATTAAGTAATTTACCCTAACATTATATTATAACTGCTGCATAGATATAAAAACACCTATAAATTTCTGGGGCTTGAGTGGTATATTTTTAACTAATTTACCTCTCGAACGATGTTGGTCTTGAACAGATTTTATTTATACGATCGTCTTAAATTATCATGTGTAAAAAATAAATGTATTATTAAATATAATATATCCACGGCAACAACGTTTTCTTCCCGGTGAGTTTTATAATAAGAGATTCATTAATAAGATATTTATCTGGGCAAAGCCAATATCAGTTCGTGTTTCTCTACAAAACATTCCAGCTAAAAATTTAATTCAGACCAAATGAATGTCTGTGCACTATTTCAGTGTTATCTATATTAATAAATCAGTAGTTATGTCTCTAACCTTTAAATTTTTTTTCCTAAATTTCCGTGTTCTAAAGGACACTGATTAAGGAAATGCGTTTAAAATGTTGTCTGGAAGTAGTTATATGTTATTCCACAATTGATGGGCAACATAAAATTTTAGAAATCGCAAAAATGAAAGAATATCAGAAATTTACATTTTCATCAATGCTGTACCTATTCTAATGTAATTTTATAGACGACAAGCATACGTCATTCCTTAGTTGAGAGGCTATAAGAATCGTTCATAATAAATTTAGAAATCTTAAAAAAATAGTAGGTAGTAAAAGTTTTGATGAAATTTTGTACACGCGAAGTATACTATGTCATTTCTCAATTGATAGACTATATTAATTGTCAATTATATGAATAAAAATAAAATTAAGGGGTGTAATTAACTACTGCTTAATAACAAATGCGTGCGGAGCCGCGGGCAAACCGCTTATAACATTTATATACCTGTGACTACGTTTTTATTTCTTCTTTTTAATTTTTTTTTTAATTTCCTACTGCAAAAATAGAGGAACCCTTATATGACCACTTCGTTGTTCGTCTGTCTTTTAAGACTTTTATTCTCAGAAATGCATGAAGGTATCAAGTGAAAATTAATATCAAATACTCAGGTCTGCAATCACTGAGGAAAAACGAAACTTCTAAGTCAACGTAATCAAAAGATACGGCCGTTTAAGCCGCATATTTTGACACTGGTAAGGGTATCAAAACTTATAGGTTACTTCCCGTAGACCGAAAATCATGAAATTTGCCAAAAAATAATGTCTCAATGTGAAAAATCTGAAAACCGTAAAGGGGAATGCCCACCGTCCATAGAAATTTAGGCCCTAGGTGAAATTAAGTAAAAAATATATGGGCATCATAATATAAAAAAATCCTATTCAATTTTGGCTAATGAATTGGCTTAGAAAAAAGTTGGAGTTTTTATGATAAACCAGTTTATATATATGATAACCACTTATAATCGACAAGTTGTGCTGATTTATAATATAAGATTTCAAATAACACATTTTTTTTAATGCTGTAAATATAAATTTACTATTTTCGAATTGTTTCCTTAATTTGTACCACAAGCCACTGCTTCTTAAGAAATTTAATAATTGTAAGTCAACTGCAAGTACCCTATAGGTTATTATGCCCATTGAAATTGTTAAAAAATGCAACATAAACTGTCGTATCTTTTGAATGCGTTGACTAAGAAATTTGATTTTTTCACAGCTTCAAGGGATTGCAGACCTGAATTTTTGATATTAATTTCAACTTAGTACCTCCACGCACTCCTGAGAAAAAGGGTCTTTATAGACAGACAGACAATGAAGTGATTCTTTTTTTCCTTTTGAGGTACGGAACCCCAACAATTAGTGAATTAAAACTGAATGCTGTTTTATTGCTTGAATAAGTGACAGCTCAGTTGGTAGCGCATACGGATAGCGCGTCGGTCGACTTGAGTTCAAATCCCTGTAGCGAGCCTGAGCTTTCAGAGAAGAAATACATCATGATGAAATCATAGCATGGTGGAAGGGCTTTTTCTAATGCCAGCCTGGTTAGCCACCACCCTCAAGATGAAAGTTTGTTGCTAAGCTCCAATAGGTGTGTTTCGGCAGCTGCACTTGAGAGCCAGTCTTTCACTAGGCTTAGCGTGCTATCATCTTGGGCTACATTGCCACTTAAGATCGGGTGAAACTGTGGCCACAACGCTAAACCCATAACAAAAAAAAAAAAATTAAAAGTAATATATAATATCCGTAATATAATTAAACCCTCATGAACTAAATCGATAAAAAACGATTGTTCATTATTTTGAGTCTGGCAACACTGCATTAAAATGGCACCGAAAACATAAACACAGGTGCATAGTGATTGTTAGTTAATTTTTTTTCTACTTTAAACAATTCCCATCTTTTAACGACATTACCAAAAATTTCAGCAGTTAAATGTAAATTCTTGTTCATTGTGGGCCAAAAACGGGCATTTAAAAAAATGCGATTATAAACTTATTTGCAGTTGGTAAACTTACCGCAACCTATGGCAGTGTATGCGGACTACAGTTTTTCAACGGCAAAGTTAAGTGTTTCTCAATCCAATTTATTTATTTGTATGCATCAAATTTTTCTCGAGGCTCGATTTCTGTGATGGACAAAATATTTACATACCTACAAATTGTACAATATCCTAGGTTCGCAAGTTCGACTAGCACTTGGCCGGTTTTTTTTTTACAAAACCTTAAATAAATATAGTGGCATCTTTTACCTAATAATGTAACGTTTTTAGATTACTTTTGTAATTGATTCCTTTTAAATTATTCCATATTTTATTCTTGTATTTTCAAACACAGTTCTAAAAAATGGCAATTCCTTTGTTGAAGAAAGGAAGATTTGCGGTAGACACAAACTTAACCAAAAGGCAGGTGGAGGCGGTCCGAGGACGTATTCAAGGTGTCAATTTTGAAAGGATATGTCATAATGTCTGAATTCCGTTTGATTTAGTATTATTTTGCAAATATGCTGTATTCTGTTATATTACACTAAAACTTCTTCGCAAAAAACAAAAAAAAGAAAGACGCGTTTGATAAAAAAAATAAAGCATCATTTTGTTAAATTTATCACACAATTACAAAAATGTTACAAGGTTACAATGAAATATTTTCCTGGAAATTATAGTAAAATATATATCATAGTTGGCAGTTCAATTACCTATTTACAACCTATCATGAAACTGAAAGTAGGATAATATTTGTCACGTAATATTTTGTTTGTTTGACTAGCATCGAATGATTCATGACTTTACCGTAACATGATCAAGTATAATGCAAAAAAAATCAACTGATAAATCAAGGTCCCGTCAAAAACTCTTATCATGATACGGCTTGTTTATGTCACAAAAACTCTTGTATTGAAACTCTTTTTTATATTTTCCAAGTAAATTTATTTACTTGCGTAAATAATTTCCTGCGAATCGGTAAAGATAAAAATAGTTAACAAAGTCCAATTTGAAGAAAAAATATCCCTGCGCTGCTGTGGTTTTTTGCACTTTTTTTCAGCACAGTATTTTACCATACCTCGTGGTAACATTTATTTTTAAATTTGAAATACCTTGATATGGCGTAATTTGTTTATTAGGTTTATATTTTGTTCGTTATAATAATTTGAAACTATTTTTGTAGACTTGTGTATTATTTCGTTTTCTGAATGGAAGGATATGGCAATTGTGTCGGACAGGATCTTGACTACTATACACTAGCTGGTGTATTGTGTGTATAGTGGTACGCATAGGCGTGTCGCATTTCGGAATCATCAAGCATTTTGGTAAGCCAGGTCAATGTCAAGGTGGTTGAGTGGTGGTAGCTGGCTGTACCCGCACTCTCTTATCGCGTTTCGGTATCAGTCAGTATAGTTATATCTATTTGCCGATAGGCTTGCAGGACGACATAATAACAATGACCATCGATAGAATATCGATCTCTTGTTTTTTGCCATTGTTATTGGATTGTATTGTGATTGCCATCATGCACAGTGAAGTCTATGGTGCAGTCACTTCGCAGTGTTAGTATAAGAAAAAAAACAATTAATTATGTAATTTTTTCAGTGATACTATTTTGAAAGGCACAGATCCCATGTCATTGAATACGTATACTTCAGTTCAGGATTACTATGATGGAAAGTCGATTTTCCTTACCGGAGGCACTGGGTTCCTTGGAAAGGTTTGAAAATATTTGTAAAATAATGTGTTTTAAAACTAGCAAATATATTTTTCCCGTGGGAAACCATTTACCAACAATATACTAAATAATAACGATTGCATAAAGAATTGAAAGTTTTTTTAATTTTTCAATTTTTCAGGTTTTGCTCGAAAAACTGCTTTACACGTGCACAAAATTAGATAAAGTTTACTTACTGGTGCGTGAGAAAAATGGTGAACCAATAAGTCGACGATTACAACATGACATTTTTGAAAACCCGGTAGGTAAAGAGATTTTTATTTAATTTATTTATTTATAATATACGGCCTTTGGTCTCATCAAATTTAATAATACACTTATGTGAGAGAGAGTATCAGATAATTATTAGTTGTATTCCTTATAGTAAATAGATACCTATGTCTACCCAATTCAATGCTAAATATTTAGATCTAGAAGATAATAATGGTTGTAGTTTAATCTCAGTGATTATAAATAGCTCCACTTTCTTATATGCCTAAACCGTAATTGTCATTTCAGCTCTTTGAGAGATTAAAAAAACAATTGCCTGATGCCCTAAATAAGATCGTTCCAATCGCCGGTGATATAACAGAACCTAATAAAACTATCAAAAATGATGACATAAAAACTTTGGTTGAAAAGGTATGACTGATTGATGATGTTTACAATCCTGTTGAATCTTTGTTGTTTCGAAGTGAGTTGGTAAGTCAAGTAAATGATAATAATAGACAAAAGTTTTTAACGTTTTTTACTCTAATAAAGGCTTAATAGGTATATATGAATTTTTTCAGTCAGCCTGTGGACAACTACATGTGATCGTCTTGATCATTTTTATAAGTTACTGTTTTTTTTTTTTTACGTTTTTATTCTATTTTGTAAGTAAATAAAAATCTGGGTAGCTTTTTATCTGTCTTTTGTGTTTTTGGTCTATATTGCCTTTATTTGAATTCATAAACTTATGTTATTTTATGTTATGTTAATATTATGCTATCTTGTGCATGTTATGGCCACAAAAACTCTTGGGGCAGTCTTAACAAGCGCCCGCAATTTTATCTATATCTATATCTTCTATCTATCTTCTATACATATAATAAAAACGTAACTGATCGATGTCTGTACATAGAAGATATATGAAAAAAACTATTACCGGGGGTCTCTATCAATGCAGCAGAACCCAAAACAATGATTGTTAGAATTTTTTTCTGTTTGTCTGTTTGCCAACATTTGTGCGCGCTAATCTCAGAAACGGCATAACCGATTTGGAAACGGTTTTCACTAATATATTCTGGTAAGGGTAACTTAACATTTAGTGTTTGTTTTCTTTTAATAAGTTCATAAATAAAAAAGTTATAACAATTTAAAAAATCACGTCGAACATTTGTTCGATAAAAATGCGATAAAATAGCTCTTCAGTTGAATTGGCTGATACTTTGAAACTGATTTGTAAAATTATGATGATTGAAAGTGTACATAAAGTTAAAAAATGTACAGTTTTAGAGAATTTGGATTTTCTAATATGAGTTGATCTTACTTCTATATAATAAATCATATCAATAAGGGGTCACCCTAGGTTGGATATATTCACGCAAGCGAGTTGAGTGCCGCATCACTGCTACGCAATTCATTCCGAAAAAGATTGATTCGAATCAAACTCTGATGTATCGATTCACAATAAATCGAGGTCTAAAAGATCGATCTCTCCAAAAAATCGACCTTCTTTTTTTCGCTTTTCAAATTTGTGTTAACAATGTAAAAATACCTATTATAGAAAACAAAAAGGACACCACAACAATCGATATTTTGCTATTTGTACCCTGCTAAAGTATCAGTTAAAGAGAAACAAAGAACGGTATAGAGAGAGAGAGAGAATTCATTTCAAAAATTTCTATATCTATACATATAATAAAAACGTAACTGATCGATGTCTGTACATAGAAGATATATGAGAAAAACTATTATTGGGGTTCCTATCAACGCAGGAGAACCCAAAACAATGATTGTTAGAATTTTTGTCTGTTTGTCTGTTTACCAACTTTTGTGCGCGCTAATCTCAGAAACGGCATAACCGATTTGGAAACGGTTTTCACTAATATATTCTGGTAAGGTTCACTTAACATTTAGTGTTTGTTTTACTTCAATAAGTTCATAAATAAAAAAGTTATATCAATTTTAAAAATCACGTCGAACATTTTTTTGATAAAAATGCTATAAAATAGCTCTTCAGTTGAATTTACTGAAATTTTAGTTATCTGTGTATTATGATTTGTAAAACGATGATGATCGAAACCTTTCATAAAGTTTAAAAAATGAAGAGTTTAAAAATTGCAATTTGCAATATATGTTGGCCTCAGATCTATGTGATAAATTATATTAAAAGGGGGTCAGCATATGCTGGATATTTGTCAGTTGAATATAGCTGCGCCGCTGCTAGGGATGGCAATTCATTTCCAAAAAGATTGATTCGAATCGAACTCTTATGAATCAATTCCCAAAAAAATCGATGTCTAAAAGATTGATCTCTCAAAAATTGATTTTTTTTCGATTCACTTTCGCATTTATATTAACAATATAACAATTCCTAAAATTGAAAATTAAAAGAGAACCACAACAATCGATCTTTTGTAATTTTTACCTTACTAAAGTATCAATTATGATAGAGAAACATAGGAAGATATAGAGAGAGAGAATTTATTACAGGTATAAAGGGAAAGAAAATTCATTTATAAAATTTATTATTATAAACTGTTGTCGTTATTTTGCTGTTGGGTAATAATTTACCCTTAGTATTTTAATTGGTAAATTACACCATAGAAAATGACTACATAATGAATTGAATAATCCATACCTACTAATATTATAAATGGGAAAGTAATTCTGTCTGTCCCGTCTTTTGCATTTTCAAGCCTAGACCGCTGAACCAATTTTGAAGAACTTTGGTTGAGAAAGGTAATAGGCTACTTTTGGAAATAAAATTGGAAGGGGTGAAATGGGGGGGGGGGGGGGGTGAAAGTTCGTATAAAGAATCTAATTTTGATATAGGGATATGTAGGAATTTGGAGAAAGACTTTGGCTACCTTATGTGGTGAAAATAAAACTTTAATGGGTGAAATAGGGGATGAAAGATTGTATGAAGAACCCACTATTTACTATTTCTAAATTTAGGGTTATGAAAATTCATATTTATGCTTTTAGGAAGAAATAACAGTGTTTCGTGTTTTAAACAATAAGGGTGATTTACATACATACACTGCACTCCTTGATGCTAAGCAAAATGTTCCTGAGACATAAGCTTACATTATACAAAACATATGTCCGTCCTATCATGACATATAAGCTGCGCTACATTCGCACATACGTCAAAGATCAACATTAACAAATTCCAAATCCTCCAAACCCGATTCTTACGTAAAATTAACAAAGCCCCTTGGTACGTTGGTCGAATCGTATATTAAATATCTTACGCGATCGTACTTCGACACTGCTTCGAATCACGTGAATCTGTTGGTGAAAGCTGCCGCGACTTAAACCCCGAAACCGAACATCCCACGCGAACAACTCCGGTCGCGAATATCTTCACCGAGCCCGTTTATAAGATCGAGGAAATAAACAAATACTACTCCACCGTCTCTCCAACAAAGCGTTCTCGCGCCCGCGCCCGCGAAACCACCGTTCCCACCACAGGGGACGGGCGGCTAATTTCGCTCCTGCAAACCCGTCATGTCCTCCCTCTCTTACGGCAACTCAAGCCTAGGTCCGTTCCCTCGATGTAGAACCCTTGAGTCATGCAGCCGCTCGCGCGATACAGGTGACACTGCACTTGCAATCACTTAGCTACCCACACACATCATTACACACAATATGTACATACATACGTGCACACCACATAAGTACATAGATTCTGTAAGGAACCTTTTTTTCGACCTTTTACTTTCGATCATATTTCCAGAATAATAAATACATATACACATGTTCATTCCTTTCTCTCTGGAGGCAGGGACATGTTATATGTATGCGTTAGTTTAGCTCGAATTTTCTACAGATAGGGAATTAGTCAGTTCGCGACCTTTTCACAATCGCGGTAATAGCCCAAGCCGACGTCCGGCCACTTTGGCACCTTTGTACGCATGTTGCTCATGCGTTCGCGGCTGAATGCCTTAAGCGTTCGCCCCAAGCCTGGTGAAGCTGTCAAACCCATCAGTGGCTCTATTTCTTTAGGGCCCCTTAGGCTAACAGTATAGTCAGTGAGAAAGAAAAAAACCATCTATAATTTTCTTTTAGTTTATCGTGTTCAGAGATTAGTCAGTGTATATACAGTAATATTGCGGGGTGGTAGGGATCGCGACCATCATACACATAGTGTTAAACACATGTATGATTTTCTTTTGGTTTGTCGTGTTCCGAGGTCAGTCCGTGTATATCTATCTATACTATTAATAATTTAGTATAGCGGACGAGTTTTTTATTTGTTTGTTTAAACATGGTAATCTCTGGACAACGGGTAGCAGTCGGATTCGAAAAATTATTTTTGTATATCTTAGCCAGATTCACGAAGAATAATATAGGCTATCTGGAACTAAGCTAAACCTCTCAGCTAGCCTTAAATATTTATTTTTGTTTAAGTAAGTCGAAGTGAAAGTGTTCCCGAACTGCTTTATCCGCATGCGCTTGCGTAATGGTTAGTGATACGTAAATATAATATTCTACAAAAATATTGTTCTTTAGTATATCTAAAATAGTCTCCGATAACATATGCCTATTTCTTAATAGCATAAGCCACAATAAGGTATTTTGCGAGTTTTTATGTTGAAGATTAAAAATTGATTTTAAGTTTATTTTTAGGCTTATCATATTAATCCTTACGAACAAAGTTATTTAATCATAAAGACAATTTAAATTTTTCTTTTTATAGTATGTAATTAGGGCACATAGTTCAGGAGAAAATGAAAAATGAAAATAATTTGTACTTGCGGGAAGTGATATCAATTATGATAGACTACACGGGTCCGTCGCGTTGGCGGCGCGGTATTTTTTGGATAAAAACTCGGGTGAAAACCGAGGGGCACAGCTAGTTACAAATATATTTGAAGATTACAAGAATAATTAGGAAAATATTACGTTTGTGTGACATTGACAGAATTGTAGATGTGTTCATCTAGCAATTAAATAAAAAGAAAACTACTTATAAGAAATCAGTTGAATCTTTTTCATTTTCGTTTAGCTACCTTAAAAGCTATACTAATGCGACTAAGTAGTAGTTGAAAATTATATCAAAATAATTGTAATTTATATGAACAGGTGTCGGTAGTTTTTCACGCAGCTGCGTTAGTGAAATTCAATGAGCCTTGGATACCTACTCTGAAAACTAATTTTCAAGGTACTACAGAATTATTGAAACTATGTCAACGGATGAATAACTTAAAGGTCAGGGTTTAACAACAAACTAAATTACACTTCGAAATGATTAGTTTTCAGATTCAATAAATCCTTCTATTTCAATGAAGATCACTATAATTTAACAGGTCTTAGTTCACGTGTCTTCTACTTATGCTATTACAAAAGACGTCGGTGATAACGTAATCGAAGAGAAATTGTATCCAGCACCCGCTGAAATTACGCAAGTATATGATTTTGCAAAAAAATACAACAACGATAAGCAAAAAACAAAAAAGTTTTTGGGTACGTTTTATTTAAAATATTTTATTAATTTTCAAATAGCTACTTTATTACCCAAATAACACATTTTTGATGAAGGCAGATACACTGAGCGGTATACTTCAGTATACTAATAAAGTAAACTAATATTCACAATCAAATATCCAGTCGTGATACTTATATAGTGACAAAATATCGTGCTGTCAATGCATTTTATATGTAATTTAATATTGATTTTACTTACAGTATTAAACTTTACCTGCTGATAAACATATATCAATCTAGAAATAACGTTGACCTCCGAGAGATTTAGCAATCAGTCGTCGGTCGCTGCCATCATACTGGCCTGCAAGTCTCTCTGCAGCTAAATATACTCTAGCTGATCCTGAAGCACAACAAACCCACAAGCACACAAAGAGTGTCACAAATGATGGCTTTATCACTATGTACATGTCGGTCGTGACCCATTCTCATACAGATAAACTAACTACCCTACGTCCTCGTTGGTTTACCAGATATACATAGATTGATCCCGGAATGCGACACGCCTAAGAGTGCAACTTTGACTGGTGCTGACGGTCCAGACGAATACAGATATTACCAATCCTTTTTCATCCTTTGCTCCATCTGCCTTTTTCTAAAATTCATATCTCACAATTAATGCAATATACTCGGCTTAACAGAGAGGTCAAAAGAAGAGCTAAAACATACTTTTAAGGTACAACAACACAAGCAAGTGACATGTTGTGGATTTTATTTTTAATTCATTTACTTAAGTTTTGACCTTATATTATTTAATATTGGTGGAGTTTTTCGTGATATAGTTTGGTTTTTGTGCATAAGTGAAGTGGATAATAAGTATAAACAAAGAGCATGCATTCTGGGATCCCACAAAAATTCCCTAGATCGGTCTAAAAAGGCGGCCACCATCTTGTTGGACGCCCCAATTGTTTATAATGTACACACATCAAAAAAGTCTAAGCAACATGCGTGATATTACAAATTTTTCCATTTATATTAATTAATTTCTAAATATTTACTCAAACAAAGTGCGTACGTAGGTAAGTAAACTTTTTTGTTCTTGATGACATACTGGCTGGTTGTAAAAAAAAAATTTGATTAAGTTTTGTTTTTTCATAAAATTTAAATGACTGCGAATTTGTTTGAATTTAAGTGCGTTTTAATTGCTACGTTTAGTCTTGATTTTATAATTTTACCAACCATTTAAATAAAGTTAGCGACAAAATTGAATTGTTAGATATTCTTTACGTCATGAAGCGACGTCATTTGATGGCAGATGAAATGCAAAGAGCTGTAGGGATGTTGCAAGCGGGAAGTAATAAATCTCAGGTATCTCGACATTTTGGCATTCATAGAAGTGTTATTTGTCGTCTTTGGCAGCGCTACAATAATACAGGAGAACCCGCTGAACAGCCTCCAGGCCGTAAAAGGAGTACAACCACTCGGCAAGACCGATACATACAACTAACTGCAAGACGCCAGCCGATGTTAACCGCTCGAGAGATAAGTTTGAGGCTACAAATTTCAAGTGGTGTTGATGTAAGTCCTCAAACTGTGCGAAATCGACTGCATGAGTACGGCCTACGAACTCGACGCCCAATCAGGTGCCCACCGATACGTCACGGGAATCGCGCTCGTCTATATTAATGGTGTAGAGAACGCATAACATGGACCCAGGAACAATGGGATAAAATTATGTTTTCCGATGAGTCGCGATTCGGGTTTAAGCCTGATACAAGAAGGGTGCGAGCGTATCGTCGGCCCGGAAATACTGAAAGTCTCAGGTGCGTTCAGGAAGTTCATCCATACAGCGGCTCAACAGTTATGTTATGGGCGGGTATTATGAAGAACAGGCGAACTGAGCTCGTTTTTGTAAATGGAAACATGAATGCTGAAAATTACATTGAGGATATTCTCAGACCTTATGTCTACCCATTTGCACAAACCAGTGGCTCCGATTTTAGGTTAATGCATAACAATGCGCGTTCACATACAGCTCGGCGAACCAGTGAATACTTTGCAACGGAGAACATCCGGGTATTGCCCTGGCCTGCACAATCGCCAGATCTCAACCCCATCGAGCACGCATGGAGCATGCTACAGAGACGTGTTTTGAAGGACTTAGACGGAGCGACAACAACCCAATAGCTGAAGGATTTGCTAAAATTCCATTGGGAGCGAATATCGCAAGATGACATAAACAGTCTCATTAATTCAATGAATAATCGTTGCCGACAAGTTCTGAATAGCAGAGGAGCCCATACTTTGTATTAAATTGTTCTATTCTTTCACAATAAATACATTTTCTGTAGAAATTTCATTTTGTACGAAAAAAGTTTAGTTTGTTATGTATCTTAGTTTCTACAGTATATTTTAATATTGTTCATTTCTGTTATTAAAAGAAGTTATAAAGGCAACAGCTGTTATTTTTACATCATAGAACCCTAAAGATATTATTTTAAAATAAAATACAACGTTATAATGTGAAGAACCATCCTAAAATTTAAATTAGTACATGTTGCTTAGACTTTTTTGATGAGTGTATATTGATATGAAGGCTTCAACTCTTTGACGCTGGAAAATTTTACGAAGACTTAAATACATTGACACTGAAAATCCCACTTTGTATAATGGAAAATGTTATGAAAGCTTAAAAACATTGCACTGGCAAGTACTTTTACGGCGCCAAGACAAGAAGAAGAAGTATAATTATGTCAGTAAACACAACACAATGTCCTTTTTTTAGGTGGTCGAGCCAATACGTACACATATACAAAGGCATTAGCAGAGTCATACGTTGCGAAACATCACGGAAATATCCCAACATGTATCGTCAGACCGTCTATTGGTAACATGATTCTCATTCTAATTATTTTTTTTTTTCAATGTAATATATTTTGTTGCAAAAAATTACCACAGTGATATCTTAATAGCTCAAAAAGCATTTGATATAACTATGATAATTATTTTAGTCATTGCAATTTGTAATCTCCGCGAGGGAAGATACTAGATATTAGACAATCAATTTGAAAGTAAACTCCGGTAATTGTATCATTATAAATAACAAAACATACGGTTCCGATTTGTGCTAGTTAAAATGCCAACATTTTGCTAGTCAATAATCGCGCGCGATTTTATTTCTTATGTTACTATGACTACTGTTAGCAGGATCTGAACTGACCCATCTCGAGTCTTCCCACAATAGCAAAAAGCTATTGATTCTAGTTCGGCGGTTCGCATGATTCAGTTATAATTTTTAAAGTGTTTATCTGGAGTACTCACTGACGGATCGGAGATGGAATCTTTTATAATAATTTAAGTTAATGTGAATAATGCAATATATTGAACCTAACCTAATCTAGTTCTTTCCATAATTATACAATTTAACTAATTATATTGTTACACCCGTGTGTATTAAAAATGCCGATGTTTGACGTGAACAAGATTTATTATAATTCCTCACAGTTACAAATTACACGAACTCACAACACTGTTAATTAGTAGGTACACTATGGTTTCGCTTCATTTTATCACTCTTTGTTATTGCTTTGTAATTCAAAACTGAACTGCACTGCTCGGCGCCACGCTCGAATCGATTATATACCTACACTAAACGACCGCAGAAACATCGTGAAGCATCGCGACTTTTCTTAATGTTTACTTTTTAATGCCTACTTGATGACGTACTCGAGGCGATAAGTCTTACACATGTGTAAACTGCGATGCTTACACAAACATGCGCCGCGGTTATTTATGACGCGAACATGATTTCGAAGTCCTGAGAAGTTTGTAGTTGCTTCAAGATATTTCGGGAACAGCATTTTTCTATCTTTTTAATCGGGTTGTAACAGGTCGTTATAATATATATAATATATATATATATATATATATATATATATATATATATATATATATATATATATATATATACGTAAGATATAAACTATCTTGAAAACCAAGTTAACACAAAAATTGTCTAATGCTAGAGAATGCAAGAATAACTCGTTTATTTTACAATTTCAGTTGGACCGAAAATAGACGAACCCCTGATTGGCTGGCTTGACAATTGGTTTGGAGCAACTCGTCCCTTATTCAACGTGGCTATAGGTTTGAATCGTGTGACTCCTGGAAATGGTGATCTAATACCAGACATAATTCCTGTGGATTACGTTGCTAACACATGTATCATAGCTGCAGCTAAGCATGATGGGTAAGAATTAAAAAGTAGTGATTTTATTGTTCCATCTTTTTATAGTGATGGACATGCTTCACTATCCCTAACCGATTTACTATCATCATCACTTTTAATTCCTTATGTTACCTAACGTTACTGAATGTTTACAAAACTAAGATCAGAGAACATGCCTAAAGTTTAAATTATAAAAGCAAACTTCAAATAAATGGTTAGCGAATGATAAGTTAATGGACAGGCAATTAAAGAGACTGTAATAAATAATATGTAAACAAGATACCATTATTTTTCTTGGTGTCGGCATACGTATTGTTTTATGTAAATAAAATAACTTGTGCCGTGGTGAAAAAATTCCCAGTCAGTGAAGTTAGAATAGAAACTGACTGCTCAGGGTATGCCGGAAGTATTCATGTATCTTCACTAGCGGAGGTTATTTTCATTCACTGATCTAAGTGACGATGTAGCCCAAGAGATCACACTAAGCCTAGTGAAATACTAGTTCTCATGTACTGCTACCGGAAACCATTTACAGGTTCTAGGCACAGATTTTCAACTTGATGGAAGTAACTAGCCAAGTAGGCATTAGAAAATAGCCTGCGACCATACTATGGTTTCATTACGAATGTTTTACTTCACCGAATGCTTAGGCTCATTGCAGAAATTACAAGCCTAGTGGAAATATAGTAATTATTGTTAAGGAATAGTGTATTGTAGTGCTTGATAACATTGTGACTAATATAAATATTTAAATATTAGTCTTTAAAAAAAAAATTGGTTGCCTGTAAAGTCGGTATACGGGCGAAAGTTTTACGTGACAACGACTTTATGTCTGTCTCTCTCGCTCTTAGGCGGGCTAACCATGCCCGAGTGGAAGGGACGCGTGCCTCTCACTCGCTCTCATTGTGAGCGCATAACGTGAGCGGAGCGTAACGCAGTTTCTTGAAGTGTCACCCGGCAAACCAATTTATAAGACGTTGTCACGTCAAAATAAGCATGCACTTTATAGTAAAATGTATTAAACAATAATACGAGAGTTGTATTGATAAGCCATAGACATTTTATAACGGAGAAAGAAATGTATCAGCTGGTTACTTATCCAGTTAATACTCTACGTTTGCGATGCGAATGCGATAATACATACATAAAAAGATACATCACGCTTCTCTCGCAACGGGGTAGGCAGAGCACGTCCTTCCACTTGCTATGATCCTGGCAAACATCTCTCACTTCATCAATATTTTCACATACGCTCATCGGTTTAGACTACTCTTGACCTGACCTTTTTGAGAATGTCCCCGATTTTTTTGAGGAACATTCGTCTAGGCCTTCCTCTTCCAATGCTCCCCCATTCACATTTGCCTTATAAATTTGTTTAGTCATTCTTCTTTCAATCATCCTCTCTACATGCCAAAGCCATTGTCGTCTTTAGACAATTAATTTAATAGAATTTGAAAGAATATTGTGCCTAAAAGGGATTGTGTAATGAAATTATGATAAAAATTAAATAAATGTATACTTCAAGAACATTATATTTTATATGTTAATTTATTTGCTATTTTATCAAATTTTCATTACTTCCTCCAATTAAAAATTAAATAGTAATAAATATTACATTACAAATTAGGTTTTTTATACATATAAGTCCTTTATTCGACTCCAAAAGACTGTCGTACAATAATCTTTTCTTTTTCCTTTCATGTCTATTTTGAATTTTAAATTACAAATATTATGTATTCGAAGTTTACTATTATTATAGACAACGAAAAATAGTTTTAAATAGTTGATAAACACCCTGCTTTTATAATACTACAAAAAGATTGCTCTGATCGTCAATCATACACTATCTAAGCATCCCTTTCTCAATCCCTCAAAGTTATCTTAGCTTAAGCTATCTTATGTAATCTATACTTTTAATATAAGAGTAAAGAGTCGAAATCTGTACATTGAAGATATTTGAGAAAAAATAATACGGGGGTGTTTAGAATCATTGAAAGAACACATTTCGATAGTTTTTGAAAAAAAAATTCTGTCCGCCTGATTGTCTGTCTTTCGGTATATTTGAACAGCAATCACGCAAAGTCTACTGGACAGAATTTAATAAAATTTAGTATGGTGGTAGTTTTGTATTCGGAAGGTACATTTAGAATACATTTTTACACGTATGAACATTTGTATGGTCTATATATTGAGTTTTTGTACACATAAAAATTAATGTATGTACAAGGTGTCCAGAAAGGGTATCGGGTATTTGTAAGTTCAATGAAACAAAAATTATTTGTATGCAATAAAAAAGTTTATTGTTTATTATTAGCATATGAATTGGAAAATTATTTGGAAAAGATGATGTTATCCAAATGATGACCGTTACGTTGCTGGCACTCTTCTAAACGGAAACGAAGATTGGCGATAACACGTTGACACATAGCTATCGATATTGCTGCCATTTCTGACCTGATGTTTTCCTTTAACTGGGTTAGATTCGTCGGATTGTTTTGATAAACCTTACTTTTAAGGTATCCCCATGCAAAATAGTCAAGCGGGCTAAGGTCGGGGCTTCTGGGAGGCCAGTTGATGTTACCCCTTCGCGAAATGACTTTATTAGGGAATAATTCGTTAACAACTTCCATTGAGTCATTTGAGGTATGGCAAGTGGCCCCATCTTGCTGGAACCACGTTCTTGAGTCGAAACCTGCAAACTCCTGCAACTCTGGGACCAAAAAATTTCGCAACATATCGCAATAACGGTCACTATTCATATTAATTGCTCGGCCTCGTTGATCTTCATGAAAATAAGGACCAATTATGCCTTTAGCAGACATAGCGGCCCAAACAACGACCTTTGGGCTATGCAGGGGTCGTTCATGCTTTCGTCTCGGGTTCTCCACTGCCCAGTACCGACAATTCTGCTTATTAACATGACTATTCAGGTGAAAATTTGCTTCGTCACTGAACAGTATGTTGTTAAAGTTGTTAAATCGCTGCAGCATTTCGTTCGCAAAATTCAGTCGATTAGCATAGTCCGTATCCTTCAATTCTTGAACCAATTGAATTTTATAGGCTTTTAGATGTAACTCTTTCTTTAAAATCGAATGTAAAGACGATTTTTTGATGTTCAACGCTTGGCTTCGCTTTCGGATGGATAAAGACGTATTTTGACGAACCGACGCCTCAACTTCTTCAATTGTTTCTTCATCGCAAACTGAACGAGGACGACCAGAGTTTTGAATTTTAACTGTCGCACCTGTATTCTCGAACATCCTGATCCATTTCCTAATGCTATCGTCACTTGGCGCGTGGCGTGTACGATATTCCGCACGATAGAGATGTTGAGCAGTCACTATTGAATCACCATTACGATAATACGCTCGTACGCAAAATGCACGATGCGTCCCCGAGTACTGTTCCATCGTGACTAAAACTCCACAAAATGGCGGACGCCACGAACCCCTCCCCGCACCCTTTAGACGCCCCGTTTCGAATATGGCGCGAAAACAAATACCCGATACCCTTTCTGGACACCTTGTATAAGTAATGCTGTAATATATTTTAAGTATACAGTGAAATTAAGTGAAATTATACGAAATAAATCAAATTTTTTTAACATAATTTTCTTAATTTTAGTCTTTTATCTTATAAATAATATACCAATACGTAGGTATTTTTATTAGGTATTCATAGATAGTACTACACGCTATATGTATATTGTTATGCGTACGCTATATGTATGTTATTATACTTAGGTATATTTTCTGCAAGGGCTCTTATTAACAAATTTAGGCTGGTCATATTCATTTTGTACATTTTAATATATAAAATTATTAGGTATTTCGTTCTAAATTTCTACTATAGTTGTCATTATTTGTGATTTTTTTTTTTTATGATATCGTTTTTTTATAAAATTATACTGAACATATAAATTCTAAAGCTTCATCTTTCACTGGATATTAACGTTTTTTTTTTTCAAATATACCGAGCCTTTAGGGTTAGTAAAACCTACAATTTCAATATTGAACTATTCGGGCCATATGTCTTCTGGGAAATATCGGTTAATATTTTAAACGATTTTACTTGGATATTACTAATGGGCTTTTAATTCATTGATTTGTGATTTGGATTAATATTAAATTGAAATGCCTGACAGAAAGTGGACGGCATTTTTTCAGTATTCCATTGCTCTAAAAAAGAGTTTTTTACCTTTTTCATGTTGAATCAAGCAGTGTAAGTGAAACGCAAGATCGGCAGGACGCGTGACATATGAAAGAGATACAGGAATAATGCATGTAATGTAAAACTCATATTGTAATCTATAAGTCTAAAAAAGAACCTTACCGTTTAAAGTTTAACCTTAATTTTTAAATAGCAGGTACTTGATGTGTATGCCCAGTCCATTTGATTTAGCGCAGGTTGACCTTTGGTCTTGAACTATAATATGAATTTTGACCAAGTGTTTATGGAACATTTATAGGTAATATCTACGCCCGCAAGATTTTTTGGACATTCCATACAAATTTAGATAGCAGTTTATAAAAATAAAATAAAATAAGTAAATACACGCCAATGAAATCACTAACGTCATATCAATCTTCATAATATTAATATAAATTTCCTCTATAAATATCTATATGAAATGTAAAATAGTCGTCTCAATTAATTAATTTGAAATACCTATAACTCACAATACAACAATAATGTAAACTTGGAAAAGTATGAATGAAAGAAAGTTCTTTGATGTCGATATTTTATTTTATTTGTAACGTTAAAAAATGTATTATGATATAATATTGAAAACACGAAATGTATACGTATTTACTATATTAATTAGTCTCAAATATAAAGATTCGAAAAAATCGTTGCGCATCCGTCAAATGCATAGATTCAGAAAATATATATTTTTATAATCTGATATCAAAACTCAGTATATACATACGATTCGATACGATGCACGAGTGAAATTACACACTTCTACTGACAAAGTGAGTCTTTCTACTGAACGAGATTCTATGAAAAAGTTGGCATGCCCCAGAAATGAATGACCCAGGAAAATATAATAAATAGGTCGTTACGTATTAGGTTAAATTCACAGCGTAGACGTATGGCAGAATATCGATCGATCGAAAGTACTGAATGTGAGGCAAGGCTCACACCTAAACGTAGGTATCATGACACATTTTAGACATTAACAAATCATAAAATACAGTTAAATCGCCGATATAAAATTTCAAAACACCTAAATATCTATATTATCGCTGTTTTTCGTACACGCAATTACACGCGGATAAATTTGCGGGTACAGCTAGTACTATAATATTGTTATATCTATCCCTGGGTAGTAAAAATATTGTTTGTTTCCACGTAAACAATTTATTCGTACTCAACAAAACAAAAGTGAAACAAACTCGCTATTCAGAATTTCACTACACTGTGGACGTATTCACTCATAGCTTTCTTGTTTACACTGCTTTGTTCCTATTGCAGATTTCTAACCTTTATGTCTTGTTGATTTCACTTGTTTGCCTAAAACGGAATTTTCTATCTCGCGACACGCCCCACTTATATATTCAAAGAAAACGAAGGTCAAAACCACTACAATGGCCTTGAACTTTACGATACCGTTGAAAAGAGGAACTGTGCTATTTTTAGACGTTGCTCGGACCAATAAGCTTTGAATATTAAGTGTATCAACTGCGATGTCATTCTGCACCTACGAATACTTACTCGGTATTTTAAGTAGGTTGGTTCTAGACGTTTACAGATATTTTGAGAATAGCAATTTTTTTGTGTTTTTTCTCAGGTCGTCACAATATACACCAACTCATCTTGTCGATTTCATTTCTAACATCGATCTACTATAGTAATATCACTTTATACCCTGAGGACATCTTTGATCACAAACAACTTATTATTACAGATCCAAAGATATGCGAGTTTATAATTCATGTTCGAGTGACGTTAATCCTGTGACTTGGAGGGAGGCACATAAATTTTTTAATGAAGATACAGTAAAACATGGTTGGAGTAAGTATGATCTAAGCACAGAAATCATGATTGGTATCACCATCAGGTGTCAGGATTTCACGGGCTTAGTTTCCGCAGCTAGAAATCTATGTGCCTCTATTTTGCGCGATTGTTGCCGACTTCAATCATGCCAGCCCAATTCTTCTAGAAAGTCTATCAGTCGCCTGATGTGGTTAAAGACCTCCGGAAGAGTCCTCGATGTATCAAAGTATTTAACCCGCTATTGGGGCAACTCTTTGCTCTCCAAGAGTATATCTCTGGCTGCTTCTACCATTGCTTGATTGACCTATAAAATAATAATAAATAGGCAAGAAAACAACGAAGATGTAGCGATAGTAGATTACTATGATATTCACACCATGCTAATCCTCGAAATAAGGGATTAAGTAACCACGATGGAAGTCCTCACTTAAAAAAAACCCCTAGTGAAACGTGATTACCGTGAGGACACTGCAATAAAATATTTCTTCATCACGTTGAATTTGAAAATCAGCGACCTTTTGGCCTAGTTCGTAAAAGGAAATAGTTGAATTATAAAAATATTCTTCCATTGCAGATAACTTCCTATTCCCTTTTACTTTATTCATTCAATCTAGGACATTGGATGCAGTTGTTACATTTATCCTGCAACTGGTTCCTGCGTACTGCTCTGACTTTTATTTAATGATAACAGGGAAGAAACCGAAGTTAGTAAATTTAGTAATTAATTAAAACAAAACTATATATGTATATGAAGAAGTCGCATTCACTGATTGCAAGTTTGGTCTTGACTGACTATATTTTATATTTATGTAATCATTACAATAATTACGCAAACGCTTTACACCTAGCGATTGGTCCATAAATTACGTATAATCAGAATTATAAATCACTTATGGATTATTTTCAGATATGTAAAGATACAAAGCAAAGCGATCAGTCTGAGAAATTCACTAAAATTCTTTACGCTCAATTCGTGGGTGATTAAATCAGGAAACGTGAGGTCGCTTTATTCATCTCTATCTGAACACGATCGTCATCTGTTCCCGTGTGATCCAGCGCAGATAGATTGGAAGAAATACTTTCATATGTATTCGCAGGGTGTTAACAAATTTTTATTATCAAAAATGCACAATAAATAAAATAATTTTATTAATTCTTTCGTTGTGATATAATTAATAAAATATTATATTGACTTAATTGTTTAAATCTTCATTAACTTAGTAGTAAAATAATAATTAAGTAATATAATAATTTGTCGAAGGGAAATCCCATTGTCCACACGGCTAACCGTGATTACTAAAAAGGAATGCTTAAACCCGTCTATCAAAAGGTTTATTTTTATTCAGTAGTATGCCAAAGTAATGGCACAGTACCTGATGGTAAACACATTACAACCCGAAAACAATGGCGACCATCCAGGGATCACCAATCCATCGCCAACTGTCGCTGTCATGCGAGCTTGCAAACCTCTCAGTAGTTTGATATTCATTGGCTAATCCCGAAACGTGACAAGCCAAAAGAGATTCACTGGGAATAATGGGTTTATTACCCACCGGCCCACTTCATTACTGAATATACATTGACTCATCCTCGAATGAGACTGCGAATGTCTAAACTTGTCACCACGGCGGGTATTGCAGCCTAGTGATGTGGAGCGAGATCTAATGAGACACAATTTTCGTGTCCTACCACATAGCAATCTATCCGATTTAAGTGTTTTATATCAGATAACATTTAAAAAATGCCTCATAAATAAAATTCTTGTATTTTTAATGTTTTTACCATAACAATAATATAATTTTATTTTCTTTTATTTTATGATAGAATTGTTGACTACTTTGTATATTCAATAAAACGTAACGATTCCATATTTATGTCTGAAGAGTCACAAATTCAGCTTACGTATTTAGTCTTAATATAAAGGACAATAGTCGAATATTTCGACTTAGATTATAATAAATGGTAAACTACTGGGTCAACATTACTCTTCTGAGCAAAATATTTTTTGATTGCAGGTACGTCGTCATGTAACATGTCTAGTTTGTTTGATTTTAGGAGTATGTTAATAAATCTCCTATACCACATCTTAGAGAGCACTCTTTCTGTTGCAAATAGGTTAAAACTAGCTGGTCTTGGTAATTTTCTTGGAACAGTAAATGACAAAGATGATAAAAGATTCGGTGCCTCTATAAAGCCTTAAATCAACTTGGAGAGGAAAACAACCTCTAGCATGCATCTTCGATTAGTTAATGTGCATATATAAAAGTGTTTAAGACGGTCGCCATAACTTTGCAATTCCTTACCTAAGTAAGAAGCATAGGTGAGTTGACATAGAAATCGTTTCCGTACTCGCTCCACTTTATTATTATAAACATCGTAGAAAGGATTCCATGCACTACTGCAATAATCCAATATATTACGCACCAGAGCATTATACAAGGTGTCCAGAAAGGGTATCGGGTATTTGTTTTCGCGCCATATTCGAAACGGGGTGTCTAAAGGGTACGGGGAGGGGTTCGTGGCGTCCGCCATTTTGTGGAGTTTTAGTCACGATGGAACAGTACTCGGGGACGCATCGCGCATTTTGCGTACGAGCGTATTATCGTAATGGTGATTCAATAGTGACTGCTCAACGTCTCTATCGTGCGGAATATCGTACACGCCACGCGCCAAGTGACGATAGCATTAGGAAATGGATCAGGATGTTCGAGAATACAGGTGCGACAGTTAAAATTCAAAACTCTGGTCGTCCTCGTTCAGTTCGCGATGAAGAAACAATTAAAGAAGTTGAGACGTCGGTTCGTCAAAATCCGTCTTTTTCCATCCGAAAGCGAAGCCAAGCGTTGAACATCAAAAAATCGTCTTTACATTCAATTTTAAAGAAAGACTTACATCTAAAAGCTTATAAAATTCAATTGGTTCAAGAATTGAAGGATACGGACTATGCTAATCGACTGAATTTTGCGAACGAAATGCTGCAGCGATTTAACAACTTTAACAACATACTGTTCAGTGACGAAGCAAATTTTCACCTGAATGGTCATGTTAATAAGCAGAATTGTCGGTACTGGGCAGTGGAGAATCCGAGACGAAAGCATGAACGACCCCTGCATAGCCCAAAGGTCGTTGTTTGGGCCGCTATGTCTGCTAAAGGCATAATTGGTCCTTATTTTCATGAAGATCAACGAGGCCGAGCAATTAATGTGAATAGTGACCGTTATTGCGATATGTTGCGAAATTTTTTGGTCCCAGAGTTGCAGGAGTTTGCAGGTTTCAACTCAAGAACGTGTTTCCAGCAAGATGGGGCCACTTGCTATACCTCAAATGACTCAATGGAAGTTGTTAACGAATTATTCCCTAATAAAGTCATTTCGCGAAGGGGTAACATCAACTGGCCTCCCAGAAGCCCCGACCTTAGCCCGCTTGACTATTTTGCATGGGGATACCTTAAAAGTAAGGTTTATCAAAACAATCCGACGAATCTAACCCAGTTAAAGCAAAACATCAGGTCAGAAATGGCAGCAATATCGATAGCTATGTGTCAACGTGTTATCGCCAATCTTCGTTTCCGTTTAGAAGAGTGCCAGCAACGTAACGGTCATCATTTGGATAACATCATCTTTTCCAAATAATTCTCCAATTCATATGCTAATAATAAACAATAAACTTTTTTATTGCACACAAATAATTTTTGTTTCATTGAACTTACAAATACCCGATACCCTTTCTGAACACCTTGTATATTAAAATGTGTGTGCTTGGGGATTTGAAGTCCTTGCAGTTGCGCAGAACAAAACCTAGACACCTGAATATTCTTGAAACTATGTCATCTATGTTAATGTTATATCGATGTAATATTGGATATATACAGACTAATCTCAGACAACGATAAAGCAAAAGATAATTATATATACGGGTACAATCACTATATGTATGATGGTCGCGATCCCTACCAGCCCGCTATATTACTGCATATGCACCGGCTGATTTAAGAACACGACAAACCAAAATAAAATCATAGATAGGTTTATCACTGTGTGTAGTATTGTAATTACATATATGCCATATAAATCCAACACATTAACCGTACCAATAAAATTTCAAAAATAATTAAAATTATCCCTTAATGTACCGGCCTGCGGAAAGCTTTTTAGAAAAACGTGAAACCCCTTTTATGTCTTACCAAAATTTAAATAAGAATTTTCATATCCCTAATTTAAGACATGATGGGTTCTTCATACAAACTTTCATCCCTTCGAGTTTTATTTTCGCTACATGTGGGATAATACACAATGAAAGAATTCGCTTGTAGCAAAACTGTATAATCCAGATAAAGCGAGTGAAGCCACCTAAAAGTAATACCAAATAGCAATGGTTTATGGTATTTAATTTCGTCTGTAGTATTTGCGAACTGCGGTCGACAGCGCAAGTCACGTTTCAATCATAAAATAAAACAGTAATTATGCAGTACTGCGTAGTTAAAAAGTTTAAAAATACTTCGGCCAATCTTAAAAAGAATACTGGACTATCATTTTATAGGTAAGTATTAGAAATACATTACGTTTCTTGTTAAGTATAATCCAAATAATTTACAACAGGTATTGTTCGTGCTCATAAATTGGTTGGAAGTATGCTAAATTTTTAAAATTACCCTTACAATTAAAAGCCTGTGATGACTGCTCACTTGCGTGTAGGACTCGGACAGATACCGGTGCGGCGGCTAACGTCTCACGACACATTTGTTAAAGTTCGGCAGTATAGTACATACGGAAAGGTGCTGTGTATATTTCGATTTTGGCGTTTGGAGTAAAGCTTTTGAATCCTGAAACATTCGGATAAACATCATCGGTAATCTCGGCGGCGAAAGATAAGTGAGCCTTCATCCCGATAATAGTATACCATATTTGGCGGTTATTTTGTGTAGTATCTACTTTCAGCCAGTTTAAAAATATACAATCCATTATATCCTGTATCCTGGTGGTTGTTGCCACCACAGGTATATTGCTTAGACTCTCCACATTTGCAACGCGCGAGTGAAGTCACCTAAAAGTAATATCAAATAGAAATGGTTTATCGTTTCGACTAAATTGAGTTGAATCTGCCTAAATTATCCCTTATTATTGGACACTGATGAATTTATTCTCGATTTCAGACAGAAATTTTCGCGATTTTGTTCCACAACGGAACGAGATATCTTTGAAGGACCCGTGTAAAGTGCGTCTCCAGTACTGGCTACTCCATAGTAATTAATGCCGTCAAGGGATATTATATTATTTATATGCAACAGTAACAGCATTGGAGATAGTACCAATCCTTACGGGACGCCAACGTTTATGTCCTTGCTCTCGGAGCAGCTTCCGTTTACTGCAGCTCTCATGCATCTGCCGGACAGAAAGGTAGTAACCCATTTGCACAATCCTTCGGGCAGCGCATAAGCTGGCATCTTCGATAGAAGACCCCGGAGCCTGATCCGATCGAACAACTTCGCTTATATCTAGGCTGATTGTAATTGTCAATTTTTATAGCGATTATATCGTCATAATTTGTTGTAATGAGTGCGTATCTTAATTTAAATATAATTGTTTATTAATTTGCACGCCACAAAGGGCAGAATATGACGCAACTGTTTTTCTAAATTTAAGACCAGTATGAACAATATTAAGACAAAGATATTTTATTGTATGTATTGTATGCCTCACTTTGACTTTCATGGCTGAAGCCCATCGATGAGCGAGATACACTAGAAGATCACCAGTCGAGTAACCATAGTGAAAGCTATATTGACAATAGCTGATTTATTGATCGCTAACTTAGGAGCTTTGTGTGTTATCCTTCTTGAAATTTCAAAAATCTTTTCTTAGTGCACTTCTGTGATTTTGTTAGCATTTCAATTAAAACAGTTTAGTTATTGTAGACAAGGAATGCTCTTCCCACCAAAAAACGTGAAACTCAAGAAGCCCCAAAATCGTTCTAGAAACTTTTATTGAGTAACTACTAGGTACGGTGCATTAGTGCAGTGGCAGTGTGCAGTGGTAGTAAACCCGACTACTGATCCGAGAGGTCGTGGGTTCGATCCCCGCCCATTACTGACTTTTGTGTGATGAGCATAATTGTCAGTTTTGTGTCTGGGTGTTAAATATCTATATATAATATGTATATCAGTTGTTTAGTTACCATAATACAAGCTTTACTTAGTTTGGAATTAAATAGCCGTAGGTGAAATTGTGTCCTCATATTTATTTATTTATTATTATCTCATAATTTTATTTGTACACAATTATATTAATTCATATACTAATGATTGGTTGTCGCTGACGCTACAACTAGATGCCGTCGGCGTACTATAACAAATCGGCTATTAATCTATCATCGTCTTATCTATTTCATCAAATAATCCAAAGATAGTGGCAGTATGTATAGCGGAACTATGTAAAAACAATACTACAATCTATAAAATTGAAGGTTTTGTAGTGTCAAAATAACAGTTTTTTACTAAATGCATATGAAAATATACCTACGATACCTATAACAGAAAACCCATTTTTATAATTTTTGTCTGTTTATCTGTCTGTTTGTTCCGGGTAATCTCCGAAACGGTTAGACCAATTTTGACGGGACTTTCACTGGCAGATAGCTGAATTTATAGGAAGTAACTAAGGCTACTTTTATATTAGAAAAAGAATTAGGGTTCCATACAAATAAAAAAACTGGTCATGGTGATTCAATTCGGGCGCTTAAATGGCTTACGCTGAGTAAAGCATAAGATATATAGCAAATTAATGTTCTAATCAATGGTAAACATTAAAAAGACCTACAAAACCGTGAAGAAGAGTATACGTCTATCTTCTAAGGAACACCCACAATAAGCATTTTTGTCCTAATAATAGGTCTTTACCTATGAAATTGCCGTTCTGCAGTACTGGCCATTTCAAATCAAAATAATTTTGTTTGGCTAAGAATTCTAATTTCAAATTAATTTTATTTTAAAAACATGGAATTCTTTTTCCAAAAGTAGTTAAGTATTTGTTTATTGATTAGTGTTACATTTTCATCGCATTTCAATCTTTTTTGTCATCACGGATACGTTAAAAATTCGAGTAATTATGGAATATGAGTACCGTCGTGGCAGCAACGCGGCACAAGCGTCACGCAACATCAACGACGTTAAACTATAAACCAACGCACCACCTGTTATTGGTTTGCTCACTTCCGTTCTGGGAATTTCGACCTGAAAAATGAACCTCGCGGTCGTCCGAAGACTTTGGTCAACAATGACGAATTAAAGGCGATTGTGAAAGCTGATGATACACAATCTACGGCTGAATTAGCAGTTAGCGTCAAAACAATATTGATCCATTTGCGTCAAATTGGCAAGGTAAAAAAGCTTGACAAATGGGTGCCCCACGAACTCAATGATCGCCAGCGCGAAGTATGCGTCGAGACGTGCCTTGCACTGCTCAACAGACACACAAATGAAAGAATTTTACCCCCATTGTTACCTGCGATGAAAAATGGATTCTGTTTGATAACCGCAAGCGCTCAGCATTTTGGTTGGATCCTGGTTCAGCACCTAAACAATGCCCTAAACGAAAACTTACCCCTAGAAAAGTGATGGTCACTGTTTTGTGGTCTAGCGCCGGTGTGATTCATCACAGCTTCTTACCAAACGGGGTGAGCATTAACTGCAGATGTGTACTGTGAAGAACTGAACACAATGATGGAGAAGCTGGCACATCTCCAACCAACATTGGTCAATCGCTCGTCTCCGCTGCTCCTGCACGACAACGCGCGACCTCATACTGCACAGCAGACGGTCTCCAAGTTGCAAGAACTGTGGTTGGAAGTTCTCCGTCATCCGCCCTACTCACCAGACCTTGCGCCTACAGACTACTACTTTTTCCAGAATTTGAATAACTCCTTGGCGGGAAAAAAATTCAATACCCGAGAGGCAGTACAAAATGCCTTTGAAGAATTTGTTGCCTCCCGTCCAGCTGATTTCTTTAAGAAGGGCATCAATAAACTGCCACTGCGCTGGCAAAGATGCATTGATTGCATGGGTGATTACTTCGATTAATACAAATAAAAAATACATTAAAAAAATTTGTTTAAATTTTTTCATACAAAACGGCAATTTCATAGGTAAATACCTAATAATAGCCGGGAGCGGGAAAGCAATATTCGCGCGGACATTCTGTAGTAAATAATAAAAATGCTGAGATCACATACTATTAGTAAGCCGTATTAAATTATTTTTATAGGTTCACCGTAAAATAACATGAACAAAAAAATATTAATTAGGGGCATTCAGTGGCGGCCACCAGTTTCCCCATGGTTGAGATGATAGCATAATATTATGGCCTTTTATTTATATCTTATATTTTAACTAAAGTCAGAACAAAAAGGCGATCTTTCACAACTAAAGGAGGATCTATAATCAATACGTATCTTTGTAATATCTATCTAAATACCTAATACTAATTTAATATTTATGTGTATTGTTCTGTTACATATAAATATTATTAATATGTATGTGTGACGTTGTGTATTTCGGAACTAGATATTATACCAAATTTGATGAAACTTTTTCGGTCGATTAGATATGTTTTCAGCGTTTTTTTTTTTTTAAATATAGTTAACGCTTGCGACTTCGGTTACGAGGAAAGGGTCGGCGTAGTTTTACAAAAATATTTTTATTTTACTAATTTTCGGTAGGCTTGTTAGTTTTCGATATACCTTATGTTATTTTTAAAGCTGCATGCTAACATACAAATTTTACAAAATTCGGTTCAAAGGTTTACCGTAGTCATTATTACTATTATTTTTCTTGTTTCATGTTTCCTTATTCTTGTTGTGTGTCATAGCATAGTACTAAAATATTGCGGAATGTTATAGTGCATACACGGCTCGCTCTGGGTCAGTTTTTGATGCATAATAAATACGATAAAACTGAGAACTTTAGCTTTATTCAGCATTAAAATAACACGTATAACTTAACATGACATCAATAACAATACTACAACATCAACACTAATAATCTTAACATGACAGATAAAATTTAGTGAAAACGTTTGTTGCATAACCAAGTATGTATGGTCTATGTTTAAACTAAGAAGTTAACATCATTCATACTACCTTCTAAGTTGTAACGTAGTCTTGAAGGTATGAAGGAGATCTACATTCCCTAGTTGTATAGCAGACTTGAACATCCTCATCAACCAAATTAGAAGATGGATCTTCGTTAGCGAAATGAGCTCTCTCAGTGTCTGGAGTTAAGTATTCATTATCAGATGGAATATGTTCAGCCACTGAAATTGGTGCCAGACGTTTGTTAGAGCTCTACTTCTTCAATAGCTGGGTCATATTTTGAGTTCCTTATGTTTTTCTTCATATATATAGGTCCCGGCGATATTAGCCAAGTTGGCATCAGTTGGCCGTTTCCAGATCGGTGGGGGTTGTTGAACATCCTCTCAAGTGGAAGTGATGTTTATTCCGGTGGACAACGGAGATCTTATTAAGTGAAATGCAATCGGTATTACCGTTTCCCATTCGGCGATGTCTCGTTTTGAAGAGCGGAAATGTAGCTGAATAGTCTGCCATAATGTTCCGTTAAGACGCTCTACTAAGCCATTTCCACTGGAATTATAAGGAGTCGTTCGACTACAGGCTATACTAAGAGATGTAAAAAACTTCTTCAATTCATCAGATAAGAACGATGGGCCTCTAACGGAGTGTATGAGTTCCGAATAAAAAGAAAAGTTCTGGCAAACATTATTTTACAGTTTCTGATGTTATATCTTTGCAAGCAAAGGCAAGGGAAACCGACTATACTCGTCGATTATGGTCAAAATGTATTGGTTAGAAGTATTGGACGGAAGAGGTCCTTTGAAATCCAAGTTACAACGTTCGAAAGGTGCTATCGCTTTTATAAGTTGTTCTTCATTTTTTACATATCTCGGTTTTATTTCAGCGTAAACTGAGTATGCCGCAGTCATTCTTTTTACTTCATAAACAGAATAAGGTAAGTTCTTTACTCGAATCCCAGTGTATCATCCGTGTTACACCTGGGTGACATAAAGAGTTATGCAATTGTGTGAGTTTGTTGGAAGTAGCATCCATTATAACACTAATTCAAGACAGTGCATCAGCAGCTTCATTTTGTTTCCTGAGCTATAAGTAAGACAATTCCAAGCGCTATCTTTCGATTTTTTTGTTTTTAATTCTACTTGTTAGTATAAATATAGCAAAAGCATACTCGGAAGCATCAGTTTCGACAGAGAATACTTGTTTATCATCAATAGTGGCGAGGGCAAATTCTGCGACGTCAGACTTGAGATTAGTGAATCAGTTTGTTGACTCTTCTAATAGCGGAAAAGTTACTTCTACCAACGGTCTGATCTTAGCGGAGAAATTGACGATCCACTTTGAATAGTGTGCAAACAACCCTAGTGCTCTTTTCAAGGATGCTGCATCTAATGAAACAGTTAAATTTGAAGAGTGGATCCTACCTGGATTTATCCGATTTGATAAAGTTTTTGTAAATAATATAGCCTAGAATATTGGTAGATTCCGTTCCAAATACACATTTTTGAGTATTCAACGTATGTTTTTCAGGAACTACCATGAATCTGCGTAAGTTAGTTTCATGATCTCGTTTGTCTTTCCCACAGATCGTTACACAGTCTATATAAGCTTAAGTTCCTTTTAACTTTTCAGCGTTTATGATAAATTGTAAAGTCCTTTATAATGCGGCAACTCCATTTTTTATTCCAAAGGTATTCTCGTAAATTGGTAAAGATTTCCGCAAGCTTCAAATGCTGTATAGATTTTTTCTTTGAGAAGGATTTTAACTTGATGGTAAGCACTCTTGAGGTCTATCTGACTAAAATAACTATACTTTGCGACTTTAGTGACAATTGAATCGATGCTGGGTAAAAGATAGCCATCTAACTCCGTTTATCTATTTATGGTCTGTGAGTAATCAATTACAAGGCGTTTCCTGTGATTGCCTCCTCCGGCAACGAAAACTTGTGCTCTCCAGAGTGTCACAATGGGCTCAATGACTTTGTCTTTTAAGAGGTTAGATATTTCATTTGATATGAAAAGCTGATCTTCTTCGGAGTGGCATCTAGATCGGATAGCGATTGGTTTCATATTAGGCGATAAATTAACAAAAAACGACGCTGGTGGAACAGAATATTCAAGCACATTGCAGGTTTTCATGGGTTCAGTGGTTCACACCAAACTGAACGCACACGTAGTTTGGAATTATATAGCTGTGTGTGAAATTGTGTCTCCATATTTATTTATTTATATAACAATGTTTCTTACAGCCTATCTTTGAGGATCACATAAGATTACCGTATACAAAAATTAGTATAACCCATAAAAATTGGTATAGCCGTATTGAGTTAAATCTGGACATACAAAAAAATACCGAGTTAGATAGACAGACAACATTTTTTCCATGTCATATTCGTGACAGGTTTTAAAAAAATTACAAGGACAGACAGAACAACATATTTATAATATGGATATTTTTAGCGATAAAAAAAATCATTTAAACTTAACAAACTGTAATGCTTGATCTAGGGTATTTCTAAGACGACACTATCTTCTTAATGGCACGCCACGTGTATTTTGTATTCTCTCGCCGCTTCACCAAAGTTTGCCAAAGTGACCTCAGTGTTGTTGGTTTACTAAATTAATGATGTCACCTAATTTTATTACATTTGCAAAAGACAAGTTATTATGTACTGGCAATGTACCCGATAGGATTTTAACATCAGCTCAAGAGAGATCCTAATTTTATTCTCGTATTAACTAGTTTTGAAGCATTTTTTCTTAATACACATCTACATTATTTACAAAAATCTAGGGTGCTAAATTTCTTGCACCTGTTTAAACTGTGCGTCTTTGTCAGTCAGTAACATTTTTTAAATTAAATTGTTACGGAAGATATAAACAAATCAGACATCAAACATAAGAATGTAATACTTTATTCATTATAACATAAGAACTGAAGTAACATAAGAATTTTATTTATTTTGCAATTTAGATAATAAATATTTATCAATACCCTCTGGGTACTTAAGAAAGTATTTCTTCCAATCTATATGCGCTGGATCACACGGGAACAGACGACGATCGTGTTCAGACAGAGATGAATAAAGCGACCTCACGTTCCCAGATTTGATCACCCACGAATTCAGCGTAAAGAATTTTAGTGAATCACTCAGACTAATCACTTTGCCCTGGATCTTAACATATCTGAAAATAACCAACCATTGTTTATGATCATTTGAAAAGTTGATCTATTTGTTATGGTAAAATTTTTAATATATTAATGCCAAATATTGATAAAGAGGAATTATGCATGCCAATTGTTATTTTAAGAATAAAAATTGTAACCTGGGCTTTTTTCCACTTATTATCAAAAAAAAGTCAGTGAAGTAAGCAGGAACCATTTGCAGGATGAACGTAAAAATTGCAGCCAATATTCTGGATTGTATGAATAACGTAGAAGGGAATGCGATATTATCTGCAATGGACAAAAATATTACAAAATATAATTTTTTTGGACGAGCCTAGCTGAGTTCTGCTAATTCTTAAACATGGTACTATTTATGGGACTGTTACCATTTATGTGCTGATCACTTTTCTTACGGTTTTTTTAAGTAGTTTTTTTATCTATCATGGATATTCTATACTTTTAAGGCATCGGCAGACGAGTTACTTGAAATTCCTACTGACTAAAACATCACAATGTTCTAGTATATAACTTTATATAATCCACTTTGCCATGTTTTCTTTGATTCCTTCACTAATTGTAGTATATTTAATTTTATGAGTCGGTCAACACGGAACTCTACGTTTTATATAATTGTAGAAAATACTCACTCCGACCGTCCTTCACTAAATCTTCAGTGAAATATTTATAGCTTTCCCTCATAGTCACAGGATTAACTTCACTTGAACACGAATTATAAACTCGTATATCTTTGGATCTGTAATAATTTATTAACTGTGACAATATGGTAATTTATTAACCTTAGGAAAAGGATTTTTTAAATAATGCGGACAAGATGAGTTGCTTTCTACGAGGGCTATTTAAAAGTAATGAATGACAAGAATGGTATACAGATAAAAATATGTATTCAGTAAAGTTGCTTTAAATTTATAAGTAATATCTTGCTTTGTTTTCCTACCAAATCGCGAATGTATGTCTTGAGGTGATTTTGAATTTATTTCGGTGTGTGCAAGCGCAGCATTCATATGCAAGATATTCGAAACATGCAGGCAGGTATCATCGTGAAAAATTGAAAATGCACAATCTACTGAAATGTCAAGAGATGCAGCAAGCTCCCTAACGGATATTCGTCATTTTACGATAAGTACAGTACATCAGCGTGTCTCTTGAGAATAATTTACTAGAATTACGTTTTTAAATATTTTCAATTTATAGGCACAGATTTATTTCTCAAATCGGTTTTCATAGGTATGAATACAAGGAAAAATCTAGGAGTGATTTTTGATAAAAATCTATACATACATATGTTTATAAGTCACATATACTATATTTAATTGTAAAATTTGTATGTTTGTGATACATGTGTTTTCCGGCACGAAATTTATTGCCATTTATTTTTAAGTTTGGTTGGAAAAAATCTCTCTAAGCGATAAGGCCGTCTAACTGTACACAAATAATTTAAACAGTTATTATATGTATGTTTTTTTGTTTCGTGTGCAATAAAGTATATTGTACTGTATTGTATAAGCAAAGCAATATATCGATTCAAAATAAGTTTGCCGATCGCAAGCTCTCTTGCAATAGACTGTAAATGTAGTACATATTTTGATCTTGAGTAGCCACCGGGCTCTATCGCTATGAGTTACTGACTACAAAAAGATCGCATTTCATAGGTCGGATGTATTACAGCTGTATGATGCTGCTTCTGAAGACTAAGTTAAAACGCCAACCACACCCTTTATACATAACAGTATGAGCGCTGTTGATTATCGGCGAAATAGATGTAGCGGTAGTACTTCTAAAGTCGAACCTTGCACAGTGTCTAATACGCTTAATTTCACCTCCAAGCTAATCACTACTTTTCATCTCTTACCCGTCGTGTTTAGCTGCTGCTACAAGGCATGTATTAGCGACGTAGTCCACAGGAATTAAATCTAATACTTGATCTCTGTTTCCAGGGGTCACGCGCTGCAATCGTTTTTTCACGTTCCACATGACAAGAGTTGCTCCAAACCAATTATCAAGCCAGCCAATGAGCGGTTCGTCTATTTTTGGTCCAACTGAATTAGTAAAATAAAGAAATAACTGTACCTACATTGCTTTTAATAATTGATATTCTCCATGATAACTTAGTTTTTACGATATTTGCTGGATAGAAGTTATAATCGCTGGTTCGTTTTCTTTCATAAAACTAGCCGGATTGTTGGTTGGGGGCAATTTTCCTGGTCGATTACAATATATGCACAATGACACGGAATACTGGAATTTATAGAATGGAGAAAAAAGGGACTCACCGAACAACAGCTTTTACGCACTTTGGAGGCCTCCTCTTGTGTTCACTTCTGTGTCACCACGCACCATGCACGATAATTATTCAAGTTTTTGAAGTAAAATTTATTATATTGAAATACCGCAGTCACTCTGTGTTTGCCGTTGCAATTTTAAAGGCTAACTGACGTCGGCGAAAGGTAGGGGGTAGATAAGGATAGACAGATACGAGGAAAAAGGATAGGTGCTGTATCATTGTGCATATGATCGTCGTATGCGCCTTTTAGCCTTAACATCCCCCCGGGCTTGACAGGATAATTATCCTTCAAGATCTAACAGTAGAATATAAGTATTTTATTTAACTTAGTCTACACAAACCATTATTGTGTATTATTCAATTAATATTTATTTAAATATAATAATCTAACGAACTATAAATTAGTGGACTGTATTGAAATGGTTTAATATTATTAATTACTAATTAGGCAAGGGGAATACTTTCACCACGGGTCGGCGATAAATTCCGGATTTAGTTTTAACGTCTACGACACGCGAAACGCCATCTTTACCAGGAAACGTCCGTTCTATTACTCCTAAGGGCCAATCCAACGGAGCACTGTTGTCTGATTTAAGCAGAACAACCGCTGAACGCTGAACGGGCGCACTCGAAGTTAATCATTTATTTCGAACCTGTATAGTATTCAGGTATTCGATTTTCCACCGTTTCCAAAAGGATTGAACTAAATGGTCAACTAAGCGTTTTCTTTGAAGAAGCGGAACTTTCTCATTGGTCAAATCCTCCGACGGTAATGACTTTAATGGGGTCATAACTAAAAAATGCGCAGGAGTCAATGCTAGGGGTTCCGCGGGGTCGCTACTTAGCACTGATAGTGGACGCGAATTGAGAATTGCCTCAATTTCAGTGAGTACGGTAATCATTTCTTCCTGTTCCATAGGGACACGACATTTGGCGGGGGAATATCATCCCAACCAACGTTATTTTCCCACAATGATTTTATAATTAATTTCGCTAATAACGTTACTGGGGCTACGAATCCCATAACATCCCATAGTCGGGCAATTGTTGATAGGATATTCCGTTTAGTGCACTCGCGAGACTCTGAATTGACACAGAATGTAAACATATCGTCAGCCGGTATCCAAAGAAGACCAAGTATTTTTAGGTGACTCTCCGGACTGAATTCCACTGCCTCACTAACACGATTGGCCGTGGGGATACTAGACATAACTTCAGGTGAATTACTAGAAAATTTAACTAGCTCGAACTCTCCAGCCGCGAAGAAATCGATCAGCTGATTTGAAAGTTCGACACCCTCAGCTACAGATGAGCAACTAGTTGCTAAATCATCCATGTATAGATCCTTAGTGGCTACCGAAGCAGCAGTCGGAAAACGCTCGCATTCATCGGCGGCGAGCTGACGTATGGTACGTATAGCTAGGTATGTACTACAGCACAGGCCGAACGGTACTCGGGACATTTCAAAAACGGTAATTTCGTCATTACTGTCAAACCTATACAACAACCTAAGAAATTTTCTGTCATTTTCGTCTATTAAAACGCGTAAATACATTTGCCGTATATCAGCGTTTAGGGCCACAGGAAACAAACGAAATTTTAATATTATTTGAAATAAATCATTTTGTAGATTTAAACCAGTATGCAATAAATCATTTAACGACGTGCCAGTACTAGTTTGATTACTAGCATTTAATACTACGCGTAATTTTGTGGTAAATTTATCTTTGCGTATCACCGCGTGATGAGGTATCACGTATTGATTATTATTAGAGCCAATATCAGAAATACTACCTACGGGATACATATAATTTTTCTGAAGGTATTCTTTAAAAATATTGTCATATTCTAATTTCATGGCGGTATTAGACAATAATTTACGTTCCAAAGATAAGAACCTACGTTCGGCCGCGCGCATCGAGTCTCCTAAAACGGAGGTATCGTCTTTAAACGGCAGCGATACGATGTATCGCCCGTTCGACTCGCGGCGAGTGGTATCGTAGTAATATTTTTCGCAAGCTTGTTCGTCTACAGTTAGGCAATTAGGCACATTAGGTACCTCTTCCAATTCGAAAAATCGATTCAGGGAATTTTCGAATGATTCGTCCATAGTACAATACGAACGAACAATATTACACACGGGGTTAAAGACCGGGGCCTGACCGATTATTATATAACCTAATAAGGTTTCAATCGCGACAGGTTCATCGGACGCACGCGATATCGAATTCGGACCTAAGATTCGAGCAAATAAATCCGTTCCCAATATGAGATCAATATTCGCGGGCGTGTAATAATTAAAATCAGCCAAAGGAATATTATTTAAATAATCCAGACGCGCCGTGTCTATCTTCGCGGTAGGTAATTCATTGGTGATACGATTGACGACCACCGGTTGTATAGTGAACCTAACCGAATCGTCGAAGCGAGACCGAATGGTCAGGCAGGTAACTCCTAATACAGAATGGTGACGTCACCAACACCCGACACATATTTACTCTGCGACACATTTAATTTTAAATTTAATCTTTTACAACATTAATTCGTTAAAGATCTTTTTGCGACGCACTATCTATCAACGCTCGCAAAACAAATATATTTCCCTCGGAGTCTTCAGCGTGACATTGCGCGGTACCGAGCAAGACAGAAGACGAGGGACTCGAACTCACGGCCTCCGGTGCGGCGGCAGTACACTCACCCACGGCACAGAGCGAGACGGCGCTCGCGGCAGGGGCGTGTACAGAAGCGCGAGCCGCACTACCCGACCGCGACTGTGGTACTATCGCTGTACTTGTATGTTCCATAGCGATATTAGTGGATACTGTCTTACTATTAGGAAAATGTAACAAGCTATGGTGACTGCGATTGCATTCAGCACAACGTCTGGGATCTTTGCAATTTAAGATTATGTGTTTGCTATTTAAACAGTTTACACAATATTTATTTGATTTAACTAATTTGTAACGATCATTAGGGATCATAGACAGGAATTTTGGGCATTAAGATAAGTCATAATGATCACTCTTCCCACGACATAAGCACGTATTATGTTCCTGTACATTTACAAAACTTTTAACATTACTAAAGGAGGTGCGCGCTCCCGATCTATTTGACGACCGCGACGATGCCGTATTATTATTTTTACGTGCCTGAGTCCGACCCGCGTTCGTATTTGTAGCGATTGTACTCGCGCCCACCACATTATGAGCGCGTTGTAAAATGTGAGATTGATTTCTAACAAAATCGATGAATTCCGTACAAGTTGAATTATTTTCGGAATCGTCGAATTTAAGCTCAAACGATTTTACAGTTTCAAACCCCACTTTTTTGCACGCAAGGTGAATAAATATGAAATCCTCCAAGCTTTTCAAGTGTAATTGTTTCAAAGCGGAGTACAGAGATGAAAACTTATCTATAAATTCTTCTAATTCTGAAGGAGAATTTTCACCTACATTTGGCAAGTTAAGTAATTTATCTAAATACGAAGCGGCCAATATCTTTTTGTCATTGTATTTATTCACCAAGGCTTTCCACACAACACTATAATTTTCGGCAGTGGGTAAAATACCTTGGCAAATATTTAAGGCTTTGCCCTTTAGTCTACCAATTAAATATTGAATTCTTTCACCGTCGCTTAGATCCGGGTTATCGTGAATAACAGATTTGAATGTCTCATAAAAAATAGGCCAAGTCTCATTTTCACCGTCAAATGAACAAATTTCTAATCGTGGTAATTTTAAGGATGGTTTTACGCATTTCACTACGGTACCCTGCTCATCGCGGCTAATATTTTCAGCCATTTGCGACTGCAGTTGATGTGACTTATATTTTATTTTAGCGTATAACTGTTCAAACGAAATAACGACTTTATAAGAAGATGTGGGACCATCTGATAACGTTAATTCAAAATTACTTCGTTCCTCAACGGCTGCCATAAAATCATTTCGTAAGGTGTCAATCGTAAAACTATCCGCTAAAAACTCCTCAATTTTTTCATCATTATTACCAATTTCCGCGATTAAATCATATATCTGTTGTAACCTCTCAAACAACTGTAATCTTATTCTGCAATTTTTGCAATTTACGTTCGCTTCGTGGTTCAGAAGGCATTTTGTAAAATAAGTTTATCTACCTCCCGCACACAATAAATGATCACGACTAATTTTATGTGGATAATTCGCGTTCGATAGGACCAAATGTAATAGCTGGTTCGTTTTCTTTCATAAAACAAGCCGGATTGTTGGTTGGGGGCAATTTTCCTGGTCGATTACAATATATGCACAATGACACGGAATACTGGAATTTATAGAATGGAGAAAAAAGGGACTCACCGAACAACAGCTTTTACGCACTTTGGAGGCCTCCTTTTGTGTTCACTTCTGTGTCACCACGCACCATGCACGATAATTATTCAAGTTTTTGAAGTAAAATTTATTATATTGAAATACCGCAGTCACTCTGTGTTTGCCGTTGCAATTTTAAAGGCTAACTGACGTCGGCGAAAGGTAGGGGGTAGATAAGGATAGACAGATACGAGGAAAAAGGATAGGTGCTGTATCATTGTGCATATGATCGTCGTATGCGCCTTTTAGCCTTAACAGAAGTTATGTAGTTCATTATGTGTAATTAGTTACATTTTTTATATGATGTAAATTTCGATTAAAATTAATTTCCATCTCAAAGTTTACATTAGATTTTCATGATTAGAATATTATTTAAGTAGATAATTAACTCATATAATACATTCTTTTAAATTAACAAATTTATGGCATTAGGTAGAATGGGAATCATGTTACCAATAGACGGTCTCACGATACATGTTGGAATATTTCCATGATTTTCTGCAATATACGTCTCGGCTAATGCCTTTGCATATGCGTATGGGCTCGGTAAACCACCTAAAACAAAACAATTATTTGAGTTGTAACCTCTTTACTAAAACATGATAATTATATTAATTGTTGTCGTTATTATCGTAATTATTATTTTTAACTTAGCATCCCCTAAATCAATTTGCTAAGAGACAACGATTAGATTACCTACTTTAATATTCAAATAACGTGTTTGAAAATTAAACGTACCCAAAAATTCTTTAGTTTTTTCCTTATCATTGCTGTATTTCTTTGCAAAATCATAAGCTTGTTCTATTTTAGCGGGTGCTGGATATAACTTCTCTTCGATTACATTATCACTATTGCTTTTTGTTATTGAATAAGCAGTGGACACGTGTACGAAGACCTGTAAAATTATTGTTAGATTAATTATTTCATTTATTTATTTATTTACACATTATGCGTTAAATACACAATGGCGGACTTGATGCCTAAGGCATTCTCGGCCAGTCAACCATTAGGTGATGCAGAGATAAATGTTGGTAGGTGTAAAAGGTAAGGGTTTTTTGAAATTATGTTTAACCTATTTAATATCACAATATATAAATAAATATCAACACCAAAACATAATATATATAAGACATATATAATACATATATACTACACATATACAATACATACACATAACAACATCATACATAAATATCAATACAATAAATAAAAATATAATTAGTCAACATTAAGTACTAAATACAGTATTAACCAGATAATTCTGCTAAATGACACTGGTAAAGCCGACGTACCTTGACTTTAAAACTGAAACGATTAGATGACATCCTGATTTCTTAAGGAAACGCATTCCATAGGAGAATAGATTGGATATAGAAAGATGAATGTACTAGACCGGAAGTATGGACAGGACAGCAAAGAATAAGATTATTAGAAGAGCGAAAGTTAAGGTCATGATTAGAGTATAAAAACTGAAAATGTGGAGTTAAGTAAGAGGGAGTGTTGGGAGAAAATAGAATAGAATACAGAGTTGTCAGAGCCCGCAAACTCCGACGCTGGCGTATGGGCAACCAATTAATCTCTGAACGATGGCTCGATACATGGTCATATTTACGAAGATTAAAAACAAATCGAATGCAATTGTTGAGTAATCTGTCAATTTGTTAAGAAGGTCAGCGTTCAGATCGTAAAAGTACACATCACCATAGTCAATTATAGGAAATATTATAAATATTATAAAGTTGAAGTTGATGTATTGTTAAAAATTTTAAAGCAAACATGCAAGAATGTATTTAAGTATTGATATTGACCTTGATATTATTCATTCGATGACACAGTTTCAATACTTCTCTAGTACCTTCAAAATTGCTTTTCAGGGTAACATCCAAAGGTTCATTAAATTTAACAGACGCAGCTGCGTGAAAAACTACAGATACCTGGAAATTTTAAATTAATTTTTTAGCTACTTATTGCATTATTATAGCTCTTATGGCAATTTTAAACAAACTTAAAGGTTTAAATAAATTTCTCATAGTACAGACTAAATAAATCCTGTTCATCTAATTAGGAAATGACAAATAATTCTAATGCATGCCTAAACAAAAAATGTCGAACACCTCTCAGTAGCCTGTTAGATAAGTCGCACGGAAAATTATTATGCAACTTAACAAATTAATTTCCTCGCATTAAAATTAAATTAAGACCCGTAACAATATAACTTTTTTTATTCCAGTTGTTCTTCTTTACTTGAATCACTACATAATTTAGAAACAACAAAGATTTAAACGAATTGTAAGCATAATCATACCTTTTCAACCAAATTCTTTATGTCATCTGTTTTAATAGCCATGTTAGGTTCTCTAACATCACCGGCAATTGGAACTACCTTATTTAGGCTGTCAGGCAAGTGTTGTTTTAGCCTTTCAAAGAGCTGAAATTATAGTTAAGTTAAGCTACTTCAAATTATTAAAAACACAACTTGAAATTACATCAACAGTTCTACTGAATATTCGAGAAATAACTTTCACACTTTAGAAGGAGTTGCAAAATGAGTAAAGGGTAAAATGCAGTATTTTTTTTTAAACAAAATATTTGGAGAGAGAGTCCGCCGGAATTTTATACGATACACCTCTCTTCCTGTTAACACGCCGCATGATAAAGTATTAATATCGTATCAACGTACGTGGCATGATTACGATATCTTATAATAAAAGAGTGAAATGCTGTATATTTCTTTGTATTGACGCATCATACGTGCTGATTAATTATTAGTGTTAAGCATTGAACATGATATTCACAGGTCAGTATAATAATGGTAATTGTTGATCGTATCACATCCTGGCAGTTGCCAATGTTTTTTCTTACCATGAAATATAATCAGATATTCTCTTACTTACTAAACTATGAGATTATTACATAATGAAACTGATTTTTGAAACCGAAGTAATGAGAAATAAATAACATAAAAATTGTTATTAGCAACGCACCGGGTTTTGGAAAATGTCGCGTTCTAATCGTTGACTTATTGGTATGCCATTTTTCTCACGTACCAGTATGTAAATTTTATCTAATTTAGTGCACGTGTAAAGCAGTTTTTCAAGTAATACCTGAAAAGAAATTTGTATTTTTAATAGTTTTTATCGATATTCTAAATCTGTTTTTAATTATTTATTAACCCTTTGTATGTGTAACCCCTATGTAGTAACCCCTTTTTTATCAGTTATTCCCTATGTTTATTACTTTATATATTACTAGTTGGTATACTACTAACCCGCTTCGCTAAGGGTCATGAAAATCTGTCGTGATCATACAGTACCTAAAAATTTATCTTAATTACTCTCGGTAAAATTCTCTATCTGTCAATTAAAATTTCATCAATATCGGTACATTCACTTCCTGGATTAGCTCTGTAAAACAAACCGGCAAACAGACAAAAATAATTACTTTTTATCTTTTAGTACACTTAAATTTTATGTGTATGAACAAATAGATATAACAGATATAGAATAGCGAATTTAAAAGCACCCTGTACTGTTCATGGTTTACAAAAATCAAAATCTTGCATAAAAGTAGCAATTACTACGTAATTTATTATGACCTTTTTCAGAGTAAACGAAGAATCAGCGAGTGCAAGTTAAAAACTCTCCCAAAAACGCAAAATATATTCGTCAGATAAAATATTACATATCCATTGTCATATATAGGATTGAAGCAAAAGACAATGAAAACCCTTCTATGACTTGATGTTGCCACTAATAGTATTTCAATAATAATTTAGGGTCAGCTATTTTAACAGGATCTACATCTAGAATTAAGGCAGTGTGTCAACCAAGTTTGGTAAAAACAAGGGCGAGACACCGGTCACTGTTTATTTATAACTAGCTGTGCCCGTGGCTTCGCTCACGTGGACTACAGAATGCCCGCGCGAATCTTGCTCCCCGCTCCCGGCTATTTTAAAGATAAAAATGCTTATTGTGGATGTTCCTTAGAAGATAGATGTATATTCTCCCGGATTTTTTTGTAGGTCTTTTTAGTGCTTATGATTATGTAGTACATTAATTTGCTATATCTCTTATGATTTACTCAGCATAAGCCATTTAAGCGACCGAATTGATTTAACATGACCAGTTTTTTTTAATTTGTGTGGAACCCTAATTCTTTTTCTAAAATAGAAGTAGCCTAAGTTACTTCTTATAAATTCAGCTATCTACCAGTGAAAGTCCCGTCAAAATTGGTTTAACTGTTTCGAAGATTACATGGAACAAACAGAGAGACAGACAGACAAATATTTGAAAAAATGGGTTTTTTTTTATAGGTATCGTATATACTTTCATATGCATTTAGTAAAAAACTGTTATTTTGACATTACTTCAATTTTATTAATTGTATAGATGTGTACACACGAACCATTTCCAACTATTTTCGGCCTCTCCTTAATTCATCAAAAACTATACAACTTCATTTGAAATTCTGTACGTTTAATAAACCTCCCTTTAACACCTAGCATATCAAATTTCACGAATAAACCTTTTATAGTTCTTGAGTTTTAAGTGTCTGAATAGTAACACTTTTATCATTGACTGACTCACTTACTCATTAAAAATAAATCTATGTCACATCAAGGTGACTCAGAAACTTGTAATTTGTTATCACGATAATTAAGCTTAGCAACAAAAGAAAAAAATGAACTAAAAAAATACAATCATTGAATTTAAGCCAAAAACCACTCATATTAGCATCAACTCGTGACGTCAATCTTGTGACTTTGTGCAGCTTTTCAAAAAGTAATGGTATCCCAAAAAACATTAATGTGAAAAAGGGACCAGATTTGCTAGAAACGACGCTCGCATTAATTCTTGCCACCGATATAAAAACTGAGATCTAACGGGTGCCAAGTTCCATAGTAGTTCCTTTAATTATAACTGTAAGAATTTACGTTCGTACATTTACAAAACAATTTGATATGGGAGACCTACGTTAGCGAGTTTTAATTTATTACAGTTATTAAAAAAAAATCAAACCTTTCCAAGGTATCCAGTGGCCCCGGTAAGGAAAATCGACTTCCCGGCATAGTAATCCTGCACCGAAGTATAATTTTTCAACGATTTAGCCTCATTGGTTTTCAAAGTGGTATCGCTGTAAAAATAACATAATTATTTATTCAAGTCGTTACTGCCTCCTGCTGCTATCTTATATACTTAATATAATTTACATTGTTAATTATTGAAACAGATATATGATTCAGGTAGTAATTTCGAATAGTTCAGCACATAATAAAGCGTTGTGAATTTTCTTGCAAGAGTAATACGAAGGATTTAGTATGTAGATGATCAAGTAATGAGCATTACTTGAAGCGGCTTCAAAAACTTTATTTCTTTCAATTATTCAAAGAGTTTGAAAGGCGGTATCCTGTTTTCGTAGCTTCGCTTCTTTAGCCGCGTTCTGTACAAAAGTTACTACGAATTATAGTATTTTGTGTGACAAAAAAAAAGTAATTAAGTTTCGTTCCAAGTTTTTATATGAATGTTCTCAGCCATAATTTTTTTGTCTATGAACTGATTTAGATAATCCTTTTTTTTTAAAAGGGATTCCTCAAGAGTGGTCCCTTTTTAATTTTATTGGCTTTGGACCATCGACTTCAAAGATATACCAGATAACTCCTGAAAGTCATTGAAGTAGGTTCACTTTTTTGTTAAAAATTGTTTTGTTGAGGTAATTTTAAATCTCGTAGCAAAGTTTGCATAATTTTTTTTTAACTTGATTTGTGTTTTTTTTTGTCTATAATATGTATGACTAGCTGTGTCTGCGACTTCGTCCGCGTGGTATTTCGTGTATGAAAAACAGCAATTAACACAAAAATACAGATAATATACATTGTACATTGGTGTACTGATATTAAATATGGAACTATTTATCGTTATTATTATTATTAGGGTATTTATATTTCGCAGCTGAGTGCCTTAGGCTTTCGCCCCCAAGCTCGGGAAAGCTGTAAAAGCCATCAGCGGCTCTGTTTTGCATAGGGCCACTCAGGCTAATAGTAAGGTCAGAACGAAAGAAAGGGGTATTTATGCCCGGTTCCCATATCAAACGAATCGTTATATTACATTAGGTACAACTCGTTATTGTAGTTCAGACGACCCGTTATAGATGTTTCTATAAGTTTTTACGTCCACTACCTACGACAAACTGTTATTCGTTACCACGCTAACCGAAACCCTCCTCGGCGTACGCTGCATTTTATTCTTACAGACGATAGTTTATTTTTAATACAAATGAAAAGTAAATAACATTTTAATATCTAAATAAGTATAAAAAATTAATGAAACTAAATTAATTTTATTTATTTTGCTCGTTTGCCTGACGAAAATATCGTTTTATTTCGATAAAAATGTTATTTTTTGGTATTCACACTGAAGTGACCGAAACGCAAAAAACCCAAAACGAAACTTTCTTCTTTCTTACAATACTTGTTTTTAAACTTAGATTTCGTAATCTTTATAAAGCTTAATGTGTTTGGTGCGTACCTAACTATTTACAGATTTTGACTCTTTATTGCTTTTCTGACTTATTATACCTCAAGTGCAGCTAACCGAATACATCTATAGGTTTGCAATAGACTTCAGTTTGAGGGGGTAATTAGCTAGACGGGCACGGAAAATGCCTTACTACCTTGTTATGGATCATCGGGAGGTTTTTGTAAGCCGAAAGCTCTGGCTCATTGTAGGGATTCGAAACCCAGTCAACCAGTCAGTGTCCCAGCTCCCACCTAGCCATCATTGATTTAAAATGCATACAATTTACATTACAATAGTACATTACACCAGCAGTGGCCCACAGCTCTGTACGTTTTTGTTACAATTGATTGGGTTCATCTCGTATTTTTGTTTTTAGTCATATTAATGGCAATTCGTATAGCCTATTAATTTTGGAATGACTTATATTTCCTATGTACAAAATTTCATGGAAACCGGTTGAGAATGATTAATTTTTTTTTTTATTTTTTTTTTCTAAAAGCATTATTGACAATTCTTATATCATAACATATAAGTCCCGTGTCCAAATTTCATCACAATCGGTTGAGAAATAATGTTATTCTTTAAAAATCGCTCAAATCGTTTTCATTTAAATTCAAACAGACATACAGACAAAAAATGGTATGTTTGTAATCAGTGTTCTTTACAATAGATGTTTAACGAAAAATTTGAAAAAATAATTATATGTACAAAGACAGAATACAACATTACAATAAGACTAAAGAGACGCCACTGTTTTCAGTTTAATTCTGACTAACAACATATTATCTATTCTGACTAAAATCTTATTACCTGACTTATGTTTTTCGAGTGTATGTATATACGTATGTATGTATATTTCTTTAGCACGCTCTGTAGCCTAAACGTTTTGATAGATTTTAGCTTATGAGGTATTGTTAGATTCGTCCTTACCGTGGGAGTTGTTTTTGTTGCAGTTGTGTTTTGTTTCCTTTTTAATAATTAATCTAATAAAAAAATTGATATGTATAGTGAAACTCACCTAAAAACGAATGTAGCTGGCGTTGTAATATAACTAATGGTATATTTATACTTAACACCCAATAATTTAATAAGATAGTCCGTACAGTATCTGTTTACAGCCAACATTCTTGAAGTTGAAAATTGAACTGAAAATATTTGAATTTCAATTTATGTTACAGGATTTTGTACTATTAAGGTGAATTACATCTTTTTATATGTCTTAAGTTGCACAAAAGCCTACGGCCCGCGTAATGGTAATCAGTTACCGTAGCCTAGGGAAGTTTATATTACCAGGTATCACTAGCGTGCTGCCTAACTGGAACTCCCCTTCCCCAAGCAGCTCTGAAACCCTTACTCACCGCAAGAACACAACACAAGGTTATTTGACTGCGGTCTTCTGTACGGTGGAGATTTTTAACCAGTCGGTTTGTCCCAAGTACTTAGAGAGAAATTTACAGAGATATTTCCCTGTGCCCTACCTCTCTTTATGACTATTTATATGTAATCTATTGTATATTTTACTAACTGACTGACCAACATATCAATGCACATCCCAAACTACTACGGCTAAGACCGTTAAAATTTACATGCGGGATTCTTTTGCACTTTATGTGATCACTAAGAATTTTCTAAAATTCAGTCCCTAAGGTGGGTGAAAAAAGGTAATAAAGATTCGTTATTTTTTTAATGAAAATTGCTATTTTGCAAATCATTTATAAAGTAAAAAAGATGTACATAACTCAAGTATGACTCGGGCAAAGCGTTACTGTATATATAACGGGGCATTTATCAATGTATGACGTTGGATTTATTATCAAATACATGGTTAACAATTAACCAGTGTTTATAATTAATAAAAGCAAAAGCTGCTGTCTTTAAACAGCATTTAAATTAATAGAACTTTAAACATATTTACGGTATATCTGTGAAGTTCTGGACTGTCCGAATATCCAAGAATAATCCCAACGAAAACGCGTCGTACCCCTGCCGTTGGCTGTATTAATATGAACTTACAAGAGTCGACTAGTGACCATGATGTGTGTGATTAAATCGAAATACGTTTTGCGTTGTAGTCTTGTAAACCCGTATTATGTAACTATTTCATATTTTTATGTCTTTACATTGAATATATTGGAGAGGAAGCTATTTCGTGGCTTATGAATACGTGACAGAACGTATTGAAATTAATTTTTGAGTGTTTGTTTGTCTATAGGTTAGAACGAACATCATATCAAAACGACTACATCAATTTGAATGTAGTTGTCCGATTGCTAAGGTAGTGATCACTCCATGAGTGTAGCCAGGTACGGTAGCAGCACCCGTCCCCGCCAGCATGGTGTTCATAGGCTTGCATGATGTCAACGAATGTTATTTGTAATCTGTCATCGACGACGGTTGCCGTTGTTGGACTGCACCGTATTTACCATCTAGTGTTGTTAGTTCAACGCTATTATGATTAACGCTCTTATGTCACGTCGGCAGGCAGTATAAAACGACGTTTGTTCGCCGTTTGCACATCCTTTGAGACTTCCCTGATGCCGGTTAGAAGATAGTCGGTACCAGGGAATCGATCGCCATATTAGCGTCTGTTATCGACTCCAACTCCAATCCGTTAGATACCGATTGAGTTTCGCGTATTCAAACAAGTTAACGGTAAGAGGACTGGGATCCTCCTAGTTGGAGGATGACCGGGCGGTGGTCGGAGTGTAATTCGTGTACAACTTGGATGAGTCGTAACCGAAGAGAGATATTGGGTAGGTTCGAATGGAACTATGATTTCATAGTTAAGCACTTGTGGGTCCACTGTTAAGTTAGCCTACACTAGTTGAGGGAAAAGAGTGCCTCCAGATCGAACCATAGGACCCCTTTTACTCGGCGAGAGATATGCAGACACGAGAGTGATCTCATATTCTGCCTATTGAGTCTTCCATATTGGTAAGTTCGGAGGAGTCTACTGGAATGCAATATATGAAACCCTTATATTAATCAGGTGCCGCCACCTCTGGTGTTGGCGCTGTCATTTCTAACTATGTTGTAGTTTCGGAGTCGTAGGATTATGTCTACGGTGTTTCAAGAGTGTTTCTTGTACGAGAAACGTCTTTGTCGTTGCCTCCGTCCACCCACATGGATACTCTTTTGTCTATATTTCATCCATCTTAACTTCTACGTGTCAAACTAAAAGCCCCTTTAGTATTAGAGTTATAGATTAAGAACTCAAACCCGGTCTTCTTTAAAATAAACTTTTCACAGTGTCCTTCAACAAGATATTTTTTTTTTTACAATCTGCCGACAAAAATAACCTATTCAACGATTCCACACATGATAAACTGTAAGTTGGTGAGAATTTGGATAGGTTCTATAATAATAATAATAATAATATATAATTCTGGAGTATCTAGTCAGGTTTACCATGTTTTTCTAATTTAATTGATGTAGCAGAATAAGAAATTTCGACTCGATCAGGAAGATACTCAATTCCATTCATCAACTATAAATTACCTAATAAAAAAAAATCGGTTCAGCCATTTGGGAACTACGATGCTACAGACAGACACATTTAAACTCATGTTAAAAACGTTTACCAAAAAATGGTAATTTCTTGGGATCAAAATCGCTCTCATGAACTTCTTACTATGATCGTTGCTACAATAATTAAATTGTAGTTTTTCATAAACAATGAATAATTTTACATATTTAATTTATTATTTAAAATTGCCTTGCAAATCGTTGAAACAATGAATTCTAAAATACCATTATCTAAATGTAACCTTGGTTTTAATTTATCTACTTTATTTCCGGGTTCCAGCATTAAGGACGCAGTAAAAGAATTACAAAGAGGAATAAATCAATACTAGGATTTGGCTAAAAGTGAAGAATCAAACTAAAAGAAACAACATCAGTTTACGTTAACTTTACTAACAAACTGCCAGAGTACCACCCTATATACCTACATAAATAATAAAAAAGTTACATACGAAAATAATGCTTAAGTTATGTGGATATACCTACTAAACATAGCAATGACCTTATAATCCAACGATTCCAAAATCAAGTGCTCAAGGCACCCTGGTATATAAGAAATGATGATTGTCACCGGGACCTCAATATACATTTCATCATCAAAATTATAAAGAAATTTGAGAAGATTGATTGATTAATTTCTTATGAAGATTGATTTGAGAGATTTGATTTGAACTTCTTCGCCCATGATCATCGGCTTCATCACCATGTCAATACAAGCATATTCAGAAGATTAAAAAGGACTGAAACGTATGCGCTAGTGCAGTGAAATGTATATAGTTAAAACTTTTAAAAGAACACATTTACAATCAAACAAATTTACATCTTGCAATTAATAGAACACAGAATAGTATTGTTAGCAATATAAGCTAGAATTTAATTATTTCAATACTAAAATTTTGTAATTAATGCCATAATAACATAATTAAAATTTATCTTTATTATGTTAAAATTCTCATTATTATAGTTATCTGTGTAAATAAATCTGCAGTTATTTACACACAGAGATGATATACATCTATCATAAATAAAACATGAAGTTAATTTTAGTCGTCTGTTTTTATTTTTGGATTTAATGAGAAAACGACTTGACCGATTTTTATGAAGATTTCTACACAGGAAAACTTATGACATATCCCGATTGATTTATTTAATTCCCAGACTTCGTACTTAAATATTATATAGCCTATGTCACTCGCACAATTAAGAGGAATCTAACGACACCTTGTGTTTGCGCCTAAACGTGTACACGTTGACCTCATAATCGGGTACAACCCTTCCGTGAATGACGGTGGCAAATACTCTTCCGCGTCCTAAGGCATCGCTCATTGCCTTGGACCCAATCACCCCGCGCCATGCGGGGATGGAGTGTTAATACGACTTGCACCGCCGTGTGTGTACCGCGCCGCGCCGCAACCATCTCTACTATTGAGAGATACAAATATGTTATAAACTATTGGTGTCTGCAGTGTGTTTGTGTAATTGGATCTGCGCAAGAGATTCTCTAAATATAAGAAGAAACCGGAGTCCAAGGTGAGTGGTTTTACCTTATTATTAGAGTCATCGAAGTGCACGAGGGATGCCGCCATATCGTATATGAAAACTTAGTTTAACGTGATGTTATAGAAAAAATACAGTCCACTAACACCCCCCCCCCCCCCCCTTGTATGACAAAATCCATCAAGCTGTTTAGGCTACAGAGCGTGCCAAAGAAATATACATACATACATACGTTAAAAAACATGGCCCTGCTTTTTCGCAGTTGTGTAAAAATAATGAAGTTTTCAATTCGAATTTATTTTTTATAGATGTCCTTAATGATTTTATACTTACAATATCATCGGATGTTCAGATATAACTTCTGTGTTTAAGAACCGATTTAGATGATAATTTTTTTTGGAAAAGAGTTGATAGGTTAAGAGTGGTTTTATTTTAATTTCATTTGGATTGGACCTTCAACTTTGAAGATACAGAAAGGAAATTTTCAAAATAGTTGAAGTTGGTTTTCTTTTTTTTTTTTGACTTAAATTGTTTTGGCAAAACCTAACATCAACATAACAGATATTTCTATAATACTCTATTTATCAGCTAAAGCCAAATTAGGATTCCACAATAACGACACAGTGGTATATAGTAATTATATGAATACAAAAAGAAAAAAAAGATATGAAAATAAAAAAATACATGTTCCATTTTCTAACGCTTACCTACGTATTATGTTTGAGTGGGTTGACTCTTATTCATGTGTAAACGTTGTTTACATTACAATATATGTAATTCTATAATTTCATCCCAAAATTTATTTATTTTATGTCGTTATATGTATCATATTCTTTGTTATACGACCGGAAGACGTGACACTGTACCGAATTTTGTGCATATTTGGTTTTAGCGTATGAAACAGCAAGCAATGGTGTTTTGCGGAGTACGAAATATTATTGATAGGAAAACAAGAGGAAATAAAAAGAATAAAGGAAATATGATGTCTGGAGTTTAATACAAAAGATTTAGGTGATATAATATTTTTCGGTATGGAAATTATGAAAATAGAAAATAGAATTAAAATCAGTCAAACTAAACATATAGATAAAATACTAGAAAAATTCAAAATGAAAGAATGTAGAGAAACATCTACACCAATGGAAGCTGGTTTTAATGCAGATCAATATGAAAGTATTATCAATGTACCCTATAAAAACTTATTGGATCTCTTTTATTTATATCATCTAATAGTATACCAGATATTACATTTGCAGTATCTTATCTAAGTCGCTTCCTAGATAAACCAACAGAAAGCGTTTGGAAAGCAGGAAAAAGAGTATTACGATACCTAAAGGGAACTAAAGATAAAGGTTTAATATATAGAAGGAAAAGAAGTGTCAAGGATTTGATAACGTTTTATTAAAGCATTGTCAATTATTCAACATAATTATTTAACTTTTAAAATGAATATAATGTAATTTTATGCTTGAACACTTGACACTTGACTTTAATAAGATAAATATTTGTTAACTTAGTTCTAATTTAATTGTATTTCAAAGGAGCTATAGATAGTGATAAGACAATTTAAATTTGTTTAAAATTCCAAATTAAGAGGGGGTGTTGGAGATTTATAATAAGTAGATCTTTTTGGTAGGTAATGTAAGAATGTTAGTGTCTAGTCGATGTCTAATTCATAAAAAAAATATGGTGGTACTATAGAAAAAATGTCTGTGTTTCTGTTCATTTAAAATCCCAATAACCTGCTGGATGTTTTCAATTGAATGGCAGAAACGAGTATTGCCACATTCCTACAACTTAATTTGGTTTCAAAATAGAATTCAACCGAATCAAAAAGATAATATCATCAAGGCTAAGTTTTCAAACCAGGAAGAAGATCCTGATCTTTATAATATAATAGTGAAAAACATGGTTTATGGCCCACGTGGTGAACTAAATAAAAGTTGTATATGCATAAAAGATGAAAAATGTACGAAACGTTATCCGAAGCTACTTTTGAACGAAACAGTCACCGGCGAACACGGATATCTGAAATACAGACGTCGAGCACCAGAACAAGGCGGATTTACAGCTAAAATTATAGTACGAGGCAATGAAGAATTTCAAATTAACAATGAATGGGTAGTTCCATACAATCCATTTTTATCCAAAAGGTTTATTTAATGCCCATATCAATCCTGAATACTGTAGTTCTGTTGAATCGATTAAATATGTGTGTAAATATATTAATAAAGGCAGTGATATGACTGTTTTTACGGTAACCAATGAAAACCAACATGATGAGATAGTACAGTATCAGATGGGTCGTTACATCAATACCAACGAAGTGACTTGGTGAATTTTAAGTTTTCCAATACACGATCTAGATCCACCAGTTTTTCATTTATTCGTCCACTTAGAAAATTAACAACGTGTGTTTTTCACTACAGAAACGGAACAAAAAGTTGCGACAGAACCACCAACGCGAACAACTTTAACAGCGTTTTTTGAATTATGCCAGAAATATCCATTTGCTAAGACTTTACTTTATTCAGAAGTAACAAGCTATTATACATGGAACACAACAAGTAAACAATTTAATCCTCGAAAATGTGGATTGCCAGTAGAACAACATTATGGAGTATTCAAGAGTAACACAATAAGTCGAGTCTACACAGTGAATACAAAAAACGCTGAATGTTTCTATCTACGTTTATTACTACACATTATTCGTGACCCAACGTGTTTTGAAGACCTAAAACAATCAATGGTAACATTTGTGAAACATATCGAGAGGCATGTCAAAGATTAGGTCTACTAGAAAACGATAATCATTGGGAGTTAGCTATGAACGAAGCAGTCCAAACGGCAACAGCGAATCAAATTCGTGAGCTATTTGCAAATATATTAACTACATGTAATCTTTCTAATCCAAATCGACCATGGCTTAAATATCGATAATACATGAGCGATGACATCTTGGCTGAACTACGACGACAAAACCCGGACTCAGAAATTGATTTCAATGAAGAATTTTTAACAAAGCTTTGATATTGATACGAGATGATGATGACTGATGAGCTAGAAAGCGTCAATTTTCCTACTGAATTTTTAAATTCATGAAATGATCCAGGAATGCCATTACACTATTTTAAATTAAAAATTGATTCACCAGTTATTTTATAACGAAATCTGAGCTCGCCGAAACTGTGTAATGATACGAGACTCTGCATCAAACAGCTACAAAATAACGTCATCGAAACCAGTATTATGACTGGTAAAGGAAAAGGAAAGATAGTATTTATATCACGGACACCTTTAATATCAAATGGATTGCCCTTTACTTTTAAACGCTTACAGTTCCCGGTGAAGTTGGCTTACAGCATGACTATTAACAAAGCACAGGGCCAAACATTCCAGTACTGTGGAGTTGACTTAAGGGAACCATGCTTTGCACACGGCTAATTATACGTCGCATGCTCACGAGTAGGATCACCTCGAAATTTGTTTATTTAGAGTCCGAACAACAAAACTATAAATGTAGTGTATGTATAAGCAAGTGTTGTAAAAATAAATTCAAAACAAAAAATAATACAAAAAAAATGTTAATAAATAATACTATATATGTCAATATATAATGTAACATACAATAAGTATATGAATAATATAATAATAGGTCTGGGAAAAAGTTTATTCGCATTTTTATATAAAAACTCAAGACATATTTTTCAAAGATTATTTACATTTATTTACAATATATATATGCCGTTTCGTTCGATGACTTTCTGCCTTTTTGTAGGTAGAGACATGATCCCGTTGCTGTAGAAACTTTGGAACTTGTGATAAAAAAAAACGCGACAAATAGTTTTGGCATTCCTCTCTTGATGTTAACCTTACAGAACCTAAAGAATTCTGAAGAAACCGAAACAGGTGAAAATCTGAAAGTGCAAGGTCAGGGCTATATGGTGTGTCCAGGCGGTTTTTATAATATCATATGTGGGTAGATCGCGATATCGGGGTTGGCGGCTAGGTGAGACTTTTTTTTGACGACAGTCAGTTAAAATTAATCACGGTTCGAGAGCGGACGACGCAGTGTGTTATTTTATTGATTTATATAGAAATCCAGGAAATAAAGGACAAAACCATATAGTTTGACTTTAGTACATGTATGTGTACGAGTGTGTGGCAGTATACCGGTGCAACGCAAGCAGAAGTCACTACAATCAAGGTTAGTGGTTTTCTTCATATGGTTTTATGAAAACACCTGGATTGGGGAAACCAAGCCATTCTGGTTTGATTTAGTTTTTCTATAATATCTATGTTAAAAAGAAATCGGTTGTCTGTAAAGTCGGTTTACTGACGATAGTTGAACTTGACAACGTCATAAGAAAATACTGATGGAATGGTATCATTTTTCGAAAGGAAATTTTAATTTTATTTGTTTGATAGATTTACCTTTATCGCCGCAATTATCGTTGCTTATAAACAATACAAACGTTTTAGTATTCGGGAACGAACCCTTAGGCGGAAAGTTATTATAATTTATAAAATATTTATTTTATATTAAAGATTAAGAGCAAATAGATATTAATTAACAAGGGGTAAATTACATTATTAATAGTAACTTACAACTATAATATAACAATAACTAGATATGCCCCACGGTTTCATCTGTGATTATTTTTATATTTCAGTAAAATCCGTTCTTAGAAAGCGTATACTGCGAAAAGGAGTAACTATACTAAATTTCAAGTCAACCGAGCCTATAAGGGCGTGTGTAGACGGCGCGACCGCTACTCCACCATGCAGCCGCAGCTCCGCCTCCGCGCCGTCTCCGCTTGATTTGCTATATCACTGTACATTTTTAGTAATATATTGCAAGCCATGAATATCATACGTGTAGGAACATGTTGAATTTAACTAAAAAAGAAGTTAGTGTTTGCATACTGTATGTAGAGAAATTGGCAAAATCAAACTAAGAAATCAAATAGACGCTTATGCGTTCATCATAATTCATCAAAATCATTTGATGCAAAGTGAACAATATGGTTGGTGGATTTAATACACTCTATTAAGATCTACGAAAAGATGAGTGTAAGTTTTGTGATTATCTTCGAATGAATAAAATAAATATTATGGAAAAAAAAAGAAAACAAAAATAGGTACAATATAAACGAAAAAAATATATTTTCATATGACTTACCTTAAAGTGACAATAAGAATGTAAAAAAATAATCAATGAAGAAAAAAAAACGGTTTTTATAAAAAAACAAATTTAAATAATTAAAAAATAATCGTTTTGTTTTTGTATTTTTATTTTCTCGCATATTTTTATCATAGTTTGCTATGTAATACATCTAATAATTTGTCGAATGTCTTGATATTCATCCGAAGATAATCATAAAACTTATTAAACTCATCTTTTCGTAGATCTTTATAAAGTATAATATGGAATTCACCATGTTGTTCTATTTGCATCAAAATAGGTTGAACCCATAAGCGTTTGTTAGACTTCTTACTTTATTTTGTCAATTTCTGTACATATGGTATGAAAACAGAAATATTTTTTTTTACTTAAACTCAACATGTTTATTATTCCTACATGTATAACAATGTAAATTACACTGTAATAACAATGTAATACTAAAAATGTACAGTGATATAGAAACGCGGCGGCAGCGCGGCGGTGGAGTGGCAGCGGAGCGGCAACGGCTCAGTGGTGGCGCGTCCACGGCGCCTTCTACACGAGCCCTAATAGTTTTCGAGATCTCGTGATGCTTGCTACTTGGATTATATATTTATAGATCCTTAAAAGTATATTTTAAATTCACTTAAGTCCGAAACAATGTTGACCATTAAAAGATATTATTTCAATTATCCAATCAATAAATTAAGTGTAAAAATAAAAATAATGTTAAATATATTTCTACCTCAGCAATGTCCGCGTCCCGGTGAGTTTTATTATAACACGTTTATTGTTTGTTAATTATAAGATACTAGCTGGTACCCGCGACATCGTCTGCGTATTATTGGATATACACAGATTGATCTCGGAACACGAGAAACTAAAAGAAAATCATATATGGGTTTGGTTTATCACCAAGTGTATGGTGGTCGCGATCCCTATCACCCCACTATATTACTGCATATACACCAAATGATTTCGAAATACGATAAACAAAATAAAAATCATAGATTGGTTTATCACTATGTGTATGGTGGTCGCGATCCCTACCACCCCGTTATACTGCATAATATATATCGGCTGATTTCGGAACACGACAAACCAAAACTGGGTATAGTGGATAGCCTTTAGGTTCAATTCAATCGTACATAAATATATAACACTAGTTTTCATTTAAATAAATCGAATCAAATGAAACATTTCTCTATAGAACATAGGTCATAACATGGTTCTTATGAATGGACATTTTTATAAGAAACGATGCCACAGAGTCGTTAATGGCTTCAATCAAAATCAAAATAATCTTTATTCAGTTTAGGCCCTAAGAAGGCACTTATGGACGACAAAACACTACTGCCGGTTCGGAGAATATCCCAGACATCGAGAAGAACCGGTAAGAAACTCGATCGGGTTTATCTTTTTTTTTGTTAACTGTATAAATGTTACAAATATAACAGGTACAATAATAATATAATAGTGGATGCACAGAGTCACTTCTAGACATCACTATCATTCACATAATGAACCACCCTATAATAACCTTTTGACAGTAAAACGGCGCTTGACATGGTCCTTGAACTTGTTGTCCAGTAAATCAGTAATGTGCTTCGGGATCTTGTTATAGAACCTAACCCTATTACCTAAAAAACTTTTATTAATCTTACTAAGTCTAAAACATGGTACGACTAATTTATCTTCATTTCTAGTATTTACATTGTGCTGATCTTTGACAAAATCCAGCTTGTCAAAATTTAAGTTACTAAAAAATTGAAACAAAAACAATACGAGTTTTTTTTTTTCAAATTGATGTATCCTTATTTAGTTCGAATATTTTAACTTGTTTAGGACAGAAAGTCAATTTGGAATTTATAAATTATCTGACAATTACTGCTTAGATTAATTCCCGAGTTGGTATGATATAAACATACTACTATATCATGATAAGTTGCTGCAGCCAGCTTCCAATATATGGAAAGTCATTTTACTGTGCTATTCTGAGTCCATTCAATATCCTGTATCTAGAACTAATGATACTATCGCAATACTTGATCAGTTTTTAGAAATGAAATGATATCTCCTATCATTATTTATAGTAATTTGTAATCACGGGTGAGTGTTAACAACATTATTCTTATAAAATCTGTTTTCACTTGCCCAAGGGTACACAACCCCTAACCACTGATTCAAATGCAATGCTTCAGTCAAATTATTATTGACTTCGATGGGATGGGATTTTTATTTACATTAAAAATATTGGTTATCTTACATATAAGATATAGCAGCTCTCTAAATTCTTAGTTAAAATTAGTGTAGTTAAATGAAGTTATGCCGGTTCCATTTAATTCATACATTTTCACGCATTAATTTTAGGGAATGACGCCAGATGTAATTGAATACTTAGCAATCCAAAACTACAATGTAAATGTAAATCCAAAAATACAATGAGTTGAATAAAATGTAATTACGAAAAAAATTTCAGCAACACCATTTTGAAAAGAAATGACGATAATTCTTCGGACACGTATACTTCGGTGCAGGATTACTATGCTGGGAAGTCGATTTTCCTTACAGGGGGCACTGGGTTCCTTGGAAAGGTTTGAAAATATTACATTTCAATAACTGCGATAGTACCAGTCTGTAAAATATGCCATAAAACTGGGTAAAACTTTTATCCATAAGAAACCATCACCTATATAACAATGTTGGGTTACGAAATATTGAATTATAAACATTGAGAGAGCTACAGTTAACTTTCCTGCTAGATTGTGTGGCACTGTAAGAACATTTATGCATATTTTGCATATTCCTAAAAATATAGAAAATCGTAATATAGTAAGCACAAAAACTGACAGGTAAGTTTTCATATAAATCCAGCCACTGTAACTCGATCATTTTTGTGTTCAAGATTACAGGGTGACAGATGACAGGGTTTATTCATACGACATTATTTTTAAAGTTATGTGATTAGATTTATCTAATATACTATTCGTTAGAACATGAATTCAAAGCAGACGTTTTTTTCGTAGCTGAATTTATCACTCGAATTTTAAGTGCCGTACTATCTTCGCTTTCTGGCTTATGCAATGATTAATTTCAGTTTTTTTTCATTCTTGAAACAGTAAAAAATAGTAGAAAGGACTTTATAAAAATAATAATAATTAGTATTAAATAGTACTATTGCTATAATTGCTTAATCATACAATGAAACGCTTACTTAAATATTAGATTCCAATACCGATGAATAACTTTTCAAATTGCATTTTTTTTTTCAGGTATTACTCGAAAAACTGCTTTATACATGCACAGAATTAGACAAAGTTTACTTGTTGGTGCGTGAGAAAAATGGTGTACGAATAAGACATCGATTAGAACACGACATATTTAACAATCCGGTGTGTTTAAACCAATTATTTATTTCTTATTTATTTATGGTAAAATAATAAGCTTTTTCCTTATCAAATATAACTGATATTTATGAGGAGAGTATTTAGCTGTGTAATGAAGTCAATGCCAATGATAATTGGTTTGCGGCATTTATTGTGGCTTGATGTAAACATACCTTTTACCTCCTTCTGAGGACTGGAAATTACGGTTCGGTTTATAAGCCGATTTTAAGATGCAGCTAGGTAGATATTACTCCTCATCCAGTAAACGTGACTATGAATCTATTCCGTAAGTCCAAAATTTGAGTCCAACACCAAACTATCCTATATTAAGCTGTAACAGTCGGGATCTAGTCGAACACAAATGTTGTATCCTACCGCAGTCAACTTTTTAGGTGACTTACATAACTGTCATTTTCAGCTCTTTGAGAGGCTAAAAGAACATTTACCTGATAGCATAAACAAGGTCGTTCCAATCGCCGGTGATATAACAAAACCTAACTTGGGTCTTGAAACTGACGACGTAAAAACTTTGGTTGAAAAGGTATAATAGTAATCAACTATATTTATTTAGAATACTGTTAAACTTTTCTTGTTTCGAAGTGATGTAATAACTTGGGTAACTAAATACAAATTGAATAAAAACAGTTTGTGTTATAAGTCTAATCTAATTAAGATAACTTAAAATCTTACTTTCATACCTGATTGGGTTATATACCATAATTAACAAAAATAGATAGTAATTGGAATGCGTAGAACCTGCACCCTTGTAAATGCTCAAGAACCACTAAGCTCAGATTAAATCAATTTCTTAAGTTTCAGAATAAATTTTATTAAGTGTTATTTTAAATAGATCTCTTAAGTGTGGCTTTCTTCAGTCAATCCACGGCCAAATATGGATATTTGGCAACTGACAGTCACCTGATAGATACCTACTGGCCTTTTTTTGTTTAGTCATGCATTAGACCAAAGAATATACTAGTCTCTACCGAGAGCATTATTTAGATTTATTCGACATATTCTATTCTTATATCGCAATTTCAATTCTTGCGTTTATGTTAATGGTGAAATATGAAGATAAAATTAATCGAAAATTCCCTTCAACAGGTCTGTGTAGTTTTTTACGCCGCTGCGTCTGTGAAATTCAATGAACCTTTGCAAATTAGTTTGAAAAGCAATTTTGAAGGTACTAGAGAATTATTGAAACTATGCCAGCGGATGAACAAACTTGAGGTTAGAACTTATCGATTATTGAAGTGAAAACTTTTTTGCATCGTCGTGATTTGAAAGTCGTTGAAATGAAAAAGTGAATGAAACGAAAAAGCGAAAGCGACAGTAAAAAGAGACAGACATGTAAATTCGTGAAATTTAAAGTGAGAGAAAATGAGATAGGATAGTTTTAGTCAATGGTAAAATGGTACAAAAGAAGTTTGTTGCACGCAATCATTAATTTTATTACCTAACCAAAAAGGCACGAAACAAAAACTTTTTAGACAACACTTATTGATTCTGTTACTGATTGATATTGTGTTAGGCTACCAGTAATATTTCAAATGTGCATTAATTGAAAATGATATTGTGAATAATTATTGTTAGTACTTGTATGTACATTTTCATAAAATTTAAATTAGTTTGTATTTAATCATTTTCTGAATTAAAAAAAAAAAAAAACATAAATGTGAAGGTTTCACTTCTACGATGTGTGAATTGCACAAAGAAATTTTTAATTAAAATGTACTCCGCAAACTTACTTTATAAATTTCGATTCAATCAAACTTTGTCTTAATTTGAGTATAATTTTACAGGCCTACGTTCATGTGTCCACTGCTTATGCAGTTACAAAAAATATCGGTGATAACGTTGCCAAAGAAGAACTATATCCAGCACCCGCAGAAATTAAAGAAGTGTATAATTTTGTAAAAAATTATAACAATGACAAGCAACAAACTGAAGAATTCATTAGTATGTTTAATTTATTCCTCAAAGTAATTATTTTAATCTCTCCTTCCAATCTCGAACTAATAATTTGTATTATATAATTTAATGAATTTGTATTCATTAATTTAATTAATTAATATTAATAACATTAATTAAAAAAAAAACTTGTTTTAGATGGTTTCGCCAACACATACACTTATTCAAAGGCACTAACAGAAACGTACATTGCAGAACATCATGGAAATATTCCAACGTGTATCGTCAGACCGTCTGCTGGTAATAAGATTACCGTTTTATCTAACGCTATAACCATAACCTGAGCTTCTGTTGCTATTACGATATCTTTGGCTGATCCGTGCGAATATTTCGCACATTATTACAATGTAAACAATCTAACAACCTAGTTATATACCTATGTACTCCCATGCCATAGTTAACACGATTTAGCTGACCCACCGTTGTTCCCACGAAAGGGCCAGACTTTAGGTCAGCACATTTAGATTAAGTAGAAGTAAGTTTTGTTTTAAGGCAGTCTAGTATCGACCATCGTGTAGAACGGTTAATAAAATCTTAACCGAATTAATTTTAGTTTTAGTTTTTAAAAAGATACTTCACCGCTCCCCGAAGTTAACTGGCGCAGTCGGTAGGATTGCTGGCTGTTACCGCGAGTCATATTGTGCAGAAATAGTGCATTTCGCGTGTGACACACAAACTGTTCGCTTTCGCTTAAAATCAGTGAGACGTTCAAGGCGGCAATCCACGAACCAAATAAATAAGTTGATTATCAGAGGAGTGAAATAATGAAGAAGACAAGCAGAAAGTGAGTAACCTTCTACTTCCTGTCTCATGTCCTTTTCCCATAAAATTGTGTAATTTAGCTAAAATCGTTAGATTACTATTAAACTTAAGTTATCTTTAAGTGTGTATCGTTCGATTAAAATTATTGAACTAAGCACTTTCATATAACACTATTTTAAAAATTAAAATCATTTTTAAAATATACTCTTATTTAATTCAATTAAAATCATTGAATTATTTTATTAATTATAATTTTAAAGTTAAAATCACTTTTAGTAGCTATATAAGTGCGTTCGATAATTAAAATTATTATCAACTATTTTTTTTTAAATGTTATTTGTAATTCCAGAAACTATTTAAAACGAGTTTCTTTTTCTTTAAATTACACATTATATTATTTTATTAATTATATTAAGATTTTATATTAGAGAGTTTATAGCTTGTAGTGTGACAATGGCTTTAGACAATGTGTTTACGCAAATTCCGGGCGTGGCCTCACAAGCTGCGCCGGCGCCCATGCGCGCCTCTTCACCAGCACATATTCGTCAAACTTTATTACCACCCAAAGATGTTTTAAGCTTAATTCCGGAATTTAACGGAGACACAAAATTACTTAGTTTATTCATACGAAAATGTGAATTCGTCATTCAAAGATTTCAGGGTACCGTAGAACGCAATGAATTTATTATGCAGTATATTACCAGTAAATTAACAGGCAAGGCAGCTGAATTAATAAGCGAAAGGGGTGAATTAGACGAGAGATGGCCTCAACTAAAAGAGTTGCTTAATCAACATTTTGGCGATCCGCGTAGTGAGGAGTGTGTTGCTATTGAACTAGAGACATTAAAAATTAGAAATAACGAATCATATCTCGATTTTTGTAGTCGAATTCAGGACGTTCGAGCTATCTTACTATCAAAGGTTAATCAAGGGTCTTCAGCACAAGTAATAGATGCGAAAAAAATAATTTATAATAATACCTCGTTGAATGTCTTTCTTTATAATTTACCGGAACACATGGTTAGGCTAATTAGGCTTAAAAATCCACAAAACTTAGAAGACGCATTATCACATGTTTTAGAGGAAGTAAATTTCCAAGAACAATATAATCTTAGAGCTAGAATGCCTCAGCACCGCCCTCAACCCGCGCCTCAACAATCATTGTTTAGATTCACTCCACCACAAGCATTTAAAATTCCGGCGGCAGACCACACTAAACCACAGGTAGGTAACAATTTAGCCCAGCCTCCTCTTAATCTTAAACCACAACAATTTGGATATCGACCACCACAACAATTTGGCTATCGACCACCACAACAATTTGGCTATCGACCACCACAGCAATTTGGTTACCAACCCCCACGGCAATTTGGTTTTCGCCCACAAGCAGGTCAATTTGGATACAAACCACCGCAAGGACCCGCTAATAACTCACAATTCGGCTTCCGCCCACAAGCAGGTCAATTCGGGTACAAACCACCTCAACGATTACCTCCCATAGAGTCCCGTGATGTCACTATGCGTACTGTACCGGCTAAACCACATCAATTACCAGTAAACGAAATATACACAAATGAGGAAGGTGAGTATGACCCTCAATACTATGACTGTTACGACAATGGCTACGAGGACAACGAAGAGCAACCGCTAGTCGACTCATACGACGACTATTGTGAAAATATTCCACAGGAATTAACCCCCTGCGCTATTACTGATGGTAACGAAGGGGATGAAGCGCAAAATTTTCAAATGGTTACAGATCAGATAGGACCGAAATGATACAGGTAAACTATGACACCTCACATAAGCTTCCCTACATATACATATCAGAGATAGATGGCAGATTTATGCTGGATTCGGGTAGCACTCGTTCATTTATAAGTCCACGTAAAGTAGAGCAGTACTATTCACAATTTAAATCATTCGAACCGTTCATAGTCACTAGTACGCACGCGTCAAGTGCTCATAATCAGGTAGCAAATATTCCGTTATTTAAAACATTTAACGAAGTAGGTTTCCATAAGTATTACATTTATGACGTAGACAAAAGGTACGACGGAGTGATTGGTTGGGATTTAATGTCTCGGCTAAAAGCTAATATATGCTTACTGGAAACTAGCTCGCAGCCTCAAAATAGAGGCTTCTTATCTTATGCCCCCCCTCGAGAGGGGTCCCGGTATACCGCTCGCCTTCGATAGCAGCGACAAGGCGGAGTGCCTCGCCACTTGTTTGGAGAGCCAGTGCTCTCCGAACAGTGTCGATGCAAATACCGACCGGGTCGAGGGTATCGATGGATGCGTGCGGGAGCTGGATAAGCTCCCCGCGACAGCCTCCCTGTCCCCAGTCACGTCTGAGGAGGTTCTTTCCATTATAAAAAGCCTTAAGCTCAGAAAAGCACCAGGTCCAGACGGGATCAGGAATGAAGTACTTAGGCTTCTTCCTGATCGCCTCATAGCTCTATTGGTCTGCATCTTCAATGTAGCCATAGTCCACTGCCATTTTCCAGCCGCCTGGAAAAAGGCAATAGTCATAGGTATCCGTAAGCCCGGCAAGAGCGCGTCGCTTCCCGACAGCTATCGCCCGATCAGTCTCCTAAATACGTTAGGGAAAATTTACGAGCGGATCCTTCTGAACCGTCTCAAGCCAATAATAGAGGAAAAAGACCTCTATCCGCCTGAGCAATTCGGTTTCCGTGCTAGATATTCTTGCACTCATCAAGTGCACCGCCTCACGGAGCACGTTGCATTTAATTTTGCTGAACTTTATAAACCCCGCCGTACACTTGCGGTCTTTTTCGACGTGGCCAAGGCTTTTGATAAGGTCTGGCACGAGGGATTGATTTACAAGTTGTACCGCTTTGAAGTCCCCGATAGGCTAATTAAAATAATTCGCGACTATTTAACAGATCGCACCTTCCGCTATAGAGTGGAAGGTGAATTGTCCACGCCCCGTCCAATACGCTCAGGCGTTCCCCAAGGTTCGATCCTGGCTCCTAGCCTATTTAACCTGTACGTCAGTGACCTACCTCGACTCCCGGAGGTCGAGGTAGGGCTATACGCTGACGATACAGTCTTATATGCCTCAGATAGGAATAGATCCCACCTCAGACACAAAGTCCAACGCTCCGTGACCACTCTCGGGAAGTGGTTTAACGAGTGGCGTATAGCCGTTAATCCCTCGAAGAGCGCCGCGATGCTCTTCGATGCGGATTCGTCACAGATACCGTGGAAGCTTAAACCTGTTAAGCTCTACGATAATCCGATTCCGTATGTAAGAGAGACCAAATATCTAGGGGTAACCCTAGATAGTAGGCTCTCTTTTAGACCCCACATCCGTAAGGTTAGGAACAGGGCCGCGTGGGTCCTGGGCCGGTTGCATCCTCTGTTGTGTTCGGTGAGTAAAATGTCCACGCGACATAAGCTCACGCTCTACAAGACGTGTATTCGACCAATTTTGACATACAGTTGCGCCGTGTTCGCACATATGTCCGAGTCGAGTTTCAAACGGTTACAATCGATACAGAATAGGTTCCTCTATCGTCTCACCGGGGCCCCGTGGTATGTTCGAAGCGTAGATCTCCATAGAGATATGGAGCTTCCTTCGATACATGCCTACGTTAAACAGCTCTCCCGTTCGTATTTCGACACCGCGTCGAACCACGCGAATCCGTTAATAAAAACAGCCGCCACTTATGTTCCGGCACCCACGGACATCCGGTGCAAACGCCGGCCGCGCAATATTTTTATTGATCCCGACGATCACATCGAAAATTCGAATAAATATTACACATCCGTCTCTCCAAACAGAGCGTGCCAGCGCCCACGCCCGCGTAACCACCGTTCTCTCCGCAGAGGGCGGGCGGTCAATTTCGCTCCAGCACACCCGTCACGTCCACCCTCTCTAGCGGTAACCCAAGCCTAGGTCCGTTCCTCGGTGTGAAACCCTTGGGTCAGGCAACCGCCCGCGCGATACAAGTGACACTGTACGTGCATCACTTAGCTACCTACATACAACACTACACACGTATGAACATACACACGTGCACACCACACAGGTACATAGGTTCTTTGAGGGACCTTTTTTTTTCTTTTTTTACGCTAGTTAGTTAGCGCTAGTTAGTGTAGAAACATTCCGATTATTGAATACACATACGCACGGTTCCTTCCTTCCTCCCAGGAGGAAGGGAACGTGCCTATGTGTATATTTAGTTAGCTCGAATCGTAGGTGTAGGGATTCGAATAGATCGCGACCTATTTGCGAACGCGACGACCGCCCGAGCCGAGGTCCGGCCACTTTGGCACCCTCGTGCGAGTCGTCCACGAAACTTTCGCGGCTGAGTGCCCTCTGCGCTCGCCCCCAAGTCCGGTGAAGCTGTAAAAGCCGCAGCGGCTTTAGGACCCATGCCTTAAGGATAAACTTTTAAGAACTAACGGTACGGAAATTCCCATAATGAATGAAAATGAATACGTGTACAAACTCGAAGCTCGCTCAGAGCACCGTGTCAAGCTACCAGTAGATAGAAAAAACGGTGAAGCTATTCTTAATTTTCGAAAATTTCAGGAGGGTATTCGTATGCCCGCAGCTATAGTTAAATGTGTAAATAATTTCGCTACAACAGTTATACAGAATACTAATGACGACAACATTATACTTACCGTGACCGCACCATTTAAAACTACAGAACTGACTTATGACATATGTGAAGTTAATCACACAACTGACTTGACGGGTATGGAAATTGACTCCTTACTGACAGATAATTTAACAAAATTACGACTAGACCATCTGAATGAAGAAGAGTGTGAAGCTATTCGAAGATTATGCCAAGACTACAAAGACATATTTTATTGTGAAAACTTGCTACTTACTTTTATGAATCAGGTTAAACATCATATACGTACTGTTAACGAAGATCCAATTTATATCAAACCATATAGACAGGCACCAGCACAGGCTACAGAAATTAACAGACAAGTTGAAAAAATGCTCAGAGACAATGTAGTTCAGGAATCGCATTCACCTTGGAGCGCCCCGGTCCATTTAGTTCCTAAAAAGGCTGACGCTTCAGGTCAGGTTAAATATAGAATTGTTGTCGATTACAGGCGTCTAAACGAGATAACAGTCGATGATAAATATCCAATACCAAATATTTGTGATCTATTCGATAAATTAGGTAAAAGTAACTTTTTCACCTCACTAGATTTAGCTTCTGGGTATCATCAGATCGAAATTTCTGAACCCGACAGAGAGAAAACAGCCTTCTCTACGCAAAATGGACATTACGAATTTCTTCGAATGCCGTTTGGTCTAAAGACGGCACCGGCGACTTTCCAACGTACCATGGACAATGTGTTAAGAGGCTTACAAGGTATACATTGCCTCGTTTACTTAGACGATATCCTGATTTATTCAAATGGACTTCTGGAACACTTCCAAAAGCTCCGTGCGGTTTTTGAAAGACTCAGACAGACAAACTTAAAGATTCAGTTAGATAAGTCAGAATTTCTAAGAAAGGAAGTACAATATCTCGGACATACATTGACAAAAGACGGACTTCGACCTAACAACGACAAAATAGATGCCGTACTAAAATACCCTATACCACATACACAGACAGAGATTAAGCGATTTTTAGGTTTCATAGTTATTATAGACGTTTCATAAAAGATTTCTCTAAGATCACACAGCCACTAACAAATTGTTTAAAAAAGGGTAAAAGAGTAGACATTAATTATAAATATATAGAGGCATTTGAGAAGTGCAAGGAACTGTTAATCAACGCGCCCATCCTGCAATACCCCGACATGACAAAACCGTTCATACTAACTACGGATGCGTCCGAAATTGCAATAGGAGCTGTATTATCGCAAGGTACGATTGGTAGTGATAGACCGATCGCCTATGCTAGCCGTACCCTATCAGAAACTGAGAAAAGGTACAGTGCAATCGAACGAGAACTTTTAGCCATTATTTGGGCCACAAAACACTTTAGACCGTATTTGTTTGGGCATAAATTCGATATCGTTACTGACCATAAGCCCCTCGTCTGGTTATATAAACTGAAAGAGCCAAATAGTAAACTAACACGGTGGCGTTTACGCCTACAGGAATACGATTTTAACATTATCAACAAAAACGGTAAACAAAACGCGAACGCTGACGCGTTATCGCGCGTTAAAATAAACGCAATAGGCACCGGTGAACCAGATGACAACGCGTCAATTATTGTTAATGTCGATGACAAAGAAAGACAAGTACAGGATCACTTACAAGAGATAGAAGACAGAGTTAAAGCCCTAACCAGAAGACGAACTACCGATGTCTCGAAAACTATAACTATCTCAGACTCTGAAAAGACTATGACAGCTAGCCCAATATCACTACCCGACACTGTTATACTCGACGATGAACCAGACTATCTAGTTAGATCAGAAACTGACTCCACACACACAATACATTCAGCCAAAGATATGGAGTTTACAGGGATACCTATTTTACATGAAGCTATTGATGCCAAACCAAACCAAATACTTGTATTCAATTGATTTCGTAACGAGTTTAATGTTAAAAATTTATCTAGAAATAATCAGAAGGTATTAGAAGTCTTCTTGCCTATTGGAAACCCAAACCTCATTAAAGAATTCCTTAAGAAATACATCCAACCTAAAGTAAAATATTTCATATACTTCGAAAATCCGGAACATAGAAAAGAATTTAGCAACATCATTTTAGAGTTATTTAAAAAGGGATATATTAATTTCTATGAATGTACAGAGCGAGTCATATATGTAGATAATGAGGAAGAACAGAAACTAATAATTACAAAATTACATGAAGGCAAAACTTGCCATCGCGGAGTCACCGAAACTGTTAAAAGAATCCGAAGAACCTATTATTGGCCGAACATGCTGGAAACAGTATCCGCTGGCATTAACGCATGCGAACAATGTAAAACCTCTAAATATGATCGTAAACCAATAAAACCCTTATTACAACTCACACAAATACAGGAGGCACCGTTTCAGGAAATATTCATAGACATTTTTACAATAGAATCTAAACATTATCTCACCCTTATCGATGCTTTTAGTAAATTAGGTCAAGCCATTTCAGTACCATCTCGCTCAACACCTGAAATAGTTAGAGCATTGATAACATATTTTTCCTTTTATGGCATACCACGTAAAATAAGTTGTGACCCCGGAACAGAATTCAATAATGAATTGTAAAAAGAGTTAACAGATTTATACAAAATAAACCTACATATAGGAACACCTAACAATCCCAACTCTATGGGACTGATTGAACGTTTCCACTCGACAATTATTGAAATTTACAGAATAGCTAAGTTCGAACGAAAGTATACGGACGCCGCGAACGTAATGACTTATTCAGTCATGGCTTATAATAATACCATACACAGCACAACTGACCTTTCCTCATTTGAAACAGTCTTTGGCCATACCGAACTAAATTCGACATTTGACATAGAGTTTGACAAATTTTACAGACAACAGTTGATAAAGGACCATAAGAAAAGAACACAAGTATTATATAAATTCTTATCGGAAAAGATGAAAAACATCAAAGTTAAGGTCAGGGAAAAGAGAGCAGGGGAGAAAGAACCGGAATTAACGATAGGAAAAACAATTTTTGCAAAAGCGGTAAATAGGAGACAATCGAAAGACAAAGCAAAATACCAAAAAGCCGTTGTGATAGGTCCCGTTTCTCGTAACGTTGTTCCTATTAGGGTAGGAGGTAGGGACACTAAGGTACCGATTAAAAATATAAAACGTCCTCCACAGGTGGGGCATACTCCTGTTGATGTGGATGTCAACGATTCACGCTCACCCAAACCAGGGCCTTCAAATTCAGAAAATTAATAATAAGAATCCAGGAATATTACCGGTTAAGCAAGATCTAGCATTTTTACAGCACGATAAGTGGTCAGTTATTAAAATTATTCAGCTTAAAGAAATAGAGTCTGATCTTTTACTCAATATACAAAAATATTCGGAATTTTGCAATATCATACATAAGAATGAAACTTTTGAAAGAGAAGTTAGT